>OX401980.1:14230205-14848864 GCA_947859335.1 Tortricodes alternella | reverse complement strand
ACATGTTATAGACTTATCCTGTTATGAAATGGTTTGCATCAGATGTTATTTCGAGCGCGGGATCGCGCGTAGCTTTACTACAAAGCTTTTACAACGGCTGTTTCATTCATTATTGCAGGCGCTAGAATTATACGGATTTTGTATTGTCAACTTTATCGTCGTAACAGTAATATTTTAATACGTTCTAAGTTCTGAAGTTTTTAACGCACTAACTGCAAGCAACGCAACTTATTACTGTTACTTATTTGCGCACTAGATCGGTATAACTTCTCGACTCACCAATATTCAGTCATTACTATTCTATTATGCAAAACATTTCACATGCTGACTGTTAAAATTATCGAACGCTCTATTTTTGGGTCTATGAAATTGATATTGAAGTCATCTCTTAGGTTCATCATCGCAGTCACAATTCTGGCAGTATTCCAGATATTTGCGATGGTAAATTTAAAACTGCTCACCCCATAAGAGCCCTTCTAGCTGTTACTATGAGCACGTCTGACCCAATTTGTGCAGACAATAGTTATAACAGGGCGTGATGTAATGCTACCAATAGGCATAATGAACGTTACTAACTTTAATAAAGCTATGCTATAACTTGTACGAGTATAGGTCTAGATAATTATGAATGTTTAATTCGTTAGTCAGGAACCCTTCGGCCGTCTACGAAACTGTAGTTTCGTAATTCGTTTCGATGAGGGAATTATTCTTCCTTGCGCGTAACTAGTTTCGATGGAGGAATTATTCTTCCTTTAACGAAACCACGGTTGTGTTGACTATGTCGAGTGTAGGGTACGGACTGTCTATAACACAACGTTCTACCGATATGTTTCGGGAATTGGATCCTTTATACGTAAGGCAATTCGTCTTGTCATGAAATAGCGGGGAGCTTTTCTCTCAGGGAGATTGTGTAACTCCACAATTTTAGGTTGCTGTACTCGTCCTCTTTTAAGCTGAATTAGTGGCGAACATTCAGTGCAATTAACTGTTGACGGACGAGACATTGTCTCCAAAAAAAACTAATTACAATCTAAACGGCTTTGACATGAAACATTTTGTCACTTCGCGCTAACAAATTTTCTCGCAAATAGCAAACACCGCGGGAGATCCCACCGTAACCCATATAGGACATTTACAGCTGTTTATTTCAAAAGCAGGGTAACGATCCACTAGGATTTAGTGTTGTTATGAGGCATTAGAGCTTCGAGCTGCTCCGGGCTGCGGTCTGCTGACCCGATTTCACGGCGATTGAACCGTAAAACCGACGTCTTACATACCGTTATTGTGGTTTTCCGAATTTATGACAATCTCTATTTTAAAACTACTTATATTAAATTAGTCTAGTACTTATGTGTCTGGCATAAGGTTGCTTGTTGATATAGATTCAGTCACTATTAGACCCTTACGATTTGCAACTCCATATATAATTGGGACGTTCTTCTTTTTTAACGACAATGATTTGTGTCACATATTGTATCTTAGGCTAAGGCCGCACAGGCAGGTGGCTTGCTTAGCGCCTAGAGCCTAGCGAGTCAAGTGACTATTGAAGGCCCCAAGCGCGCAATGCGGCCGGTGCCGAGATATCTAGAACGTTTGTTTATAGCGAAGGCTCTAGGCGCTAAGCAAGCCACCTTCCTGTGCGTAGGTGGCCTTAATAATTTGGGGGACCGGTGACTGGTGTATATTGCAATCAAAATATATTAAGTATCTATTAAATCTTATATATGTGTAATATCTATCTGCAAACCAGTACAGAAACATCTTAGATGATTTGTCTTCGAGATTTATATTCACTGCAGTCTGAATACTGAGTAGTAGCATCATATCATAAAAATCCGTTTAATCTTTATTTAGATTGTTAAGATCTTTTTATTGACACGTCACACTTCAGTGCCTTGCGTGCTACGTTACATGCAACATATTTCTAACCATGTTGAAACGGTCACAGGAAACGGCAATTTAATGAACATTCCACTACATTTAATGTTTAACAGAAATTAGGTAAACATAACAAACGTAACGACGGTATTCAACACTAATAATGCTCATAAAAACATAACGATCCGTAGAAACCAAATGAACTAAACCAAAATGAATCGCGATTACTACAATGTATCGTACACCAACGACTGTCGTATGACGACCATCACCGATGATATCCTTGATAACGACAACGATACGGAGTTCAACGCGAACCAGTTCAAACTGTTCGATGACTTTACTACTGATCTTCGGATGAACTTCAACTCTAGCAGCTTCCACCAAGTGAGGAGGCGAGGGGACCCTAATGATTCCGGCGTGGACATGGAGAATGGGAACCCGACGGATGATGTCAATGACAGTGATTTGGTAAGTTGTGGTGGACGATGTGGAAATTTGCGAATTGCGGTAATTCGGAATCTTGAGGTACTTATTCCCAATTGATAGCATGTTTCGAAGACTGATTTCGTATCTATTTTTAACTTATGGTAAGGTATACGAAGATTCAAGGGTGGTCAAAGTATGTAAAGTCTGATCGCCGAGAGTTTATGAATATTATGATATCGTCTCAAAATAGCGACTGTCGCTTACCTATCGCAAACTGTATGACGGGCGTCGTTTATCGCCGCGCGCACTGACCGCGAAAGTACGAGGCACACAGTTGTTGTCATGCGCAGCGCCGCGCAGGGCAGGCGAACGCCATATACTGCCATTCCGTTCTTGAATAGGTTCATGTGTTGTTTTAGACGAAGCAATTGAACGTTTCACAATAAATGTCACCGACTCTGATTCTTCCTCCGACTCTGAGATTTCGTAATGGTCGTCGTCCGATGCTATGCCAGCAATGGGACATATACAGGCTATTCAATAATAATATTGTATCAAAAAAAAAATGATTTTCTCTTCAATTTTTTATTATCATCGGTAAAAATAATTAGCGTGCCGCTATTTGTAACGAGTTAAGAAGCCCTGATTTTTTTATTTTTTTTTATCACCTCTCGGCGAACAGACTTTACGTAAAAAACAACAAACAGATGAAAGGACATTTTGAGTATAATGGTAGAGAAACGAATCTTTTGTATGACACACCAGACCCGGCCCCTTTGACTTCCTTTTAACCTTAAAACTTTTCAACCTCCAAGGAGTTTACAAGCGCACCGACCTCCAAGACACCCGACGCGAATTGCGACCGTTCGCGTGGCACCGTTCGGTTAATTCGTTTATTTAATGTTCTGTGGCTAATTCCCGGCGCCCACCCATTGTGCCCACCGGAACGCCGGCCATTGTCCACTTGTCAGTGTCGGCGCTAGAGTGAGTCACGGGCTAGCATTGTTTGAGATCACTTCATTAAATAATCTATTGACAGAGTAGGGGTGAAGATTCAAGCGTTATTTCCGTCACTGTAAACAAACTGTCAAACTTGGCGACAAATTATTGACGAACAGGTTGACACGTAGCGTCCGAATCTAAGTAACACTGTCAAGAGTATCTTGCGTGGAATCGTGACCTCGGTCAATAAAATTTTTGTAAAAAAACTAACGAGTACGACTTGTAATTAAAATCCCTAAGAATGGCCAAAATAGTTGGAGAACTACCGATAACATTTTCCAAATTTTAACGTTTAATCTTCGAAGTATAGGATGCAGATTCTCAATTTTTTCAGTTATCAATACATATTAAACGGTACCGTGACTCACTTATAGACCACGCACAGCCTAAACGGGTGGTGCTAGAGGTTTGAAATTTGGAGGAGATATTCCTCGAATACCCTAGAGGTGCACTAAGGAGGGATTTTTTTGAAATTCCATCCCTAAAGGGGTGATAAAATTTGTGTGGAAAATATCGCGGGTGAAGCTGTTGCGGGTCCACTAGTTATTGTATAATAGCACACAAGGTAAAAGCCGTAAAGGGAAGGAAAAGTAATGATTGATTTGTGAAAGTCTAAAACACCTGCGTTTGATTGAAGATTGATCGATGATTTCCTTTGAGATCAGGATCGAGCTTTACTTTCGATAAATACACCTACACGTATTTACGCGTAATAACTTTAACCCTTGAACTTACATGCATTTATAACACGCATAACACTAAATTCTATAAAATTAACAAGCCCATATACTGCCAAAATAATAAAAACGTCTAAAACTTTACTTCACAAAGCCATCATTTGTTCTAAGTACATATATATGTTATTAGTTATGGTAATAACATGCTGACCTAAATACGCCACTCCTGATTAGATCAACTTGAATTTGTAGACATGTCACCGTTCGTACATATATGACAAACTTAAATGCGGCTATGTGTAAAGTCTGTCCATAAAGTCAACTTTTCTTTTTTAATAAGATGTTTCTATATCATACACACGTCATTAATCATTTAAGTTGATCATTCGCACGCTTTAAGCTGACTTTCCGTTGAAGCGGAGCGGAGCGGAGATGTGCCGAGCTAACCAATCAGATTGCTTTATGGTATGTCATTTAAATATTTGTCATACGATAAAGCAATCTGATTGGTTAGCACGGCACATCTCCGCTCCGCTTCAATGGAAAGGCACCCTTATAGTCCAAATGCCTAATACGGCAATCGCTTCCAAGTCGCATCAGTCTCAAACAGATCAGACCTACTTGCCTCCACTGAATCTATGGGAGGGCTAGAATTAAACAAATTATTGCTAATATCAACCAATCGACTAATTTCGCACAGAGCTTGCAAAGCTGTTCGCTAACATTAAACAAATCAAAGCAATCTCATGTCTATAATTTACAAAGCTGTTATTTATTTTCAAAAAAGTGTGGTTGTATGTAGCCGTAAAATTTGTGCCGAAGCCAAATTGGTACTTTGCTGGCGCTTCGTGTTTTCCGTCTATGTTAACACCTTATCCCTAAGTGCGTCTCTCTCACAATAGTGTCGACGAAAGAGATAGTCTGACAGATAAGACGGGATTAAGTCACCCCCGTGAATCTTGCTAGAGCCGCTGATAATCAGTCTCAAACAGATCGGACCAACTGACGTCGCCTTAAAACATGTCCATCTAGACCGTAACCAAATAAGCATACGGCGCCCGGACAAATGTTACGCATCTTATGTTACGTTTTAATTACTATGTGCCTCCAGTGTGAACTCGTTTCTTAGACTGACGCGCCCACATATGAGTCAATGCGATCCATGTGTTTATTTGATGTGTCGCCATGCGGGTACTAATAATAAATTCAAGTGAAAAGAACAGGAAACGAAATAGCCTCAAATATGAGCGCTAACAGTATTTACGCCGACGAATTTTACACACGTAATATTGTTCCGTTAGGTGTGGTCAATAGTTGAAGTAGTGTACGGAATGTAAAAAAAATATCAATTGTAACAGTGCGTCCTTGGTGGGTAAAGAGCTTACTGAAGAAGCTGATACTTTAAACGAAAAACCCTAGTTTCATGGAAGCCCGAAAGCTTCCGAAATATATTCGAAAATGTCATATACCTACTTTATAGGGAAGTGAAACGATATTTGTTATTTTAAGTTGAGGCGGTCGGCATTTTAATGTGCCTATAAAAATACCACTGACCTTATAACACGGCACGGGAATGCGCGTAACCTTGACCGGTAAACCGTTCGTAATTTCGGCCGCGATCACTCTTAAGCCGATTACCTCTCTTACCACCTTCACCCATTTCTCCTTATAAGGATTTCGTTTTGACATTACCATTTCGGTTTTTTTGCAGTTGGAGAACGAAGTGATGGTAGATCCTTGGAGCAGTATGGACTCATCTAACTCACCGTTAACTGACTCCGGACCATCTGCCAGCGATGACTGCACCCCTTCGACGTCGAGCGAGCCCCCCCGCCTCCTATCTCAGGACCCGCGCCGCTCCACGGACCCAAAAGACCCTAAACCCAAAATTCTACCCCCCAAAACAGACAAGGCGCGCTCCCGGGACCTCACCCTAGCACTCGAGACCCTCGAGCTAGATCCCTCACGCACGCCACATTTTCTCGATGACGACTACCCGCACCCTTCCAAATCAAACATCGAATGCCGCATTCCCAAACCGCACTTCCTCGACCACTCGCCGTCGCCCGATGAATTTGACGAACGTAGCGACATCACCAACCCAAACTTTTTGGACGACGAAGTTGACGACGACCAAGCACAAAAGAAAGCCGGTGCCCTTCCCAAAAAAACTGTTAGGACACCCACGTATTTACCTCAAGAAGAGCGTCCCCACAGAACCAATTATAGAAGTACGCTGCATTATGGATTAGAGAATGCAGCAAGATCCAGTGAACGGGACAAACGGGCTTCCCAATTATACAGAGGGACGTGGCCAGGAGAGCGCGATGTCTGGACGGGGCACGACTCTGCCAGCGTCAGAAGCTTTTCCAGCAACGGTTCCGCTGACGGTCACCGCCCCTCCTCCAACTTGGAAAACAAAATGGAGTGCGTTTGCTCCTTAATCTCCCTTCTCAGCCTATCGCCAGAAAACAATGCGGATCTCAGCGGACCTCTCCTTGACATGAGCAGATCTGTAGAAAGCTGCGTCGCCATGCGACAGGCCGGATGCATACCTCTATTGGTGCAGCTGATCCATTCCAAAGTGCCTAGAGAGACTAGAGACCGCGCCGCGAAAGCGCTGCGAAACATTATCCATACCCAAACAGACGACAAAGCCGGCAGACGCGAAGCAAGAGTTTGGAGACTGTTGGAACAAGTCAGAGAGTACTGCTACACTTTAGAAGATGTTGTGGAGAACAGGAAAGAAGGGAAAGAGGTTATCGAAGACGATGGAACTAAGCATCCGAGCCAAAGCGTTGCGGCGCTTATGAAACTCTCTTTTGATGAGGAACATAGGCATGTAGTTTGCCAGTTAGGCGGGCTGCAGGCTTTAGCGGCTTTAGTGAGTGGCGACCAGGCCGCTCATGGGAGCAGAACTGATGACAACACCTGCCTCACCATGAGGAAATACGCTGGCATGACGCTCACAAATCTGACGTTTGGCGACGGCAACAATAAGTCGCTTTTGTGTTCGTTCAAAGATTTCATGCTAGCGTTGGTAGAACAACTGGAGTCGCCTAATGATGACATGAGACAGGTAATTGAGTCTAAATTTCATGTTTTTGCTTTTGGTTTTTGAATAAATTTTTGGCTTAATCTAAATAAATTTTAATCCTATGTATTTAATTTACAGGTAACAGCGGCAGTGCTAAGAAACTTATCATGGCGTGCTGATTCGAGCAGTAAACAAGTCCTACGTGAAGTCGGAGCTGTCAAAGGTCTTACTAAAGCAGCGATGACCTGTCAGAAGGAAGCCACCCTAAAATCCGTACTGTCAGCCCTCTGGAACCTGACAGCTCACTGTTCAATGAACAAAGTCGCCTTATGCTCAGTCGATGGAGCCCTGGGGTTTCTAGTTGACATGCTGAGTTATGATTCGCCGACAAAAACGCTGGCAATAGTTGAAAACGCAGGTGGTATTATGAGAAACGTATCCAGTCATATAGCCATTCGCGAAGATTACAGGCAGATTCTCCGCGAGAGAAACTGCTTGAGTGTCTTGCTGCAGCACCTCAAGTCGCCGAGTCTGACCGTCGTCAGCAATTCCTGCGGGACCCTGTGGAATCTCTCCGCGAGGTGTCCCCAGGACCAACAGTTCCTTTGGGACCATGGCGCAGTTCCAATGCTTCGGAGCCTCATCCATTCCAAACATAAGATGATTGCTATGGGCTCAGGCGCCGCCCTCAAAAACCTTCTCAACTCTAAACCTGGAAAAACACACATAATCTCGCTTGATACGACCGCGAGGACGATGAACTTACCAGCACTCCCTACGCTCGGAGCCAGGAAACAAAAGGCTCTAGAACAGGAGTTAGATCAGAACCTAGCGGAAACTTGCGATAACATCGAACCGGCGACGTCACCGACCACGAGCAACCGGGAAGAGAAGAATCTCTTCACGGCCACTGAGCGCCAGATTGCAATGAATTTGGAGAGGCACAGGATGACGTCCAGTTCGCCCCTAATGGGTGCTCTGACGTCACAGATATCGCTCAGTCACAGCGCACATTTGGCCAGCTATTTGAGCTGCAGTAACACACTGCTTAAAGGTGCTTTAGTCACCCGGTCCACCACAGGGAGCTCTAACAACGTGAATCGCTCAGATAGCAAGGATTCCGTAACAAGCACGCATTCCGACTCCGTTTTCGAAAGAGTCATGCGCACTGGAAAGGTTCCCGTTCCAACACCGAGGAATAAAGACTTGATGAAGAGTGAGACAGTAGGCGACGCGTTTAAAATGGCCTCGAAGCCTTTACCTAAAGACGGTTTCCTCCGCTACCCCTCACAGCCCCCCATCCCGCCGCCCAGAACTACTGAAATGAGAACAAACTTCACGGAATCTGGTTACGACGTCGACCAGGATTCCTGTGACCAGCCTATAGACTTCAGTAGAAAGTATTCGGAAACTAAGGCGGGTGAGGAACCGTCTCTGGCTGAAGAGAAACCTAAGTCTGAACCTGCGAAGAAATATAAGAAGGATGGTCCGAGTACGTTCGGAGATTATCAAGAGACCGATTTGGACCAGCCGACGGATTATTCCCTGCGGTACGCAGAACATCATTCCGAGAACGGATCAGACACCTCCGAACCCCCCGGTCTCTCGGTCCACGAGGACACCCTGAAACACTTCGCCACTGAAGGCACTCCGTACGAAACCCCCATAATTTTCTCAACAGCCACATCCATGTCCGACTTGCGAGTCATCGGGAAAGACGGGAAACCCAAATCGACGCCCAGTGTCAAAGAAAACCCAGAAGTTATGACGCATTCAGATGAAAAAGACACTTGTTCTATAGAAGATCCGCCGAGACATGACAACGACAGAGCGATATTGACACCACAAAATCCTGAACCAGTTCCAGAGAAGCGAAGCGTGTTCGATACTAAATTCAGCTCAGGGATGATTAGCCCTGAGAAGCCGGTGAACTACTGTGATGAAGGCACCCCTGGGTATTTCTCTCGGGTCAGTTCTTTGAGCAGCCTTGGTGAACCGACGGAGGAAGACAGTTTAGCGAAGAAGAATGCGATGGCTACTATTAACGTGGAGCCGAGCGTTCAGGACCAGAGCGCTGGTTCTTCAAAGGATAAAGAAGGTAAGTGTTATTCTTTTAACATTTGTACTAAACTCATTTGAAGGATGCAATAATTTTTAGGCTTGGGGTAATTATAACGGCATGAATACCTAATGTTGGTCATATTTTTAAACTTTGTCATTGAAAATTATATTTCAACAATTAGCGACTCCATGGATTCAAAGTCATTCTATCTTTATTCAATTTAGGCTTTTACAAGCTCTTAAAAAGGTTAAGGAATTAATATACCACCGGTTCCGAAAAAAAACCTCCACTGAGAAGAGCCGGCAAGAAACTCTGTGAGGTATAATTTTTTCAAACAGATTCTAAAACCATTCCAACCAACATTAGAAACAGATTGGATTTAGGATGCGCTGCTGGATGCGTTATTGGGAGTGTCTTTTAGCATTTAAAAGTGTCCAAATTTCCTTCCAGGCTCGAAAGCAGTGACGTTCGCCTCTGACCCAGTAGCCAGTTCCCAACCCTCGACTCCGGGACGCTTCGTGGAAGACACGCCGTTGATGTTCTCCCGCTCTTCGTCCCTGGGCTCCCTGCCCGAGGCTGATGAGCAGCCGGATCAGGGTTCCGTGCTGTCTGAAGTCAGGTCTGTACCCCGTCTTTTAATTAAAAAAAATGCCACCATTATCGTCATTTATATCTACTTATTATATAAATGGTATGAAATAACATCACCTAGAAGCCGATTCCTGCCGGCGTTACCAAGCTAGAAAGCTACGGCTAGCTGTGAGTGAAGTCCATGTTACTCTAATTAAATGTCAAACTCGCGCGTACGGTTCTAATTCTTCCGGCTTCCCCTAGGAAATATTTGACGATTCGCCACTGTCGCTCATGTACCTATTAAACGGATTTAAAGCAATTTTCATCATCATTTGAGCATGAATGCCAGATCGAACGATCGACGCATCTAGATCGAAAGTTAAAGCACTTTATAATTTTTTTAATTATCGTTATTGAAGTCTTAAATCACACCAAGTACAAAATAAGCGTGAAGAAGCATCTCTGTAGCCATGATTTTGATGGCGACAGGCGCCTTACTTGGTATCGGTTCAGAGCAAAGATCTCAAAAGAAGGATATGGCTATCAGTATAATTTCGCGTAACAAGGCTCATAGTAGGTTGTCAAACGCCAGCGTCAAGGCTTAACCACACCCTATTGCTGATGTCTTAGTTATTACGTCATACATACAAAAGTCTAACATTGCTTGATTCACACGCTATCATATCATTGATGGTGGGGTCGGCGGTGCTGTCTCACACCGCACGACGCGGGAGGGCAATTTTTTAATTATAACAGTGTCACTTAAACGGTTGTCATGGAAGGTGGTTGACATGCGACTGAACCTGCGATGGTGTCAGATTCTTCTGACACCTCAAAAGTAAGCATCGCGAAAATCGCTTTGTGCAGTTCTTTGCTATATACAACGTGTTTCAAAATACCCCGTAAAAAATATAATTAATTATCAAAGCCAAACATTTTGTTAGGTTAGGTCTTTTAAATTTTTTGTCGTTTCGCGAATTAGGTAGAAATCTAGGTACATTCTGTGTAGTTTACTCCTAAATTTTACTAAAATAAGGGATGCAGATCAGTGAAAATGATATAGTTTATTTTTATTTTTTTGGGGTATGTACGGGTCTTGAATATTGTGAATGGACTCGTTATAAGGCCCCATTTAATATCCTTTCGGCTTTACGGGTAGTTTTGTAATCCCTGTATTTCAATGGTTCAGAGTGTATCGCAAAAAATGTTTGAACTGAATGTCGTGGTTGCTAGCCGGCTGACGTCGGGCTGCGTGTCGCCGAGCGACATCCCGGACTCGCCCGGCGCGCCCGCCTCGCCGCCGCCAGGTACTCTCCTCACTACCGATACTCGCCGAACATTACCGTTCACACTGACCATAATATGGATATACTAGTTTTAGCCCGCGACTTCGTTCGCGTGGAATTCGGTTGTAGTTATTCCCTCGGGAACTTTGTAATTTTCCGGGATAAGAAGTATCCTATGTTACTTCTAATACCTCTAAGAATGTGTACAAAGTTTAATGATGATCGGTTAAGTCGTTTTCGCGTGAAAGCGTAACAAACTCACATTGACATTCATAATATTGTTAAGGATTATAATCTTATACACTCCACATAGCTGGGAGACCCCTGCTACCAACAGAGTCTAATAACTAACAGCAGGGCTACAGGAAGACAAGGCAACACTTACTCTTGAACGCACCAATCGCAGCGCGCTAAAGAGCTGGTCCCCTAACGTTGGCAGCTTTATTTTCTAGTAAAAGTTAAGCGGTGTCAGTATGTATGTCGAACAACAAAAATAGTGCCCTGAGCGCAACGCTCGTCGCTACATGATACGATAAAACAATAAATGAAATGATTTTAAAAAAAAAATTTTGCTACTCATTACTTTATGTCCTCTAGAGGGCGCCATATTCAATTTAATGTGACGTCACATCCTATAACCAGCGGACGATCAAGACGCTTCCAACGACACCTCATTTGTCGAATTATGATAAGTATTTTAGAAGTTATGAGGGAACAGATGCACACATACCCACATACTTACATACATACCGGTCAAAATTGAATATTATGTTTCCGCAGTTTGCCACCCAGAGACCCGCGGGGAGGCGTCGATGTTCGCGGAGAGGCCGGCGCGGTTCGCGCTGGAGGACACTCCTGCGCACTGCTCGCCGCCCACGCGCAGCAGCCTCAGCAGTCTCACCATCGACGACGAACTCAAAGTAACCTTACATCTATACTAATAATACTTTATTTTGAAATTTTAAAATAGTCAAATAGTCAAATATTTATTGCACTTCATGTTGTATATAAAAGATCTTAAATATAATTTATAGCTGCGACATGAACCCTGTGAGGGCACAGCAAATTAAAAATTAATTAAGGATGAATTAAAATTAGTATAATATATGAATAGAAAATAAAAATAAGTCAAAATTTCGGGTTAACATTTAAATTCAAATTACTAAATTAAATCACAAAATTAAACATTTTCTTAAACTTATAGGCAATATTTTGATGTCAGACACAATTAAATAAATTTACAGCATAATTAGATTATTATTCAGTCTAACTTATAATTTAAAGATCAGCTTTCGTCCATGAACTCTTGGACAGAATAAAAACATTTATAGATTAGGTATTTTTTTTAAAATTTGGTTTTAAATGTGCTTAGGTTGGCTTCATTTTGGATAGGCTTTGGGATCTTATTATATATTTTGACGGACATAGCAAAAGGACCGGAGTGGATCATTTTTAATTTTGAAAAAGGCAAGCAAATCTTCCGATGCTGCAGCGTCAGGTCAAAGTTATCATGTTCTTGCAATACTATTGAAGTAACAGGATACCAAAGGCCATAACATAGCCGGATTTCCATAGTTTGTTTGTTTTTCAATGTTCTTTATTTCAATATTAATAATCGGGGTACAGAGTGACTTAACTGCGAAGTAAACAGGCAAGTACAAAACAATAACAATAACTAAGATTACTTTATCAGACTGAGCGCCTACAAAAGTTTAACTAAAAGATGAAATATTATAATACTAATTTAAACAATACTTTTGTGGACAACATTTTTAAACAAGATGATAATTTATAATTTCTGTGAACTTATTAGATGTAAATCCACTTATAACATAACAAAGTAACAAAAGTATTTACTTACAAAAATTGTAGGTAGACCAATATTTAATTCTATCAATTAAGCTACCAAGTTACTAGGTTGGCTTCATTTTGGATAGGCTTTGGGATCTTATTATATATTTTGACGGACATAGCAAAAGGACCGGAGTGGATCATTTTTAATTTTGAAAAAGGCAAGCAAATCTTCCGATGCTGCAGCGTCAGGTCAAAGTTATCATGTTCTTGCAATACTATTGAAGTAACAGGATACCAAAGGCCATAACATAGCCGGATTTCCATAGTAAGGCCCTTAAATCAAATGGGCTCGGGTTTTTTTTTGTGAGATCCTCTTATAATGAAGAATATTTATGCTGAGTATGAATATCCTACTTTTGACAGTTTTTGACTCATGATTAGTTTGTGATTTGCTTCAAATTTTGAAATGACGTTCTTAATGTAGATTTGCATCGCCATCCAAAAAACGAACACTAGTTATCATATAAAAAAACCGGCCAAGTGCGAGTTGGACTGGCGCACGAAGGGTTCCGTATCATTAACTACAAAAATGGCAAAAAAATCACGTTTGTTGTATGGGAGCCCCCTTTAATATTTATATTATTCTGTTTTTTAGTATTTGTTGTTATAGCGGCATTAGAAATACATCATCTGTGAAAATTTCAACTGTCTAACTATCACGGTTCATAAGATACAGCCTGGGGACAGACGGACAGCGGAGCCTTAGTAATAGGGTCCTGTTTTTACCCCTTGGGTACGGAACCCTAAAAAAAGACCGAGAATAAATAAAAAGATACTTTTTTTATATGGTTGTGAAGTAGTGAGAGATCTAGATTTTTTTCTCTGAATAGGCCATACATTGGTCTGCTACTTGCCTAAATATCAAAATTTTCGAGTCGGTACTTCCTATCAAAGCACTTATATGTGAGTTAACAATGATGTCTACAGTTTTATACAAATTTATACCACAGTAGATACGCCCATCGACCGCAGCGATCGCCGGTGCAGGACAATTATTTCCAAGTAGTGTAATAATCTTAACGAAAATATAACTAATGTTGCAGCCATCACAAATGAACCTCAAGTTGTGCGAAGATTCCAAGAATGACTTGGACGAGAGAGAACCACGACCACTTCCGGCGAGGGCAGTAATCAGTCAACCGCTTAGAGGTAAGTTTTTAACAGCGTCCGAGAGTCCTCCTGCTGAAGTAATATGCCTGAAATGATGACACTGTAGGTGTACAGAGAAAATGATGGCAAGATTGGAAATATTCACGAGATCATTCCAGGTAACAATATGAAAATTAAAAAAAAATATTTTGCAAGTACATCACATGGGATCTTTTACATGTCTGCGTCTACCAGCGCTTCGAAAGGTGTCATCTGCTCAGAAGAAACGCCGCAAGAAACTCAGCAGTAGATCTTCTTTATTTTCAACTTGAGTTTTATCTAAAATTAACACATAAAAAGTGCAACAAACAAACCTAAGGGGTACAAATTAATTATAATAAATTACTAATAAGGGAGATGTATAGTCTCCGCGTCTGGACAAGTGACTTAGAGATGTTTAAAGCTTCTAAGGGTCATAATAATTAAAATAAAGAAACATCTAAATTGATTACCTAATCTAGGTTAATGGAGATGTAGACAGTCTCCACGGTCAAGTATAAAGATGGAGATGTAAGGGTATCGTCGGGAATGGGAATATGGCTCCGATACATCTTTATCTAAACGCTTTCATTGCATATCCATATTTACTATCAAGTGTCATATTATAATGTTAAATGGCGACGCACAGCTCGACCATCCAGCGACGTCTGACATTACTGAGACTTTCAGAGTAACAGTTGTGGACTGCGATTGTGACAGGCGCGGTCCGTCCTTTGACCCAATGATTAGAGCCCCCATTCTACTCATCGATGAATATAAGGGGGCTATTCAGAGGGCCATCTGGGGCCTTAAAGACCGGTTGAGTCCAGTATGGCATTCAGAACTAAGGAAATTCAGAAAAGATTCGGTTATTTCTGTTCAAAATCAATCAAAAATACTGCAAACTCTAATAGGAGAAAAAACCGGCCAAGTGCGAGTCGGACTCGCGCACGAAGGTTTCCGTACCCTTATCTATAAAAGCGGGGGGAAAAATCACGTTTGTTGTATGGGAGCCAACTTAAATATTTATTTTATTCTGTTTTTTAGTATTTGTTGTTATAGCGGCAACAGAAATACATCATCTGTGGAAATGTCAACCGTCTAACTATCCCGCTTCATGAGATACAGCCTGGTGACAGACGGACAGACGGACAGCGGAATCTTAGTAATAGGGTCCCGTTTGTACCCTTTGGGTACGGAACCCTAAGAATGCCCTAAAAATGATAAATCTTCTCTCTCTCTCTCTATGACTATCTCCTTCGTCGGCACTAGTGTGAGAGAGACGCACTTAGAGATAAGACGGTTAGCTTATCATTGTCTTGCATGATAGGGCCGCTGGTCAGTTATGTTAATTTGCGTACATTTGTGTACTGTTAAAAAACAGATTATCAACATTTTAATGTAAAGTTTGGGACATATGCAGAAAAATTTACTAAAGTATATATCAATAATATATATAAGAACAAGTATACTTCGGGAATGATTTTTGCATTATGTATGAGCTTCGGATAAATCCGACTGTATATCAAATTACGTAAATGTGGAACAATTAAACTGGCAACATAGGATAGACGAAAGCATGTTCAATTTGCAGGCACCCAAACGCCCGGCGACACGTGCCGGGTGTACTTCACGGAGGACACGCCGGCCATCTTGTCCAAGGCCGGTAGCAACTCGAACCTGTCCGTGCTGTCCGCGCTGTCCGCGCTGTCCATAATGTCCGCGGAGTCCGCGCGCGCGCCGCACGACACCTCGGACAGCAGCAACCTCAGCGACGCCGGCGACTTGCTCGAGGAGTGCATTCAGAAGGGGATCGCGAAGGTAATCTTGAGAGTTGAATTGAGTTGGTGAGTTAAAATCTCCTCAGCTTAAAAAAAGAAACGTCAAACTTGATTTTCTATAGCACAGAGCTGTCAAATTTATTTTAAATTTAGTTACTTTTAAATTTAGTGAAAACACTTTCGAATTGTCACCATTGATTATTTATTTTCTGAATAAGCGTGTTGAAGACCACATACCATATATACTATTGTTAGAGATGAGCGGATCCCAATGGTAAATAAGAAGCCGAGTGTATGGGATGCTAGCCGGAGCCGAAAAAGGTGAGCGTCAAGTTGGCGTACCCTTCGAAGATATCCAGGATCTGAAGATTCCAAAAAATAGTGCCTAAATAGTACCCAATTAGTACCGAGTTAGATAAAATAGTACCTTTGTAATTTCGGAGATATGAGCCTTGTTTAACGGGTACGCTAACTTGACGTCCAGCTGGCGTACCCGTTTTGGATGTCGAGAACGGTGCTGTTACAAAATATGCTCTATATCTTAAAAAATAGTGCACAAATAGTACCCCTGGCTCCCGAAGTCTCAACTTCGTAGCTCTTATAGAAACTGAGATATTTCATACCAAACACGGGTAAAATATTTTGCACCGTCAAGCTGGCGTACCCGACCGAGATCATACAGAAAGCCATTGAATTCCTAAGCCAGCTATATACCAAAAAATAGTGCCTGAAATAGTACCCCTTTTACGACAAAAACATAAAAGAAAAGCTAAGTGGAACATTGAAAAAAATGAATGCCAACTTCTACATACAAACTAATTTTGGTACAGACGCAAACAGAGAGGAACTTTATAACGGTTAGTAAACGATTATACTGAAAACTTAAGTAAACAGATGCCGTTACTGTTATGTTTTAACCATGTTTAACGTGCTGAGTAAATGTACGAAGATGTAGCTATAGGACCGAAAAACTCCTAATACTAAGGTACCGCAAAAGGATAAAACCTAGTTTGCTATAATCTGCGTTGTGTCAACCCATCTGGCTATTGCAATGAATATTAAGTAAATTACTATTTGTGCACTATTTTTTGGGATATAGAGCATATTTTGGAACAAGACCGTTCTCGAGATCCAAAACGGGTACGCCAGCTTGACGTCAAGTTAGCGTACCCGTTAAACAAGTCTCATATCTCCGAAATTACAAAGGTACTATTTTTTCTAACTCGGTACTAATTGGGTACTATTTAGGCACTGTTTTTTGGAATCATCAGATCCTGGATATCTTCGAAGGGTACGTCAATTTGACGCTCACCGAAAAAGAACATTTATTGTATTAATATGCATTATTATAATTTTAAATGTGCCTTAAACTAAAGTTAATAGCTTTGATATATTTAAATACAATGCATTAATATTAAATATTATCTCACTCGCTCCCTGTAAAGTGCAAATTTGGATTAAGTGAGTTCCAAGTTACGACTTAACTTTAGTCTTACATTTTCCTACAAATAAAGCTGCCGCATTTGTGGGGCGTGCGGTGTTTTTAGGGCGTTTTATCCGCGCCCGCGGTACTACTCTAAGCCGTGGAACGTGGCGAACGCTTGCCGCTATATTTTTTGTATCGGTGTAAATAACGTTTTGTATGTAACTGTGCATAATTAGTTATCAAAACACTCGTCGGACCTTATTATGAAATTCGCCTGCGGCTCGTTTTATAAACACCCACTCGCGTTTTAATAATAAATGTTTAAATTTATCTTTCAGGTCGTGAAGAACAAAGGTTTGACGTCGGACATGCCATCCGTCAACCTTTATACAGATCGAGATGAAGTTTACGTAAGTTTAAATATTCATACAGTGAATGATCGCTTGCAAATATTAATTCAATAACTATTTTTAATTGTTATTATGTTATTGTAGACATCGCTGCCGCCGTATTTGCGTACGTCGACCGAAACGGTTAAGGTGTCACACGAGTTCAACATAACCCGAGACAGGTGAGTTTCTATCGCGAAAATAATGTTAGCCGGATATCCGGCTGCAGATGAGCTATCTCTAAATTCGTGTTAGTTTCCGAGGCCTTCGCGTGGCGAGCGACTTTCAATTTATCACGAATTGAAAGTCTGTTTGAAGTTCAATACGCGCTTTATTACGTCAGTTGGGAATATTCGAACGTGCAGGACGTGATGTTAAGTGAAGTTTTATGTGTAAATAAAAAGAAATTGAATTTTTATTTATTAACTGACGTTGATTTCGTTTATTTTAGATGGCTTTTTATTTGTTTTATCCTATTTTTGATCCAAGATTTTACTATCCGGTATCCGAACGGATACCGACTCGGTATTCGGTATCCGGCCGGATAGTAAAGTCATGGCCGGTTAGGCCGGATACCGGATAGTAACCGGATACCCGTTGCATCTGTAATACCGCGTATGTTTGTCCGCAGCGCGCCGCCGCTGCCGCCCAAGGACTCGCGCGCCGCCGCGCCGCCGCGCCCGCCGCCGCCCGCAGGTAGCTCCCAACTCCGCAGCCAATTCGGTTAAAGTTCCAAAAAGATCTATTGAATTTTCCGGGATAAATAGAACCCTTTGTCCTATTCCATGACCTAACGGAGCTATATACCAAATTTCATTAAAATCCGGTCAGCCGTTACGGAGCTGAGTGGTAACCATTATAAATGCACACGCGCACACATACACTCAAACTTTCGCCCATATAGACCAAGGATGAAATATGAATCAAATTACAATAAAATCCAAATCATAACATTCATAACACCTAAGTATATAATCCATTCTTTCGCTAACATTTCATGCCGACATTTTCTTTTTTAGGACGAAAACACGAAAGCCGTCTACCGATCAAAACCCAGAGAAACTGCCGAGAGAAACCGAAACTACCGATCACTTCCAACTTAGCACAAAACGACTCCTCGAGTTCTCTCAGCCTAGATTCCTTCGGTTCCACCGACAGGGAAATATTCGAAGAAACGGTCAAAGCGGGCCTTTCTAGTGTCAACCCTAGAGCTAAATTCAGTTTAGATAAAGCTCACTCCGTCGAAAGACCATCAGAAAACACCAGGCACGGCAGAAACCATAAGTCTCTAGACAGAAGCGACAAAATCACCCAACACAAACCGAAAGTGAAAGACCCTGATCCAGAATTCGAGAGGAACATAGCCTCAGGTGTGTATAACATTAAGAACAATAACAGAAGTAGGAGACTAGACCAGGAATTCAGCCACAGTTTAACCAGGTCACCTTATTCTTACCACGGCGAGGCTTCAGGGTATTCTAGATTCAGGGGACACAGTTCCAGGTATTATGATGACGGTCCACCCAGTCTACCGGCTAGGATCGACGAGCCAAGAAGACAGTTGGAGAGGAGTAACTCTCTGAGTTCGTTAAGCAACGACTCCTTCGGTTCAACTGACAAGGAGGTGTTCGAACGCTGCGTAAGAATGGGAATGTCCAAAGCTCAACAGAAAAAACAGGAGAAGTTAAGGGTCAGGAGTGACGATAGGTTAGAAATGAACAATCGACGCAGGAAGAAGGACAAAAGCCAGGGGGCACTCGACAAGATGGTCGGGGAGGACTCCAGAGACCGCGCCATTCTCGAGGAGGTGATAGCTCGCGGCGCGGGCGCCGGGAACAGTTCAAAAAACGTCCCGGCGCCGCCGGCGCCCGCGCGCGCGCCCGCCGGCGGCGCCGCGCCTGGCCCTGAGCGCCTCGCCGGCGCCTCCGCGGGCCCCCCGCGCCTCTCTACGTGCCCCGAGCGCGTCTCCGCTAACCCCGAACGCGTCTCTGCTTACCCTGAGCGCGTCTCTACTAGCCCCGAGCGCTTCTCCAATAGCCCCGAACGCGTCTCCACTAAACCCGAGAGCGTCTCCTCGAACACCGAGTGCGTCTCCACCAGCTCCGAGCGCGTCTCCAATAGCCTCGAACGCGTCTCCACTAAACCCGATTGCATCTCAACTAACACCGAGCGCGTCTCTAAAAGCCCCGAACGCGTCTCCACTAACACCGAGCGCGTCTTCACTAACCCCGAACGCGTCTCCACTAACCCCGAGTGCGTTTCCACTAACCCCGAGCGCGTTTCCACTAACCCCGAGTGCGTTTCCACTAACCCCGAACGCGTTTCCACTAACCCTGAACGCGTCTCCACTAACCCCGAACGCGTCTCCACTAACCCCGAACGCGTCTCCACTAACCCTGAGCGCGTCTCCAGCAGCAACACCATGGACTCCACAGAAACCAGCGAAATCAATCGCTCCAACGAGTGTCTAGCTCCGCGATCCGCTAACACTACCCTCGACTCGGAAGTGAGAGACGAACTCAATAGATCCAATGAGTCGTACGCTGACGTCCTCGATGGCTCCTGGAGTGACGAAGGACCCAAAAATTACGAAGCCACGTTAACAAGAAAGAAGAACAAATTGGAATGGACGGATATCAAGTGTAACGAGAAGCCGCTCCAAGACGTGTCGAAACACGACACGTGGAATGATAACACTTGCCCTGATGATGTAACGTTCCCCACTATAAGCGGTTCCGTTCACATGGTGTCTTCACTCAGAAGCGAGATCGCCGACCTGGCTTTGGCGTTACCAGACTTGTTGGAGAAGAGCGACGCGGCAATGTCCTGCTCGCGACCCGACCTGACCAGCAGGCTGGACGAGGACCCGACCACATCCGACCTGCATATACCCGAGGATCACTTAATACATGACGTCATGCTGGACCACATGCCAGAGCCAAGCTTTACCTCATTAGTCGATGATGGAGAACAGAAATTCGATTCCCTGATGGCATTTGCTATAGAAAAGGAAGCGGCTAGATTAGCAGCGCAGTTAAAGAGCTCTACGTACATGGTCAATAGCGTGACTTCGCTGACTTCTTTGGACTTGGACAATGTTAAACCACCTTCCCATTTAGGCAGCCTTCTCTCCCTAAGCGCTTCAGGCCAATGGGATGAGTCGCAATCGAAGAAGCCGCAGAAATCCCGCAAGAAATCTCTGCCAGTAGCCATGATGGTGAAACGGGCGCTAAGTAACTCCATGCATCATGGAAGCTCCGAGCACCTGGACAGCAACCCTGTCAGCTTCCTGGACAACGTCAATCCACCTTCGGAAATGGATCATCTTGACATGGAGAGCAGTATGGTTTCCGTGTGCAGCATAGTGTCCGAAGTTGCTGACAGAGACAAGACCCCCGTGGTTTTCGACTTGAAACAACCCATACTAGATTTCCCGCTTTGTCACAATTTTAACCTCCTTGATTTGGATAGGGTTAACCCGCCATCTTTATTTGACGAAATGGCTGAATCGACGGTTGAATTTGAGCCGACGACAGCGCATCAAGTGTATGATGAAATATCTACCTTAAATGTAGTGACAGATATACCTTCGGGTTCAGAAAACTGCACGCCTTTACCATCCGATGTAAGCAGCGTGGAATCCACGCCAAAGAAACAGAGGGATCCTAAATACTTGACACCGAAAGAGAAAAGAAGTGTTGCCAAAGACAGATATCAGACTTATACCATCATTGACCCTGTATCTGAATCGGATATAACTTCACAGATTTCTGAAGAATTTATGACGTGGACTAAATCAGAAAGTGAGCGCTCCGACGAGTATGTAACGGCCAATTCTGAAGGAAAGTCCAGACGGAAAATGAGTGCGAAACAACGACGGCTGGAGGACAGAGCTAGGTACCAAACGCAGACCGTCAATATACACAGTATTATACAAGAGACGAGGACAGTAGACCCACAAATTGAGAGCCTAAAGCAAAGACTAGCGGCCAAAAAGACGATGAAACAAAAACGAATGGAAGACGTTGAGAGGTTCCGGACGAGGACCCTCAGCGAAGACATCCCTCCATCACCTACGTTCGTCACTAAAGACGCTAACTTCGAAAACGTAGAAACGACAACTGGTTACGACAGTCTCTCTTCAAATGAACTGAACCACCAACAGATTACAGACGAAAGGCAAGATGACGTTTTCAGAGAGACTGACAGCGGCCTCAATGAGGACGACTTCGAGCTAAACTCGACGCAAATGCAAACGTACACTAAGAGTTTTAGGCACTATTTACCTGTCATAGAGAGCCCAACGGCCGTTGACATCTGCGTTGTAAACAACTTGAAGAACATTGAAATGACGGCTTCCTACCGTCGGAGTTTACAGAGTGATAAACTCCAGAATCCAAGCAGCAGCGACTTCGCGAGCTACGAGGGTGACAGCAACTCTGACAAGCCGCACTCCGATTCTGACGAAGAACTTCCACGTCCGAAGCCGAAGATAACTAAGCCTGAAAGACGCGACGAAAGTCTAGATTCCAACGATTCGCATGAAAAGGAGGAGCCTAAAGCTGTCAGAGGCAGGAAGAAGGCAGCTTACGTGTCCCCTTATAGGAGAAGCGTGCCGCCCGCTAAGAAACCTACCACAACTAAAGCACTCGCTAAGCCTCCCGCGAAAGCTCTAGCGACAACAAAAGCTCAAACAAGTACCAAAGCTCCATGCAAGGCCTCTACTTCCAAACCCCCAAGTGTTAACACATCACCTAAAAAGACTTTGAACAAATCGCCATCGAAAATAGCTCAACAGAAAACAATAGCCATACCTTTAGTAGCCGGCAGACCTTTGCCTTTGGAAAGACAGGGAACGTTTGTCAAGGAAGAGAGCTCGGTACCAGCTAAAGATTTACCGGCACCGGAGAAAAAGCCAACGGTATCGAGATACGCTAAAAGCGCGACTCCGAAACCGGCAGCGAATAATACATCACCCTCTAGATTGCCGCAATTAAATCGATATACGAGACCGCCTCTAAAGAAGGGCGGGAGCGCCGAAAAACCCGCTCCGAAGAAGAATACGAATATGAGGAATTCGGCCTCGAATCATAGTTTGCACAGCAACGATAGCGCTAAAACGGTGACGCTAGCATCCCGAGGTTCTCGACCAGGGAGCACTTCCAGCGTCAATTCTGTACAGTCTTCAAAAATAAACGCTAAAGACGTTGAAAGCAAGATAGCCAGCCTATGGAAGAAAGTGGAGCAAAGCAAGCAAGTAACAGCAAAACCCGACAAGCGAGTGTGGATAGAAAGCAATAAAACTGAAACGCCAAAGTTGATACGAAGTTCGACTTTCGAGGGGCAGCCGAAGCAGATTCCAGTTTCGTCGGCCCCGAAGCAAAAGACTGCTATAGGTATCAAAGTGTCGCAGATACCGAGTTTAAGACCGAAGTCTTCACCATCTAAATTAAGCGCACCTACTGTTAAAAAGCCGGCGATTTCACGAGTGTTTGCGAGAAAACCAGCCAACGGACAAGCGAAAGCTACGTAAAGTGTTAAGTGAAAATAAAAACTGATTATCAATTATCATGTCGCATATTAGAAATGGATTAAACGTATCATGTTAGCCATTTTGAAAGCCAAGTTAAATTATTTGGATATGTTTATTCAGTTTGTCGTTAAAACAAAGGCAATAAGGTTTGCATGATCAAGCCGACTTAAATACAATGTTTTTTACACAGACGTCATAAAAAGTATGTTTTATTTTGAGCGGAAGTTATGATAATAAGTTGGGTGAATGATGGACTTAGATTTAAGTATGTTGATTACTGTTTGTATATGGACGTTTGACAAGTTTTGAGATCAATACTAAACTTCTTTCGATAGACATGTGCTGTTATTTGTCAGACGTTTGAATGAAAGAAATTAACTTAACCTTATTTATATTCCTTTTCCCCAGTTTCCTTTAAATAGTTTATTTTCCTTATGTATATTCGTTGCATTTATTTACATTGGGAAACTGACAATCCCTGTTGACTGCAATTTTAGATTTAAGAAAATACCACTTATAAAGTAATAAATCGGCGGATGGCAACCTTATGTGAAATTTGACAATGCGTTACATTATAATGACCATATCGCAGACGAACCTTTGGCACATACTTGTTTAGATAGATATGAAATCTATTACTTGTCATGTTTTAAAAACTCTTTTTACTCAACTTTACTTCATATATATGCGATTTAAATTAAGCCAATATTAATAAGAATATTTTTCGTTCATCTAGGTACATACTTTTACGAATTATTTTACCTTCTAATTTATGTTCAAGAAACATGAGTATTCTTGCTAAAATTTGATCAACGATAAATGCAATGTCCCATTTCGATGTAAATATTTCACATTCGACTTAGCTTTAAGTTACCGTAACACAATTTGTATATTTTTAATAATGTTAAACTTAAATATAAAGTAATGGAAACGTCAACTTTGCAGTAAAAATGGGGGCAAATGGTGTTTGTCTCAATTTTTTGTCTAGTCAGTTTAACGTTAGGTAAGCTAAAGTAGTGCTCCTGCCTTGGGAACATTAACACATTTCCAGAACTTTCCAATTGTTTCCATTTTAGATCCAGTTACTATACTTCATTATTTTTAGAATTAGAAAAACAATTTTGAAGAGTCTTTTTGAGCAAATATGCTATTTTAAAATAAATAAGCACAAGTAACAAAGATATTACTATATAATGTATGTATTTTCTGTATATATATTTGTTATATGCTATATATTTTATAAAAGCGCTTTTCAATAAAAAGGCTTAGCAAGATTGCATTCTTTTAAATTCTAAGAAAAAACAAAGTATAGTAGACAAATATTTTATACCTTTGAATTAGATGTGACTCCATAGGCTTGCCACACCAAACGCGGAGCGTGCGCGGCGCGCAAGCGATTTTGATGTAAAGGCTGCCAATTTAGTTATCAGTTACACATGTATTATGCTGTGGCGTGATAATTGTCATATGTATCCTGCTCCCGATGAAATGATTTATCGATATCATTATATAGTTTTGAAAATTATTATGCCTCAGCTACCTATAACTTTTTTTAGAACGGTGCAAATGTTCAGTTTCGTTTATTAAGCGTAAACTATTAACCTATGGAATTATTTTCTTAGCAAATTCGTCTTTAATATGCTATATAGTAATATATAATTTACTAATCATATTCAAAGGTAGGTGAAGTGAATAAAAAATAAGTATTAACTTACACATGCCAATTTTTACATGTTTACTTAGTAAATATATGAAAATTTTCAAGTAACAGCGTATACTTATTTTTGTTCACTTTACCCAACGTTTTAAAAATATTTTGAACTGATTTCATGCTTCGGCTTTTTGGACGAAAATAAGCCCGTATAGCGAATGTTTAAATCAAAAAAGTGCTTCACCGTTGTATTGTAAACCTTACTACACAGACAATAAGGTTACTAAATTTTGTAATGCACTCCTTTATTTGCAATGTCGACAGGCTAGGGTTATTAGCTTACATCCCCACTTATAACGTAGTACTGATTTTTCTATCGTTATATGTATAAGCAAACATAGCATAATGTATTTGGTTATCCGCTGATTTGGTAGGCCATCATATTCTGTTACGCCAGTTTAGTTAAATTAAATATATAGATGTAAGGTGCGTATTTTGATGGTAATAAATGATATTTACCACATTTTCGCAGTTTCATTTCAATATAACTTTAATAATAATAAAAGTTTTTAATTAAAAATACAAACCCCGACTGCATAACCTCAAAAAGAAAGAAACAAGAATTGTATTCTGCCAGGCTTGTGGGGCCGATATGGAAATAGCAGTCGGTGACTTCAAATAGGTATTATAGGATTTTATGGAGAGTCACCAATTGCTATTTCCATATCGGCCCAACAATCTTTTGAGGTTATGCAGTCGGGTTTTTTGTTTTTTTTTAATTAATAACTTTTATTTTCTGCTTTTGAGTTGGGTCATGCTTTATTTTTCACGTTATTACGACCTATTCTGCGATCATAAGGGTTGTTTCACACGTACCACAACCACGACACGTGGTCGGGCGCATATTTTGTATTGAAAATGAATAGTACAATTCACAAGTACCACATTTTGCCGTCATTATCGACCGCGTGTGTGACACGACCACATCGCACACCATTCACACGTAACCACACAGTCATCATGGTCATCGCTTGACCACATTTTAACGCTGCGACGTGGTGTGGTTATGGTACGTGTGAAACAACCCTAAAATAAATTTATCACAGCTTTATTATAGGAAGTATTGATCTAAGTGAAAATGGTTGTTAACTAACTAATATAGGAAACTGACGAATTAACGGAAATGGTTAATCAGGTAAAATTACCAGTGGTGCACTAACCCATCTCTTTATTTTTTAAATAAATAATTATCATTGCCCTACACTCCACTTTTTCAAATGGGCGGAGTGAAAAAATATTTAAAAATAAAAAACATCTCTCATTGAAAATAGATTTATTCACAATAAAAATATACTATTAGTACTTGATGAGATCAAAGTTAGCATAAAACATTATTTATAAGACTTTGACAACAGACTTGTACTGCATTTAATAATAACCTCTAATTGTTTAAAATAAGAAATAAATTCCACAAAACCAAGAAAATTATAAAACTAAATAAATTATTTTAAATAATGTACCAAGTTAACTTCCTACACATTAATACTAATTTGTCACTTTCATATACTTGTGCCGCGTTCCTATATTCATAAATGAATATTTTTTTTAGGTTCGGAACCCTAAATCTTACCCAAGGATAAAACGGGAGCCTATAAGACTACGCTGTCCGTCTGTCACCAGGCTGTACCTCATGAACCGTGATAGTTAGACAGTTGAAATTTTCACAGATGATGTATTTCTGTTTCCGCTATAACAACAAATACTAAATCCATAATAATATAAATATTTAAGGGGGCTCCCATACAACAAACGTGATTTTCTTGCTCGATATTCATAACGGCAACAGGCAGACGCTTGAAAAATTCACAGAATATTTAGTTATATATTCACTTTAAAAATAAATAATTAAATTAAAATAAAGCAAATATTTAAGGGGGCTCCCATACAACAAACGTGATGTTTTGCTTGATTATAGATAATGGTACGGAACCCTTCGTGCGCAAGTTCGACTCGCACTTGACCGGTTTTTTTTATTACGCATGGTCATTATTGACACTAGCTGTGCCCGGCCTGAGTTCGCCGGGCGCAAAACACCACCAAAGTTTCATTAAAATCAGATAAATGGTACAGGAACGTATAGGGGAACAAATAAACAAACGAACATTTATACAGTAGATGAAGAGTTTAAATGCATAATTTCAAGGATTTAGGATATTTACCCTACTAACTTCAACCCCCTGTTTTACCTCCTTCCAGTTAAATTTCCAAAAGTTTCTATAGCCTTTGTTCTGCCTGAAGTTGCCCTTAATATATTATTGAAATCCGTCCAGTAGTTTAAAAGTTTATCGCGCACATACAACCAGGCAAACAGGCATGCAATTCCTAAGCGATTGGGATGTGTTGTGTTGCTAATTCTCAAGCCCCCATAGATTTCCATTTTACGATTTTATTAGTATGTATTTCCGCATACAACAAATTTCAAATTATAACCATTCGTCACCAAAACTATTCCTTTTCAAATATAGGAACGGGACATAAATAGTACACTCAAGGACGAAATTTTAAACACTTCATATTACATTGCGCGTAATTTAATAAATAATATGGTACTGAGAGAACTTTGTTTCACTTATAGAGCGGCTTCATAGGCCGAGGATTTTTAACCTTTTGGCAGCAGTCGTCGACTATGCGTGACAGGATAAAAAAAATCCTTAACTACCTTGACTTAAAGTTGAAATTCGTGTTACTTCTCAGACATGCTTGGCGGCCAAAAGGTTAACGCACGTTAAAGTAAATATTTAGTGCGGTAAATGACTAATACGACATGCATCGATAAGTATGAGCACGCCTTTAGGACAACACTCGTGCTGGTAGAGTGCAGGGTATACACGGTCGATATCGATTACTGACGATCAATATAATTGTGCAACCAGTGATATTGCACAGTTATATTGTAGGTCAGTACCTAGCCTAAGTGTGAAAGTCTTGCAATACACAGAAATTCATGCAGAAATATTTTTAAAGTGGCACGGTAATCAATTTTGGAAGTCTATGAACAATAGCTTTTTTTAACATTTAAGTAATACTATTTTTATTGACGATTCGTAGATTTATGTCTAAGCTACCTTGACGAGCGGATATAAAATTATAACTCTGAAAACGAGATAATAAGTTCGTGTGATAGCTATCACTATATTTTTCACTGGTCTGTTTTTCGAACGTTTAATGACAGGTGCATAATACTTGATTTCAAATATTTACAATCGTAAAGTTATGTCAGATGTCATCATAATAGCGTAAATTTTGAGACGCTTACGTCCAGCAAACTGGTGATGATGATGACCTTACGGATCGTCCAATAATCATGTGAGGCTCAAAAGACGGGGGTTCGGAAAAAATCATGAAATATCACAAGGGGGGAGAGGCGGAGATAGGAGATAGTGAGATGTGTATTAAAATTATTTTTTTCATTATACGCATGATTTCTATAGCGAAAAGCGGCGAGTGACCTCTCCTTTATTATTCTTATGCCAATCAGAAACAACCTGCAACCTTAATGACGATTCTGACATTTAATATTAGTAATCATTATGTAAGTTGTTTTATAACTTTTAACGTGTCCAATTTATAATGTAATCTTATATTGAAAAATAAATAAATGTAATCTAATCTAATCTAATGTCTGTCCGGACATTTTTATCACGGTGCTTAATTTAATTTTATTTAAAGATAATACTCTGAATTTTTTAAAGATACTTTGTACCAAAAAAAGACACGTGGTTCTGAATGGGGGGAGAGGGGGGAGGGTTAAGTCTGAAAAATCACCAGGGGGAGTGGGGGGGGGCTAAAAAAGTTGCTTAGAAACATCACGTGATTAATGGACGACCCTTACTGCTCCTCGTCGGAGGAATCCGGTATGCTGGCGGGAGAGGAGTCCTGGAGGCGCTTGAAGTTCCCGAGGACGTCGAAGTGCATGTGGAGGGAGGGCGGCGCGCCGTGCCCCTCGTGCAAGTAGCGGTGCACCTGGATACACAGAATGATTAATTTCCCGGAATATTGTACAGTACAACCATCTCAAAATAATGATATGGCGTTCAATACAACTGCGTTGAACAAATGAAATAGTTCGTCATGGTTACGCCATCTATTTACAAGTTTATAAACTACGAAGCTCTATTGCCGACGTCTTAGTTCTTATGACATTTACACAGTCTTATTTTGCCTGATTCGTCGCCGTCTTTTATTGCTCGCTAGGAGCTACGAATCACAAAAGCAAAACGCATGAATCAAGCAATAATGGACCTTTCCTCAATGTAATAAGAACGCCGATGTCGGCAATATTTACCGAGTATGCAATGTCATTTGACACCAAAAAAGTGAGCATCGCGAAAATCGCGTTCGGCAGTTCCTTACTATATATTTCTATGGTGTGACATAATTAAGGGATGGCAGAGAAGCATAGCCCTGACAGCGCTTGTAGAAACTGTACCTTCGCGCCAAGTTTCTTCAGAAGCGCCGTGAACGCCTTCTCCTCGCGTCCAATCCACGGTCGACCCTCGTCCTGAACCTGGTACGGGCTCACGTGGATATAAATGTTCACATCTGAAACATGCCAACGACATATAACCTAAAGTAATCTCAATAGCTTACTGAAACGTATGACGCAAAATACAAATAGGAAATGAAGAAAATTCATAAACCACAGACCATTTATCTAACTAGTGGACCCGCCACAGCTTCGCCCGCGGCATTTTTCTAACAATCTTTATCATTTGTTTTCACCCCTTTAGGGATGGATTTTCAAAAAATCCCTCCTTAGTGCACCGCTAGGGTACTCGAGGAATGTCTCCACAAAATTTCAAACCTCTAGGACCATCAGTTTAGGCTGTGCGTTGTCTATAAGTGAGTCACGGCACTGTTTTATATGTATTGATAGACTCTGCATAGCCGGGCGACCCCAGCTGCCAGTAACAGAGGCAAAAAGCCATAAGCGGAGGGGTTACAGGCAGACGCGGGGAGCGCATAACCTCGAACGCACCAATCACTGCGCTCTAAAAACCCCGCGCGCCCCGCAAGTTTGACAGCTTTATTTGCTAGTAAAAGTGAGGCTAAGACTGTAAATAATAGTCGTTGGGGTGTCTGCGTGCGTGTGTACTATAGTTTGGGTCGTCAAGTGTGACATTATTTATTACTGACCGAGTCTCGTGAGCGTCTCTAGCAGACTGCGCGAGGTGAGCCACGTGTTGCGCCCCCCGGCGTGCCCTCCGTCCAGCCAGTACATCGCCTCGATACGCGAGATGAACCTGCACAAACAAACAATATTAATAGCAAAGATTTTAATAAGTATATGAATATATATAACACGTCTCACATGCTATATAACAGTTATTAAACATAATGTGTGGATGTTTAGAGGCAGCCTACAGTTCGTCCTCACAAATAGTGTGCAGTACACCCATACACTATCATGGAAAATACGTCAAAAATAAATAAGTACATTATTTAACAATCAAGTATTAGTACGTCATTTGTTTGCAATAATGAAATTATGAAAAATCAAAATACAGTACTCATTTTGCTGTTGAGATCAATTATGTCTTGGTATGTACGGTAATATTTATTATAGTTATTTAATTATTCTTCTTCATTATTAATTCCCAGCGAAATAACCATTCGGCGCGACGTACCAATGTACACTGCGGGTGTACAGGTCTGTGAGGTAACGCGTTATTCGCGTTGTTGACCACAAGGGTGCTATTTCGAGGAGTACTAAAGATTTGTACCGATTATTTCAATAAAAAAATTCAATTATTCAGTTCTGCTACTTTTTTTGGGTTCCATACCTAAAATTAAAAAACTGAGCCCTTATAGGATCACTCGTTTGTCTGTCTGTCATCTGAAACGCTCCGAAGTTACTGGACCGATTGAGTTGAAATTTGGTACACATACGTAAGTCGGTGACCGCAACACGGACGTGTAACGTAAACAAATGAATTTTTAACATTCCCACTTTTGGGGGGTAAATTTGAAGATTTAAAAAAAGTTTAGCTAACCATGGCGTGCGACATATCAAATGAAAGGGCTCATTGTCAGGATTTTAAATATATTTTCTTAAAATTTTAAAATAAATGGTTTTGAAGTTAAAGGCGAAAATTTACCATCTCACGCCCCTACCCCTATCTACGAAACTACTGGGCCTAAAATTCATACAAAAATACAGAAAATAGTTTATCTATAGATAACAGGAAAGCCTATAAGAAGTCTATGGTATTTAAAGTAACATAGCACATCTCATATGTTCACGGAACCCTCTCCACGCGAGTTTAACTCGCACTTGTCCGGTTCTTGATCCCGCATGTACCTGAGCGTGTGTGCGTCCTCGGGCGTCAGCGTGTGCGTGTAGTGCAGCTCGTACAGCAGCTGGTTGAGCACGACGCAGCCCTTGCTGAAGCCGGCCAGCGCCAGCGCCGCCTCGTGCAGCGCCAGCCGCCGCGCCCACCACAGGCGCCCCCCAGCCCTGACCCACGATATACCAATTAAATAAAAGACTCCCACTCAAGCTAACTCGCCTGCAGTTATTTGTCGCGGATATATCAGAAAATAATTTTGATTGTGGTTTATTATATTACAATCCTGTACTTGACCATGTTAAAAAAAATGACGTCCTGTTAGCTCATTTTAAAATATTTTCGAAACGAATTTTTCACATTTTTCAATGAAAACACGCTAATAATATTTTTCATTTTAAAATTTGCCGCGAAAACGCCGTCTTACTGTCAGCTGTCGATATATTAATATTTGTTACTATAGTCAAGTAGCCAAATAAACATTTAATGGTTGAATTGCTCAAGTGTTGCCATACATAAACGCTTTATAAATGTCGTGGTTTATAATTATGTTCTCCTCTTATTATCATCTAGTATTTATTTGTATATGATTTAATTGTATTAATTATTGATGTTCTGTTGTTCGTGTTGTCACCTAGGGGCCATTCAAAATCAGCGTCGAGGCTCGCCACGGTATAACGCTGAATGGCACCCTTTATGGCACCGTTCGGCACAGCTTAGATACATTTTTCTCTCCTTACTTTTTTTATTTCTTGTTATTTGTGTGTCGAATGTGGGCAAAATAAACGGCTATTATTATTATCTGGGGGATCGGTAGTGCCCCCGCCAAGACGAGTAAAAGTCAACGAACAAAACGCGGGCACGGCCTACCATCCTTTTCTCGAAGCGATTCACAGCACTTTTGAGCCCCCCGTAACTTTGCTGTGAAGATATCTAGAAAGCTGAAATTTTAGCTACGAAGAGTGCTCACTGAACTGATCTTAACGCCATAACTGCAAGTTTCTACCCATTATAGTTTAAGATATTTTTTTTTATATTAAGCGAAGATGTATAATAATGATATGGGCTTTAAATACTGGTTATTTGAAAGAAAATAAAAATAATTCAAAACCAAATAGTTGAATTGGCGATAAAATGATAAGAACATCTCAGACTTGGCTCTACCATAGGATCTCACAACTTTTTACGGCGTAGGGGTTGGACGATAGAGGTTGCGAGGCTTGGCACATTTTTTACATTTTAATGTTTTTGATGGGATTGCTTTAACAAGTGTTACAACAAGTGCAGTGGTAGCCATGTAGTCTGACGGCCTTTCGGAGGGACGCAATCATTTAAAAGCCATTAATTTTTTTACATGAATACAATCGAATTTGCCTCATACTACGTAGTTGTTAAGGTTGAAATTCCAAATACATGTGATCGTTAAGACGCCTCCACCCGGATAACAGTTAATTTAATAAAAAAACCCTGGAATGATTGACGTGAGTAACACATTGGAACTAAACCTACTCACGGCTTGAGTGAACTCTCCGGCTCCTCTGCGCAGTTCGACTCGCCCTCCTGCGCATGCGCTGTCTGCAAAAGAAGTACCCGGTTAATAAGGGTATCCCCGGCACATAAGTTAGATAGAACTACTGTTACGCGCGGCCTCTGACGTGGCACCTCATACAGATTGAGGCTAGAAAATTTGTTCTGCGCATTCAAGGTCATAGTTCAACTTACGTGCCGCGAATTAACCATAGTTTTATCTGCGCGGACGACCACCGTTTTGGTTACAACCCGTTAACACTTTTAGTGCCAGCTCTAAATTAAAGTTACATCTGTGGGGCCACAGAACTCCTCTATACAAAATTACTATAAGCAAGAACCTAACTAGCGGGTCGTCTGGCGTGGCAGCAGAGTAATAGAGAACCCGATAATCGTGTTCCTGGCACGTCAGTCATTTTGAGCATGGGCGTAGCGAGGTACGGGTTGGTCAATCGACGATCGATGAATCGACTTTATCAGCTAGAGACACATTTGGGTATATATTTACGTGTAAATCCTCAATGTCGATGTCATCAGGCAGCGCGGCGGAGTTCAGCGCGTCCAGCAACTCTGCTTCGGGCATCGCTTTTATCCTGATGCTTACTTCTTGCAGCAGCCTGGCAACCAGCTTTCAATTAAATCAACAAGGAATTTTATAAGCGAGCTTTATAACAGTTGACCCTTTCAGTGCGCATGACGCGATATCGCGTCATTTCGAAATATTACTCACATGCGCATGACGCTTTATCGCGTCATGACATTTTTACTTGTTGCACTGAGATTTTCACTTATTTTACTATTAGGGTTCCGTACCTCAATAGGAAAAAAAGGAACCCTTATAGGATCACTCGTGTGTCTGCCTATCTGTCTGTTTGTCTGTCCGTCTGTGACAGCCAATTTGCTCCGAAACTACTGGACCGATTGATTTTAAATTTGGTACACATATGTAAGTCTGTGACCGTAACACGGATACGTAACGTAAACAAATTAATTTTATACATGGGGGCCACTTTAGGGGAATAAATTAGAAAATTAAAAAAAAAAGTTACGCTAACTATATCATGTGACATATCAAATGAAAGGGCGTATTATGAGGATCTTAAATATGCTTTTTTTGGAATTTTAAGATGAATGGTTTGGAAGTTATTTAGGAGAACAGGCGAAAATTGACCATTCCCCCCCTTATTTCCGAAACTACTGGGGCAGAAATTTTGAAAAAAATACAGACAATAGTTCTTTACCTATAGATTACAGGTAAACCTATAAGAAGTATATGGTATTTAAAGTTACTTAGTAAATTTCAGATAATCATGTACGGAATGGAGCCCTCTCCACGCGAGTTTAACTCGCACTTGTCCGGGTTTTTTTTTATAAGCACCGTATTCCACAGTACCTCTGCAAGTGTTGCAGCGCGCTATGCGTCGGCGTGTGGTCGGGCACGCCGGCGTTGTTGCTGGGCACGAAGTTGTCGTAACAGCTGAAGCTCTTGTACTCTATCCTGCAACACCAGCTGGCTGAAGGGTCGAGGGCCAAGTTTCTTAGCAATTTCTTAATGCAATTCGGGCCAAACATGCGTTGAATAAATATAAACCGTATTGCCTTGTATTAGGGTCAGACATAGAACTTTTTTGTGGCAAAAACGTCAATTAACTAGGGACTTCCTTCCGATTTTAAATTTTTCGATAACTGTTTCAAATACTTATTTCAAAGTGACATTTCATAGTAGATCGGTATTAAGGTGAGCGTCAAGTTGTCGTACCCGTCGAAGATATCCAGGATCTGATGATTCCAAAAAATATTACCCAATGTAGTCTACAGAGTTACTTGAAGCCACATTGAGATCACTGACAGCTATCTGAGACTGTTTGTCCCAGACGTGACAAGGATCACCCTAAGGCCGCGCGTGCGGCCCCTGTTGGCAGTGCCGACGGCGCGCACAGTAGCACATAAAAACTCGCCGCTCCTTCGTGCACTGACCCTACTGAATGCGCTCCTGGTATCGGTGCCAGAATGTGACCTGCTTGCGTGGAGATGGACGGCTGTGTGTCATGAATGCTTGAAGTTTTGCGAGATGATGGATAAAAGGCATTCTAGTGTTTTTACATGATGTGCCATTTTGTATTAATCTTAAGTTATTTTAGTTTCACAGTGAATTAGTTAAGACTGTAATGCTGTGTAACCAAAGAAATAAATAAATAAAAAATAAAAAATAAACTGTAATCTGTATGCTTTATACATACATAATATCATACATACACTTTTACGTACTACTACTCGCGAAAAACCAACTATTTGCAGTTGTGTAAAAAAACGGAGAACCAGCGACCGAGAGGAACCTCCTGACGATGCGTGCAGTCCAGGAGTACCGCCTTCTGTATCCGACCCTCGATCTACGTATTATTGACCGCCCAAGCGAAGCGTCTCCGTTTCAGCTTGGGCAAAAATGCCTGTCTGTATGTCTGTCCGGAGGATGTCCGGATGTCCATTTGTTCTCCTCTACAGGTCGCATTTGTCAACCGATTCTCGTGAAATTTTGTGACCAGATTCAATAATTACATGAATGTTTTTGTCTATTCGGTTTTTCGAAATTTTTCAAAATTGCGAAGTTATGGAGGTTTTTGCGATTACAAACTAATTTGCGGTGTTGGTAGACTGATCGCGACCTATGTCGATGTATCGGGATAACAGTTTTCCAATGGCAAAGTTAAGTTTGTCGCGAGGTCTACAGCTCACGGAGCCTAGTTATAATTACCTGGAGGGCCGCACGACGACTATGTGTTTAGTCGGGAAGTTCTGACTGAGCATGCGCGCTGTGTTCTCCAGATTCCACTTGAGATACTTCCTGTTGTCGCGGTGCGCTTGCATCACTTCCGGGTAATCCTGGATCGATAGTAAAGAGAGTTGTTTTTTTTTGTTTATGATCATGTTTGACGAGGAAGAAACACATGTAGAATTTTCATTCCTTTGTTTCATTCCTTGTCTGGATGCTGTAGGTTTTAGTATTCGAGGGGAAAAAGAATAAGACTTGAAATTTATACCCGATCGCGTGAGGTTAAAAGGAGGTTAAAGCTCAATACTGTTTAACAGTCCATGTATGTGAGCAAAATTCGAATGCTCCACTTTAGCTCCTGAACTACTGAATTTTAATAAATGGGGTATCATATGATTCTTGGAGAACGCGCGAGTGTCATAGGCAATATAAGAATTATGAGGGTGCTAGGAGCAAAAATAGTTAGCTAGTCTGATTTAGTAGGTACTAGCTTCTGGCCGCGACTTCGTCCGCATGGAATTCGGTTATTTGAACTTCTAAATCTAGCTTAGCTTTTAAAGATAGCTCGTGTGCGGCCTAATATCCCGCCAATAGGCTAGTTTCCTAAAAAACCAATTAGTCCGCCATTTACATTATAAAAAAAATATTGAACACATTTTTTTCTTTTCTCTATTAAACAAATAATTACGAAGATTAGTGCGTTGAAGTTCCACGTGACTTCACGACTTTCTACACTTTTCACCATTCAGTGACGTCATGAGCCCCCACTCCCGAACTTCGATGCGCATTATCTTTGTCAATTATGATTGATTTGATAAAGCAAAAAATACGTGTTCAATATTTTTTTATAATCTAACTGACGGACTAATTAGAATTACTATTTTTTTACCCAGGAAACATCCCTATTGCCAAGCCGGATATCCGATATTCGGCCAAACCACTATCCGTTGCATCTTGAGTTAGTTACCTGCACGTCCCCGCCCCAGTAGACGAGCGCGCGCGGCGGGCCGGGCGCGCGGCGCGCGCTGGGCGCGAACAGCACGTCGTTGCGCCGCGCCGGCAGCCCCGGCACGCCCGCCAGCCGCACCACCATCCGCCTCACCAGCCCATGCCTACAATCAGGGCCGTGTACGCTGCGCTGCATGCTACGTGCAGACAACAAAACAATCGCCCGCGGCAAGGTTGCGACCAAAAGTCACGCACGCACACACACACATACACACAGCAATGGCGAACAAAAGCTACCCTTTTATACAGCAATGGCGTACAAAAGGGTAGCGCCACGATTTTTTCAATTGGAGACAATAAACTCCAAATCGCGCCCCGCAATGTTACGTGCCAAGCGAAACTGAAAGAGAGGAGGCGAGATGAAGTGTACATTAGGTCCGTTGAATGAAATATTTAAACTGTAAACAACTATTAAAAAAGAGGGGGGGGGATTTCGTAGCAAAATAATTTGCGATATTGCTTTCAATGTGGAATAAAGGCCCCCGATTATCATTAACAATTAAAAAAACAATACCATTTAAAGAGTTTATTGAATTAATATTGTCATAAATTAAGTGCATATTACAGACACCAACATGAAACATTTAAAAGACAGAAAACAAAGTAAATTTTCGAGAAAACTTATGCAATTAAAACAGAATTTTCTTCTAGTTATTACATAATAGTTACAATATAATAAAGAAAGAGAAGAGTGTTTATTTGAGTAACAAACACTCTGCCACCAACTTATACTATAACAGGTACATATAGAGATGCAACGGATAGTGATTTGGCCGGATACCCGATGTCCAGCATGGCCAATGGCCGGGTATCCGTCCGCACACGAACTATCTCTAAAGTCGTGTTAGCTTGCGCGGTTTCAACTCGTTACGAATTTTAAGCGCGCGGGGAGGTCATACTCACAAGTGCATGACGAAATGTTACGTGAAGTTTAATTATTTCGTTTTTCTGATCCAAGCATTATCAAAGGATAATGAGATAGTTAGTCAGTATCCGGCTGGATAAAGATCCAGCCGGATACTGACTAACTATCTGGTATCCGGCCGGACAATGACTCACTATCCGGTATCCGGCCGGATACTGACTCACTATCTGGTATCCAGCTGGATAGTAAAATCATGGCCGGATATCCATTGCATTTCTAGTACATAAATAAATAAATAAATCATGGGACAATCTTTTACACAAATCGATCTAGTCCCAAAGTAAGCTCTAAAGGCTTGTGTTATGGGTACTAGACGACGATATACATACTTATATAGAGAAATAAATACTTAAAAACATATCATAAAACTTGCAACAATGAGACACCAATCTCAGCAACCAATGGTAAAAAGACAACACATAATAGTCACATACTTAGATGCTACATTCAAATTGAGGTAGTGGCTAGTTGTGGCTCAACCTCAGCTCAGACTAAAAGCAAATGTCAATAATTTCATCAATTCTCTGGTTGCCATACTCATAGCAACTTTATCATCAGAACTTAAATACAAATGTTCATTTTGTATGTACTTCCCAACTTAGTTTCATACCACAGAACATATATCCAAAAGATTCCGCATAGATGGGCAACTGGTTGCCAGCATTACATGCAAAATACATAAGCGGCAGGGCTACACACTGGCGCGGGCCGCGCATATCTTTGAACGCACCAATCACAGCGCTCTAAATACCCTGCACTCCGCAGGTTTGGCAGCTTTATTTGCTAGTAAATGTTAGGCTAATCAACAAAATATAAGATAATTCCCATTAAACAGAGATCATTACTGATTTTCTTCATTTTCCATGTCTATTAGCTTTCTGGTGATAATACTTAGTATCATTCATACACACGGTTATCTTCAAAGTGATATCATCAAGGCAATTCTTCAGGTCCTCTCTCAGTTCCTGCACTTTGACCCTTACATCCTCACACATAAGGTTGTAGCACATGGCAACTAAACCCATACCAAGAAGGACGTATATAAAGTTGATAACGAGCTTAACATGCGATCCGCCAGCAGAATCTGCAATGTTAGCACCGGGAACAAAGTCTCCAAACCCTATTTTACATAAACTTATTACACAGAAGTATGTAGAGTCCAGATAGTTCCATTTCTCCCATGCACCAAACATGATAGTTCCTGAGAGGATGTAAAAGGATATAACCCAGAGGCAAGCCGTCGAAGGCACTGTGATTTTTCTCTTTACAGGCTCACCATCTTCAAAACTTGCATCTTCACGTCTACTGCACTCATGAGCTGTAATGTACAGCCATTTGAACGTTTTAGCGAGCACTTTACCCATATTGCAGAAGTATAAGATATAAATTGGTATGCCAAAGAACGCATAGGCTATTGTCAGGATTTTACCCCATACAGTTTTCGGTATAATGTTGCCATATCCAATCATAGTGAAGACAGACAAGCTATACATCAGAGCAGCAGGGAAGGACCAGATGTCTTCAGGTGAGCGTCCATTGTAACCTGTATGTATTGCGGCTGTGATGTTGTTTTGGTATATTTTGAGGACTTTATCAACTCCTAATTTGAAGTCTGTTTCTTGGAATATGTTGTATCGTTGTGATATGTTCCAGAGCTGCTCTGCGCAGCGCTGGCGCCACTCGCGCACGTCCTCCAGCTGCTTGTCGGGACTGTTCCGCTCAATCTGAATGAAGCTAGCGGCGCCCAGCATCGCGTAACACACTACCAAGGCCCCTACTCCCACTTGCGTAAACATAAACGCTATGAATTTCCTCAGACAATCCTTTATTTTCTCTCTTGCATCGCTGCCTGTCGTTGAGGAGGAGTCTTTACTTCGCATAGAGCCGTGGAAACTCGAATAGCCCGGGTTCTGGCGCTCCATGGTAACAAGAACATATAAATTGATAAACTGGACTATTCCAGCCGGGAGCGCGACTGACGTGAATGGTTTGAGAACGCCGCGCGTCCCTTGCGCGCCCACTATTTTGGGAGATCAGTTGGCAAGCCGCCAAAGTTTGTGTTATTACAAAATATCGTAGTGTTTTGAAACTTTGACTCGTGTTTCGATTCTTAGATTAGCCGTATAAAGGCATGATAGTTGGAAAACGAGATTCCTTTAAGGATTATCATATCATAAATATTTTCTTTATAAACGAAGTATTTAATAAGAAACTTATAATTTAAAAAAAAATAAGGCGCACTTACCGCACAGTAATTGTAAATAAGCTTCAATTGATATGGCTTTAACGATTTGATTTAGGTAAACAAACCCCTCAAGAGCGCCGGTTAATTCAACAAGTATCGTAAAATTAGAAATCAGAAATAAATAAACATTGTCGAATTTTAGATTTTGTGATGAAAGCGATGAATGAAAGATGTTGCCACCTCTTAAATTAAGAAGTAGCTAGATGTATGCCTAGAAGTTGCCAAAATTTACCAAAAAAAATTTGAAGACTGCTAACAAATGTGCTAAAAGTTTAAATGAAAAATAAATGAGCAAAAATTAGGGAAAAAAGAATTAAGGTGGTTTAATAATGAATTATCATAAGAAAATACTCAACTGTTACAATTATGAAGTAAAGCTGCCCGTTTCTACGCTTAGGTACTTATATGAAGGCGATTGTCAGGAAAGTATTGATGACACACGATATGGTTATTTTAGTGTCTCAAACAACAAAATTCGGCAATGTAACAAGCTATTCTATATATTCTAAAATATTTTTTAACAAAAAGCTCGTATAACAAAAATTGCTAAAAATGTGGTAGAAGCTAAATGGAAATTTTCGTTGCTAAATCAGCTGAAAAGATGCTAAATTTAGCTACAAAGTAGCTAAATTGGCAGCACTGATAAGTGAAGCGAACGCGAACAAATTACCTACACGATTTTGTTCTTTAGACTGCTGAACTAAACGCAAATTTTCTTTTTTCACATTTATTGCGTTTTGTTTACTGGAAAAAAAAAACAAATCTGTTTGAGATACAGTTTAGAATGCTTAAAGACATATTTCATATCAAACGAACCCGAGTTCAGGGACGGTAGTTTCCTCCAAATAGATTTTTATCGATTTTTACGAAATCACAAACTCGTCTTAACTGTCAAAATTCCACACGTTTTCTTGGCGTTGTATGTTATCCGGTGTTAGATTTTACAAAATTTAACTTTTATTTCGGCCGTTATCATGTAAAGCTTACCGCGGGACTCTTGTCCGATGCCCATCTATAAGTTCCTGTCCGATTTTGTGAGTATGTATTCATATTTCGCGAAATAGGCATATGGATTACATTTAATGGCTGAACCTACAATCTTATCGGTCTTGGTGGCGAAGACGCCCGGTCGCTTGCATATGCCGAGTCTGAGTCGCATCGAACCGGCGCAAAGAGGTTAACCTGTGTTTCCTCACGCGTTTTAGGTACTTTCTGACTTGCGGTACCTATTACTCGTCAAGGTCGCGCGGCGCGGGCATTGATGTTTTTTGTATTTACAGGTATAAAACTACTCAAGGATCATGTAGTTGTTCGCGAAGCTCTGACGATGTTTTCAATAGCAGCGCCGACATCCATTTAACACAGCCGAACTCCTTAATGGATCACACATAGACTGCCACCTTCATTATGGCCTCCCCTCTGCCGGCGCCGGCCCTCAAATTAACCACTATCGACTTAGTCGGTGGCATCTACTGCAGCATTTGCCACTTAACGTTTAGAAACAAAAAAGAATATGATACACACTACTACAAGCATGATGTGGGCAAAGAGATTGTCTACACATGTGTTATTTGCCACAAGGACATTCCTGGCTATCCAAGCTTTCGTGGACATTGCTACACCCTACATGTCATCAAAAACAGGTTCAAGTGAGTACTGCATTGTTTTGCTATTTCTTAACCTATTTAAAACTTCCCTATGCTGGGCAACAAATAAATTGTAACTTTATGTTACTGTAAAAATCATCACCTACTGTAATAACAATTAGACTTATAACTTAATAAATAATGGTGTAATATACTACATTTACATAATAAAATGAATGATTACCATTGTAAACTTGCTTAATACCTATTAAACAAATTATAATTTTTATTTTGGTTCAGTTTTTTGCACCAGTAATGGCTTGATATGTGAAACTCTGTTTCATTGATCATCTATTTGTAACTATGTTCATGAGCAAATAAATATATCTTATCTTATGTAAAATAGAATATCCTTGGTGATAGTGCAAACCTGTGTATGAGCAGTGTGTGAATACTGTGTAAATCCAAAAAATATCAAAATTACGATTTGCACGTATAGTTTCTACATGCTGAAGTGATTTGATTTTTGTAATGGGGTATTTACAAAACTGCTCATACGCGGTTTTGAACTATCACTGAGCATATATTCAGAGATATTTAAAAATGACTGTTTTTGCAGATGTGAATTTTGCAGCAAATTATTTTCAAAATCGTCAGCCCTGAATGACCACATTGCCGCTCTTCATAAGTTTGAGTGCTCATCTTGCAATAGAGAGTGAGTAACTGCATATCTCTTTTTTTTATTCCGTGTATTGTCTTTTTTTTGATGATGAAGTTAGCCTAGTTCATAGTTACTCTGCCCCCGAGGCTAGCAGTCCCGGGATTGACAAATAATTGTCCGACAAACATAAATGTTTGTTCCTGAGTCTTGGATGTTTCCTATATATTCAAGTATTTATTTATCTATATAGGTATGTATATCTTTGTTTAGTAGATCAATTTGTGTAAAGATTGTCCCCTAAATTATAGGCTTAGCACACATGTCCAAATGTTCTTTCTTTACGCAATAAATTAAAGTGATAATAAAATATTTGTCTTTATTAATTCCTTCTTTGAATATGTCTTCATTGTGATATTTATTATAATGTTTGCTTATTGCTCTGCCTGTTACCATTATTTTTACAAGCTTTTTCAATGTTTGTATGTATGTTCTGGTCAAATCTTGCAAGCTGAATTAGAGCCACTTCCTTTTATCCTAAGGGGTTTAATTGTTACATGTTGGTTCAGTTCTGATGACAATGCATTTTTACAGTACAGACACGAAATGTTCTGTACGCATTTTATTGCAATATTAAAAAAGCTTGTTATAAAAATGCAATAAAAAAAGAACAATTTTAATAAGTTGATATTGTTAGTAATTAGTATAGGTCAAAGTTGACCTTTTATGAATTAGTTCATGTAATTGCTGCCATGCGAATTAGCTTTACTGAAAAATTATATCTTTATATAAACATAATGAGTTTATATTTTATTATTATTTATTATCAGGCAAGCATTTGTAGCAACTGATAAATGCCTGTATCCAACTATTCTGTATTTAGGTGCTTCTTTTAGCATGGTGTAATTATCCAGTCTATTTCTGGACTGATTGACATTCAGTGCTGAGACCACTCCTGGTTGTTTAAGAAGTGCTTGCGGGGATTATTGTGGGATACATATCAGCAACAAGTTTAAGATATTTGCATGCACTTCGGCAACACATTCTTTTCTAGAATAAATACTAGAGTTTAAACAGTTTAATTTCTATTGTCTGCAGATTCCCATCCAAAAAGGAGTTGCAGCTACACAAAATTATCCACATGAATGATAAACCCCCTTTTAAATGTCAAACGTGTAACGAGAAAGTCAGCTGTGTTGACGCTTGCGAACAACACATTGATGAGCATTCCCTTTCACTTTACTCCTGCCCCGTTTGCAATGAGAAAACAGACAGCAAAACCAATGCCATAAACCATCTTGCTTTACATTTTGGTGACGTACTTAATGAAACAAATAATGATTCCAATGATTCAGATTCTGAATGCTCCGATAAACCAGAGGATAGCTCCATAGATTTACTTGGCGGGATATTATGTGCTATCTGTCAATCAATCCACAAGAACCGGGCAGAGATTGATCAACATTTCGGCCAGGAACATAACGAGATTGAGGTTGTGTTGTACACTTGTAACATCTGCGGGAACAGCTATGAGAAGTATGCGCAGTTCGGTGCACACTGTTACGAGCACATCAGTAAGAACAGGTTCAAGTAAGTACTTTAGCAAACTTAATATGTAAAACTGATCACATTGACAGAAGTCTGTACTTACTTTCGCATTTATGATGTTAGTAACGACATTTGTAATAGTTTCTTTATTGATGGACTTCTGTGGCCCGTTTCATTTCTTTTACATTTCGCGGTACCGCGCTTGTGGCCAAACTATATTCAAGTATGTGAGCTAAACTTAACCTATTCAACGCCAATGATGGATAAGGTCTGTTCGCCGAGAGTTTTTAAAAAAGTTAAAAGTCAAGGCTTAACCCATTACAAATAGCGGCCCACTAATTATTTTTACCGATGATAATATAAAATTAAAGGGAAAAATTATATTTTTTTCATAGAATATTATTATTGAATAGCCTAACTGTATAAACAGAAATCAACACGCGAACACTCAAACGACATACAGTCGTCCCACGATAACTCTGCAACGAAAAAATGGCAACCCCATACGTCATTCCATACAACGGATTGAAATTTTGTATGGAATGACGTATGGAGTTGCCATTTTTTCGTTGCAGAGTTATCGTGGGACGTCTCTACTCGAAGCCAATGACATATTATAGAAAGACACAAGACACGTCATATCCATACTCAACGCGTTTTAAAGATGGTGTCATAGATAAAAAATCTTTTTCGTTTCTTTTCGGCCAGTGCAGATTTATGTGACATTTGACGCGCCCATATAAGACATTAATTTGCAATATGGCTTTTGCGTATATGAACAAAACAAATATATTTTTTTCGCCGCCGTCCTCCCGGCGCGACACCGCACGTGACAACATCTGCGTCCCTCGTACCGCGAAACTCAGTGCGCGCGGCGATAAGCGACGTCATACAGTTTGCGATAGTTAAGCGACAGTCGCTATTTCGAAACGATATCATAATATTTATCAACTCTCGGCGAACAGACTTTATAGGCGTACAGGGCAAAAGAGTGCTTCACTAGTTTGACGTAAGGTTGAAATTCTTGGCGTGTGAGTGACAACTTTTGTATTTGACGTGGCGCTCAAGAGATTAATCTCAACCATCAGATGCGAGTCGTGCGACAAGACGTTCAACCGGCTCGCGCGGCTGGTGTCCCACACGGCGGCTTTCCACGGGACGCCGGACGCGGGCGGCAAGCCGCTGCGCTGTCCCCGCTGCCCGCAGCAGTTCGCCAGCGAGTTCCGCTTCCGGGAGCACCAGCGCATCGAGCACGACATATGCGTCATCATGTGCTCGCAGCCCGGCTGCGGGGAGATGTGAGTATACTCCACTTAACTTAACATTTTCATTGCCAACAACCCGCCGGGCGCTCCGAGATTTTGCTCACATACCGAACAGCTAGGTATAGACACAGTATTCCATTTTCATACAAACGGCCGGAACGACGCGCTTCGAAATCTCGGTAAACTTCGGTACACAACAGGCACGATGGGTGTGAGGCGCTCCCACGTAATTATTTCCGTAAATTATGGCACGAGAATTGTTGATGTTTTTGATATTTTAAAAGCAAAATACATTAAATGCGTTTTGTTTACTCCATACTGACTTACAGGTCACTTTTGAAAGTGGAAATATGAACCAAGTAGAAATAATTAAAATTAAAACTTACAAGATTTAAGAAGTAATATTTCATGAAAAGATACTACGACAATTTAATATACATAGCATTATCAAATACGTAACCCTAGAAAGACAGTCAGCGGGCAGCCCTGCGTGTTTACATACCGAGCGGCCATAGGTAATTATTTCGAGGACTCTGCTGAGACAAAATATTGTTAAGTTTATTATACTGTGGTATAGATGACTACAGTCTACGCGGAACTCGCTTAGCGGGCGCGCTTTCATAGCGACAGCCCGGCATACAGTTACCTGAACCCGCCTAGTGAGTGCTTTGGCGTGTAGCGCTGGATTGCTCGTTATATGTCTGTATAAATTTGCCTAGCGGGTCTTATAGATAATTCTGTGGTACCTGGGATACTCTTCGATCTAATGTCTGGCAATGAAAGTGTTAAATTGCAATTTTTCTTCTTAAGTAAGTACCTATAACAGATCTATAAAATAGGTTAGTTAGTAACAGGTGAAGCTAATAAAAGCGTGTTAAAAATGAAAGCAAATTCATTGAAATAATCATTTTTTCACAGCTTCGAAACGCCGAAAGAGCTGATCCTCCACCAGAAACAGCACAACGTGTCCTCGGACAGCTGGTGCCGGCTGTGCGGCCTGCAGTTCCGCTCGCGCGGCGCCGCCGAGCGCCACCTCGACGTGCACCGCAAGAAGACCTTCGCGTGCCCCGTCTGCGCCAAGAAGTACGGGGAGAAGTACCTCCTCATGAAGCACGTGCCGCAACACTTCGAAACCGTCATACACATGTGCAAAGTGTGCGGGAACCTCTACAACGCCAAGAACCGCCTCATAGAACACTCCAAGACCCACGCCAACATAAAAAGCTACAACTGCTCGTATTGCAGCAAGGGGTTCACGTCCGTTTACAAACTGAAACAGCACCAAAACATGCATACGGGATTGCGCCCGTACCGCTGCGTCGCTTGCACGAAAACGTTTACAAATTACTCGAACTGGTTCAAGCATTTGCAGAAGATGCATAAGATCGATCCAAAAACAATTAAAAAGCCAATTGTGACGGACGAGTATGATGCGACCAAGGAAAACTTAAACTCTTCGAAGAACGAATTCAAAAGTTCAATTGAAATGGATTTGGTTAACGTTGATATAGCTGCTGAGTTGAATGTGAAGGAGTTGGACGGAGCCCTCGCTAGTGAGATGAAGGATAGCTACTTGTTCCTGGAGCCAGCCAATGAGGCAGTGGATCTGGACAGCATCAATCCGTCTATTGCGCCGGGGACTGTCGCGGAATTCGCGGTGCTGCCTCCGGCTGCCAATTTTATTACAGGTATGTTTAACTATTTACAACAAAAAATGCATGATAAATAAATCATTCAGTAGCTAGGGAGCTGGGTGCCAACATTTATATATGATTTGTTTGTTTGGCAGACCTGAATTGTTCGATTAATGACAATGTAAAGAACCACAGAAAAATAGTCTGCCACCATGGCAGCGCTGCGTTTTCAAGTGGCAGCATTTCAAAAATTAAAAAAAAAAACGGTGTGCTAAATCATTTATTCGTGTCTGCCTCTTGGACTGATGGTCAGAATAACCCTCAAAACGATGAACATCGAAGACGCAGACGTGCATGGCTCTGTTTTATAACGGGACGTAGTTGCAAAAATGTAAATGAAAAAAGCTATACTAAATCATTTGTTCGTCGTTCTCGTTGCGTCCATTCGATTCATTAGGACTCCAGCAATAGAAAAAAAAAGTTGGCAGACGTCTAGGTCGCTGATTTTTTATGTAGGTACGATTTTTTTAAGTTGTAATTCAAAAACACAGGGACATACGACTCTCGTTTACTGGACCAAATCGATTTGTTTTGACATAAACTTTCATCCCTATCAATATGAAAGAGGAAAGGAATTGCGTTACGTAATTTGTGGACGACCCCTAATTTGATTGAACGTGTATTTCCCAGATAACCCAGTACCCGAGCCTCTAGGCATGCCGCGTGAGTACGGCCCCGATTTTACCGTCGCGGACTGCGCCGGCCGCCTCCTCCACCTGGACGACCACATGTTACCCCACATAGACCCGCTGCTCACCATCAACCAGGACGGGTACGTACCCCAGCAACACAAGTGGGAACCCCTCATCATCACCAAATACCAGGACCCGTACGGGTACGACCGCGACCTCAGCGCCAGCAGACTCGCAGTCATCAACACAGATATATTTTGAGACGTTTTAGCGTTGTATAGAAGGGAAGCTCTCGGATTCTTGTTGAGCGTGGTATATCATAGTCAGGGTTGTCAATTCGGTTCTTGACCATTGTTAAAAAATATTTTTGGCTGCTTGTTAGTTCATTTTAGATTATGTAAAAATATTTTCGTAATGATTTTTTTTCACCTTTTCAAGGAAAACATTTCACGTGACGTGACGTCAACTTACCTAAACCGGTCGTAAACGTCAAAAAGAAGCGTAGTCTTTATGAGGGTGCGGTCCGAATAACACTGATCACAACGATTAAGGTGAGCACCGTGATTCGGAACGCAACCGACCTATGCAAACGTCATACGTTGTGACTGGTGTTTTGACTTTAAACTTTGTGACTGAGAAGTAAAAATTGAAGGGTTATGACATTCTGAATAATATTAATTTATTTTTAATAAATCCTGTTCTATAATTTACTATTAAGAGTCAAGCTACCTTTCCTCAGAAATATATTAATATTTGTTATTATAATCAAGTAGCCAATTGTAATTTTTTGGCAACCCTAACGGAGTTTCGCTTCTATACGATTTCATTATTTTGCTTTTATACCTAGTTATCCGTTCATAGCATTAATTCTGTTAGTAATGGCTGAGTGGCGGACGATCTTCGACCGCCCCCCAGCCACACAGCTACCTCAACCGGAAACGGCTATATACCTCAGTAACCCATAGGAATATTTAAAAGTAACTGTTTATATATACATTTATAAACATTGTGTCCCACCAAACGCTAGAATAATTTTTTTGTTTAATCATATTCATAATAATGCTACCTCATTTAGTTAAGATTTTCTTTTGTATGTCTAGATAAAGTGGAAAAAAAAGAAAAAAAAATAGTATCTGAAATTACTTTCGAAAAATAAAAATATCTATTGTGTAGTGTATTTGTGCCATTTCGTACATACGGGGGAGGAGACGCAAGCTTGATTGTTTGTGGGCGTTTTAAACGTAATTTTTTGACCGTCTTAATTTGTAGCCAATAACAAAAAGACGCAAGGACTTGCTCACAGACCAAATATCCTAAAGACACTGCTTACCCTAATTTTTACTAGCAAATAAAGCTGCTAAACGTTGCTCGTAGGGTTTTTAGAGCGCTGTGCATAACTGGGCACAAGACTTAAACCGTCAATCGTTAATTAACGAAGTCAACATTTCGAGTAACGGATTAACTTTTAAGTTAACTTCATAAATTGTTAACGGACTCATTAACTTCCGATAAAACAATGAAAGTCCGTTAAACATTAATTAAGTACGTACTATTTGCCAAAAGGACACCGCGCGGCTTATGTCAGATAGCTTTTGATTTAAATTTGATCTTTAAATAATGATTATTATTACAAAGTATAATGCAAGACCCTATTTTTACTAATATTTCATGCCTTGCCTAAACTTTCATAGCTCATACGATTTTTTTTTATAAGTACATCACAAACGCAACGACATATAAAATGCAGTTTCTATCACGAGTTAACGATAAACGATTAATGTTAACTTCCGTTAAATCTTCCCGAATGTAACGCTTTAACGTTTAACGAAATTAACTTTTTTAGTAACGGATTACCGATTAACGAAGTTAACTAGTTGATTAACGGTGCCCAGCTATGGCGCTGTGTTTGGTGCGTTCGAGGTTGCCTCTTATATTAGATAAATGGTCTGTGGGCTCGCTTTACGAACAAAAAGTCCTTTTTGTCGTCTCAATTTCGAACTATTCGATCCAAAGTTAGGTTTAATATTTGGTGAACGAAAGCTTTGTAAATATTTGGTTATTTTTGCGGCACTTTTATTACAATTATGCTTGACATGCCGCCGCCGATCGCTACTTAACATCCAATACGAACTGAATACCTAACGATCAAATTAATTGAACATTTAATAATAGCGAGTTTTCGCGACGGCGGCGGCGCGCTGTTTCATTTCGATTCCTTTTATAATATACTGTGGAGAGCCGACGCGCCAAGCGAGTCGGATTAGCGTAAGTGAATCGATAGTGCTGTGATATATTTTTTATTTTAGACTTAAGCGTAGGATACGAAAGTAACGAGTGAGTACAAAATAATGTTATTTATGAAGAAATAAATGATGTTTGTAAATTTTACGATGCAGCACGCGGTGACTTATTGATCGGCGTGTCGAATTTATAGATAAGTGAACGCGTATGTTTGTTGTGGCTATCAATTTGGCAATTCGATTGTCCGCCCGTGTTAGATAGTAATTCGTATTTTGTTAATCGTTTGTGGTCTGTGGAAGACCGATCTTCGGTAAGTGAACAAAACGTTCCGTGGTGAGGATCTCGAAACGATGTAAAGAACAGTAATGTTGGTACGAAAACAAAGCGGGGCGCGTGGAACGCGATCGCGGGCGTACTCGTTAAAACATACTCCATTACTGGGATATAGAACATATTTTCCTGGGAAAGCTATTTAATATTTAGTCAGATATATATTTTGATCTTAAATTGATGAGATGTGAGATGTGAACTAGTAACGTCGGTACCGACGTGCCCGCGCCGCGCTTCACCGTCCGCCCAAATCCCAATTTCCAAAACGAAAAAAAAAACTACAAAATTGACATCGGTGTAGATTCACAAAGATAAAATCTCGACAAAACTTATTGATACAAGATTCTGAATTGAAATGTTGATATAAAGTATAAAAAGAAAAAAAATGCCCCGAAATATATTTTGGGGAGAATTATTTACAAGTTGGGGAGATGAGTCTTAGTGATAATACTATCCAAAGACTGTTAGGTATTATAGGTTCGTTGAACTTGAATTTGACTTATAGGGAGTCAGGGATATATCCGAAAAAGAGTCAGATTTGTAAAAAATATACGGTACAGCTAAAGGAAATCATAGGCTTCGACAAAAACACTGAACAACGACAAAATTGCAAATGGCGTCCCAGTCATCTACAGGAGGTAGGCAGTTGTGCAGAATCTTAATTGGCCAGAGTAGAGATGGAGACACAGCATGAGCTAGTCTACAAATGACGCCATGCTTTCGAAATTAAAATAAAAAGACGCGTTCCCTTTGATCTCCGGACATCGGGGATGCGGTTTAAATATGCTAAATTGGTTCCACTTTTGGAAACGCGCGGTGCGGACTAGGCGCCCTGCGCGTCGTTTCCAATCGCTGTCAGTGCAGTGCTTGACCCTAACCAATAGTGCTTACGACTACAGTTCGATGTGCCACGACCCTTCCATATAAATGTCTTTTATCCCGTCGTGCTACACCAAATTGAACTCTAGCGCACTGCAAATAAGCATTAACTTGCCTGAATCAAGCGGCGGCAGCCGCACACCTCTGCAGAGGCTTTCAATCATACAATATATGTACTTATTCAACCTTCTATATCCATGTAATATTCGCAACATATTCCATTTTGATGTAATTTTCGTTGCAAAGGTGACAATATTGTGATATTCGACATTATAATATCACAGACCATTATATTCTAAAGACACCGCAACTTTTACTAGCAAATAGTCGAATTTGCGGGGCGCGGAATTATTTAGAGCGCTGTGATTGGTGCATTTGAGGTTAGGTATGCGTCCCCGCGCCGCTCTGTTTTTTTGACTCTAAAGGGTGTCGTAAACGTGCAAATTTTTCGGCAATTTGGGCTGTCCTCAAAAATTTTAAAAATGTGATTATGTAATCTTTTAGGGGATAGCCCGAATTGCGGCAATTAATTGCCGAAAAACTACCCCGTTTATTAGCCTCTTAATGTTGGTAGCGGGGGTCGCCTAATAATGTGGAGTCTTTAGGATATATAGTCTGTGGACAATATTGATTTGAGGTCTAGGTTAGTCCTGTCTGTGATGTTTTGTCACAGCCAAGGGAAATATTGCGTAAACAGCCAGCCATTGTGATCTTTGCGACCATTTTGTCCCTAGCTTTTAGTTGATAGGTTAGAATCGAGCACAGGGTATTGTGGTTCTATTTTACGGAAGTGTTATTTATAACTTGATAAGTAAGCTAGCATCCAGCAAATCAGATGGTTGCATAATACTACCCCAATACCCGATCTGTGTAAAAAAAATATAGTTTCCAAATTCTGTCTTTAAAGTGTAAATGAATGGTGAGTTCAAACCAGGTTCAGAATCAGAGTCGAGATGCCAGAGAATGTTAAATGAAAAAGTAATTAAGTACTGCTTTGTATAGGTGCATTTTTTTTTAAATTGTAAACTTGGATTCCAAATTTTATACGGGATTAATTGGTATCAATTTATAATCGAGTGTGTGGTTTTTACAAACTTACAATGTTTTAACTTATAAAAATGATTTTAAGTTTTAAATAGAATTTTATATCAGTATAAGTACTTACTGGATAAACGCCTAAGTATGTTTTATTGATTGACGAATTTTTTTATTGTTTTCGATATTTACTTTTTATTTTTTATTAGGCTTGATTCTGGACTGGATCTAGACCGGGCAGCATGCTATTGTTGTAACTATTTCTATCTGTGTTAATTTAAGCGAAACATTTGGGATTACATGTAAGTCATAAATAGATGGGTATGACGTGTGCTAATCAGGTTACATACTTAGTTACCTTTTTTACTGATATCTGCTGGGCCTGGGTTACTTGAATAGGTTACCCACCTCCAATTAACCTTTTGACCGCCAAGCATGTCTGGGAAGTAACACGAATTTCAACTTTCAGTCACGGTAATGAAGGACTTTTTTACCCTGTATCCGCTGACGGCTGCAGCCGACTGGGGCGGTCAAAAGGTTAACAAACAGTACGCTATTATTCCCTTTCAAAATTAAAACCGACATTACAATCGGTCCATGAAAACCGGAACCCTACTTTGAACCATATCATCTTGAAGTTAAATCGACTTCCGAATATAAGAAAAGGAATGCTGTTTTTAGTCTATTACTAGCTTGTCCCCGCGGTTTCACCCGCGTAGGTCGAATTTTGTTCACAATTTCAAGGGTTTAATTTTTTTGTGCGAAACCCTTGTTCAGTTTCTAATGTAAAAGTACCTAATTTACTCCTTATAACATCAGCTATCTGTCAGTGTGATTCCCGTAAAAATCGGTTCAGCCGTTGCGGAGATAAGTCGGAACAAACAGACAGACAGACATTAAACATTTTAAATATTGTTTTTGTGGTATAAGTACCGTTTATACTTTCATATGTATTTAGTAAAAGCTGTTATTTCGACATTACAAACAGACAGTCTAGTTTTTGAAATTAATTTTAATTAGGTACTATCTAAAACACTGGACTTATAAATTTCCAGATTGGCTCACGTTTTGCTCGTCGACTAGGTTAAAAATACAAATTATGTTTGAATATAAGTTGTAAAAGAAATTGAGATGCATCACCACTGGCCCGGTCTATTTTGTATTAAGCTAAATATCTGAACGTTTCATTAAGTGCTTCTAAATCGCATAATAAGTAAACTAGTCTTTATGTTCCCAGGTGTATTTTGGTATTGGTGTTGTTTGTATATAACCCATGGCTCCTGTGATTCTCTAAGTCAGGGGAATCCAAATTACGGCCCGCAAGCTCTGCCCTACTCATAGTATAAAGAGGGGATCTCCGGCCCAATCCGCGATATAATTGCCTACTGTCTCAGGGTTGTCTCTGTGCAATAGGTAATCTGAATTGAGACAATTCTGGAATCGATGAATTATTAAGACACCCAAACACACAGCGATACGTTCTCCTGCGGTTATCACACATTTTTCATTTATTTAGCGGTGCAGAAAAGCCGTGACGCGCGAACCTCGAGCGGTGTTAGCCCCGACTGGCGCACTGAGAAACGGGTCGAGATTTTGTTTAAGTGTGCGTGCAGCGACGTATAGATACTTTGGCGCACACATACAAGCCGCGCGCAGTGCGTTTGTATGAAGATAACTTACTTCCCCCCTCTTTATACTATGCCCTGGTCCGACAATAGGCTGGACTTGCCTGACATCGAGCAATGCCGGTAAATAATATATAGCACAGTGCAGTTCTGGACGCTCTTGACCTGTACGATTTTGTGGAAGTGTGGCTCTTGAGAACAAGTTCGGAGGTCCCTCTAGGCGAGGTTATAGGCCGTCATTTACCTGTGAGACGAGGTTGGGTAACGCCACGGAATGAATGAAAAGCTGACCTGCAATGAATCTTGAGATATTCCTCGCGTAATTCATTACAATGTAGCCGTGTAAACAGTGAATGAAAAAACAGAAGTACTTTTCCAAACGGCCAAAAATGACCTGAATTGTGCTGCGGGCAGGTACACATAGAAATGAACCTTGCTTACTACGGCATAAGGTGGTTTTTTTAATGTTTCATTGTTTTCTGTCCTCCACACAGACATGAGATGTGTTTGGTTATTACTAGAAGTGCGCCTGTGTTTATATTTCTATGAGTGCTGTGGTCATAATTGACGGTATCTTTATTCCAACCAATACTTCTGTTTATTTTTCATTCGCTGCGTCCCCGACGCCGCGCATAACTTGACGGTCTATCCTGCTATAAAACCGGTTCGTGACGTGTCTCAACGTCGAACGGATCGCCGGTGACTTAGAGAATCAACCCCATGGCCGTGTCCGTACCGTAAGCATTTATGGAAGTGTTTAAAACGTTTCTATGTATACGAATGGGATCCATTATAGGTTGAGGGAATAGATTTCCGAGCTTGATTTTGTCAGTTATCCTTATGTTATTATATAAACATTGAATACTGAGTGCGATATGCATACTTTCCATACGTTTAACTATACCATGAATGCGAAAGTAACACTGTGTGTGTGTCTGTATGTTACGTTTTCACGGCTAAAGAGCTGAGCTGATTTCAATGAATGTTGCCAAGGATCTACTTTCAGATCTGGAGAAAGACATAGGATATTTTTTAATCCCGTTAAAGTGTTCCCGAGGGAATAACAATACTTAAATACAGTACGAAGGTTCTCTGGAAACGATCGTTACTTAGCGATAAGACCGCTTATTGTCTACAGTGTTACTTATTTCTTTGTCTTTTTCCATTATGTTTTATGTGGTGTTCAATAAAGAGTATTTGTATTGTATTGTACGAAATCTCAGGTTTCAAGAAGCAAGCAAGCAATATTTTTTTGATAATCTAATTGACGGACTTATTAGTTTTTTTTTTTTACCTAGAAAACATCCCTATTCCTTGGGCTATCGGTTACTGTTGATCTTCTTATTCGGTCTCGCACTAATACTCCGAGTATTGCCCTCTATATCGCCCTATGGGTGACCTCGGCAAACGTCATTGTCTAAATGATTTTTTTTTTTAATAGCGCACGCTATTAAAAATTTCGTTTCTGTGCTGTTGCCCGTTGAAGAGTTCCTTTATCTGGAGCTAACCCTGGATGTCGATTCACGTCATGCTTACCATAAAAATGCATTATCATCGGAACTGAACCAACATGTAAAAATTCAGCTCCATAGTATAATACGAGGTGGTTCTAATTCAGCTTGCAAGATTTGACCCGAACATACATAGTTACATACAAACATTGCAAGGTGATAAAAAGCTTGTAAAAACAGGATGCCAGTATTTTTATCGGTACTTCGATTTCAAACCGACAACCACAACGACAGACTGGTCAGATCAGTGCCCTATAAAATTGTCCGGTGATGTGTGTGTCCACCTTTTTTTAGTGCATGACGTCACCAAGGGTTTATCCATGTATAATTCATTGATTGGTTGCACTAAATGTAACTCGCTTATAATGGATCCCTAGGCTAAGGTGTATGTGGATGAAAGAGACCGCTTGCTATGTGTAAAGAGGACCGGATATATTTTGTGCGTACTTGCTATTTGTAAATAGTTTAATTGCTGTTCTCACAAATATAAAACGGGATTTTTGTAACATTTACGAAGTTATAATAATAATGCTGTATTTAAATAAATATTATATACCTACCGATCTACCTCTGCATGCCTCTTACAGTAATATAGCTTTTGTTATTAATAGTACATTTTACACATTCAATATTAAATAACCTAATCTATTTTGTATGTTATAATACCGATACATAATTTGAGGGACATAGTTTTAACATAGTATGCTAAAAGATATGCGATGAGATGTGTATGTTTTGTTCTTATTTAGGCTCCGCTCACATCTGAATGGAAATTATATGGTTCTTAAACATAATAAAATAAACAATCTGACTAGTTCACATTTACTGCTTTTATTTACCCTACACTTTCAGTGCTGCGAAGAGTGAAGATAAGGGGATGTTCATTTATTATTGAGGGGTCCAGGAACAGTTATTTTTTTCAGTAGGTATGCACTCTCCCATGCACATTTCTTTGTAATTTTGATAGACATGTACTGAACTAACGTAAGATTGAGGGGAGGGGGTTCAACTAAGTGTTAAGTGGGTAGAAATATGTCTTGTAGTCCAGAATAAGATTTTGTTGAAAATGTAATTTTTATAACAAACATTTTTTGCCCATTGCACTTTAAAATTGCATTAAAATGCGTAAACGAAACTTCTTGTCTGTGCTGTTGGCCGTTGAAGAGTTCCTTTATCTGGAGCTAATCCTGGATTCAGGTCATGCTTACAATAGAAATGTATTGTCATCGGTGTTACAACGACAGCGCCATCTATAGTTTCAGATGCCTTGATTCGATAAATGGATCTTTTACAGCGCCATCTAGCGGTCAGGTACCAAAAGATGTTAACTATTCATATCCCAGCAAGCAAGCTATGTAGATAGTTCTACACATATTGAGTAGATGCCGCTGTAGTATAAATAAGAAACTTAGATTCTTGTAGAAGTTTTAATTTATCACCACTTTTTAAATATACACCGAAGACAATCGCTGCCTTTTCTCTCCGCCCCCGCACCCCGAATATCCACAAGGAAACAATCGGAACTGAACCAACATTTAACCTTTTGAACGCCACGGCTAACGGCGAAACAGCGTGCCACGAGCGCTCGTAGACTGCTGTAGCCGACGCAAATGTATTGAAAACGACATATCGTGACGTCAGGGGCCCGGAAAACTGCCGACGACCACAGCCGACTGTGGCGGTTAAAGGGTTAAAAATTCAACTCCGTAGGATAAGAAGAAGAGATTATTTAGCTCGTAAGATTGTACCTAAACAAACCAACTTACATACAAACATTTCAAATTAATAAAAATCTTGTTTAAAACGTCATCTCAAAGCCTAGGGCCGCAGCAGAGATCGACATACAAAAGGCACTTAGATTGAGATTCGAACCCACCTCCCTAAACGCTTATGAGCAATAAGCCACTATTAACTTAAAAATGAAAACACCAAAGCTATGAAAATTTAACACTTTATTAACGTAAAAAAGCCGTTCCATTAAATACAATTAGTAATGTACAATGTTTAAAACTTGACCGCTATTCGACATTGCCTAAGGCATCGCGTATGGTTTTTGACGGTTTTTTGGCCTTTGCTGTCAAGATAATAAGAGCTACCTTAGCCAAATATGCGTCATCGCTTAGGCAATATCGAAGAGAGACCGACTAGGTACTATTGCAAATCAAGTGAGAACAGACGACACAGCCGACTTCCAGGAATGATCTTTATCGATTATTTAATATACTAACAAAACAGACTTTTCGACGAACATACTCGTCAGGGCATACAGGGTAAATCTACCCTACATTAGGCCGACACAACACTGGTAAGATGACTGGTGAAACAACACGAAAAAAATTATGAGATTCCATTGATTTTTCAGTACACAAGGTTGTAAGATTCATATTTATTTAAAATTAATCAATTGACTCTCACCGCTTTTTCCATGGGCTGTTCATACGGTGGTAGACACCCGTTTAAAAGCGGTGACCACCATATAAAACAACTGTCGGCCACTCCTTAGTTTGACTTGGTTGCAATTCGTGTTGCATGCGTGAGACTTAATGTAGGTCTATTTTACCCTGTACGCCCTGACGGATATCCGTCGTCGGCGGTGAACCTGCCGCGGATATCCGTCATTGGTGCTTAAAAGCTTACAACTGGATGGCGGTGCTGTTAAAATGCCCGATTCACGCGAAATTATTGAATAAATTACTTCATTTCCAATTTTATTTGATTGAATGTCGCGAAGATAGTGCCATCTAGTTTAACTAGTACAAAACACACCAGGAGCCGAGCCACGATCGCCATAAGGCTGCCAGAGCTGTGCTGCAGGCAAAAGGTACGCGAGGAAAAATTCCACCAATAGAATTACTTCATTTTGAAATGAACGCAATCCTATTGGTAGCTTATCTGCCTCGAACAGCTCTGGTGGAAACGCAACTCTATAAACCAGAGGGCTCAGCTCTTTGGTGTTTTTCGTCCATGACAGGAGTGTAGATTGACCATTTTATTATTAAGGGCCATCCATAAATTGCGTCACACTCAATGGGGAGGGGGGTCAACTAAGTGTGAATCTATAAATCTAAAGTATTATGCTCTAAACTTCAAATCTATCGAAAACCTTAAAATATTGCAAAATGTGACGTCACACAGGGCTCCAAAAATCATGAAATTCGTGTGACGTAATTATGGATGGCTTAACATAAAATATTTATTGTATCCTTAATCGGTTCGATTACATGTTCTCAAACTGGCCGTCCTTGTCTAGCAGCAGTATGTTGGGGTTTTCCTTCTCGAACTCGGTCGGCTTGCGCGTGCGCAGCTCGTCCGTCCACTCGCCCTCGCCGGCGCCCCACTCGCCGACCTTCTCTCCGATCACGTCCACTTCATTTTTAGCTCTTATCTTCTCCAACTGTGGAAACAGAAGGGCATGAGTGCCGGAGTACAATGACAAGTCTAAACGGACACGCGGAAATTTCGCTTCAGTTGTGTGGCGAAAGCGTAACATTTTTCATTTTTTTTTATTTGTGTTTCATAAGCATTAACGTGACTATATCAACTATAAATCTGTCTGTATCGATTATTATATAAACAAATCAAAACGAACAAATAACCTCATCGTTCAGCAGGGTTCGAATTCATCATGATAATTATTGATTGATAATAACAAAAAATTTCGCAATACAAAGTAAACTGTATTCGAAGTATTTGAATCCGATTCAAATATATTATATATATTCTCCGATTTTCCGCACTTGCGTCTATCCGAACGAAATTTATAAATTTTTTGTTAGAATTTGTTATGAAACAATATGACATTGGAATTTCTTATGAAACAATATATTTCTTATGAAACAAATGAATTTCTTATACTGGTGATAATTATCCGACAATTATCAAGAATCGTAATTATCTTGATAATTTCGAACCCTGTCATTCAGCGTGCGGCAATCAGCGATATATTTCGAATTTTCTAGAAAAATCATGTCTTACGTCACGAAATACGCGTCAGCACTTTCTAGTCGCTAGGAAGGCGCGAAATTCCGCAGAGGTGCACCTAACCTTATAAAGAGCAGTGTACCTATGAGTTTATGCAAACTGTTCTCATAATAGAAAACTATCGCTCCGTCCCTTTTACTCGTATCGGCAACTAGCAGTATTTCCGATACATTTCGATAACGAGATTAGTTTTCGTAAACTCATGGTAATGGTGCACTCCATGAGGCTCCTAAGTGCAAGCGAAAGATCCGAATTAGTTTATAACCTCAGCGGCTCTAGCAAGGTTGCAGTGGCGGAGCGTCAAATATTTTGTAAGGGGACCCGGAAGAAAAATAACACCGTACAAACGCGAGGGTGAATTTTCGAGTTACATTTACTTCACTGACAGCTACCTGTTGCCTGCTATCTTGGTAAAGCCGTTTATAGGCAGGCTACGCTACTGCAAGGTTGACACAAGGATAAGTTAAACCATCTTATTTCTACGTGCGTCTCTCTCATATTAGTACCGTAGAAAGAGAGAGAAAATGGTGAATTTCAAAAAAAAAATACGTAATTAAGGCGTAGTTAAGAAAAAGTTTAGAAAGTTCCTCTGGGTTACGAAAATTAGCCATACAATATAATGTCTTATGGTTACAATTAATTAGCCATATAACTGTATGGCTAATGGCCGAATTCAGAAAGGCCACTCAAATTGAGCTTTAATTAACATTTCTGTACGGTTTGGCAACTAGTTGCGGGACATCGAAAATGAAAATGAAAATATTTATTTTGCAAGTAGGCCACATGGGCTCTTTCACATGTCTGAATCTACCAGCGCTTCGAAAGGTGACATCTGCTGAGAAGAAACGCCGCAAGAAACTCACTATTTAACTACTTAATATCTTACCTACTAGGAGATCTCAACCAACCTGGTCAATCGATGTACCGATTTTTTTTTTTTCAATTTCTAGTCAAATGCTTAAGATATTGCTAATGCAAATGCTATTGACATTACCGTATGTATCCACTTATTCTTTGCAAATAAATTCTATTCTATTCCATTCTTAAGTTCGGCCATAATTTTCGTAACACAGAGGAACATTTTAAACGTTTTCTTCGCCTTAATTAAACACTAACACTTCATTTAACACTTAAACACTTTCTACGCCTAAATTACGTACAAATTTGATGAATTTCACCCATAAACGGGTTTCACTTATCCCCGTGTGTGGCATGGTAGGGCAGCAGTTAACAGACGTGTATAAACTGTGGCAGACCTTTTACCTCCGTGTCGTGTTTGGCGAACTTGTCGAACATGTTCGCGTACATTTTCTTCTCCTTCTCCTTCAACTTCTGGATCGCGTGGCGACACGCAACTATCTGGTTGGATGCGGCCTGTGGGAGAATCGGTTGTTTTAGACATAGTCGGTTCGAATCTAAGACAAAGTAAACTTACGCGGGGTAGTTTTTAGGCATATAGCCGAAATAGGGAATATGTATGATAATCTAAATTAAGTTTAAATTATATATTATGAAAGAAAATGTAAATAAATACATGTAATAGAATAAAAAACGGAAAAACGTAGCCTAAACTATTCCGTATAACAACACCTATCTGCCAGTGAATGCCCTGTCAAAATAGGTCGAGCCGTTCCGGAGATTAACCGCAACAAACAGACAGACAGACAAAAAATTTCATAATCGGATTTTTGTTATATGTATCGTATCTATTTTCATAAGTATTTACTAAAATAAAAGGCTGTTATATTTGACATTAAAAACAGACACTTCAATTTAATTTATTTGTATGGATTTAATAAAATAAAAAAATAGATCAGTGGCCAACCATGACACAAATCGATCTAGTCCCAAAGTAAGCTCTAACTAAAGGCTTTTGTTATGGATACTAAACGATATACATACTTATATAGCTAAATCAATACTTAAATACATAGGAAACATCCAAGACTCAGGAACAAACATTCGTGCTCATCACACAAATATTTGCCCTTACCGGGGATCGAACCCGGGACGCTAGCTTCGGAGGCTAGGTCACTACCAACCAACCAGGCTAACCGCGTCGTCGTCGATGGATTAATTCAAATTCAAATTATTTTATTTTGGAATAAATTACACAAATAATATAATTTAATAAAATTTACACAAAACACACAAATTTAATAAAAAAAAATATCATTTAGCATGGAGACAGTGCATACTGTTCGAATACCGGAAAGAGCGTTGCATCCTAACTGCAACGGTATTCAGAATACTGTTTGGGCAATATCGTCATTTAAAAAATTTAAATACTTATTAATAAAATAATAATAATAATAATAATATTTTTTATTATTGTTAATATATTTTTTTTTATTTAAATGTCTTTATTGTTATTATTATTTTAAATAATCTCCTCACCTTATTATCCGGTTCAGCTTCCACCACCCTCTGGAAGTCAGCCAAGGCTTGCTCGGCCTCCCCCAACCCCAGCAGCGCCAGGCCGCGCCGGAACAGCCCCTTCACATTATCGGGGTCGAACTTCAGGGCCTTTGTCGCGTGCTCCCGGCTCTCCAGGTGGTGCGGCGGGGTCACCTTCAGGTACACCAGCGCCAGGTTCAAATGGGATGAGAGGAGGAGTTCCGCCGCTTGAGTTTTGATAGCGTCCTCGGTGCTGCTGTCTTCTGGTAAATCTGTAAATTAAACCTAGATTATCATTTTGCAAGGCCATTGGGGCTCTTTCAAATGATTGAATCGAGCAGTAAAATTAAGTGTTTTTGAGTCAGATAATGGGTCTAATTCTAAACGGTGTCTTCATAACCCTTATCCGGGCAGGAAGTTTTATTGACCACATACTTGTATTTAGAATTTCAACTTTAATAACCCCATAATATATTGCAAATTACATTGTATTCATGTTAAAAAAAAATGACTTTTAAATGATGCCCTAGTAAGGGACAAACATTAAACTGTATTGGAGTTTTACATAGCATATCTGTATGTATAAGGCCCGCTTGAGGGTTGAAAATTTCATAAACTTAAAATAAGAAATGTCAAACTCGATTTTTATAGCACAAAACTGTCAAAATCGAATTTGACGTTTCTTATTTTAAGTTTAGGGAATTTTAAATTTAGTCAACGCCGTTTCGAATTGGACCCTAATATTGATGCTTTGGTCTTTCCAGTTGAAAATAAATTGCCAATTACAGCTCACTGTCCAAAAAATACCGGGGAGGGGTGTCTATTTTACATAAAAACAGAAATAGGAATAAAGAGCGAGTTTGTACCGAAATTGGAAATGTCATTATCATTTTGAACGCCAAAGTCGGCTATATACAACAGATTTTCGGGCCACGGACGCCACGATATGCCGTTTTCAATATTGCGTCCATGGCACGCTTTTTCGCATTTGGTAGCGTAATAGGGTTAATGGAAACGCACTCTCATAAGCATAGGCTAAAGTAGATACATACATACTGTTCAGTTTTGTCCCATTTTTAGTTTATTGTGGCAACACTGTGGCTCCTGTACCATTTCGTGCTGGCCACACACGTTCCCCCCCCCCCCACCACTTATTGTTTTAAAACCGTTAATTTAGTTAGTGAGTTCCTGTTTGAATTTTGAACTGAGAACAGCTTTGTCATTACACTCTCGCGAATCTTTTAAGGTTTCCACTACTTTCGCAAATCAGTAGACATATTTAATATCAAGTGTGTTTGGAGTCTCCCGACGCGGCACCAGGACCTAAATCTAAGGCTAAGTGCGAGCGCTGAAGGTAAAGTTAACGGTAGATCTAGGGAAGCTGACGACTGTCACCAACGGTGCATCGCTGCGGACGCCAAAGATTCTGTATACAGCAGACCCGGAACCACCAGGTTAGACCACCAACTCACTAAGTTTCTAAATAGTAATTAGCTTGTCGAGTCCTTATATTCAAACATAATATTCTTGCTTAAAACCCCCACACCCCCTTTCGCATATCACTTCTCTTTTCGTCATATACAGTCCATTCCTTTCGTTAATTAAACACATACATACATACGTCATACATATTATCACGACCGAAATCCCTAATGGTGTGGGCAGAGCCACAAGACTACTTGTAGCCACATTCGATCAATTAGTCCTAAGATGGTATGATGAACCGTATGGTGACAGGTGATCAGCCCATCGCCCATACAGATAGTCCACCATGTTGGAGAGGACCCGTCCCTTAGTCGACTTATACGACATGCCAGGATGATAAGCATCTGCAGGCATTCTATGCTATTTCTTCACTCCCAGTGCAGCAGAGGAGTGTAGGGAGTGAGGAAAGTAGATACTAGCAAGAAAATGATAATAATGGCTTCTTAACTTACCATCGACTAATGTAACAGCCCGCTTGTACAATTTGATAGCGAGCTGATGTTTACCAGCTTTGAAATAACTTGTGCCCTTCTCCTTATAAATCTTTGCTTGCTCAAGCTTCGCAGGACTATCCATGGACCAGGCTTCCTCGGCTTTCTCGAAGTTAGTCAACTTAACCACATATTCCACGGGGGTGTTTGGTGGTACACCGAGAACGCTGTTCCCTTCAGATTTGAAGGCGTATTTAGGCTGTATGGTGAGCCGTGATTTCTCTCCCTTTTTGAACTTTTCTAGGGCTCTCTCGATGCCCTCACAGATGTTGCTCTCAGCACCCTCCCCGAGTGAGAACGTCACGGTTCTCGTGTCGAAGATTTTGCCCTCCGGGAGCAGTTTGCCTTCGAGTTCCACTGGAACAGAAATCAAGTTAATTAAATATGAATGTAAAAGTAATCAGACGAACTAAACCTGAAACTTAGAGATAAAATTTATAGGTTACTCCTACCAAGTCATACCTACATCAAAATTTCAATTGTATACACAGTAAAATTGTATACAAAGTCAGGGCGTAATGAATTTACAGAATGTATGTAGTAGGAGTCCCAAACTAAGCTCTAACTAAAGACTTGTGTATGAGATGTTTCCTATGTATTTAAGTATTTTTTTATGTATATTAGTACACTACTACTAATACTTAAATACAGAGGAAACATCCAAGACTCAGGAACAAACATTCGTGCTCATCACACAAATATTTTCACTTACCGGGGATCGAACCTGAGAAGACTAGCTTTGAAGGCAAGGACACTAATAAGTAGGATTACTGCATCGTCACCAAACTATCTGTGTAACTGTACTGTAACTAGTTATCCGTATGTAAGTTACCTGTGACTAGGGCTCCATCATTGGGGCTGTCAAACTTGTCTCCCTGCTCCAGAACGTGCCGCAGGATGCCCTTGTTTTTGCTGGGACTCAGATCCTCCACCTTCCAGTCAATCAGCTCGACCTGGACAATCACAATGTTTATCAAGTCAAAATTAGTTCTTACTAATATTACTGGTGGCTCCGTAGCTACACCTCGCGACAAACGTAACTTTCCCTTGGAAAACTGTTATCCCAATTACATCGACGTAGGTCGCGGTCAGTTTACCAAAACCGCAAATAACTTTGTACCTAATCGCAAAAACCTCCATATCTCCGCCATTTTGAAGTTAGAAATAATGAATGGACAAAAAAAAAACATATAATTATCGAACCTGCTCACAAAATTTCACGAAACGTCACTTTAATTAAAGATCTATTTGAGTGGCCTTTCTGCCATATTCGGCCATAAAAGTATCAGAAATATACAAATTCGGTTTCAGGACAATTAGTGCCATAGTTAGGCGTAACATACATACAAACTTACATTAGTATGGATGTCAACGTGAGTTTCTATGTTCCTCTTTCAAGACTATCATACAGTAATATCGCTTTTTCTGGAATGTGATGTGATATTGCATTAGTTTATGAAGCATTGTTTTGCGCGTCTCTAACACATACCTCGAACTGCAATGTGGCATTGGGTGGGATCTTAGGGGGGCTGCCGCTGGCTCCGTACGCGTACTCCGGAGCGCAGGTCAGCATGCACACTTCTCCCTTCTTCATGGTTGCCACGCCGATTTCCCATCCTTTGATCACTGAGCCTGTGAGGGAGAAAGCCATGTAGATACCATCTATAGATCGTCATCTTCTCTTTTTTATATAATTGTCAGAGTTCAAAATTATAAATTAATTATTATCTTTGATAATTATTACGATAATTATCTACGCTAATTATTAGTTTTGTCTCTTTAAATTAATTGTATAAAATTAATTCTGAAAAAGTGAGAGAAAAAAAACTGCTATATTTACAAAAAAAAGCGTCCTCTAGGATTTAAACATTTATACAAATATCTGAGTAGAAAATGCTGTTTACATGATGCCCAATCCCAAATACAGTTTTTCGAATTTTCGTGCGTCTGTCTGTTTTGATGTTTGTTCTGAATAGGCTCTAAAATGGCTGAATGTATTTACATGAAACTTTCGGGGATAGTAATTAATGTTTTAAAAGTCAGAGTAGGCTATATACAACACGGATTATCGTGCTACTGACGGCACAATATGCCGTTTTCCAAACATCTGCATTGTCTAATTCCATTTGCATCCTGGCACACTTTCAAACTTCAAAGGGTTAAGGGTATTTTAACTCGTACAATAGCATTTGTTATATTTTGATATCTCAAAGGGTTTCATGTTGCTGTTTGGATAAATAATCATTACAATCCCATGCGAAATAAAGTCACAGGCACAGCCAGTTTGAAATATGTTTGGTTTGTAGAATCTGACTGTTTGCTGTTAAATGTTTTTATCAATAAAAACCACAACTTCCTAAGTAAGGACAGATAGATAAATTATATAAAATATAAACCACAGCAAGATATCAACCTTTGCCTTTTTTACTGAAGTTATAATAACTATTTTATTTGTGTATGATGTGAGAGATTATTATTTATTTATGTATTTATTTCATTTATGAATAATTTAATTTTACATGTCAAGTTCAGATTTCAATTATATTTAACATTCCTTTTTTATTTCTCAATCATAGTTACAGACTAAATGAAATTAGTGCAGTTAATTACATTATTTATGTTGATATGACTTAATGTTCTAGGAATTCACGCACAGAATAAAGTGCGACTGAAATCAATTTTGCTTTTAATTTTCTAACAAAGGAAGCAAAACTGGGACTGTTCTTTATGTCACTTGGTATTTTGTTGTAAATTTTTGGGCCAATTACGTGTAAGTAAGCATTTTTTTGCTTTGGCGAGCCGCGTAAAGGGTACTTTGAGGTCGTTACGCCGCCGTATTCTGGAGGCAGGGAACTGTTCAAGATTGTACCTTACATGCTTGGCTACCTCAAGAATGAGTATGCTTGGCAGAGTGAGAACTTTCGTTTGCTTGAACAATTCCCTCGCTGGGTGGTCCCAGCAGCAGCAGCATGGGTGGCAGCATTAATTTTAGTAAAAACATAAGTTGACTGGGTAACAGTGTTTTTTTTAATTACCTTTGTTCTTTTAAAATATTGTTGTGGTGTTCCTATATTTCATTTAAAAATGCACCAAGGTTTGCAAATGGGCTAGGACTACATCAATATGAATAAGGGTTAATTTAAGATAAACACTAACATTTACATTGGGATATTTCACTACTGCAATAGTTGTCAAAACAACTACAGTTGGCACTTGTAAAATAAACTTGTACATCTATTTATAAGTTTGTGTTTTGCCAACATGCCTGTTAGGTACAGATGTAAACAGTCGGGTAAAAAAAGCCATAAATAGAAAAGGATTACAGCTAACAGACTTTTTTTTTGGTTATTATTTTACTTATAGTGTATTGTTCTTTGAATTGCCATATTACGTAAATGCTAATAAAGTCTTTATCTAACTATCTATCTATCTACATATCTAACATGCAGTGCTATTCTCAAAAATTAACAATTCTCATTAAGGCATTGAGTATTTGGAAACCAAAACACTACTTAATTCTAATTGTAAATAGTTTTCTTTAGTGTACTATTTTTCTCAAAAATTAGCTTAACTTAAGATAAAATATGAATCATGGTATTTATTAAAAACTCATGGCCAGGGACACTGGTGGGAATCAGACTCACTTCCTGAAGTTTGGGAGTCCTATATTGGAATCTGTAGGCAAATCGGTCCATCATATTAACCTTTTGAATAGCTCAGACAGCTATGATATGATATGATAACGGACTTTCGTGGCACTGACATCACAACCTGCCATTTTCCATACATTTGCAACGGCTGATGTCGTTGGTGGGGTCCATGGCACACGTTTACGCATTTAGCCATGACGTTCAAAGGGTTAATGGTGCAGTTACAAGCATGAGCCGAACCACGACAACCATAAACTTTTCATCCAAGATCAATTGTAAAGTATGTTCATCCGTGGCTCAGCTCAGTGATACGCGTCGTTGAACTGCACCTTTAATTGTGACAGTAACCTACACAGAAATGTTTAAATCTATATACTGGACATCTTTCGGCTGAAATTATGCTGATGATGACATGAATATATAATTCCTAGACGTTTAAAACTGGCCTTGAACTCCCTATATCATTTGGACCATTGTCATTTATTAAAGTCTGAATATATTGACTCTACCGACCCAAAATGCTACATTGAGTCTATACTTGGCATAATTTGCATTGAAATCCCAGGTATGTCCTCCACAGAAACGAATAAATTAATATAAATCAGCATAACATTTAGAAACCACGTTTTTCACCGAAAAATACGAGAAAATGATCTAAACTTACCTTGACCCAGTGAAAATTCGAAGGGCTCGTTTCTGTCCCTGCTGGAGTCGAATTTAGTGCCGTCTAGGAGAGTCCCAGTGTAGTGAACTGTGACCAGACACCCCGCATTCGGAGTATCAATACCCTCACCCTCCTTGATAATTCTCTTAAGAACGCCACGGTCACCCGCCTTGCTGACATCGACTCCTTCGTCCATAGTCATGGTTAGTATAGTATTTAAAATTTGATTCAAAGCAAGCCTCCTGAAACAAGCGGTATGGAAACTCGATTTCGATTACAACGATATGCACCACACGCCGGTCGGATCGAAATAATACACAGGATAGACAAAATACAGAATAGAACACTGAACTGAACAGACTAATAATAATGTACAAACAGAACTGTCAAACTGTACTATGGAAATGTGGAATTTTCTAGATGTTAATACCACAACAGGCCTTAGGCTAGCCACTGACTTACAATATAACTGTGCAATATCACTGGTTGCACAATTATATTGATCGTCAGTAGATGATATTGACGCTCAATATCGACTACTGACGATCAATATTGCGACGACGATCAGACCATTGTGCAACCAGTGATATTGCACAGTTATATTGTAGGTCAGTGATTAGCCTTATAGCACATTAATTTTTATCGCGTAAATAAAGCATTCGTATTCGTCCCTTTCGTACCCGCTTAGGCTCAATTTCCACTGAGCGTGAGCGCGACTAGCCGCACGCGACTGCCATTTTCTATGGAGTCGCGGCCGCGTCAATGGGTATGGCGGCCGCGACTCCGATGGAAATGGCAGTCGCACGCAGCTAGTCGCGCGCGGCTAGACGCTCAGTGGAAATTGGGCGTTATTAGTCAAAAAGTGGTAGATGCTTTATGTGCGCGATAAAAGCTAGTGTGCCCTCAGAAAGAATATAAACGCATAATACACTACGACGTGTATTGCCCAATAAACCAGGCACCAACTGCACGATACGATACGACATTTACTGCACGATAAACTAGACACGATGTATCGGGTGGCCTTATGATCGTCAATATCATCAACTTACTAATGACGAACCTTACACTATTAAGCTATTAACAAAAGTTCTGATTTGGCGGACACCGACCACAGTCGGAAGGCCGACTACGCTGAAATCGAAAGGTATGATGAGTCCGACATGCCCCGTTTGCGCTTAAAGTGTACTCAGTCACAGCACCAACAGCGCCCTATAAGCGGACCTACACCACGGTCCATTTCGAGCGGAAAATAGCGCGCTTTTAGCGTTAGCGCTGTCAGCATGCTTTTAGCGCGGCTTGAAACGTAGGTGCCGAAAAATCCAAAAAAATATATAACGTAGGTATTATTATTATTAATGTGGTCGGCTCGCCGACAGATTCACGGATTAATATCAACTATTCAATTAAAATAGCAGTAGTTCTGAAATATAATCAACATCAAATCAAACATTTGAAAAAACCGCGTCCGGCGCGTGACTTTAGTAGAGCGAGTGTGAACTTGCCAACAAAACAAATTAAACCTCATGACAATACAGATAGAGTTGGAAATATTTAGAATTTTTTCGTTAATAAAATTTGGCATTGATTAGAAATGTGACGTCACGAAACTTAGGACCCCTCCCACCCCTTGTCATACTTCGTCGACCCCGTCCTCCCACTGAACGTGTGGCGTACTTTATAGATGACCCCCAGTATACCTTTTGATAAGTTTCAAAACCACTGATCACTGTAATGTAATCTCAAAGTAAACATTATTGACTATAAACACTTGATTGATAAGAAATTCTAGCGCAGTGTGTCTTCAAAGATGTAGTCTTTGAGGACACAAAGATCACAAAATATCAAATACTTAAATAAAAAAAAAATAGTTTTATTAATTTTCAAACTAAATTAACACAATTAATAATATCACTCTAATATCAATTGCTGTGTGTTAGTCTCGCTAAAACTCAAAAATAGCTTGACGTTTTTGAATACTTTTGTTCTGATTGCTTTAATATAGGGGTGGTTAAAAAAAAATAGTGAACTATAACCTAATACCACACGAATGAAGTTGCGGGCAGAAGCTAGTCAAAAAAAAAAACAAAATAAATAGTATTATTTTTTTATTTACTAATTACAGTTCAGTCTTTCAAGATCTTACAGCTGAATAAACTATGTGCCATTAAAATAATACTATGACAAATATAAAAATAAAATTTAATCACAATAAAGTTTTCATAAGAGCATGCATAATCATTCAGGTTCATATACGCTGAAGTGAAGCGGAGCATCTCTGGCCAATCAGATTGCTTGATGATATTAAAATGATTAATAGAGCAATGTGATTGGTTAGGTTAGCTTCACTCCACTCTTATTACACCTTTCTAAATTTAGTCCCTTATGAGAGGGACGCTGCAATATGTTGGAATGTGATTGAGATATTTCCATATATATCTAACATATTGCGGCGTCCCTCTCGTGACTTAGAAAGGTGTAATAAGAACTTAATCCTCCAACAAGCATGTCGAAGTGCAATGGTCTAAAGCTAATGATACAGATTTTAGATACCTTGCAAGTTAAATTGGCAATAGGAAAGATGCATAATATTTTTCATCTTTTATTGGAAAGTGCTGAATAATAGAAACCGATATGTGTATGCAAAACATTTTTATGTTGATTATTTTGTGAGTTATGAAGCTCTGAAGTCATAGTTCATACCACTCGCAAAAACACTATACAAAATGGACAACAACTATGACGTCACAGCTGTCGAAATGAAAACTGCAATTATTTCCAAAAATACTATTTTTAGATCAACACTGTAGAAATAAAACATGACATAAATTTGATGAGGATGTCCAGAAACCTAAAATCAGAACTAAAAACAATATATATTTTTCACTAATTGTGAGCTGATCTGCTTTTTTCTGTAATATGCTTTTGTTTACATTTACTTTCATTAATATTATTTAAACCTCCTTTTGATTTTCATGCAACATCCCCATTATTAAAGAAAAGTTTGGGGTATACCTATTCATAAAGTTAGCAGCTTCATAAAAAGTACTTTTAAGCAATAACTCCTATTCAAAATATACACATACAAAAGTAATCAATTTTATTATAATTAACAAGAATTAAGGCATTGTGTCCCATAGTATCTATAATGTCTTTTATTCGCTTGTGTGAGCAGCCTAGATCCTTTATTTAACCATTCATCAGATCCATCACAACAATCACATATCCCATCATTGATATTATTAGACGGAACCATATTGGGTGATGCTCTTTTATTTCTGCTTTGGGTATCACAGTAAAAAGTACCATTCACACAGGCATCAGTGCTTGGCTCGTCACTAGCATCTTCACAGTCACAGTAGTCATCATTCACTTGTTCGAACGGAATAAACTGTTCAGAATTCAAACATTTGAAATCGCCTTTTGAATTCGGCCGGTATCGCGGCATATTGTAGTAAAGAACACCTTTTATCACTCCATTTAAATTTATATACTTGTCGGATTCTGATTGCACGTGCATTAATTTCTTAATATCCACGTCGTGCTCAAACACAGGAACTACTCTACTGCCAGCTGGTGACGATGTTATTGACAAAAAGAAGTACAGTTGATATACAATGAAACTAATTACCATACAAATAGTCAGAATAATAATATTCTTTTTCTTCCTTATTCCCATGTTTAAAGTAATTCTGATTTATATGTTTGAAGTCACAACACGCGTTACATTTTACTGCGTTACGATGAGAATACTATTTATTGCTGAGCAAGTTAAAAATATTATCATAGATTTCCCGGCAGTGTAATGTGACGATGGTAATTGTATCGCAGACAGGAGTGACAGGTGACACTTGACATATGTAGTGATGAAACTGAATCGTATTTTGCTTAAGCCGGATCGCAAACAAATTATTTTTATTTGCATCGCTTTCCCTTCAGTTCAAAGGGCCTAGCACACTAGCTTTTATCGGGCACGTACAGCATCTGTTACGTGTATTGCGGGTGCGAAAGGAACAATTTATTTATATGAGCGATAAAAATTTGTGTGCTACGCGCTCAAGACCATTCTCGGGGTATTGGGCGGCTTTCGTAGCGAGAATTGAGCCAGGCCCCCAATTCTCGGTGCATTCGAGATAATCTCACAATCGAGATTAAACGTCGGTGCACACAGTCGTTTGACACAACTGTATGAATCTGACGTTTAATCTCGTAATCGATATTATCTCGAATGCAGCGAGAATTGGGGGACTGGTCTTTAAAAAAAAAAACGAAGTCTCCAAATATGACAGTGTTGTTGTGAGTTATATGTTATTTATTTAATAATAAATTTCTATGATTCCACTCATCATAAAGTGAAACCTTATCGTATTTTAGATCGTTATAGTGTACCAGTAAACCAGCCATGAGTTTCTTAACGGTGGACCGCCAGACGCCTTCGACAAGCTCTGAAAAGGAAGTCGAGGAAAACGATAAAAATGAAGATCTCGAGGTAATGTTTACTTGTAGGATATCTTTTGATCGTAATCACAAATAATTTCCATCATTCTCTGAGACGAAGCTTCGAACTTCTATAAGATTCCTATGAGAATGTTTGTTTTCTTTTTTTATCTTTTCTAATCTATGTAACATGCTATGGCACTAATGGAACTTGATACAATGATCTGATTTTAATTAACAGGTGGATAATTCGAAAAGTATGCTGCTCAAAATAGCAACGCTATATGCTGAGCAGCTGATGAGTGACTTGGTACTGGAAGTGGGTGGCATGTCCTACCCAGCACATCGACTTATTCTCTGTGCCAGCAGCGAGGTCTTCCAGGTCTGATAGACTAAGTATTACTATCAGTTACTAGGTATTGTCTTAGGCAAGAACTTTTCCACAAAATGATATAGGCCTAGACTTGAATTCATCATATACAGGCTTGAACAGCTTACACACTTAAGTTAGATCATTTTACTTAATGGAAACATTATTTTATTTTTAAACGGAAACAAAACTGCATTCAAAGATTTTTGTGTCCCCCTTGGTATTTGCTATCATGTATTGTGCTACCACAAGTGGTTTTTGGGGACAAAGATGCTGTTTGATTTGTCCAGAGTCTTTTAATTAAGAGGAATAAAAGCCCGTTTCCATTACCATGAGCCAAAACCATTCTCATTAACAAAAAATATTGCTCAGCTCAATCCCTTTAACTTGTATCGGCAATAAGCACTATTTCCAATAGTTATTGATAGGGAGAATGGCTTGCATAAACTCATGGTAATGGTATAGGGGACTGGCAGCACTACATCATTCCGTATTTATTTATTTAATTAAGTATTGGTATCATTAATTTCATCCTCCTCTGCTGCAATGGGAGTGAAGAAATAGCATAGAATGTGTGCAGATGCTTATCACCCTGGCATGTCGTAAAAGTCAACTAAGGGACGGGTCCTCTCCAACATGGTGGACTATCTGTATGGGCGATGGGCTGATCCCCTGTCACCATACGGTTCATCATACCATCTTAGGACTAATTAATCAAACGTGGCCACAAGTAGTCTTGTGGCTCTGCCCACCCCATTAGGGATTTCGGGCGTGATAATATGTATGTATGTATCATTAATTTGAAATATACCCATCATCCACATCTATTGATCCTTAAGGACATATAGAAATTGCTGAAGAATTCATAAATTAATGACAAACAACTCTATTTAAGTATCATTTTGTATTTGAAAAACAAAAGATATGGTTATCCCCATGAAGTTCAATTACAGGATACATTTTCAGGTAATGTTAATGAATCGGGAGTGGAGCGAGTGGCGGGAGAGTCGTATAGTACTCCAAGAAACTCCAAGTGCCTCTTCGGTATTCCCACACTTTTTAAAGTAAGTTTAAGCTCGCATTGTGTAAAATAATCTTAGGATGAAAGTGATGGTTCTTAGCAATTCTGGTTTCATGTTTGCTAGAATAAAGTATGAATATATTATCAATTCTATTCAGTTACATAGTTATCCAGATGGCCACAAAAACAAACCAGTGGAAACAAATAGTCCATTGGAAGATCCATCAGAGTCACAATCTTCAGTAATGTAGGAGTGATCATAGAGAGAGAGATATATTATCAATTGTATTGTTTTTTCCAGATACTTCTATACAGGTCAAATCCGGATATCGCACACTACTGTGCTTCCGGTGCTGTCTCTTGCAGATAAATACAATGTTAAGGTAAAGATATGTAATAAATTGTCACTGCTACACTAGCGGCTCTGTGACCTCGCGACAAACTTAACTTTGCCGTTGGAAAACTGATATCTCCATACATCGACCTAGGTCGTGGTCAGTTTACCAATACCGCAAATAAGTTTGTAATCGCAGAAACCCCTATATCTCCGCCATTTTGAAGCAATTCGTAATATTGAATCGACAAAAACATTATATGTAATTATCGAACCTGCTCAACACAATTTCACTAGAATCGGTTGAGAACTGCGACCTGTACACGAGAACAAATGGACAGACGGACAGCCGACGGACATACAAAAGCTAAAACTGACAAGGGGACGGCACGACCTTGGGGAAACGGATTTGGATGAAATTTCGTGTAGTGGTAGTATACCATGTGGGTATTACCACTGTAAAATATTTCCGTCCAATGCCCAGTAGGAGCTGAGAAAAACGTAAACAAAGATCAGTCAGTGATACAAATAAAAAATCACAAATGTAAATGAAGCTTGTCTTTGCGTTTGCAAACATATTGTAATTGTAAAAAAACAGCATCTATTTGTTGTTCTTGGTGCAGAAAGAATTTTCGTTTTGAATGTTTCTATCGCAATTATCATTCAGGGTCATGTACACCTGCCTGTTAAAAAAAAATAATTATAGAATACTGTATTTATAATTGTAGTAACAAATTTAAAAGATTTACATGCATTTTATTTTGTACCGACTTATAATTTTTAATTTATACATATTTATATGATAAACTAGCAAACCCGGCGAACTCCGTTTCGCCACCAGATGGCTTCGTTTTATGTAACATTTCGTTTGGTGTAGCTATGTATCAGAGATGGCGCTGTATGTGAAAAAATATTTTCCCGCTTTTCTGTTGAAATTTTTCCCGAATTTTCTTTGCTACAAACCTCACGGAGCCCGAGACCTTTCCAACGAATGCAAAACCGTGGAAATCGGTTCGTGCGTTCTGGAGTTATAGCGTCAGGAAGGAAAACCCGACTTATTTTTATATAGTAGATAATTTATATAGTTTATTTAATAAATTATTTATATAGTTTATACAATAAAAAAATAAAAAATAATAAGAAAAACAAAGTCCACGAGCTAGACTCGAACCAGCACACGCGGGAGTACGAGTCTAGAGCATTACCGCTTACGCCACGGTACGCTCGACCGGAATAAAATGTAACTAATAGATAAAGTACGGGCTGAACTTTGTATGCTTTTTCCTCAACTCCTACTGGGCATTGGACGGAAATATTTTACAGTGTTAGTACCCACATGGTATACTACCACTACACGAAATTTCATCCAAATCCGTTTCCCCAAGGTCGTGCCGTCCCCTTGTGAGATGCTTCGCTTCGAAGTTATTCCAACTTGTTTTTACCTGCATCCAACCTAGGTCTATAACTTTTTTTTGTTGCACGAAGCGAAAAAAACATTTAAATTACTCTTGTGGCTTAGAAAAAAAAAAGTCCTACAATAAACATCTGGCTTTATATTGTGCTCAACGCAGTATTTTTTATTTTCTTTCATTTAATAACTAGTTAGCTGAATAAATGCATTTTTGACTGATGTTCTCATACTTTCAGGACCTGGTGTCTCTGTGCCTGCGCTACATGGGCTCGCACGTGGCGCAGGCGGCGCGCCGCGGCCGGCTCGTGGGCTGGCTGCAGTACACCGCGGCCTGCGGGCACGCCGACGTCGCCAAGGTACCACGATATCACTCGCAGGAGTCGAATCACATCACATGATTCGCAGTCATTAACAGCCTAAAGTCAGTTCGCCGAGAGTTGATAAATATTATGATATCGTTTTGAAATAGCGACTGTTGCTTAACTATCGCAAACTGTATGACGGGCGTCGCTTATCGCCGCGCGCACTGAGTTTCTTGGTACGAGAGACGCAGATGTTGTCAAGTGCGCTGTCGCACCGGGCGGACGGCGGCGAGTGTGAATATTTGTTTTGTTCATATACACAAGTGCCATATTGCAATTTAATGTCTTATAATGTGCGCGGCAAATGTCACATAAATCTGCACTGGCCGAAAAGAAACGAAAAAGTTTTTATCTATGACACAAATGTTTAAAACGCGTTTAGTATGGATATGACGTGTCTTGTGTCTTTCTATAATATGCCATTGGCTTGGAGTGTGTCGTTTGGGTGAAAAAAAACCTTTAATCATTGGTAAAAATAATTAGCGGGCCGCTATTTGTACAATACAATACAAATACTCTTTATTTAAAACCACATAAAACATATTGGAAAAAGACAAAGAAATAGGTAACACGGTATACAATAGGCGGTCTTATCGCTAAGTAGCGATCTCTTCCAGACAACCTTTTGAAAGAAGAGATGGCATAACAGACTTGCAAAGGCAGGTGGTGAATACTATAGTGAACATTTAAAGTACACAAAATCAATAACATACAAAACACTTACATAAGCACATACTATACACAGATACATAAATACATTGCAATTACAAATACAATACATTTACATATAAATATACATAATTATAATAGAAAGAAAACCTAGTCAGCTACACAAAAGAGAGAAAGATAAAAGCAAGAACAAATGGTGGAAAAGAATGGACAGATTACAAAGTTTACAAAGGTAGTGACAAAGTGGTTGTAATGAGTTAAGAACTTCCCCTGACTTCTTACTTTTTTTATTAACTCTCGGTGAACAGATCTTATATACGTCTCAATGCTGGGTTAGTCCTCCTCTCATAGTGAGAGCCACTGGGCAGTAGTCCCCACGCCAGTTTAGTGCCGATTGGGGATTTCACGCATCTTTGAATTCGCAGATTTATGCAGGATTCCTCACAATTTTGTTCCTCCACCAAATGGGATTTTGTGAGATCAGAAAATCTCGGAGGAGGAATTTGAACCTGTGAACCTCTGCATGAGAGGCCGTTCGTCAGACCACTAGGCTGCCACTGCCTTAACATTTTGCCACACCGGATTGACGTGCCCCTGACGCCACGATATGCTATTAGCCATCAGGGCCATATATAACATGGGCACCCGCGAGTCACTGAGGGATTTTTTTAAGGAAATTGAAATACTAACCCTGCCTTCGCTATACGTATTTGAAATAATAATGTATGTCAGAAAAAATATATACAATTTTCCTACAAATGTAGATAAGCCAAAGGCTACTAGAAATATCGGAAAGCTTAAAGTCCCAACTTATAGACTGGCTAAAACTAAAAAAAAACATTTCTGGGAACTTGTACACGTTTTTACAATAAAATACCTAAAAACATAATAGAACAAACAGACACAATGTTCAAATCTACTGTAAAGCGAATTCTTATTTCTAGGGCATATTACTCAGTAAAAGACTACGTCATGGACAGGGACGTTTGGCTTAAATCGTGACCTGCACTGGCGATCCCTGGGTCTCGATGAGCGTACCTGCTGTGGTATATACTTAGATTTGTATAAAACTGTAGACATCATTGTTGACTTATATGTGTACTGATTTGAAAAAATGATACCTCACCGAGTTTCTTGCCGGCTCTTCTCAGTAGAGGATTTTTTCCGAACCGGTGGTAGATTCATTCCTTGACCTTTATAAGAGCTTGTAAAAGCCTAAATTGAATAAAGATAGTTTGACTTTGACTTTGACTTTGACTTATTATCCATACATTTGAGTCGGCTACTGGCTTGGCTTTTTTCGCATCTGTCCATGGCGTTCAAAGGGTTAATAATTGGAGTACAGTCGAGGCCAAAAATATCTACGCAGTGGTCAAATTTTTTAATTGTAAGGCATTGGTACTACTGGGGCACCCGGCCTATGAAGTTACAGTGATACTGTCGTCGCTAGCTGCTATCAAAGGAAACCACTACATACGAGGACTTTACACTGCTTCAAAACAATATCGATTAAATCAAATCATATATCAAAGTCAAAATTTTTAAAACCTGCTGGCCAGCATTGCTCGCAGGTACATTTAGCAAATCTGGGAAGCTTCTTTCTGAAGATGAGAGGATTCCGCTTTGACTCGTTGGCTGAAATCTTGTGATGTCCGCAGGCCTGCCAGAACTTCGTGAAGTGGAACGTGGAGTGGGTCTGGTCGGAGAGCGAGCTGGGCGAGCTGGAGGGCGACACGCTGCTGCAGTTGCTGCAGCAGTCGGACCTCGTGCTGCACAACGAGATGACCCTCTACCGGTGAGCTAACATTATAGAGGACATATTTGAAAGATAGGTCATGCGAAGAAAAACCAAGAATAAACCTAACCTTAATGTGCATTTTGCACGAGCAATGGAACGTTACGTTAAAAATGGAAAACAAATATACAGCAGTGACCAGAACTTTAAGATTCGTGACCATTCCTGCTAATCAGCTGCATCTTCTAGGGCGGGGGGCAGCTGGTCTACCCTGCCCGTACCTCGCTACGATCTTGTCCGGACATCTGGACATACGAAAGCATTTTTGCCCAAGTTGAAACGGCGACGGCTACGTCAAAATTTCATTAAAAAAAAAACGTTTTGCTTTGTCCATACATATAAAACGCCAATTAACAATAATAATAAATCGCGGGACAATTTTTACACAAATCGATCTAGTCCCAAAGTAAGCTCTAAAGGCTTGTGTGATGAGGACTAGACGACATACATACTTATATAGATAAATAAATACTTAAATACATAGGAAACATCCAAGACTCAAGAACGAACGTTCATGCTCATCACACAAATATTTACCCTTACCGGGGATCGAATCCAGGACCGCTATATTTGGTGGCAGGGTCACTGGCAACTAGGCTAACGGCGTCGTCAATTTCGTATGTAAGGTAAGGACCTAATATAAATATTATTATATTATTATTTTTAGATTTGTGGTGCGATGGTTGAACAGCCAACGGGAGAGGCTCAACACCAGTGACCTGACAGAGGCCGAGAAGAAAAGCCACTGGGAGTCGCTGGTGCCTGCTGTGTTCTCACATGTCAGGTAGTTATGGTTATACTAGCTGTGCCCTCGACTTCGTCCGCGTAGAATTTGATTATCGTTATTCCCTCGGCAATTTTTCAATTTTCCGGGATAAAAAGTAACCTATATGTTAATCCTGGATATAAGCTATCTCCATTCCAAATTTCATCAAAATCCGTCCAGCCGTTTTAACGGGAAGAGGTAACAAACATACACACACACAAACTTTCGCATTCATAATAGTAGGATTTAAAAGTAGCCTATGTAATTTACCCGTTTATCCGTTTATCTTACTAACAAAATTCCGGATTTACGTTTTTTGGACAAAACTTACGTGGATATAGGAGACAAACCGGAAAAGAGTTACATTATTAAGCAAACGGTAATGTGTGTGTTTGTATGTATGTTATTTATTTAATTTTGTGATTTTTTTAAATATTATTTTTACTACCATACTACTGACTTTTATAAAAAAACTTTGAGAAAAAAATATATATATGACACTCAATTATTTATAGTCTTAATAATCTCAATCAACCTAAAAACTGTTCCAATTTGGACAAAATACTATGTTGTCATCAATCTTTGTCATGAAGCACATGTGCATCATGCGCGCCCAAGGGGCTGCAATCCCATGAAGCACATGTGCATCATGCGCGTGCGCGGGGCTGCAATCCCATGATGCACATGTGCATCATGCGCGTGCGCGAGGCTGCAATCCCATGATGCACATGTGCATCATGCGCGCCGAAAGGGTTAATTGCGAAACTCGTTTGTCTTTTGAACTTAACCCCTCGGGTGCGGGAGGTAAAAAATACCGGCATTCGCGTCTCACTGGATTCATGGAGTACCAAAAAAAAAAAATGAAAAAAAAATATGCAAAAAATGCACCTAAGAAAGAGAACGCATCCGATGGGTTAAATTAACTACAGTCAGACAGGTTGCTACATTCAAAATGCGAACAATTTGTAATACTGTTTCAAGTTGATTTTTTTCTGATGTGAAAGAGGAACATACAGACAAATGCTTCAACATTTATATTAAGGATTTGTGTAAAAACGATGTGCTTTTAGGAACGACCTCAAAAGAAGGATGTGCCATTCAATAAAACTGCGTTGAACAAATGAATTAGTTCGTCATGGTAACGCCATCTATTTCCAAGTTTATAAACTACGAAGCTCTATTGCCGACGTCTTAGTTCTTATGACATTTACACAGAGTCTTATTTTGCCTGATTCATCGCTCTTTCATCGCTCGCTAGGAGCTACGAAACACAAAAACAAAACGCATGAATCAGCCAATAATGGACCTTTCCTCAATGTAATAAGGACGCCAGGTTTACTGTCATTAGGTACAAATGGAAAATCGTCCACTGAACGTCCACGTCCATTATTCGTTAATTAATTAATTTACAACGAAAATAAATTTGGTTATAAATACTATTCAGCATAATTACATTTTCACTAAATTCACTTTGGATACTATTACTTTTGACCCAATTTCAGAATGTTTATTTCACGTGGACGATTTTCCATTTGTACCTAATGACAGTTAACGGAACGCCGATGTCGGCAATATTTACCGAGTATGCAATGTCATTTGACACCAAAAAATTGAGCATCGCGAAAATCGCGTTGGGCAGTTCCTTACTATATATTTCTATGGCTTTTAGATTCCCCATGATGTGTCCGAACCAATTGGCCAAGTTGCTGCTGTGCCCGCTGACTCAGGAGCACAGGGACTTCTTCATGGAGCGGATGGCGATAGCTATGAGCTACCAGTCAGGTAAACTAACTACTATACATTAAGGTCATAGTATAAAGAGCACGCACACTTACCTACACAAAATCTCGACCCGTTTAGTAAGGGGAAACGGGTCGAGATTTTGTTTAAGTGTGCGTGCGGCGACGCATAGATACTTTGGCGCACACATACAAGCCGCGCGCGGTGCGTTGTATGAAGATAACCTACTTCCCCTCTTTATACTATGTTAAGGTCCTACCCGGCGAATTTCGCTATTTTCATATCCTATAAAGTATACTTAGCGTTGTGCAAGAATCTTGAAAAAAATATGTATTGTAGTATGGAATCAATTCTTTATTTTAGTCTACTGGAATCTTGAAAAAAGTGATAAATCAAGAGCAAAAAAAAACCGTAAACCCTTTTTTCAGACTAAAATCCGTAAAGGCTCCCTTATATGCGACGCTGATACATGAGACTTTTACTAATCAGAAGACAATAATGTACACTAATTTCATCCGCCGGTTTTTCAATTTATTTTGTAGTTTTTGAGTAAATTATACTATTGACTGCGGCGCGTGAACTAAGGCAAGTGGGGAAGGACCGAGTTGGAACGCTCAAGGTCATCGGCGTGGGGTACGCCCTTAAAAAAAAGTTTTCAGAAAAATTCTAATTAGTCTATCAGCTAGATTATCAAAAAATATTGAACACGTATTTTTTGCTGTATCAAATCAATCAAAATTGATAAAGATAACGCGCATCAAGGTTCGGGTATAGGGACTTATGACGTCATAAGTCCCCACTTATTGGTACAAAGTGTGCAATGTCGTGACGTCACTATATTTTCGTCATTTTTTGTTTAATCGATAAAAGAAAAAATATGTGTTTAATATTTTTTTATAATCTAACTGACGAACTAATTAGATTTTTTCCGAAAACTTCCTTATTGCACTGAAAAAGTAAATGTTATAAATAATTCTTACCCACTCCAGAAAAAGATAAGAGGACTGTGAACTAACGGTAAAAATCGCCCTTTCCATACAAAAGGCGATAACGATTTCCACCCCTTAAATTTTAACCGTTTTTTGACAAATTTTTGATAGGTTGTCAGTCAGAACAAAATCTAGATCTCTACATTTCTTGAATATTGATTAAAGATCAACTATGTCAAATAATCGGCGGAATTAGTTTTGTATGAGAATACTGAAACAACAATTAAACTGAATTTATTGATTATAGTGAAAAAACCAAAACGTATAGACCTAGATTTTGTTCTGACTGACAACCTATCCAAAATTTGTCTAAATCGGTTAACATTTAACGGGTAGAAAAAGTCATCGCCTCTAGTATGAAAAGTCGTAGGTTCACACTCTTAAAAACTAAAACCCGAACGGCGAAGTTAAAGCATTTTTGCTTTTAGTATTCCATAAACAATTTCCATAAACAATTTAATAATTTTAAAGTATTATACAATTTTTATAGTTTTACATACCTAATTATTCAATATCAAGCATGAAATAATAGTAGATTGTTGCACCAAGCAGAAAGTGATTCATTATTGCGCCGAGTGTTGGTTTGGAGCCCGAACGCAAGTGAGGGTTCTAAAAACACGAGCGCAATAACAAATCACTTGATGCGAGGTGCATAATCTGCTTTTCTTTCTACTACTGCTAAAAGTTGGTAAAAAAACGTAAAGGTACAGTTAAACCCAACTAGCGAAGTAAAAAGGATTTTGGCACCAGTTATGACGCACCCTTAGAAATTTTATATAGCATATGACACTCGCACGTTCTCCCCGAATCTTAATATACCCTATTTATTAAAATCGGTCTATTGGTTCTGAAGCTAAAGTCGAAAATCTGAAAATTTTCACAGAAATCTTGTATCTAGTCTATTAATTGTCATATTATGCAATTTTTTTTTAAATCTTTTTGTAACCCATACTATCTTATCAGCCAGTACTTTGAGCATAACATTTTAGACGAGACAATCACAGTTCAATATGGCCGCCGATATGTGGCCTGTTTTTTTTTTTTTCTAACAGTAAGTCCACAAAAGAGTGGTCGGCTGGCCCGTCGGACTGTGAATGGGCGGATTGGGTAGCTGTTGGTGTAAACTTCTTGATCAAACAACCAAATTAAAAAAAAAAAAAACAGTGCAATAATGAAATTTGTATGCAACTTTATTTGCTCTAGAGCAAATAAGGGCTGCTTTGTGTTGAGTATTTAAGGCCATTATGATGAAATTAAAGCGTAGTAGGAAGAAAATAATATTAATCTGTATTAAAATTCAGTACTATAATGTTACATTGATTTATTTAGTGCTAATGCTTTAATGCGAAGTTTTAATTTTAATGTTTCAATTTTATTAATTCAAATTTCGCTAAAATTCAAAAGTCTTCAAATAAGTATGACACACCCTTAGGGTTTCGTTTATAAAGAGACCGCTTGGGCTAACTTAGGCTAGGAAATAAAGCTGCCAAACTTGCGGGGAGCGCTGTGATTGGTGCGTCAGCGGAAATGCGCTCCCCGCGCCTACCTATAGCCCCACTGCTTATGGATTTTGCCACTAATGCTGGCAGCGGGGTCGCCCGGCTATGCGAAGTCTATTGGATATATCGGCTGTGGCAATCGCACGTTCTCCACGAATCATGATACCCCATTTATTAAAATCGGTTCAGTAATTCAGGCGCTAAAGTGGAACATACGATTATTGTCATATAAAGACAATAATAATTTTATTTCTTTATTTATTTATTTATTGAACGAGAATCCACAGCTTTATTCTAAATATATGTACATATTTTTAATTTACAGTCACATTAGCCAATTACGGATTCCTACTATATTACAATAATAATAATAATAATAAAGACATTTCCTTAACACACATAAGACACTGACAGATAACAAGAAAAGCACAATAAACAATGAACATAAAAAGCTGTGCCGAACGATGCCTAAGAGGGTGCCACTCAGCGTTATGCCGTGGCGAGCCTCCACGCTGATTTTCAGTGGCCCCTGGGTGACAGCACGAGCGACCGAGAACAGTACTTTTGTATGGCAACACTTGAGCAACTCAACCGTCACATACATGCATACATACATACATACATAGACTGTTAAACTCTATAAACTCTTTTTGGCTTCGTGCAATCGGATAAAAAGGCCAAGTTCTCATGTTATTGAACCAGAAAGAGTTGAAATTAAGATTGTACGTATAATTTTTCTATATATCAACATTTTATTAAAATATGTAGGAACCCTCATTTTACTCCTTATTTTCAGCTCAATATGAACGTGTAGAAGAAATCCAACAGACCGAAGCTGGTCGGATGCTGTTCACTCCCCGTCTGTACACCGAAGACACCTGGGGCTCGGTTCTCGGGGTGGACAACTTCCACTCGTTACCATGCTACCACACCAGGACGTTCATATTTTCCACTAAACCTAGTATGAATGCGGCCAGTGCTGATGGGCTGACGGAGTGGACGGTGGATCTTTATCCGAAGGGGGTTTGGTTTAGAAAGAGTATGCTGATTGTCTGGTCCGGGACGTTTGATGTGAGTATAAAAGTCTCCTAAAAAAGACTTCCTTGTACAGTACGATTAACATCAGTTAACGATTCGACTTTTAAAGCCAGAGACGAAGTTGACACAAGTTACATTGCTGCGATTTCTTTTAGGTAGCATTCAACTTAAAGTATCGTAAACGCAATGTATATCACCTGCCATGATGACATTACTTACCAGTAGACCTAAGAAGTTTACAGAAGCGATGAGGACATGCGTTATTTATTGATGTATATAAATGTATCTATAATATAAAAAAACATGATTCTTTATTAAACAATAGTTACTGTTTTACGTAAGGTACGTACGATATTTGTCATGCATGTCATACTGTCAAAAAATTGACACTAAATATTTTTCTTATTACACATACACACATACACTTGCACACGCGTGCACATAATACAAATAGAGGACCACACTCACTATTACAAACTTCACATCATGCTTTTTTCAATTACTAGTAATTAGTAATGTTAATATATACATATATAACAGTTTGTTATCCTTTACTGAAACGGCTAGTTGATTAGTTATCACCCGTGTCTGGGGTGGAGCGCTGACTGCCGAAATACAGGTTTTCACCTAGTTTGGCAGCAGTGGTCAATTTATATAATGGTGTTCTCTACTAGCCTTATAATTATGTCATTTTTATATATAAACACATGTTTTTTGGTCAATAAAGATTTATTATTATTATTATTATTATTATTATTATTTCAATATTACTGTTGTGATACTTTAGAGCTATTAGGAGGTTTTCTTGCCCATATCCTTCTGTTGCATTGAGTTTAATAAGATAACGGGTAATATATTTAAAGGTCATATCTGTAATTTGATATACTCTATGTGAAAAACGAGGGATACCGGCAGTAACCGAGGATGGCCGAATGTTGAACTTATTTTAATAGTACTGTATCCGTTTGGTTTTCAAATTCGCACCAGTACAGTATGCATAACATTTTAGATGGGGAATCACAATTTGATATGGCCGCCGACATGGCGACTGTCTTGCATATACTTTCACAGTCCACAGAAAAGTGATCAGCTGTCCCGGAATGCGAATGGGTGGAATAGGTGACTGGTCGTGTAAATTTCTTGATCAACTAAACAAAATAAAATAAATACAAAACATTGCAATAATGATTTTTGTATGCAACTTTATTGCTCTAGAGCAAATAAGGGCTGCTTTGTGCTGAGTATTTAAGGCCATAATGATGAAATTAGGACGACTGTGAACCAACAGTAAAAATCACCCTTTTCATACAAAAGGCGATAACGATTTCCACCCCTTAAATGTTAACCGATTTTGACCTATTTTTGATACGTTGTGAGTCAGAACGAAATCTAAGTCCATACGTTTTTTGAATATTGATCAACAAAGTCAACTAATCTCCGAAAATTAGTTTTGTATGACAATACTAAAACAAAAATAAAACTGAATTTATTGATTATAGTGAAAAAACCAAAACGTATATATTTTGTTCTGACTGACAACCTATCAAAAATTGGTCAACATCGGTTTTTAAGGGGGGGGGGAATCGTTAGCGCCGTATGAAAAGCCGTAGGTTCACACAAGTCTTAAAGCGTCATTGGAGGAAAAGTGATTTATACATGCCTCGGCATTATCCGTTATCGCCTCAACAACGGACCAACATACAATACAATAACATGCAATTGTACTTATGTGCATCCCGTAAACAATTTTCACTAAATATCCCCACTGTACCAGTGTGGTTTGTGGGCAGGTCCCAGAAGTGGTCCTCCGGACAGTTCGTATCGCCATCACGTGCCAGAGCGTGCCGGCGCCCGCGGCCGAGGACGACGCGGCCGAGCCCGACGTGCGGGTCAAGGTACACTCGAATTCATATTCAAATGGCCGAATTCAGAAACGCCACTTAACACTTTCAGTGCCAGCCCAAAAATCAAGTCTCATCCCAGGGGCCGAAAAATTGCCTACATACAAAATTGCTATAGCAAGAACCCGACCGGCGAGTCGTTCGTCGTGGCGACAAAGTAATAGAAAAGGCGATTATCGGGTTTTCAGCATTGAATGTGTTGAGCATTCGATTAGATATTAAATATATGCCCCTCAACTAGTTGTCAACCTATACAGAAACGTCACTGAAACGTCACTTTAATTAATTGAGTGGCGTTTCTGAATGTGGACAGAAATGTATTTACACAATACTAGATTTCCGCCCGCGACTTCTTCCACTTGGAATTAGGCTTCCGCTGTTCACTCAGAATTTTCTGTAATAAAAAATTGCTTATGTCACTCGGGGATAGTTGAGCTTTCTATTAGTGAAATAATTTTTAGAATCGGTTCAGTAGTTTAGGAGATTTCAGCCTAAAAAAACACCAAACAAACAAATTTTGCTCCTTTTAATATTTGTGTAGATTGGCTTGCACTTTATACTATACTAGTGGACCCGTCACAGCTTCGCCCGCGGTAGTTTCCATACAAACTTTATCACCTCTTTCAAAAAATCCCGCTTTAGTGCAACTCTAGGGTACTCGAGGAATGTCTTCTCCAAATTTCAAACCTCTAGGACTACCCGTTTAGGCTGTAAGTTATCTATAAGTGAGTCACGGTTCTGTTTTATATGTATAGAAGATACGGGACTTCAAGATCGCCGCATATGTCGGTTACCCCCGTTCTAATGGTAATTATTTGTAATTTCCAGATCGGCATCCTACTTTGGGGCGTTCAGAAGGGCGTGGAGCACGTCGCGTCAGTTGTGGAGAGGGTGCACCGGTTTTCAGCTCAAAATAGGTATGGTTCGAGTCCAGTTAGAGGCACACTTTGTGGTGAGCACGAATACCCAACCCATAAGACACGTGATGTACGACGACGTCAAAAATATCTGCTCGGACATAGTGTTCAAATTTTTTACTGTCAGCTTTATTGTCAAGGGCGTAAGAGCGCTCATATATTTTTGCCCCTTTGGAAACATATACATATTTATGACCTCGACTGTAGTAGCTTTTGCCCGCGACTACGTCAGCGTCGAATTAGTAAATCGCTGTTATAAAGTGGCCTATTTCCTTCTATGGCCTTCCAATTATCGCTATGCAAAAAATTAAGTCAATCCCTTGCACCGTTTTAATATGAAAAAATAATGGTATTTTTTAAGTATGTGTACCACGTCAAATCCGCAGTACATCAATTTAATTTTTCAAGTTTTGTTTCATTTGCACCAAATAACAGCAATGAGTAATTTTGTACGAATAATGATTTACAATTTACAAATTGTGTGATTATTAATAATTATTTAGTATGTGAAATAAAATCAAAACCTGATTTGACTACTCGAGTCATAACCATTCAATATGCAGTATTTGAAACGGTCCGGACACATGGAAATTCAATCAAGAATATTTCCGTGGGAACAACGGTAACGACAATATTTTTTGACATAAAAAAATTCGAGGAGAGTACAAAGTTATAGAAAATACATTTTCTGATTATAAAAGTACTATGGGACAGCAACGTTTATCGTTTTTTTCTTGTAATTTAACCAACTTCCGGTACAAATAACACGGGCACAGCACATAACACATGTAATCTTAAATGTCATTTATCTCCTTTAAAAGAACGGTAAAGTGGTTTTATTTTTTATTACACTTATGCGAAACGACTAATACTACCATACTATTCAATTTCAGCGAAAAATATACAAATCGATATATTGGGTATACATCCTTAAGGCATTTTATTTGTCTATCGCGGTCAGTTTTTGTGGTTACGTATGATCTGTCGTGTTCCCGGCAGGGTGCTGAACGTGGACGACGCGTTGGACTTCGACAAGCTGAACACGCCGCTGTACTCGCCCGCCGGCCGCCGCGACCAGGACGCGCACGAGGCGCACGCGCACAAAGGGTCACCTCATCATCATTTGCTTTTACAACGAAATGTCTTCGAAGGGGTCGTCCATTAATCACGTGAGGCTTGAAAGGGGGGGGGGAGGCGTTTGACAAAAATCACGGATGTCACAAGGGGGGAGGGGGGTGTAGTAAGGTATCACGTGTATTTATTTTTTCATAATTTTTTCAAACGCGCGATTTATAAATCGAAAAGAAAAAATATATTATTATTTTTATGCCAATCAAAAACAACCAGCAACCTTTCTGTCTAGACATTTTTATCATGGTCCTTAATTTCGGAATAAAATAAGATTATACCTGTATTTAAGATAATATTCTAAAATATTTAAAAAAATTGTAGCTACTAAAAATACACGTGATGTTGGGTGGGGGGTGGGGGGGGGAGTCTTAAACCTCACCATATATCACCAAGGAGGTGGGGGGGGGTGTTAAAAAATGCTTAAAAAAAGATCACGTGATTAATGGACGGCCCCAAACTGCGCATACATCCCACTGGTGTGCATAGGTCTATAGTAAGAGGGATTGCAGTCGTTCCCGAGCCGACAGGACGTAGCAAAGGGCTGGACGGTGCCTTGCCCCAGGGCCCCCAATTTCAGGGGGCCCTCGGACCTGACCAGCGAACCTCTTATTGAACTATAACCCTGTTCGGATAGGTATTTAACTAAATGTAAACAAACTAAGCCACGTGACTCGGCTAACCAGCCGATCCAGTGAATCCTTTTTAGGGATCCGTACCCAAAAGGTAAAACGTGACCCTATTACTAAGTCTGCGCTGTCCGTCTGTCTATCCGTCTGTCACCAGGCTGTATCTCATGAACCGTGATAGTTAGACAGTAGAAATTTTCACAATTGATGTATTTCTGTTGCTGCTATAACAGCAAATACTAAAAAAATGATAAAAAATATATATAAGGGTGCTCCCATACAACAAACGTGATTTTTTTGCTCGTTTTTGCTCGATATTGATAACGGCAACAGGTAGACGCTTGAAATATTCACAGAATATTCAGTTATATATTCACTTTAAAAATAAATAATGAAATTAAAATAAAATAAATATTTAAGGGGGGCTGCCATACAACAAACGTGTTTATTTTTTTTTGCTTGATTATAGATAATGGTATGGAACCCTTTGTGCGCGAGTCCAACGCGCACTTGGCCGATTTTTATGAATGGTATGTCTTGATTGGCTGGTCAGCCGAGCCCCGTGGCTTAGTTTGTTTACATTTAGTTAAATACCTATCCGAACAGGGTATAGCTAAAGTTAGAGGAATTTGCCGCGCCGCGTCGCGTTCGAGGCACCCATCTACCAAACCTTGAGAACACGTAACCGACGATTAAGAGGGATCTCGAATTTTCGCGGCTAAATTATTATCCAGGCGTTGAGTTCTGAAATATGACTTATATGTCCGAAACGTTTATTTAGCAAATTGGCCACCTGTGGGCTCTTTTACTTGTCACATGAAATAACATACGTTGTGTCTACCAGCAGGACATGACCACCATTACTGAGCAGCGCTGCAAGAAACTCAGCAGAAAGTAATTTTAAATCACAAATTGGTTTGTTGCAGGGAGTGCGCGAAATGCAACGAGCTGTACGACAATCCGGAGCCCAAGCATTTATTGGGGCCCAACAGGGACCAACTTAGGGTTAGTCGATATTTAACTACTACCGGCCTAGCCTAGAGTTTTTGGTGTTCAGGTTGAATGTGTCAATATTCTAATTAATTAAACTAGTTTTTATAATACAGAACTCTTTTTTCCAGATCCAAGTTGTAATCGTTCCTCTGACAGACTTCTGTCACATCGGGGCGCCCGACACGCCGCTCGGATGACGCTCTCGCTCGCACGCGCTCGGTCTCCCTCGCGCATGAGCTGGACTCGACATGTTCAAACCGATACGGACAATGGCGGTTGTGTTAATACCAATAGAGAACTATACAGGCTGTTTTAAAATGATGTGTTGCCAAAAAAAAAGTGTATGCGTAAAATGTGTAGAATTATGTCCAACGCAAATTTATTTTCATACAAAAGGCGGTTTTGACCAATTTTTGATAGGTGCTCAATCAGAACAAAATCTAGGTCTATACGTTTTTTGAATGTTAAGTAAAGATCAATTAAGTCAAATAATTGCCGAAATTAGTTTTGAATGAGAATACTAAAACAACAATAAAACTGAATTTATTGATTGTAGTGTAAAAAACAAAACGTATAGACCTAGATTTTGTTCTGATTGAGCACCTATCAAAAATTGGTGAAAATCGTTTAATGCTTTTTGTATGAAAAGCAGTAAGTTCACACTCCTTTAAATTGTATGGAAATGATGTCTCTTTCTGGAAAGCGTGGACTAGCCAGATATTCGTATATAAATGGTGCTTGGTTCTTACCGTACGAAGAAGCAGATCATTATAATCTCGTTGTTTAGTAATAGTCTATCAACTCGACCATTTAAACGGGAAGTTTTCTGCTAATCATGCTCCGGCGCAGACAATAGTGTTCTATCGATGATTTTATTATATCGATCAAATTAAGTTACAATGAGCAGTAGCGCCATCTGTTGAATGAGTTTGAAACCAAGCAGTTTTAAAATGGCGGCTAAATCGACGATAACTTGTTATTAACTGTAAAAAAAAATGGTGGAGATGTATTTCTTAAGTAAACGATTGTTTTGTAAGAATAATCATTATTAGTACATTTATCCGTAACCCCTGACGCCAAGTATTATAACCTAAGTTATATTGTCTTTATGTTGCACAGCTTCAGCCATTTCATGAATATAAGCACATTTTTTTTTAAGAAACTTACTAATTAATCTCTTTATTGGTAACTAAATAGTAGGTATCTAAGGTTTTTTATTTAGCTACCTTTGGACGACTTCTTTTGAATAATTTTGAAATATCTATTTCATGTTTTTATTTTGTTATCTACAGCGTGTAAATTTCATACGGGCGTATAATTCAATGACGATCAGTGTCGGACCTATAAATCACATTTATATATTTCGTTAAATAATTTCTTAATTTTTCTTTTTATTCAAAATAATTGAGTACCTACGCAATGTATTACATTTAAGTCATTAATCGATTTACGCGTCTACGTAAACGTCATGTCATGACAGTTCATTTGTTTAAAGTCATAGAATGGACGAAATACATTGCTAATACTAATACTAATACCATTTATTTCAGGCAACAAGGCCCATAACATAAATACCTTAAAGACTAACATACATAAGTAACAATAAAACTCTTAAATAACTAGGTGACACGTTTGGTCTGCAACGTGTGTGTGACACGGTTTCTCGGTGTCCAATAACCGTCCACGAAAACGACGGAATACGACACCCCTCCTGCTGCTTGCTGCTTAGTCCTACCATAGAGGAAGTTATATGTGATCTGTGGTCCTACTTACGAAAATCATTACACTTTATTAATTAAACTATTTAAGAAAATTTCTCACTCACATAATTTTTATGATCGGAAACTATAGCTTTGTAAAATATGAAATTTACACGCTGTATATTAACACGAGCCATGTCAAAGGTTGACATAATAACTTTCCTTAGCTGGGAGGTTGATTTTCCCAAACACAATTTTCAAAACACACTTTCAGGGTCCCTGGCGTTACGATTAATCGGGTTACCAATTATATATTTTTCTGTTTATAAGGTTTAACTATTTTTAAATTACACTAATTAACATAAGCCATAAATTAAGCATATAAGTAAAGCCAGGGCCGGCATAAACCTTTTGACCGCCAAGCATGTGTGAGATATAACACGAATTTCAACTTTAAGTCAAGGTAATGAAGGACCTTTTTACCCTGTATCCGCTGACGGCTGCAGCCGACTGGCGGTCAAAAGGTTAAACGGAATTGACTGGAAAATGGACTTATTTAATTTTAATTTGCGTGCTATAATTTAGTTTTTGTGCAATAATTGTTGATTTATGAGTAGATTTAACCAAATATCGTAGACATCGCTTAGCCCTTTAACCCTTTCAGTCTGCACTGCACCCCTCTGCACCGTACACTTCGCTACGCCGCCATACAAACAAAAAACACGATTGAAAGCATACGTTTTTTACCTAGTTATTCTATATTTATGTTTATGATAATATTTGATTCGGCGAGATCAATAAATTTTCTATTAGATGCAATTTTTTCCAGATTTTTAAGTTAATAAATATGGGGAGAAAATGTGAATTGAAAGTTCTACGATTAATATTGATCTAATTATGAAGTACTTTTGATTTTTGTTGAAAGCATGTTATTAATTTATCGCTTAAATATTTTATCCAAAAAAAGAAATCTGGATAACTTGACTGCATCTAGATTTATACATAAAAATGTCATGGCGCTACAGTGGTGTCATGGAGACTGATGGGGTCGTCGCGCTATGGCGCTACTGTGGTGTCATGGGGACTGAAAGGGTTAACTAGCAACTAACGCTGTCAAAGTTGCGAGTTTCGCGCGGGGTTTTAAAAGCGCTGTGATTGGTGCGTTTTTGGCTTTTTGCCTGTAATGTTGGCAGCGGGGATCGCCCGGATGCGGAGTCTATTGGATATTGTTCTGTGCGGAATGTGGATGTGATTCGTTAAGATTTTATAATTATACGTATGTATGATTACACGATGTGTTTTATTGTTATTTTCAAACCCTATGATGAATCAATTTGATATGAGATGGCAACGTGGCGCTAGGGAACCATATACATTTACCTTCTTAAATGATGAAAGCTCAAGAGCCTTCTGCGAGCATGGTTTCTGTTGCTAAATATTTTGTACCTTAAAGTATTTATATATATCTATTTATATTTTTCCTTGATAAAACCTAAACAGTTTAGTTCGGATCTCAGTTTTTTTTGCACCAAGGCCTTTGGTTACCTACACCTCTGAATGGCGGTTTCTTGGAAAATGGTTCCTCAAACCTCCCGATTTAACCCTTTCAACGCCAAGGACGCTTAACCTTTTGACCGCTAAGCATGTCCGAGAAGTAACACGAATTTCAACTTTACGTCAAGGTAATGAAGGACTTTTTTATCCTGTATCCGCTGACGGCTGCAGCCGACTCGGGCGGTCAAAAGGTTACAAGCGTCATGACCTGTCGTGCCTACCACGCCACCGACGCTTCGACCCACCACAGATGACGACGTGGTGGAGTATGTCCGCAAGAAGTCCGGCTACTCCCTGAGGGTATTCCAGCTGCGATCGCGCCAATACGTGCACTTCAGCTCGTTTGTGGTGCGCGTGCCGCGGCCGCTGCTGGAGACCGTCGCGTGTCCGGACTTCTGGCCGAAGGGTGTCGTGTTCAGGCGCTTCCGGGGCACCATGCCTCTCCAGGACCCGACTCCAGATGGGACGACGCTAAGGAGCCACGCTTGTTCTTCCCCTAAATAGTGTTTTAAGTTATATTTTTAGTATGTATGTTAAATACATACTAAAAATATATACTAAAAATATACTGAAATAAATGGTTTATTATATTATTATTATAGTTGCCGGAAGTACAACTCAAAAGAGACCAAGTTGACTTTTGTACAGCTTTTGAAACGCGCTTGGCGTATGAGTGACATTTACATTTGACGTAAGGCGTTGTAAAGGTATACTAGCCTCCAGGCATTTGCAGCCCATCAAACAAGCCGCTTTACTTTTGAGTACTACTCTAATTTTATAAAGGTTTACTAGACTGCGCTCAGGGCGCCTGTTTCGGAGTCATCTTTATTCTTAGCAGTAGGTAAAAGTCCAGTAGAAGCAGAGGCGAATTTAAATATTTTGCGCCCCGTCCAGTTAGCTTTGCTGCCCCATCAAGTAATAAAAAATATTGTAGGTAAGCATTACAATAAAAGGCGCCCAAAGGACGCGAGGCTTCGCCGCACCTCGCAGCCTGCCGCCCCGGGCCTAGGCCCCCTTGACCAAGCCCCTAAATAAGGTCCTGAATAGTAGAGGGATTCAAGCTGCCTTAGATTTTCATTCAACAAAGAAAGCATGATACAATTTGTCGCCGCACTAAATAAAAGACCTCATGCAATTTTTTTTTTATTTCATAATAAATGACACCGATGGCGGCATACAATTCACATGCATAGATTTACATAACTTTCAAACGTAATAATATAGGATTAATTAACTAATAAACAATAGTCGTCACGTGTAATATGGTATTTATAGTATACTCTAGATAAAATTGCGAAAACAGCGATAAAATATAGCTCATAGGGTCCGATTATAAACGGAAATTACTAAATTTACAATTCCATAAAATTTAACCTTTTGGCCGCTGTTGTCGCCGTTGTGCCGTCGACGTATACAGGGTAAAAAAGTGCTTCATTACATTTGACTTAAAGTTGTTACTTCTCAGACATGCTTGGCGGCCAAAAGGTTAAATAAGAAACCGTCAAACTCGATTTTTTTCCACCAAGCTGTCAAAATTAAGTTTGACATTTCTTATTTCCAGTTTAGCGGCTTTACATTTTTTTATTTATTTATTTATTCATAATTTGCACTATCAGTTACATGACACTTATGATCTAGGTCTTAAGGTAAGAAACTGATACACCGGAAGGGCATGGCATTCAAATTGTTCAAATTGCAAAAATTATAATATCCTTGTCATACATTAATATTTTTTTACAGGATCATAAATAGACTGAAGATTACATTTGAAACAATAATAATAATAGTAGTGTCATGAGAATAATGAGAATAAATTAATTTGATTATGTACAAGTATTAAGTGATGGCAAAATATTTCAAAGGTCTTGGTCAGTTAAAAATTCTCCGATCGTATAATAGCATTTCTTAATTAAAAACGATTTAAATCGCTTTTTAAAAATGTTGTTATTAAGATTAAAGAGTTCCATTGGCCACCTCCCGGCTCCATCATCATACCTTCGTCACCAAGTGTAATGTATTTGACTCGTCAAAAGAAACAAAACAGCCCAAACTCGAGGAATTTTCTAGTAGCCCCTAAAGAGTTCCACTGTCCACCTACGGGTCCATCATCATACCCTTGTCACCAAGTGTAATGTCCAATATATTTGACTCGTCAAAAGAAACAAAACAGCCCAAACTCGAGGTGTTTACTAGTAGCCATTGAAGAATTCCACTGTCCACTTCCCAGCTCCATCATCATATCCTCGTCATCAAGCGTAATGCATTTGACTCATCAAAAGAAATGAAACAGCCCAAACTCAAGGAATTAACTAGTAGCCACAAAGAGTTCACGGTCCTCCTCACGGCTCCATCATCATGATAATACTAAGACTGTCAAGGAAATGCTAAATGACCTGTCTACCTGTTCTATATACTACACTAGATTTATTTTGACTGTATCATAATCTCACTTAAGCTGACTCATAAGATTAACTTGAATACACCAAATCCTAAAAGTATTAAAAAAATGGAAAGAATAGATAAATAGCACCCCTTTTTAAATATGCTACAAGGCACAAATTATGCGGATTATTTAAGTCAATTAAATAATAGAAAAATAACGAAAAGATAAGATAATATATAACAGGCTTAGGTTAAATTACGCGATACGTGGATAGAGTTAAGCACACAGCTTCCAAGAATTATATTTAGATAAAACTTAATTTACCATCTATTTCAAATTTAGCGTTACTACTTATGAAATATAATTACATATATAACGTATGCACCAAAAAGTGGCACGCAACAGGAAATACACCTTATTTACTAAAGACCTAAGGCGGACATGTCTTTTAACACCGGGTATGTAGGTAGAAGCACTGATCAGTGCTTTTTTTTACTCCACTTTTTGTATACTTTTTTTTCAAGTATTTTTATGGTACTCCATGAATCCAATGAGACGCGAATGCCGGTTTTTTTAACCATCGACATACGAAGGGTTAAGGTCTGTTCCCAAAATTATTACATATTTCATCACTACTGGGACCGAAAAGTGTAAACTTTTGGGGATAGCCCGGATTGTAGCAATTAATTGCCAAAAAAATGGCTAATTTACTAGCACCTTTATATAAATCTCATAATTTTTGCTATCCATTATTTAACAATATTGCTGCCCAAGGGCGTAGCAATGATTCTTTCAGATTAACTAGTTTTAATTTAAATTCTGGGATGGGCAAGGCCCAGTTGGCCCTTATCGCTGCGGCACCTTTTCCCCCGAGACAGGTGCCGTCTTGCCTTATGAGCTGAACGCACAGACGCGTTCACGGCACTCAAGGGAAAATACGTAAAACGCATATATGCGTCGCCGGCAATGAACGCATTAATGTTTCGCATAATTCGATTTCTGATGAAACTGGAAAGAATTCGGGTAATTTCTAAAACCAACCTAACCTAACCGCGATACGTATCCATAGATTACGTCACGTCGTAACGTCGTGGTGTGACATATTTTGTAGATTTGAAGTTTAGAGTTTATGGGCTTATATGAGCAAATATTTTTATAGTGTTAAGGATTATTTAGAATTTAAAAATACTGATTAGGTGTAGGTATTTTAATTTTAATATTCTGTTATTTATTTATTTTAATTTTTCTTGACATTAGATTATTTTATACCTGGTGATTATTAGTATAAAAAGAACTGATTTGTTTTGATTATTATTAATTTAGAATCACCGAAATATTTTGCACGCTTGCATGCGTTGAATACATTGGACCTACTCATAAATTGTACTATCTTAATTAATGTATTTTTGCAAATAAATTTATTTGATTTGATTGAGTTTTAATACTTAATATTGACAAATGTGACGTCACAAAACTGTCACACTTTGTTGACCACTCCCTACCCCTTAAACGTGTGACGTAGTTTATGGATAGCCCATTATGCGCAAAAACATAAAATAATCACTAATTTGACACATATAGCAGTAGCACCGCCATTTCAAAGTAGAAAAGTAACATACAAGATTCGGATTAATTTAATAAATTACTATACTTCGTTTTTTTGCATTAGGCTGCGAGATAGCTTATCTGTGAGCAAGGAAAAGTCCACCAATCAGTGTACAAAGCGGCGTTCATTTGTTTAGAACTGACCATACTATTGGTTGATATTTTCCCTCGCTTACAGCTCAGCTGCCTTGCACATATCTGGTAAAAACGCAGCCATAGAAATAATGTAAATCTGTACAGTTTTTAAATAAATAAAGAGCTGCTGTCGAAGAGTAGCAATACTCATTTTGGTCATGACATGAACTCTTTACTCTATGGTCCTAAATATTTTATAGGTGACTTTATGAACGCCATCTATCGACGAATGAAAGCTTTCAGCCTATTTTTATACCATTGAAGCCTGGTTCAATGTAATATTATTGTGAGTTTGTGGTGCGTTATTGTAAAAAGATGGCTCTGTTAGCAAAAATAACGCAAAATAGATAAACAGATAAGTTTATTGTCGTAACGTCACACCGCTAATAAAAATATTACAATATGAGGGTATACACCATACCCTCCAGGGGAGTTCCATAACAGTAGTTCCATATGGAACAATTAATATACATATCAATGTCAAATAAATTAACCCAATAGTTCCGTATGGACCTACATACTAAGGTTTACACCTGGTTTTAAAACTGCTAATCCGGATAACGTTGTATTTACACTCTCGTAACATTAAGCCGCCTTAAAAATCATCTTGAACTTTCGAATAGGAATTGTAATTAGGGAAAAGATCAAATGGAGATGAGATTAACGAACTTAAATAAAAAAAATAGGTATATTGTCGTAAAGCTTCATGAAGCTACAACTTATAATTTTACAAGTCTAAACCGGCAGCACCGATGACAGTTTCCATAAATAATATATAGAATTTCTCGTACTTGTAAAAAGGTAACGTTAGTTATTAATATGTACCAGTAGTTCCATATGGAACTACTGAAATATGTTTTTGTTCCATATGGAACTCAAAAATAGAGAACTCCTGGGGTATATACCCCAACATGATTTAAGTCATTTTAGTGTAATGCATTATGTATTTCATAAAAATACTTTTTCATAAAAAGGCTTATCAATATTGCTGGATTCACAAAAACGAAGTATAGTAGTCTACTTTGAAGAAGGCAACCATATTAAACATATCGTATGGTTATAAGAATTATAAAAAGCCACTTTTGGTTTTGGTGTGCTCATACGTACATTATTCGAGCGGTCATAGCAATAGTTCCTTAGGGAAGAGGTTCATGGAGGCGTAGTCTTCAAGCACCTGGAACGAGAAGATTACTCATTTAGCATTGATTTGGTAAATATGAACTTTTTCTACTTAGTTTACCGTTGGCATGTGTGCAATGGTCAAAAACGGTCTGTCATGAAAGGTTCTTGGTGGCCTTGATTCCAAACGAAATATGACATTGGAAACGAGATGCCAAGAGCTGTTGCCTTCGGTCTATAATTATTTTGTTGGTTAGACAAAATAACTGAAGACCACAAGGCAAACTGCATTATTTATCTTAGCTAAATATGACACATCTCAAAATATAATACGGGGTCTTACACAGAACTATATCGAAATAGAAGGAAAGAGTAAGCCGCGTGCCAAAAAGACGTCGTGAGATCATCTTTGTCTGTAACCAGGGTTCGAAATTATCAAGATAATTACGCTTCTTGATAATTATCGGATAATTATCAGATAATTATGACCAGTATAAGAAAATTTGTTATATTTTTTCATAACAAATTCTAACAAAAAATAAATAAAAACAAATACATTTTACAATTTTTTTATTTTTCTTGTAAGGGGAATCCCACCGGCGCGGCATGTCACGTTGACACTTCGTGCGTTCGGATAGACGCAAGTGCGCAAATACACGTTCGAATATTTCGAATACAGTTTACTTTCACGAGCGAAATTTTTTGTTATTATCATTCGATAATTATCGATCTGTTATTATCACGATAATTATCATGCAGGCGGCGCGGCGCCTAGACTCGGTTGGCCGCGTGCTAATGGATGCTTTTGAATTGTTTTCGCGCGACTTATGCTTCCCGTTACTAAATTACGCTCGTCATATCAAAGAAACTACGCATAAATGTTACACGCTCAGTTTCCATACAAATTGACGAACTCTTTCCTTCTCGATACAGTTCTGTGGGGTGTTCGATATGTCTGAATTTACCAGCGTTTCAAAAGGTAACATTTGCTGAGAAGCGTCGGAAGAAACTCAGCAGTAAGTCTGATTTCAACCAAATCAAAACACAGACCAACGGTAAAACTAGTTTATACCTAGTGGACATACAACATGCCATCAGACGGGTGCCTATTGTTTCGTAGAAAATCAATATAGCGAAATTCATTTCTCCGACCATTTCTCACAGATTTTTTTATTGCCCGAATAAAGATATTTAAATCGCATACTTTAGTTACCTATTTAATTTTTTCAATGCCATCTACATTCTGAACTAACAGTTCAGAATGTAGTTAAGTTATAATTTTTAATTTTTAATGTTGTATTATTTTTATTATGTTGTCTCTGAAATAAATAATCTCCGCTAACAGTTATCCGAATATTTTTTGCATTTTGAAAAGACCAAATACTAAGGTCACAGATTATCATTTTTCGAAGACGTTTAACAGAAGACTTTAGTCCGATGTTGTGACGGTCGGCTGGTTTTTGAGAAATGAAACAACAACCGATGTCATTCACAAATGATTATATATATTTTTTTTATGTATATATTTTAAATTTACATTTACGGTCGTGGGATATTAAATGCCCGTCTGGTTTCGCTGCCGCGTTTCGGTACTCCCCTGGCGGTTTCGGAGGCTGCGAGATGGTAGTGCAGAGGCAGCGGGCTCGGATGTTGGCTGAGCACGGGGAACGCCGGGAGCAGTGAGCTGTTAGTGAGGGGGAACGCCGGGCGCAGTAGGCTGTGGCCGTCTTCCTCTCCCAACTACTCTTTTAATAAAGAAGTAGCCGGAAACGTATCCGTAACCTGGAACCCTGTGGATAACGTCCACGGTTAATAATTGTCCACGCTCCTCCGCTGATAATGAACCCCATGTAAATGTTGCTAAGCTGAAGAGAAAGGAGCAACGATAAGCAGTCGGTGTGGGTGTTCATTAGCAGAACGGAGTTACACAATTTAGCAAATGGAAAAGTTACTATTAGCTGCTAATTATGTCGTCCGTGTACATGACCTCTGTGTGAACTTGAGGTACACGGCGACGTTAAAATCCGCCATCATTTTATTGTGATGGAGCGAATGTAATGGAATGATGCTAGCAGAATGAATAAGCGCATAGCACACTCAACAAAGAGTTAATAAAATAAGCACTCCTAAATCTAAGCACTACATCACAATTACGTTACTTATATTAATAATTATGTTCAACACTTACCCTATCGGGGTGCGAGAAGTTACGTGTACTTATTAAAGGCGGCAGATAGTCCTCCAAAAGACGTTGGAAGAACTGACCACTAAAACTTTAAATTATAATATTTAATGGCGGCGCGTGAGAAGACGCGTAGCGGAGCTAGCGAACGCACTGACATAGATCCGTCGCAAGAGACGCTGGAGCGAGGTGTGGCGGGTCGACGCGGGCGCACGGCATCTTTCGCTAGGACAAAGGATTGCCCGCGAGTCCAATCAGCGCGCGTACATTTGCGCATGCGCATCGACCGACCGAGTGTGGTATCGACGCGTTGTAAAGTGATACACATGTAACCGGTTATATATTAATTAATACCTTCAGTTTGTTTATATTATTATTAGTTAGTTGTAAATATAATATTATAATTTAGATTTTAATACTTGTACTTATCTACTTCGATTATTGTGAAATATATATATAAATTTAACTTAATTATGGAATGTAAGTATCTACAACGTTACAATGTTCTCATTATCACTTCTTCGAATGGATTATATTAAATTTAATCAACTTTCATTTTTCCCGCTTCATGAGCTATTAATTCCAGGCAGTTTCCACCGTAAACTGAGCTGCCTGGTAAATTCGTATTGAGTGCGCTAAAGAGGCCGGCTTTAGCGCGCTCAATACGAATTTACCAGGCAGCATAGTTTACCTAGGTAACTGCCTGGAATTAAGAGCTCATGATATGACCCCAGAACAGAAAATCGCAGACCGAATAGAATAAGTAAAAGTCATACTAAGTATATTTTTAAGTGACGGTTTTAAAACAAGTTAAGCAATATATTGTGTTGGAGAAATCCTGTTCATTAATCTTTCGGAGAAAACCTATTTAATAAAAAGCGCTCGGAGTACTGAAGCGTCATAGCTTTGAATAAATTTACAACAAAAATTCGACAATTTTATAATCGTAGTTTTGAAATTCGGAGAAATGAAAATTCGATGATGTAAATAATTTTGATTGTTGACTATCGAATTATAGTCGCCGGGAAAATAAAAATCGAGCTCCCCACTTTCTGCGAAACAATGTCGGCTCCATCAGTGTCCATACGTATGCAATGAAGTTAACAGTTTATCGTGAACGTTTACAAGTTTTACACAGTAATTTTATACGATGCATACATAACGCGATGGAGCCTGACAAAAGGTAGGTAAAAGCCACTACCGGCTACTGTTACTGCTACCAGTCTAACCTGGCTGGTGCAACTCAGCCGAAACGTCGGGCAAAATTACAACAAAGTATTTTGGGGCCAATTCGAACGTGTTTTCGCTAAATTTAGAAGTCGCTAAATTTGAAATAAGAAACGTCAGACGCGATTTTGAACCTTGCAGCTATACAAAATCGAGTTTGACGTTTCTTATTTTAAATTTAGGCAATTTGAAATTTAGCGGACACCGTTTCTAATTGGACCCATTACCTACCTTTGTTAGTTTCCATCGCAAGATCCTAACCAATTATAAATATTTATACGGATTTTATAATCGCAACAGTGTTAGCAAAGCATGCCGGCCGAAGAATCTGAAATATTAGTAATAAATAATAGTGCCATCTGTGTTCAGTATGTGACTTTACAATATATCGCAAAGTTGAAATGCTTTGAAACCTGTTATTTTAAACTCCGTCATAAAAAAACAAAAAAAAATATTTTCCACATTTTTAATAATAATATAGCATTTGTATCAACATTTGCGAACGTATCGAAAAGTCTTCTAACGCCATCTCGTGGCGAGCAGGCGTATATATCGAGAAGGCTATTTCCAGCTGTCACTCAAACCGGGAATGAAATTCCCAAATGATACTAGTACCTATGTAGATAAAAAATGGGAATTCGACCTTGGTGTCTTCAAGGTAAGAGTGAACAGGCATTTTCTGGGCCAGCACACTCCACCCTGGACCATGTCTTCGCTTTTCATCAGGTGATACTTAAGTTCACAAAAGTTATCGTGGATGCTAAGCAGCCCGGCTATAAGGAGTCTATAGGATATATCTTCAGTGCCCAGAACAGTCAAGGCTCTGTTTCATAAAGCTACTAAAATGGCAACACTACTGTGCATATTTATGCAGTATTTATTTTACATATAAAATGTCTTGTAATTTTATAAAAAACGGGCTCTCCAGTAATGGGAATTTCTCGCATGTGACGTGACCTCGTGAGTGACAACTGGCAATGGCCAGAAATATTGGTGGCATTAGGACAGTCAAGTGGTGCCATGCGGCCGAGGGGCCGCGAGGATTCGCATCCAGCAGTGAGAGACAGGCTGATCGAGGACCTGGGGTATTGGGGTCGGATGGATCTCGTATTTTAAACCTATAAACGAACCAATTTCTATTATTTCTGCAAACATCTCAATGGTAATTCGAAAGGAATGAATCCTTTAAAACCGTAACCTTAAATTTATCTCTGTTTTGTTAGCCGACTTCGAAAAAGGAGGTTCTCTGTTTGACCTGTATGTGTGTTTTTATGTGCGCGATTATCTAAAAAAACGATTGAACCGATTTCAATGGTTTTTCTATCACACGCCAAATTGAATTTACCTAAACCTTTTTTCTGGGTTGTACGTGGTTTCATAGAATTTTGCTTCACATAACTTATTCGTCATATTATCATTTCATAGAATAATTAATACGCAAAATACTTACTTTGAAGAAATTTAAATCATTGATTTTTGTTACAAAAACAATTTAATGTTTTGATATTTATATCATAGAATAACAAACCAAATATTCTTTATCCTTATATTATTTACTTAACATAAAATTTATAACCAAGAAACACATTTTATTTGTAAGACATTTATTTATAAAATTATGGATAGCATAACGTCTATTTTTACATTTTCGTTTCGGTTTCTGGGCTGGTACAAAAAAAACCTAACATCGAAGGATAATGCGGGAGCTTTGCTTCGCTCCCGCCTTAGCCTTCTGAACTGAACATATCCAAGTCGGTTCTGCTCCGCCTCATTTTGCTCGCTCGCTTCGCTCGCTCACTCACTGGCATTTACCATTTTTGGTCATTATACCTCTTCACAATGACATCATACTTTCAAAATAGTGAAACATTTTCGTTGGAATAAAACTCCATGGAAAAATACACCGAAAAAACAATATTCGTTATATAATTATTCTACTATTTGATAAGTTTGTTAAATAACAAATGCGCTTTTAAAATTTATTGAATTGGGTTTCTGTGAAATATGTTTCATGGAAGTGAATAGTCATTGAAACAATAATATTCGAAATAAAAATACAAGGACCAAATATTACATGAAATATTTTCTGTGAAACGAAATTATATGGAATTTCTGTCTGTGAAACCAGGGGACACCTTTTTTCTGTCTTCTGAAGGATCCCATCATCAGATCAACAAATGTTTTTTATGGGATCATTTCTGAAATATGACCTTAAAAGAGATAAATAACCTCGTTTTTTGAAGTCAGTTAAAACTGCATAAATTATATTGTAATAATTCTAAAAAAACCTCAGTTTTTAATGAATTGAATTCAATGGTTTTATGACAGCGCCGCCAACAATTAATTGTTAATTGTTTTTTTTTGTCATTTATCAATAATATATTAATAGGATTTCAGTTCAAGCTTAAGCTCAAGTAAGTTGAAACTTAGTCAAAAATGTAATGAAATATTTAGTTCTTGGTTTAGCGCGATTGTTATAGGTATAAATTAAAATGTACTTTTTTTTTCAGACAAACTCGCTTGTAAATTCTATAATTGAATTAAAATAATCTACCGAATATAGTGCTAGTGTAATTAAATTCAGCTTAACAGACATAAGTCTGTCTCTCATAAATTCCTTTGTCATAAAACTATTCCTTAGTCCTCTGCTGCACTGGGAGTGAAGAAATAGCATAGAATGCGTGCAGATGCTTATCATCCTGGCATGTCGTAAAAGTCGACTAAGGGACGGGTCCTCTCCAACATGGTGGACTATCTGTATGGGCGATGGGCTGATCACCTGTCACCATACGGTTCATCATACCATCTTAGGACTAAATAATCGAACGTGGCCACAAGTAGTCTTGTGGCTCTGCCCACCCCATTAGGGATTTCGGGCGTGATGCTATGTATGTAAAACTATCTTAAATACAATTTTTAGAAATATTAGCAAAATTATTATTAATTTACGTTTCAAAACCGTTAGTTTTCTTGATTGTGCCGGTTACACTGGTTATTATTATACGCGAGATTGTCCGAAAAAAAATTTTTTTTGTTATATGTACTTAATGGTATGTTTTAGCATCATCCGACCCCCACAGCCCGGCCCGGCCCCGCACCGCTAACCTGCAGCAGGCGCTTGGCCGTGGGGCGCGCCACGCGCGCGCCGCCCGCGTGCCGGCAGCGCGACAGGCACAAGTGCCTCAGCCCCTCGCAGGGGTCCTACCAGATGGACACTTTACATTCAAGTCTTTCGAGCTGTAGGGAATGGTCTACAAAAAGTGTTGATTCCGATTTTAAACTTCTGTTCGGGTCGCAGATACGGTAAGGTCCCTTGTACTATTTTTTATTTTTATATTGCAGCTTTAACACAAGCATATCATTATACTTCGGTGCTCCGGGTAAACATCTATGTCAGCATTTTTTTTTTTTACAAAACACCTTCTGGTTCTACTTACAAATGGGCGAATCAACTTTTAGGTGCCACCCGTTGCTTGGTTGCACAAATTTTGTCCCTTGGACAACCTAAGCATTTTTCTATGAAACAGTATATAAGTGTCACTTGGACAACCGGGGACAAAGTAAACAACACAAAACAGTTGATTCACCCAAATACAGACCTACTACCAAAGGGACAAACAAAATAATTTCAGACATTATTTATAATTGCGATTGAAGCTAAGTTTGTTGTTAAATTTTTAAACTAGATATCAATAATTCAGCGAATTAAAGTGACAGCTCAAAATGTAAAAATGTTGCTATAGTAACCGTCCTCTTCTTGTTGGTATTAAGTTTGTGGCTTTGGATACAACTGGTATCCAAATATTTATCTGTACTGTAATTTATGGTAGTCCTAAATTTTTCATAAATTGTCTTGATATAATATTATTTGCCATAATTTCATACTATCCATTTTCACCTAAGTTACTTTTACACAGTCTGCGGTGCGTAAGAGGTTTTTAAATGTAAAATCGAATAAATATTCTCGATTTCATTTAAAAAGTACAAAACCCACTCAGATTTGGACACTCATATTGGTGATATTTGTACTCTTTGTGGAAAATAAATTATTCTTATTCTTATTTCACATTTAATGTAGTTCAATTCAATTCTGAAACACCGACATTAACCACATTACTATTCAATTTCATCCTGGCAACACTTTTATATGTCAATGTAGTTCGTCGAATTATGCATTCTAGTTAAGTGGTCTAACGCGTCGTACGGGCGTGTGGTCGGTCGCGTGTTCTAATCTCAGCTCGCTCTTTGATTATCGATCGCGAAAGGAAATCACCGCGAGGAAACCGGCACACGTTTGTAAGTAATTCAAGAAAGTCCCCAATCCGCACTGGGTCCGCGTGGGGACTAGCGCCCAGTCCCTCTCAGTATTTGAAAAATGAAACCTCACCGAGTTTCTTGCCGGCTCTTTCACTTCTCTCGGCTCATATCAGTAGAGGTTTTTTTTCCGAACCGGTGGTAGATTCATTTCTTGACCTTCATAAGAGCTTGTAAAAGCCTAAATTGAATAAAGATAGTTTGACTTTGACTTTATTAAGGTGGCCGGTAACCAGAGTCCGAGGGCCCCCTGAGCTTGCCAGTGCCGGTGACGACGCTGTACCCACCTGCAGCAGGGTCTGCTGGCTGGGCGCGGCGACGGCCGGCTGCAGCAGCGCGCGCAGCTTGCCGGGGTGCAGGCACAGCTGCTTGTGCAGCAGCAGCTCGGCGCCCGCGCCCGGCTCCAGCGGCGTGTGCGGCAGCGCGTGCCGCCGGCAGATGGCCGCCCACGCGGTCAAGTGCTTGTCGTTCGCCTCCTCCGCTACGGACGCTATGTCACTCTGCAACACAGATTTTATATCCTGATGATCTCTTCATCGGATCCGATGACAGCAAAGATCCCAAAAGAAGGATGCCTATCAGTACAATTTCGTGTAGAATGTCAAACGCCAGCGCCATGGCTTACCCGCGCACCCTATTGCTGATGTCTTAGTTCTTACGTTAGTTTGTTTACATTAAAATAACTACCTAAAATATAGTATAGTTTTTAAAACGTACTGATAGTCATTACATTAGCTTTACTGTCATCAACAAATTATTGACTATGTTTACGAATGCAGAGTGTCTTATCCGTAATAAATATTATTATGATTTTCCACAAGTTTCACTGACCTTAGCCAAAGTAGAAATAGCCGTCCCATAATAATCGTGGTTAATTTTGAATATGTCCGACACCAACTCGGCCAGGCTTCCCTGCGTGCTGTCCGCCTCATCGACGACGTTGTATATCTGTCGGTTGGCCTCTGGTCTATTCCCTAACGTCCAAATGGCGCGGCAGACGTCGCTCACGTGGACGGTGTTCATTTTTAGGTCAGCCGTCCATAGCAGTTTCATCGTTTCGTTTAGATGCTTGTAGATCGCACCGAGGAGAAGGCGCGGTGCTGAAATATTGTCAAGAAACGTTAAGACATTTTGTTGAACCTTTTGACCGCCACAGTCGGCTGCAGCCGTCAGCGGATACAGGGTAAAAAAGTCCTTCATAACCTTGACTTAAAGTTGAAATTCGTGTTACTTCTCAGACATGCTTGGCGGTCAAAAGATTAACCTTTTGAACGCGACAGACGGCTGTAGCCGACAGCAGATTTCCGTGCCCATGAAGCCACGACATGCCGTTTTCCACACATTTTGTCGGCTACAGCCGTCACTCGGCGTCCGGGGCATGCTTTATCTCATACAGCAGTCGCGTTCAAAAGGTTACATATTGTAGATAGGTTATTATGCTGAATGAAAAGTTTATTTTTAAAATTAAGTAATACTATATTCAAAGATTTTTAAAAGATTGCTTGCTTCGTCTGGGAATCGAATCGACAAATATGAAAAGAAAAAAATATGCTATATTTTTATAACGCCAATCGAAAAAGTAATCAATAAAACATTATATGATATGCCGTTTTCCATAATTTTTTATCGGCTACAGCCGTTAGCCGTGGCGTTCAAACGGCTAAGTAGATTGTATATGGCACTCACTCAAACTCCTCCTGTCTCCGATCCCGTAGACGATGGCAGGTCGGATGATGGTGTAGTTGAGGGTGTCCATGCTCTTCAACTCTTGCTCCACTCGGCTCTTCATCCGAGCCTCGACCGTCCAGGGCTCCACCGGACCGTCTTCTTTATGTGGCTGTATAAACAAGACCTTACATCTCCTTCTTTATACTTGACCGTGGAGACTGTCTACATCTCCATTTAACCTAGATTAGGTAATCAATTTAGATGTTTCTTTATTTCTTTATTTTAATTATTATTATGATGACCCTTAAAGGCTTTATACATCTCTAAGTAGCTTAACTTGTCCAGACGCGGAGACTATACATCTCCCTTATTAGTTATTTATTATAATTAATTTTTACCTATTAGGATTTTGCTGCCCTTTTCATGTGTTAGTTTTAGTTAAAACTCTAATGTAAAAGTTGAAAAAAAAAAGACGACAGGTTTCACCTTTCGAAGCGCTGGTAGCTTCAGACATGTAAAAGAGCCCATGTGGCCTACTTGCAAAATAAATATTTTCATTTTCATTTTCATTTTTCTGTTAAAAAAAGTATAAGACTCCTTTGCTATATCTACTATATATATATTTTTTATAGTTAGTACTTGTCCAGACAAATCCTAGGAGTTCAAACTTACACGTTACCACAGTATAATCAAGTATACAGTATTCCATCATCATAATAAAATAAATAAATAAATAAAATAAATACAAACGGCCGAAACTACGCGCTTCGAAATCTCGGTGAACTTCGGTATTCCGTACACAATTATGGCACGAGAATTTTTAATATTTTGGATATGTTAAAAGCAAAATACATACAATATATATATACATACAGTACAGTGTCAACTAGAAATAAGAACGAAGTAGAAATAATTAATATTATTACCGAGCGGCCGTAGGTAATTATTTCGAGGACACTGCCGAGACAACTTACTGGTTACTTGTTTATACTGTGACGTTACATACATATTAATATTAGGGCTGTAATTTAAATATTTTATCATGTTTTAACTTTAATATAATGTATGTAACATGTTGCATATCATTGACGCAAATTAATATTCTTATTTTTATAACCACTTTCGAGTATCATCGTCACACCCTGGTCACCATCTAGGACAATAGTCAATACTTGCCAGAACGAATCCAACGAGCCCAAACACGACGGGTTTATGTGATCTAGTTGAGGAGTTCCCGTTGCCACCTTTCGGTTCCATCATCAGACATAATACTCGAGCGCGTCAGATATTGATAGTGTATGTGCCCCACATAACTTTGCTAACGGAGGTATGTTAATCTGCCGGTTTACATAGTGGAGGTGGCCGTACGGAAGGGTAGAAAATGGGAATAAAAAAGAGAGGAATGTCAAGTGAACCCTAAAAAAGCTCTCTTTCAAAAGACTGACCATTCGGACGTGACGCAAGCTCATTAAAATACTCGAGCGCGTCAGATTACTGTAGTCTTGTTGTACTGATGGTTTGAAGAGAAAAACTATTCTGATCGGCTGCCGATCCCATTTAAAGGGTTTACATGTGGTAGAGTTACTCAACAGTGTGCAAGGTACCCCCTCTTATGTGCTTGAGTAAAATCTAAAATCCCCTATTTACTAAAAACATACATACCTACATACATAGCATCACGCCCGAAAGCCCTAGTGGGGAGGGTGGGTTACTAAAAAGCCTGAATTCAGTTTACCTTACTACTGCTATACATCTGTCCACTAGATATCTCCACGAGCCTGACACCCTGCCGGTCGCACTGCTTGGCCACGTTGCTGCTCAACGTGCAGATGCCTTCAGCGTACACCGCCTCCGTCTGTCCCATGCGCGTCTCGCCGGCGCAGTTCATGACGAGCGCCCACGGTGCGTCGCCGGGCTCCAGGGCTGAGGCGCATGATGCTGGAGGGAGACGGAATATTACAAGATCAAACACGCACGGTCTAGAGCAGGACGGGGGATTCGGACCGCTGACGTATTTTGTGCGGACCATAAGTTAACAGTATATAATAGATATATATATATAGCAATATGTCATTCAAACCCTTTGAGATATCAAAATAAAATAAATTCAATGATCTAAGTTAAAATACCCTCAACAATCCCTGAAAGTTTCATTTATATCCATTCAGTCGTTTGAGAGCCTATTCGGGATAAACATTCAAACAGACAGTATTTTCCACTTAGATATTTGTATTAATTTTGAAATAACAGACAGACACTACAATTTTATTTATTAGTAGTACCTGGATGAACGAGCTTTGCTCGGATACGGATAAAACGACGTTTTCTAAAAATGAAACCTAGCTAGATCGATTTATCGCCCCCGAAACCCCAACCATACTAAATTTCATGAAAATCATTGGAGCCGTTTCCGAGATTCCGATTATATATAAACAAGAATTGCTCGTTTAAAGGTATTATATTAAATAAATAAATAAATAAATAAATCAGGGAACAATCTTTACACAAATCGATCTAGTCCCAAAGTAAGCTCTAAAGGCTTGTGTTATGGGTACTAGACGACATATACATACTTATATAGAGAAATAAATACTTAAATACCTAGGAAACATCCAAGACTCGGGAACAAACATTCGTGCTTATCACACAAATATTTGCCCTTACCGGGATTGAACCCGGGACGCTAGCTTCGGAGGCAGGGTCACTCCCAACTAGGCTAATCGCGTCGTAAATTATTAGATAGATTATTATTATGTATATGGCCCAATATTATAACATACACAAACAATACCGTCTAAACAGGTAATACGTGTCGTGCAAGCGTTCAGTATGCGTGCGACGCGAACAATAGCATGCTATTATAATAATATGCGCGTTTATTGTGTGCTAATATACGCGTTCTGAGAGGGAAGTAAATAATTCATTGATAATGAATGGTTGTTCGAGGATACTCTTGCTTCAACCGTATCCTCGCCGGGCTATTTCCAGCGCGCAGTACCCTGAGCGCCAGAGCCGTTTCATCGCCCTTTCCATCGGGGAGTTTGTACGTTACAGCTTAGTTTTAGGGTTCCGTACCTCAAAAGGAAAAAAGGAAGCCTTATAGGATCACTTCTTTGTCCGTCTGTCTGTGTGTCAAGACCTTTATCTCAGGAACGCGTGGAAGTATCATATCATATCATTTTTTGCTCTTGATTTATCACTTTTTTCAAGATTCCAGTGGACGAAAATAAAGAATAGATTCCATCCTACAATACATATTTTTTTCAAGATTCTTGCACAACGCTAAGTATAATTTATAGGAATTGACAACAGCGTAATTCGCCAAAAGATGCGGCCGTTTATGTCACATATTTTCACAATGATGAAAGGTGGTGAGTAAATGGTTAACCGAGACGAGACGAGATCCGGAGGCCTATTCCCTCGTCCCCATCCCATCCCCATTACCCATCCTCCCTAGACTGGCAACGCATTGGCAGCACCTCCGGTGTTGCAGATGTCCATGGGCGGCGGTAACCACTTTCCATCAGGTGGGCCGTCAGCTCGCTTGTCAGTCAATGACATTAAAAAAAAAACCGGTTGTTAGAAGCCATTTTTTTAATTTTTAGGTTTCCGTACCTACTAGGTACTGTCTGTTTTTCATAAGTAAGTAAGTGCGGGACCATCGGCTCGCGAGTCAGACTCGCACTTGACCGGCTTTTTTATTCCATGCAGTTTATGACGTCTGTGGAGATCAGGGCAATTTTAAGGCGTATAACGAGGTGCATGACACTGGCGGTAAGAGGGATAATGAATAATTATGCTCGAATTATCATTTAAATGTTCCGCTAGGACTATGACAAAATAATGCATACGTTAAAAGAATAATAGTGCATAGTTCACACAGCAAATTTATAGTTTTTTTTATGGTAAGAGGGGGGCAAACTAGCAGGCGGGTTACCTGATGGTAAGCAATCACCGCCGCTCATGGACACCCGCAACACAAGGCGAATCACGGATGCGTTGCCGGCCCTTAGAGAAGGGAGTAGGCTGCCAAACAGGCAGACGGCCCACCTGATGGAATTGATGGACCTGATTGTTTATAGATGAAAAATGCAGTACCTAGGGCATGAGAGTGATAATAAGTTTAATAATGAGTGAGTTTGTTAGCCTTCACGTGACGCAGTGCCTATTACTTTGCAGCGTGCAGGTTTACTTATGACGTTTTCTGTTACCAAAACACTCATGTAAAACGAACTGAAAATAACCTTATCAGAAACTGTTATCTACCTGGCACTACCTACTTAGGCATATATAAGTGTTATCAGTCAAGACATCTCTAAAGTAAGCAATTTGCAATTTTGCATCATGATGTCATACTGTTTTAAGTAGGCAATTATTATTGAAGGAAATGTTTAAGCAATAGAGGTGTATAAAGAACAATACAAAAAACTGGTTAAGTGCGAGTCGGACTCGCGCACGAAGGGTTCCGTACCATTAGCTATAAAAACGACAAAAAATCATGTCTGTTGTATGGGAGCCCCCCTTTAATATTTGTTTTATTTTAAGTTAATTATTTATTTAGAAAGTGACTATATAACTAAATATTCTGTGAATAATGCAAGCGTGTACCTGTTGCCGTTATCAATATTGAGCAAAAACGAGTAAAAGAATCATGTTTGTTGTATGGGAGCCCCCTTAAATATAAATTTTTCTGTTTTTTTAGGATTTGTTGTTATAGCGGCAACAGAAATACATCAACTGTGAAAATTTGAACTGTCTAACTATCACGATTCATGAGATACAGCCTATTTCCCCATGTTACAGTCAAAACACAGAAATGCATGAATATCTAGAGATTTAGTCAGTAATCAAATATGTTGCTGGAAATAGAAATGTAAACATACCGAAAACACTACAAACAATACGGTCCGTCTTAAACAGGCTCACATAGTGAAACTTGACATTACAATGTGTCAAAATTCAAATGGAACAAGATGTTAGTGGCCCTATAATATTCTTTATCAAATATCTGACCGTAGCTACAGCACTGGTCAGATAGAAAACATACAAAAATGGAAATTTATATTAGTGACTAGTTGACCTGCTACAGTGACTCTGTGGTAGTTACAATACAAACTCCAATGAAAACATATAAAATTTACAAAAAATTCCTCCTTATTGGACCTCTAGGGTTCTAGACAAATATTTCCTCCAAATTACAATTCTCTAGAACCAACAGTTAAATTGTCTGTTAGCCAGTCACCCTACTGTTTTATAGGTATAGATAGATGACATAAATTTTAATAAAACAAATAAATGTACATACCCAGTTACAAATTATACAAGGATAAATCTACGGAATGTGTATAGTTTACCCTTATGATTTATGGTTATTTTCCTCATTTATTTTAGTATAGTTGCAATACTTACAATCATTATTGTATTGTTTACAAGAAGTTTTCTTGATCGATTTTCATAAGAAATAGAACAAAAATCATGTAAGATTCTTATATTTATTTAAGAGCCATTGTTTACATAAATAGAAAATTCAATATATAAAATGCAGCAGTTGCGAAAATTCATTGTGGTTGCTCAACGATCTTTGGCACATTTCCAGATAGTCAAAAAAATAAAAGTTCACACTATTAAGCTTCAATGACACAGTTCACTTTAATCGGCTGTTATTTCATAGCAAAGTTACAATTGTTTTCTATAAATTCACAATACATGTCTAAATAATATTTAAGACGCATCCCATAAACAATAAAAATATGTGCATGAGTCATAGATAAGTTATCACTGTATACACAAGCTACTAACAGGAAATGCCACAATGTCTCCCTGAGATTAAGAGCAAAACAGTTTCTAGAAAATTAATGTACCGGAATAAGCATAAAATTAATTTGACAAGTTAACAATTTAATTGGAAAGAATGCTCGCTCCAAAACGCCGAACAAATTGTTGACTAATATAACACATAGTGAATGCAATATTTTCATTGCTCACTCTTCCAGAAAATTATTCAATACATATTAGGTTACAGCTGCATTCTTCACTTAGTCTTGCTTAAGGCTTCTTGCTTAATCTAATTAACTTACTTGGATTAATGAGATTGGCGCTCTTGTATTCTACGCGGGGGTCCTCGAATATTTTAGCATGGGCTGGATTTAAAAAGGCCAGTTGAGGCGGTGTCTTGTCCACCGCCCGGACCCCGCTCACCAAGTCGTTGGATATCAAATACTCCACCAGGTTCCGCCCGATGAAGCCGCAACCTGCACAACGTTCATCGTAAGAATCGGACGAAAAAAACACTTAGGTCACACCGATGACTAATACTTCCAAGACCGTTACGGAAATCGAAAAAAGAATAGAAATGTCGTGCTAATAAATAGGTCTAAAAATTGAATGTGAACCTAAAACACTTTTTGAAGTTATTTGGCTAAATTTTGGGTTTTTAATTACCTCCTAATACTACAACTCGTGGTTTTGAATTATCACCGGCAAATTCAGACATTTCGCTAGCGGTTGCACAAATGTGAATGACAGTTTGACAATCCGAACGTAATGCTACCATACTTAAATATTTTTTTTGCGTAAAAATTTTTTGCCCATAAGATTTTTCAAGATATTAATTAAGGTTCTTATATCAAAATGTCTAGTTTAAATCAAAAATTAACAGTTCAAAGAATATTTGCATCTTTTATTGCAGTTACATCCATGTTCAGTATTGTATACGTAGCAATAAAGTAGCAAATACATGAGATGTCACTCGATTGTTGCCACTATATTGTAAACTATTTAAAATAATGGGATTTTAAAAATCATTGCTTATTCGGGAAAGTAGGAAATTTAATCTTTACAAAATAATAAGAATGTAATTTTTTCTAACAATTCCTGTAACATGCTGAAATGATAAATTATTGTAGAAGATTCGTTTATATAGAAGATATTAAGTGTTGAGTTTCTTGATTCTATAAATATTGTTTTATGTTGAAAACTTAGGTTTAAACAAATAGGTAAAGGCACCAGTAGTCAGCCTTTTAACGACGTTTGAGATTTGAAACCACTGTTATTAATTCAGGATTTGACTAAAAACTAAACTTTTTTTACTGTTCGATCAATAATTTAATCTAGTTTCATTACAATTTAAGGCAAACATATACAATCTTTCTATAAAATAGAAAAAGAAGTTTAAACCAAAACATACACATTTCTCTAGTAGTCAGCCTCCAAAATCTAATAGTCAGCCACTTTAAGCCCAGTACTCGGCCTCTAAATTATTTGTTAAAATTTGATTAAAAATCACCAATATTTAATAAATAATTAATAGACAATTAATAGTCGTTAAAATTACAATAGTCATGCTTTTAGTTGAATAATATTATCTTACAGTTACAAGGTTCAGACTCCTTTTTCATCTTGAGACACTGCGGCATATTGACCCAGAAGATATGGTACAGCTTCCCGAACGCTGCAAGCCGGACTCCACGATAGACCTCTTTCTCGAAGATGGACGTCCCTTATAGGACAGTACCTATGTCCCCAGGTACATATAATCGTCCACTTCTTTGAGCGTAAAATCTCCAATTTCCACGGGAGTTTGCAGTACAGGGACATTTGTTATGATTTTTGTCTTGTCCATGTTCATTTTAAGGCCAGCTCATTCGGAAGTTCTACTTTGGTCATCGAGCATTAAACTGAGGTTCTCCGAGGTCTCGCCGATTATGTTGATGCCATGCCCTTTCTCATTCAGAACCTTGAAAACGCATTCCAGAGCAACGGTGAACAGATTTGGAGAGATAACATCTCGCTGTCTGGCTTTCCACTGCAACACTGCAGTAGATTTTGAGTTCTACTAATATAGTGGCGTTTTCGTACAAACACTTCAACACTCCAATGTACCTGTTGTCGACTTGGTAGCGCTGGTGAGACTGCAGTACAGTCTCAATCGTATCGAAGGCTTTCTCGTAGTCCACAAACGCTGAGCAAAGAGGCAGATTAAACTCTTCGGTCTTCTATATAAACTGCTGTAGCGAATGTATGTGGTCTACCGGTGCTGAAGCATTTCCGGAAACCGGCCTGTTCGGGAGACTGGAAGTTTACTATAGGGTACTATAGTTCTTACTATAGTACCCTTCTCACTTTCGAGCCATGTTTACAAGCTGTTTTTGAGAGTAATTACGAACCGTCTTACACGCAGGTTTGATAACTTCCAGTCTCCCGAACAAGCCGACTTCCGGAAATGCTTTAGCGGGGCATTATTGCCCTGTTATGATGAAGAGCAACACCACACTTCTTTTCCATGCCTGCAGTGTTTACCCCTCATGTGGAATCGAATAACGTCTGAAGGGCTTTAAGGACCGGTTTTCCAACTGCTTTCAGAAATTCGGCTGTGATTCCGTCATCACCTTATTGTATTTAAGCTGTTTGAGAGCCACACTAATCTCGTACAGGTTGACATCCGAGATGTTTTCGGTATAGTGACGGATCGATCTAGGTTTTGGGTCGTTGGCATTAGTTACAACTAAATCAAGACTCATGTTACGTAGGCCTTCAGGAATCCATAGGTGATGCCGGTCTTGCAATGTGCCTCGGAGAACACCAAAAGTTCTACATGCTCCTCTAATATGCATTGCTTTCGTATAGCTTCCTTTGCAGAAGTTAGTATTTCTGGTGGATGCTTTTGTTTGTGTATTGGTTTTTGTGACATGCTTTACTGAACATAACATTACGTTTTTATTCATGAAACAGTAAAAAGACTAATAAGTACCTAAATAAAGCCCTGTATAGGTTTTTTTCATACTTTATTAAGTGGCTGAGTACTGGACCTGCAATTCCCATTAGTCAGCCATACCAAAAAAATACTTTAAAAAGCGGCTGACTACTGGGTTTTTCTAAAAATATTATAGGGAATGTTAGGGTAAATTTGAATCTTAAAAAATAACGATCTTAACGGACCGATTTTATTTCAAATTCGAACGATACCACCAATATCCAGAAGTCAGCCGCAGGTGGCTGACTACTGGAAATCACATAAAAAAGTGGTTTCCAATAGTCAGCCTCCGTAAATTATTAAGAAATCAATGAAATACGCTTATTTTATTATCATTTTCGGTTTAAGCAACTATCTGCATTCACAGACATATACAAATATATCATATAATGTTAACACAAGTCTATCTTTCTTACCTGATTTGAAAACACCAAGTGCGAAAAAAATTATGGCGGACATCGCAAAATTGACCTTCTCGACCGAGAGCACTCGAATAAACTTTTTTATTTTCCCCCCTGCCGATTCCCCGCACCGATCGATAAATATAATGATTAATAAGGAATCAAGGAATCGATTAAGAGGCATATAATTTATTAATTTCAAATAGACTGCTATTTCAAGGCAATAAAAGAGGCAAAAGGCTGACTACAGGATCCTGGCTGACCACTGGTGACTTTACCCTATGTGTCTCAAAAAATAAACTCTTATTTTCTTTTACTCACTTACATGCTGAAGGTACACAAAGGTAAGGTAGGATAGTTTACACACACACATAAGACAAAACCTTTATGTTATAGTAAACTACTATTTCATTCACCCGAGCGGAGCTGCGGCTACATCTCGTATTTCATAATCATGAAAGATTCTTACCTCAAGTTTGATCAAGCTCCCGCTTGATTGGCCGCGTATATTAGTTAGTTATTTTACGAGTTACTTTTAAAACTCTAGACTTTCCGATGCTACCGCAAATATACCTACTGTCTAACTAAAAGAACTTCGTAATTTTTTATCGTTTTTCATTAACATAAGTAGATGTTTAACAAATTCTGGATTTTTCTGGCTGGTTTTGCTTGCGTGCCTTGCGTCCTTACACATAGAAACCAAATTTAACGCCACAAACAAATCGATGATTTCCGGTTTGAAATATAACCCTTTGCAGAAGTGTCAATATCATGACAAATATAACGAAAAACGATTAAGGCCCGCCACATATATTCGTTTTCCTGATTCGATTTCCGAATTCGTTTTCCGTATGCGGACACCCCGAACGCAGCCATTTCATATGAATAGTTCAACATGGCACACACGTTCGAACGAATTCCGTTCGGAATTCCGTACGAAAAAATTACGAACGTCTGTGCCATGTAGAACTATTCCTCTCGTTCCTCTTGTAAGTCACTAATTTAGGAAGGTATAATAAGCCTTTTACAGCTAATGTCACGTCTGATATTACACAATGACATCAGCGCATCTCGAATTTCCATACATGTAATGTGTTAAGTTGATTACAATTTATTACAGAGGGCAAGTAGGTACATTATGACTCATACCTTGATATAGAGACTCCTCACGACATCTGTGCGTTGCATGTATCAACGCTCTCAGGTGCTTTCTCTAAGCCCGTTCTAATAGGTCTACTTCGCCTATGGTTGCCAACCATACTAAGCGTGGGCAAGCCTTGATTCATTAGGAGATCCGCAGGATGGAGTGATAATGCCTCAACTTTTGCAAGATTCAATCATAGAAACATAATTTATGGCTCTAGCCAAATCGATATGCGCGTAGATCATCAATGATGATGTGCACTAAATAACGAATTAATAAGACTGTGATTATTTTTTTCTTCATATTTGTTTATTGATTGTTGAATAAGTTCTATGGCTTTTAACCATAAGTAAGTAATGAATATGATAAAAAAACCGGACAAGTGCGAGTGAAACCTGCGTGGAGAGGGTTCCGTTCCATACATGATTAACTGAAATTTCCTATGTTACTTTAAATAACATAGACTTCTTATAGGTTTTCTTGTAATCTATAGGTAAAGAACTATACTTTGCATTTTTTTTCAAAATTTTAGGCCCGGTAGTTTCGGAGATAAGGGGGGGGGGAATGGTCAATTTTTGCCTATTTTCCTAAATAACTTCCAAACCATTTATTTTCAAATTCCAAAAAAAAACATATTTAAGATCCTCACAATAAGCCACTTGATATAGTTTGCGTAACTTTTTTTTTAAAATTTTCTAACTTGCCACCCAAAAGTGGGCCCCATGTTCAACATTAATTTATTTACGTTACGCATCCCTGTTGCGGTTACTAATTTACATATGTATACCAAATTTCAAATCAATCGGTCCAGTAGTTTCGAAACAAATCGGCTGTGACAGACGGACAAACAGACAGACAGACACACGAGTGATCCTATAAGGGTTCCTTTTTTCCTTTTGAGGTACGGAACCCTAAAAAGATAATGTATTGGTTATGTGTAACTCAATAATACAAGTTCTTATTATGTTGAGGGCAGCTTATTTATTCTGATATTTTCTCGACTTACTTTCAACATCTACATTGTGTTTATAAATAAATTAAATTAGAATTAAATACAAAAGTGATATTCAAAGTTGCAAATCTCGAGGACGTAGAATGAATATAACTGATGACCAACCGAACTTACACGTAGGTGCCTAAGTGAAGTTCTATCATAATTATACAAAGTGTTACGTTCGAAGAGGTACCTAACGCATATCCGCCCGCCCAACCCATATCAGAAATATCAGAGCTTTGAACTAAATAAAAAGTCTCTGACGATCGCGAGCATAGGAAAATAAAGTTTAATTTTTAACATAAATATTTGTCATTGCTGGTTCTGCAATTTTCTTTTAACAAAGACACGTTACTAGATTGTGGTTCTAAATAAATTTAATTAACATTAAATATATGTACATATATCTAACTTATACTTATTTACTGTCTTTTATTTATTTATTCACGCGTTTAACAACATAAGTCCGAAAACACGCTTATAGTTTTAGTTCTAGGTTTAGGTTTAAAGAGTTCAGGGCCCAGTCCCACACATGCCCAACCTTACATAAAAAAGGTTAAAACCAGCACTGTACATGCAGAGCTGAATTTTTTTGACATCACACTACAGCGCAATGTCTGTTTGGCCATTTTGTTCTATCTCTATTTATCTCTTTCTGCGTATATTCCCGATCATTGCCCTTTGTCCATTTACAAAACTTATGTTTGCTGTGATAATTTTTTTCAAATAAATGTCTTAACTCTGAGTCTGGGTCTGAAATATTAAGATAATAATTATTCTAAGTTAGTAATTTCTTCGACCACGTAGCACCACGTAAAATTATGATAGAAGTTCACTCACAGACAAGTTCGTTTAATCATTAATTATTTTATTAATCAGGTGGCAGGAATAACGTTATAACCAGGCCAGCTGAAACAAATGAGCGCATTTAATATTTTTCCTTTCCTCGATATGTTATGTATATTAATTAATTAGCATTTATTTACATGCAACGAGTACGATGTAACCACTGATCATCGGAGTACAGCGTTCAGCCAGTAGTTGTGCGATGAGCTGCACGCTGATGAAGCCGAAACCTCGTGCCACTACCACAGACAAACACGTCGCCATTCCTCTAAAAATAAAATTTGTAGGATGAGATAATAATTTAGGACAGAATTAAAAAAATCCTAAAAATAAGGGGGGTTTTTAATTTATTAAATTAACTGGCTACCCCAATTGTGCAGCGTTCACAGAGTATGTTAGAGATTTCAAAAATAGCGGGAATTATGAATTTATTATGATGTATTAAATTTATTATTATTTTATTTATTAAAGTTAGTATTCACTTTGCAATTTATTTTATATAATACAAACCTTAAATAAGTAGGATTCAATTCGACCAAGTAAGTATTAACGTTGCCCAATATCAGTGCCACATATAAAAACACATAGAACAAGGCAATGCTCAAGATCGGGGTTTTCACAAATAGCAAAATTACTCCTGCTGTAGCAGATACCGCGAAGATCAGTATGGTCGTCCTTTTCTTGCCAAGGGGTCCGACAACGAATGAAAGTAGGATGGTGAGAGTGCCCGCACCGCCTGAATAACACATCACTGCGTAGAGAGTTAGTGGCTGAATGACATTGTCGCAGTCAGTTGTCTGAAATTAGAAATAATCTATACAACTTGCTGCATGTTTAGCTCAATATCACCGCTGTAGAGAGGGACGCACTGAGCGACAAGCGGACATGTTCTACTTTCTTAGTCAATTTAAACCGGCTATTCACAGTCTGTTAGAGTCAGATCGCCGCAATACATGAGCAATACGTGATGAAAAAAGGTTCACCGTATTGCTTCGTTTCTTTTTTACCAAACTTACAGAGTTAGTAGACGAAGCAGCTCCGCTTGCGACTTCACAGAAGTGTCGGCCGGTAGTGTCATCTCCTTCAAAATATGCATTCGTCATTGCAGGTACCCACATTGTGAAACCTGTCGAGCTGAAATAATAAGATCTGATAATCCAGATCCCCTTGCAGAACAACTAAAGCTCCAAGAGCTGCCAACACTAACAGGTATATGTTCGTTCCACCAGTGGGTATGTATTTCATTTAGTGCAAATTGGACGGTTTGTTAAAAAAATATAAAAAATATTGTTTTTAATACATACATACATAGAATCACGCCCGAAATCCCTAATGGGGTGGGCAGAGCCACAAGACTCTTGTGGCCACGTTCGATTTTGGGGTGGGCAGAGCCACAAGACTCTTGTGGCCACGTTCGATTTATTAGTCCTAAGATGGTATGATGAACCGTATGGTGACAGGTGATCAGCCCATCGCCCATACAGATAGTCCACCATGTTGGAGAGGACCCGTCCCTTAGTCGACTTTTACGACATGCCAGGATGATAAGCATCTGCACGCATTCTATGCTATTTCTTCACTCCCAGTGCAGCAGAGGAGGTTGTTTTTAATCGCAAACTTCATTTTAGTTGAAAGTTTATAATTTAAGGATTATTAAAAAAATAAAGGCCATCTTTTAGGATCCATATTAGTGAAGATATGGACCCACAAAGCTTTAAGCATCATGGTAATGACATTTTACATGTTTGGTAATATAAGAGGGACCAGGATGTTCATGGTTCAGGCTTTCATTTTCATCTAAAAGTAAACCATCAGGGTTTACTTTTAGATGAAAATGAAAGCCTTTTAGGAAAACGATCACGAGATGGACCGAGAACTCCATCTAAAGGATTGTTTATAGGTATTTCTGAATGACTTTTAGGAGAGCAACCACGTGATGGACCAGAAGGTTCGTTTGATGGGTTGCTCTTAGATGAAGTTGAAAGCCTTTTGGAAAAGCGATCACGAGATGGACCGGAAAGTCTTTCCAGAGGATTGCTTATAGGTGTTCCTGAATGCCTTTTAAGAGAGTGACCATGTGATGGACCAGGGAGATCATCTAATGGGTTGCTTTTGGATGAAGTTGAAAGCCTTTTAGGAAACGATCGCGAGATGGACCGGGAAGTCCATCTAGAGGATTGCTCATCGGTGTCGCTGAATGCCTTTTGGGAGAGTGACCATTATGATCGACCAGGAAGTTCATCTGATGAGTTGCTTTTAGATGTTGGTGAATGCTGCTTAGGGAAGTGACCATAAGATGGGCCAGGTTGTCCCTCGATACTTGTGGGGTCATCTTCGGGTTCAGATACAGGTGGCGTGTCATTTTGCAACAGTTTTTTTAGTTTTAAGTTCCTTGCTCTTAAGTTCTGTTGATTGGTTTAAGCAAGCTCTTAACACGATTAGTAGAGGTAGTCATTACCATGAAATCATTGTCATTACCGTGAATTGAGAAAGCCACGGAAATCCGTGGTAATGACCACCTTGGTAATGACAAAATACAGAAATTTCCACTTTAGCAAGTATCGTATTACATATTCCAGAATGTTCTACTGATTACGTCATAACAAATCAGTTAGGTTATAAGATAAAATACGATTAATAGAAACAATTCGTATACTTATCGAGTAATGAGAACGACAAGAAAGACAATATTACTGTGACAAAAACCACGGTACGACATTGTAAAAAATATAAAAAATCTTAATTTTGTGCCAAGCGACGTGCGTTCCCTCTGCCATCTGAATGGCGACAAGAGGCACGCGGGGGCAGCGGCGGGGTTTGTGCAACGCTATTTAGTGAAGAGCTGCATGTCGAGTCACGGTGTGACACGGTGATGATGAGTTTAATAGGAACCAAAATGTACGATGTTGCCGTTCAGTGCTTTACACTACGTTTTAATTTGTGCAATCAATAATGTATGTCATAACTATTAAACTTTTTATGTAAATAGTAGTTTCTGCCGTGAACATGAATTTAATGGAACGTTTTGCTGAAGTTTTGCCAAAAACTGGAAAGCGGGACACTCCTTGGTAATGATATTTTGGCCCTTTTGATCAAAATAACTTCCACATTACTTTATATAATATAAAATTTAAAAGAAGCGCCAGTTAGAAATCATTCTTTATTACAAGTTACTTAAATCCACGGTAAAAATCTAACTTCATTTAGATGGTGATATTATCGCGGACAGCTGATTTACACCAAATGAAATAATTACCCCCAGTCCTTCCACATAAAAGCATACAGTCATCTCATCTCATAGCTGAAGGGTAATAATCAAGTTAAGAAACAAAATGTGTCCCTCCTGTGGTCATAAGTTAACGAAAACAAAGGATTACATTAACGTTTTGTTCATTCAGGACAAAACTATGCCTGACGCCCTTTATGCGAATATTGTCAAAACAAAAAAATCAGGCCTCAGGGTCCTTAAATGTGGGGAACAGGAGGGGACAGTTCTGAACCTAAATGTGATTATTACCCTGAATGGATATGACATTATGTTGCTTCGATTATCATTGCCGTCAATCAACGATCTCAAAAGTGGGATGTAGTTATAGGATCTCCAGCGAGCTTAATGTAAAAATCATAGTTAGGTTAAGCGATGTCTTTAGGATATTTGTTGTGTGGCTGTAGCCTATAAGACTTTGCCTAAATACAACCCTGCCGACGGTACACTTGCCGAATAAGAAGAATGTGAACCTTTACTTATAGAACTGTGCTACTCTCAAGCGCGGATCCAGCCCTCAAAAAAGGTTGTGGTCACAGCCACCCGAAAATCGGCCAAGTGCGAGTCAGAGTATGAACTCGCTGATGATCGATATAGTGCATTCCTCCAAAGGACGTCACAAGTCTATTAGGGTTGTGGGCATGCCCACAAACGGTAGATCCGCGCTTGGCTGGGACATGGGACTTGTCCTGAAGTTTTCGCCCGGCAAGATAAAGAATGATACCCCTGGGATCACCTGTCATTTAATAAATTGCTCTTACGTCATGTAACCACACAGCAGGATGTAATAGAGCTGCACATTGTTTTTGAGCAATGGCGGCTTGAATAGGGGCACTGTCTGGTCCCACATCCTTCGCAGGCACGATGCATCAGGATTGACTATTTGAGGAATATCATCTAAGTACACTGCGCTGACCTAGAAACAAAGAAACGCTGAAAAACGTTTTTTTTTTTTTTGTGTCAATTGACTGACAAACCGGCAGACGGCCCACCTGATGTAAAGAGGTGCTGCCACTGCGTTGTCAGTCAACTTTGCCAGAAAAATAAAAATTGGGGATGGTATGGGGGTGAGAGAATAGGCCTCCGGATCTCTTCACTCACTGTACGAAACGCAATAGCAGGCTATTACTTAACGCCGATATTCTGTGAGAGTGTAGTACTACTCCAGTCAAGCGCATTCGAACAGTAATCATCTAGTGACGATTATTGTTTGGTTCTACCACTACAAAATTTGGTTGGAGACGCTTTCATCATTGTATGGACATCATTTATTATGCCTTTCACTGTTCATTCCTATGTTTTACCGTCAAGGATCAGCTATGAATATGTCAAAAAAATGACGCTTCATTACTTCTGCGAACAGTTATAGGAGGGGGGGCAGTTGCTCTCCCCCTCACCTTAACCGAAGCACCTTATTTCTACCAAATTGAATCTGTAGGTTGTTGTAAGTCACCGTGGAGAGCCAAGTATAAGTGGGGTGGGAACTACCCTTCTATGATTATTAACAAACCTGGAACTCCCGCCCGCCATTCCAGGCATGCATACTCCTTAGCACCTTCATACCCTCGTCATCTCGCTTCTTACTGAGGAGAAACTTCGGGCTCTCAAACAGAAAAAGCATTCCAATGATTCCAATGATGCCCGGGATGCTGATAATCTGCATTAACAACCGCCAAGGTCGGTATTCCAGGGATAACCAGGATATTGAGTGGCGGAAGGTCAGCTGGAAGACCGGTAATGCAAAGACTGAAAAAAAGTGAAGCAAGGTATCATTGGAGTCAGCCTACGAAAATGGTACGCTCTTTAAGGCCATAAGGAAAAACGAAACAGATTCCATGCCGATATCGGTAGTTTTTCGAAAGAATACTTAATGTGCACGATGAAAAATACTGTGCTAGGCACTCTGAAGCTCTAACGCCCTAAAAAATTGTTATCATGGATAGTATCTATCAAATTTTAATTAACTTAGCTGGTGCGACGTGCTTTATGTGTGCGATAAAAATAGTGAGCTAGGGGCTGCCTTGAGGGTAGCTAGAAGTAAGATTACAGATACATTACCACAGATAGTGAACTGCGTAAGCATGGTCGCACTCGCCATTAGGAACATAAAACGACTGCGGTGCCTCTTTGGTGTGGTCTCTCCCACCAGGACGAAGCCCGCTGCGTTAGCTGATGATGTACTGAAAGATGTTTAAACTATGATAAACTAATAAAGGGGGATTTTTACGGTCCAGTCAGGTATAGTCCATAAACAAGATTCAGGACTTCAACATTTTGTTTTTAATTGTATAATTTTGAAATTAACTAAATCACTTACAACCCAGCTGATAGGAACTTCAGGGCAGCTAGACTCGCATAAGTAGGCGCCACGCTGGCAACCAGATTCAGCACAGCCCCAATGGGCATCGCGAGGAGGATCGTCCAACGACGGCCGTGAGTGTCAGCGAGGAGACCCCAGGCGTAGGATGAGATCATCACACCTGAGTAATGGATCAGTAAGGCTAAGCGTCGCTTATCTATCAACACCGCTCAAACCATTTTGACCAAATTTACGGGAGAGCGAGAAAACAAAGCGTTATTAAAAAAACCAAGCAATAATAAACACCAGACGGTGTCGGTCGTTGTTCGGCCTTACTTTGACAACTTTGGGCTCCGTGTTTATTTATTGTTTTTCGTGAGTTTTGTGACCAAACTACACAAGTTTTTATAAAGTAATATTATCAAAGATAAAAGGTAAGCTAATGAAGTTATTATTAGAAATAATGATTTGCGTATAATAATTGACCAAAAATCGAATGAGTTTAGTGCCATGGACATGCGATCACTATATCGGCGGCGATCCGGTGACGCTACAGAGTTGATGTAGTAAACGCATGTCCATACAGATCCATAGAATACTAACCGCACGAGGCGAGGCGGTGCCGGTCGGGTGCCGGGTGGCTCTAATGAGCTGTGACCTTAAGCTTTCCCTATCTTACACCTCAGTGCGTCTCTCTCATACTAAGGACTGTTCGCCGAGAGTTGATAAATATTATGATATCGTTTCACAATATCGACTGTCGCTTAACTATCGCAAACTGTATGACCAGCGTCGCTTATCGCCACGCGCACTGAGTTTCGTGGTACAAGGGACGCAGATGTTGTCGCGCCGGGCGGACGAAAGCGAAAAAAATATATTTGTTCATATAAACAATCGTCATATTGCAAATTAATATTGTAGTAGGTATGTTGCGTCAAATGTCACATAAATTCAATAATCTGCACTGGCTTCGGCCAAAGAAACGAAAAAGATAAAAAATATCTATGACACAGTTTAAAGCGCGTTGAGTATGGATATGACGTGTCTTGTGTCTTTCTACATATAATAATGTCATTGGCTTCGAGTGTGTCGTTGGGGTGATCTGTTCGCGAGTTGCTTTCTGTTTGAAAAAAAATATAGCTTTTCCCTTTAATTTTTTATTATCATTGGTAAAAATAATTAGCGGGCCGCTATTTGTAACTCTCTCCGAACAGACCTTAGTATCGAAAAGTTGGAGATAACTTATCCCCACATCAACCTTAATAGGGCCTCAGTATGCTCGTCTCGTCCATCGTCAGACAACTAAGAGAACACCGCCCAGAAACTCAAAACATTACCAATAAGAGGCATAGCAGACAGCAAGCCCTGCTGGCTGGTAGTCAGTTCCATGTCGCAGGCAGCTGCTGGCAGCACCACGGAGAACCCAAACATGTCCAGGTACATCGCCAGCATGAGGAGGCAGCAGGAAGACAACATGGCTATGTTGTACTTGCCAAAACCTGAATTAATACATCAATAAATGGATCCATTCATTCTCATACGCAGTCCCGGTGGCCCTAGCAAGGATAAGCTATCCCCAGGGTCGGCAAACCGCGACTCGCGACTCGCATGCGGTTACCCAAGTTGCACTAAAAAAGAATAGTTTTTGGTGTAAATGTGAACAAATATTTCGTAAATAGCGCGAGCCAAATAGCCTCCAGCTTCGGCCGTATCGCATTTTATAACCGACTTCAAAAAAAAAGGAGGAGGTTCTCAATTCGGTTGTATTTTTTTTATGTTTGTTACTTCAGAACTCTGTCATTTATAGACCGATTTTGAAAATTCCTTTTTTAATCGGTAGAGTATACCTCCAGTTTGGTCCCTTGTCGTCAAAGTCGAGTTATAATGAGAGGATCTATGAGGAATCGATGGAAGACTTCAAATATTATATTATTATAGCAATTTTAGTATTTTCTGTAATAACTCTAGCAGTTACGTTCCAAAAGCATTATTTGGTGAAGTGGAACTGTTGATGAAGACCATAGATGATCACCGGAACTCCTTAATGTTGAGTATTTCACGGTTGGCGATTAAATTGCTGTATAAAGTTCTGAAGCAACTTATGTCCATGAAAATTCATGTGGTAAAATAGAACCGGTTGTGAAGAATCAGGAGAACTCCTCAACGGTTGATATCCTTTCACCGTGGATTACAACAGTTTGTAAATGGTGATGAGCAATTGGCATCATGCTATTGTTACTTGATTTAGTGAATGTGTGTCGTTAAATCACAGGATAATAAATAAAATGTGAAAAGAAAAATTACGTAGGTACTTTTCAAAGGCTATTTGAAGTCGGTTTTTTTATTTTATAAATTATAGATTATTTTCCTGACCTAATACCTGACTCAGAAAACTGCGGCTCAATGAGTTTCCAAAAATCGTCATTTTTCTCTTTGTCTAAAAAGTTTCTTATCCCTTGGTGAGTCTCTCTCATACACATATCGATGAAAGAGATGCCCTGAGAGATAAGACGAGTATAACTTATCCTCATATCAACCTTAGTAAGGACGCAGGGGTCTTAGATTTATTTTAAATTTAATATAAATAGTAAATAAATAAATCATGGAACAATCTCTCTTTACACAAATCGATCTAGTCCCAAAGTAAGCTCTAAAGGCTTGTGTTATTGGGTACTTGACGACGATATAATACTTAAATAGATAAATAAGTACTTAAATGCATAGGTAACATCCAAGACTCAGGAACAAGCATTCGTGCTCATCACACAAATATTTGCCCTTACCGGGGATCGAACCCGGGACCGCTAGCTTCGGAGGCAGGGTCACTACCAACTAGGCTAACGGCGTCGTCAAAATATGTGTTTGTAATTTTGATTTTATTATAGCTCATTTACCAAAATGATTATAGAATATTATAGAATAGATTTTTTTACAGACTATAATTCACATCGCCTCTATTGGAGTTGTGTACGCAAAATTCAACTGTAAAAGAAAACTTCTAGAAATTACCCGTCGAATCCAAAGCCACGTCGAATCCAACGCGGTTCACCTTCGAATTTTCCATAGCAAACGCATTTTCACTAAAACTTCAATAACTTAAATCTTCCATTAAACTGCAGTGTTCACAGTACGAGGTAGTTTAGATGTGTATAATAATTCCAATTGTGTAAGTCTGAATACGATACTCGTGTCGTGTCTTGAATGGTACCTACAGTGCCGACAAGTTTCGTGACTAAAGTAAAATAGGCAGTCGTGTTTCATAGAATTTCTTCGATATTGTGAGAACACGCTTAATAAATATCGGTAAGCGGGCGCATTGGGATTCATTTTTACCCGACTGCAGCGAAGTAAAAAGGAGGGTAATGTGTATCGCAAGTAGGTATGTATGAAATCAGTAGCTGGGCACCGATAATCAAATAGTTAACTTCGTTAATCGCTAATCCGTTTCTAAATAAGTAACTTCGTTAAACGTTGAAGCGTTCATTTCGGAAGATTTAACGGAAGGTCGTGATAGAAATTGTATTTTATGCTTCGTCATTTGTTAAAATCAGTTCAGTAGTTTTGGTAATTCATTCAGTAACTTAATCCAGTGACTTCATACATACCTACATACTCGCGGAAAACTTAACCCTCCTTCTTGTGTCGCTGCAGTCGGGTAATAAAATCCGATTCCAAAGTGACATACGAGCTTCAGAAAGCAAATAGTCCATTTACACTTGGGAAATACTCAAGAGATCTGGACCTCAGGGAACGGGCCTATTCGGGAACGTCCAAGCGATATTATAGCGACGCGCAGGCGAGACTCGCATCCCACTCTTCCGCACAATGCGTAATGCGTAAGAGCGGGATACTAGTCTCGCTCGCGAGTCGCAACAATATTGCTTGGACGTTCCCGAATAGAGGCACTGATAGAAGATCTTCAAGTATGATGATTAATAATGAGTATACTGTTAAGAGCATCAAGTAGTGACTAGCATAGTAAAAACAAGTTTTGGTTTTGGAAAATTTTCACGACTTCACGTCACTGGAAATTCTATTGAAAATAAGAAATTCGGTTAAATCACTGCAAATAAGTTCCTAATATGCTTAATAAAAACATTTTGGAATTGTCAGTCAAAACCCTTCGTTTTGATATTTTATGTCACTTGATGCGTTTAGTTATTTTGATGTGAAAATGACTTAAAAAGATTTACATTTATCTTCCGAAAAGAGGACACACACTTTAAGAGGAGTGTGAACCTACGGCTTTTCATGCAAACGGCGATAACGATTTCCACCCCTTAAATGTTAACTGTTGTTCACCAATTTTTGATAGGTTGTCAGTCAGAACAAAATCTAGGTCTATACGTTTTGATGTTTCCACTATAATCAATAAATTCAGTTTTACGGTGGTTCCAGTATTCTCATACAAAACCAAAATCGGCTATATTTGATTTTCTTGATCTTTAATCAATATTCAAAAAACGATAGACCTAGATTTTGTTCTGAATCACAACCTATCAAAAATTGGTGAAAATCGGTTAACATCGAAGGGGAGGAAATCGTTATACTTTTGTATGAAAAAGGTGATTTTTGCCGTTGGTTCAAAGTCCTATTGTGGCCAAAAGTTATCGAAAACGGCAGGTTAAATTCACGTTTTCTCCATACAGGCCTAAAGTATGCCTGAAACCCTACATACACATATGTATAGTTCTAGTTAGCGACAAAAACGTCAGCCCTCACAGCCCTAAGGGTACTTAACTTTTGGGAACAGCAGGGGTCCTTGGTTATACTCACATACTTTTTTCGTAGTGCTACTCTTAAACAAGGTGTACTGCCCTTTGGGCAAAATATTTTTCGCCAAATTTCACTTCCCAAAAAACTTATCGCAGTAGTTTCATTTCCGAAACAAATCTGTAGCATATTTACATTTTGCATTTTATTCATTTGGTCAATTTATCATTTGGCATCATTTTGCTCTGTCATGGGTGGGTTAGGTTAGGGTTAATTTGTGTCCCATAAGTAAGTACTTATTTGTCAAAGAATACTTTTGCCAACTATAAATTGCGATACACTGTTTTGACTAATGATTTTTTTCACAATGATAATTTGAGTAAAATAGTTTAGGATGTGATACTTTGGGAAAAGTTTTTTGCCAATACATTAGTTTGTAATTTTTAATTTAGTCAGTTTGTATTTTTAGACTAATACTTAAATTATAAGGACCCTAATGTATTACTAACAATTTTATATGGATTTAGTCTGAAATAAATCATCATTATTATTATTATTATTATTAGTAATCCCTAAAACAATATTTGTGTCATTTAGCACAATTTATTGTTTTGGAAAAGTCACCTAAACAAAACTTTCACCACGTGCTCAGGGTTGCTCTCAAATTCGCTGACGAAGACATACCCGTCTCTTTCCCTCATCGTCGGAAAATCGATGAGAGCCGCGTGAACTCCTGCCTGCTTCTGGTACCCTAGTCATTCTGACTAAAATGGCGGATCGGTCACGGACTCCCACGCCTTCCATACGGAATCAATACACGTATCAACTTTTCTGTGGATTCCAGTGGACTGTAAAAGATCTTTTTGCATTGGGTTAACGTATAGTTTCGCTTGTATGAGCGCTTTGCCGTTTCACAGAAAACTTGGTACCTATAGGAACCGTTTGTTTTGGCGGGAAACGATAAATAAGGCGGTAGAATTAAAAACCGGCCAAGTGCGAGTCGGACTCGCGCACGAATGGTTCCGTTTCATTATCTATAATCAAGCAAAAAAAATCACGTTGTATATTATATTATATCTACTCTACGTTTGTTGCCGTTATTAATATCGAGCAAAAACGAGCAAAAAAATCACGTTTGTTGTATAGGAGCGCCCTTAAATATTGATTTTATTCAGTTTTTTAGTATTTGTTGTTATAGCGGCAACAGAAATACATCATATGTAAAAATTTCAACTGTCTAACTATCAGGGTTCATGAGATACAGCCTGGTGACAGACGGACAGACGGACAATCGGCATCAGAATCGCTCTCTGAAGAACTATCGATTATATCTAATATTACTACTATACTGGTTGGATTTATATTTCACTGTTTGTAAACAAACAACTAAAATATTGTAAAAACATACATTTGCTAGAAAGACCGCGCGTATTGATGACAAATATATATTTTACACAGACCAAAATATCCTAAAGACATCGCTAAGCCTAACTCTTACTAGAAAATAAAGCGGCCAAACTTGCGCGCGCGGAGTTATTAGAGCGTTGTGATTGGTGCGTTTGAGGTTATGCGCTCCCCGCGGCCGCTCGTAACCCCGCAGCTTATGGCTTTTTGCCTGTAATGCTGGCAGCGGAGGTCGCCCGGCTATGCGGAGTCTATTGTTAAAGTATCTTTCAAGTGTGTGTTCCTTTGATTTAGGACAGTTAAAAAAAAACGGCATTTTCTATAAATGCAGAAGTAAAGGAAAATTCAGTAAAAATGCTCTCTGCTTTCCCAAGATTCCGTAAGGTAAGGAAAACAGTTTGAGATTTGTTCAGACAAGTTTCCACGACATCTGGATAACCAGGAGTACATAGGCTCAAGGAGGTTAAGCGCATATTTTCACACAAGAAGTTGCGACATGGCACTGACTTGGATGTGGAATTTATTCAAATAAATGTTCATTCGAAATGAAAAATGATAAGAGAAACCTAAACATAATTTTCAAATACCTATTCAATGATACCCCACTTAACATAGTTTATCGACTTTAATTTTTTCTTTTTCACAATATGGCGTCTGGTTGTCGCCATATTGGATTTTGTTTACTGTCATGTCTTTAGTGACACTCGCAAGATTAAAACAAATCAATTGACGTGAGAAACATCAAAATCGGCCCACGCGTTTGATCTCTAGAGCGCAACAAAGGAATAAACATACATACATACAAACATACATACGCTGATAAACACATTACATTTTGCGTTGCGCAGTCGGGTAAAAAGGCTTAAAATAGGTACTTAATAAAAACATTGTACCTATAGTGTATTCCTGTGTGTTGCCATGGACGAATAATGTAAGAGTAGGACTGTCAGTCGTCATACAATCAAACGTTCGTCGAAATTTGAGACGCCATCTATCGGTGAATTTTTTAAATTCCTTCTAACAATAGTTTTCACAAACGATGTGTAAGGACCACCAGTAGACGTGTCATTTTACTCAATAAATTCTTTCATTTCGTTGAACTAAATAACTCCGACTAACGACTGGGACGCCACCTAGTTTAAACTGTTTTAGCCAAGTTTTAGCTGTGTTTAACCGTGTTAAAAATAGGTTGTGGTGTTTTTATTAAGTAGTAAATCTGTATGGGCGATGGGCTGATCACCTGTCACCATACGGTTCATCATACCATCTTAGGACTAATAAATCGAACGTGGCCACAAGTAGTCTTGTGGCTCTGCCCACCCCATTAGGGATTCGGGCGTGATAATATGTATGTATGTATGTAGTAAATCATAATTCGTATCTTAGTTATCTACTTATTGATGAGTTATGATGACTGACTCGATGGTAGTGCAGCTGCAAACTGTGCCAGTAGTAGCGGGTTCGAATGCCGCTAGAGGCAAACTTTGTGGGATGAGTACTAATGTTTGTACTTCGTACCCAAGCCATGATGATCAGTATTTATAGGTGTAGTGCATAATTAGTTTCCATCGTGTTTTATCGGAAAAGTTCGTATTTATCGTGCTCTCTCAATTAGCTTCAGCAGGACCCCAATTCTCGGCGCATTCGAGATAATCTAACAATCGAGATTAAACGTCAGTGCATACAGTCATTTGACACAACTGAATGAATCTGAAGTTTAATCTTGGAATCGACATTATCTCGAAAACACCGAGAATTGGGGGCCATTAGCCATCATACCATGCTGTCATTTTTCATTTTGACATTTGACAGTAAATAATAAAGTTTCATATTAATGAATATAAAGATGTCACTTGTATTTAATACAATAATTAATTGACACTTCGGGTCTCGTCGTCTTCCAATTGAGATCCGAGTTTTACCGATGGAAACATATTATTCACTATATCTGTATCTATATACGTATTCGTATGGTTGTCTAGTACGGTCGAGGCCAAAAATATCTACGCGGAAAAAGCGGTCAAATAGTGAACACGACTTTATTGTCAAGAGCGTAAGAGAGCTCAGTTATTTTTACCCGTTTGGTAACGATTTATGACCTTGACTATACCTACCCGTAGTACACGAAATCCTGATGATCTAGACAATGCTAGCTCTGCCCGCGACTTTGTTCGCGTGGAATTGGGATGAGAGCATCCTATGTGTTAATCCAGGGTATACGCTATTTCCATTCCAAATTTCATCCAAATACATTCAGCCGTTGAAGCGTAAAGGAGTCACAAACATACTAACTCTCACACGCACACTCTTATAAACTTTCGCATTTATAATATAATATTAGTGTGAAGTGTGATGACTGATGAAAGTCTTACTGGTCTGTATCATTTTCATTTTTGTTTTTATTATTGCGTCTTGTGCGCTGAATATTTGTTTTTTCTTTGTTTATTTCTTAAGTTAATTATTTGTAAAAGTAGTTACACGAGCAACATTTTCACGGCAATATGTAGCCGGCAACTATACCTAGCTGTCTTCCTCTGACGTACGAAGTTGGAGTAAGACAGCTATAGTTGCCGGCTATAAATTGCCGTGAAAAGTTGCTCATGTAACTGCACTTTTAGAACTAACCACATTGCCGCAGTTGCCATATCGTACAGATTCTTACCTCTTTAAAACAAAGGGGCGGGCATTTTACGCCGAGGGTTGAAAAATCAATACACAAGCGCATGCGTACTACCTCTCTCTTGAATAAGCTCCTGCAGCTCATGCGCTCCTAGTACCCCCGCCCACAACTCTGAAATTTTCCTGCCCTCCTCCAGGTTTTCCGGAGGCAGAAACCTTCGACTTCCGCTGTGTAGGGCGGCTTGGAGACTCCGGTTTTCAGTTCCAGTTTTCCTGAAGTGCCAAACTGTGCTCGCCTTTCCACTGTTTTCAGTGGCTACTGCGCATCTTAGGTTGCGCAGAACAACAGGTGTCCGTCATTTCTTGAATGGGATGACGTCATTTTGTTAAGTCCAACTAGTTGTTCTACTTTCCGACTACAATGTTTAGTATCGTCTGATTCTTTGATGATGTTTTTGTTGTTGCTGTTAATGGATCCAAGATACTGGTTATCCTAGTTTGGGTCGGTGAATCCGCATGGGATTCGGTTATAGATAATCACACGGGACTTTTGAATTTTCCGGGTTCAAAGTAATGTTTGTCCTAATTTAGCACCCAATTATAGGTACCGAGTTTTATGATTCGGTCAGCCGTTACGGAGCTGAGTGGTACCATAGTTACACACACACACTTTCGCATTTAGAATATTAGGAATTCATAGTAGGGAATAATGAAAGTGGACGAAGCGAAACAAGTATGTAAGGATCGTAGCAAGTGGAAAGAAGTGGTCTCTGCCTACCCCTACGGGAAAGAGGCGTGATTATATGTATGTATGTATGTATGTTTAAGTACCATTCAACTAACTCGACCTACCGAGTCCGTCCTGTTAAGTATCCGACCTGATAATTTGAACCACAGAACGCAGAAAGAGCACAGACCTTGTTATCATGTAATTGAATAATTATGAATAAAGGAGTTAATGAGTTATCTCTAAGTGCGTCTCTCTCACACTAGTGCCGACGAAATAGAAAGAGAGAGTCAGAGATATAAACGGATTTAATTTATCCCCGTGTCTGGCATGCTAGGGCTAAGCATAATATTTCTATAACAATTAATAAAATTTAAACTTCTATGTGTGATCAAAATTAATACAAACGTCTAGAGGTGCGTCCACATCTGACGATCGCGCCGTGAACGCGCCGTTCGCGCGCCGCTCGCGCGCCGATTCGTCAGCCTACATGATTGATTACTAAGCCTTAATTACGGTTGGTTACAATTTTTGTTGGTCTATCTGTCTGAATGTTTATTTGATAGTTAAGCTTATTTTAACTTAGATAATGGCATTTAGTGTTTAAGAGATATGACATATTGCTGTTCGCATGATCATCCCAATGACACGCGAAAAAAATAGTATATTTATATAAGAAGGATATTGGATTAAATTGAAAATGAACCGTCCAAATATGAAATATTTTTATTTCATCTTAAAGTTAATTTTATAGAAATAAGTAAACATTTCATAAATGCCTTTTTATTCTGTTATTCAAATAATTTTCACAAATATGGCAAGCAGCTTTCGTCGGCGGTTGTATAAATAAAAAAATATATACCTAAGTACCTACTTGCTCGTGATTTCAAATGACTGGAAATATATTTTCTCTCTATCTCTTTGGATTACTAATTCTATTTACAAAATAATTCAATTTATTACCTATCTAAGTTTAATGACGCTACGCTACTCATAGCCGACCGAGACGTTGATAGCTGGTTGAATGGCTAATAGAACAGCGGCCCTGTCAACCTTGCTAGACACGGAGATAACTTAACCCCATATTATCTCTCTAACTATCTCCATCGTGCGCATTAGTGTTAGAGATAAGACGGTGTTAAGTTATCAACGTGTCAACCTTGCTAGTGGTAGGGGCCGCAGTACGGTACAACACCGATTATTCGGATGCAACTTTCAGATCCAAATGTTACAGGACAGCCTTCTGGAAAGTCCAAGAAATATATTTCTTCACAATACAATCAATTAGGTAGTCTCTCGCTACAATAATCAAATCTGGACCCCATTTTTATCCTCCCTTACATGACCCTCAACAACACGGTTATTATGTGCGTCAAATTGCACCGTCCGCCATTTTGAATGGCACATTCGTTATAGTTTGAATAAAAAAGGATTTGGTAGTTTAGTTACATCTAATTGAAATAAATATCCGCAATTTATCATAAATTCTTCTATGGCTGACTTACAATGGTGCCTACTCATAGACATGCTCATCTTCGAATTTGCTCCCCAATGCTAAAAAGCAAGGCAGTTTCAATTACCTAATAAATTGACGCGCTTCGTTCGGTATAATTTCACAGGTTATAATCGTTCAATTGACATAAACATTCACTGAGATAATTGCTAATTTCTCTGAAGTTATAAAGTTCACCGACTATCATATCACATTTATTTTCTAATAAAAATAGTTTTGACATGTTTGCAATATGACAAATGAGCATTATGGCTAATGAAACGATTATAACAAATGAAATTATACCAATATTATACCCATTTGATTACATCTAAAGCCTCCTTTTAACAGGCTAAAACCGATTGTATCTACTTAGAACTGGTTCATACTGGTTCGTGGGTTTCGTTCTGTGTTGGTTCTACGCTCTTCTTTGTTTGTTTGATATTTTTCCTCTTGCCGGGTAGAGTCAGGCAAATGAGACAGCAAACTGTAAAAAAAATTGTTTACTACATAATACTGCCTTGAGATTGCAAAAACGCTTAAGGTTATCGTTTCATTTTAAGATATATTACTGTAAAAAAATTATAAAATACCATAAATCATGTCGATCATACCAACATGCGGGATCATGTTAATAGCGGGACGGTTGGGTTCATATTGTAATAATTAATATTTCATACCAATAAGAAGTCCTCCGAAGAGATAGAAGCTGACCCCACAGTTGATCCGCATGAACACACCAATCAGATTGGATCCGACCACAGATCCGACACGGCCCATCATCATGGACAGACAGACTGCCATCGCCCTGGAAAAGAGACACTGTTTAGTACTTAATGGTGTTTTCATGCCGGTGTTCTGTTCAGAAACGTTTGCATCCGGTGTGGGAGCAAACTGATATTATGTTTCTAAATAATTGAGAAATGTTTCTGAACATCGGTGTGGGAGCATTGTACCAGTAAGGCAAAGTAGACATGTTAAAATGATATCCCAAAAATAATTCTGGCATTGTTGAATTAACTCATGCAAACCTAAAAGTTTTTGTCAGGAACGAATCGATATATTCGGGTAGAGCACGGGATAGGTACTGAAATAAAAGATTTAAAAAAAAATTGACGTAATATGAAAATGAAATGACTAGATACAATTTCTCTGTGAACATTTTCGGATGTTCTACTTTAGCTTCAGAACCAATGGACCGATTTTAATAAATAGGGTACCTATCTTAAGATTCGGGGAGAACGTGCGAGTGTCATAGGCTATATAAAATTTTAAGGGTGCGTCATACCAGGTGCAAAAATCCTTTTTACGTCGCTATTCAGGTTTAAATATACTTTTACTTTTTTTACCAACTTTTTGCATTAGTAGAAAGAAAAGCAGATTATGCACCTCCCATCAAGTGATGTGTTATTGCGCTCGTGTTTTTAAAGCCCTCACTTGCGCTCGGGCTCCAAACTAACACTCGGCGCAATAATGAATCACTTTCTGCTTGGTGCAACAATCTACTTAATGATTTGTGACTATCTGTTAACTTAGCTAACTTAGGAAAGCCTACAAATCTAGTTACCTAATTCTAGTGGGAAAGAGTTCGACGGTGACGGCGTTCATCATGCCGATGCAGGCGCCGGACATCTGGAAGACGGCGAACAGCACCACGGCGAGCTGCTGGCCGCGCGCCAGGTGCGCGCCCACGCCGCACGCGCCGGCGCCGCCCAGCACGAACACGAGGATGGCCTTCTTGCCCACCAGGTCCACCAGGAAGCCCACCACGATGTACATGGAGCAGAACATCAGGCCGATGTAGATGGAGCGCTCGAACGTTTCCGTGTTCATCGTGTCGTCGCAGATGTGCTGGAAGGAGAGTGAATAGGCTGTTACTGAACCAGCGAGCTACATCTTCGGCCTCGTCATCACTTACCATCAGGTGAGACTGAGGTCAATCGCTGGTCAGTTTATTATAAAAAAAATAAGGAATACTCGTTGATTATCAGCCGTTCTAGGATTAATCTTGCTACTCCGAATCTTTTGGCGGAAGTGGCACTTCGCATTACACCCCGTTCACACGGCATCAAGTTTTGTGCGATCTACTAACTACCGGATCCTGCAAAATAGGATAGTGTGTTCACATGCCTGGCCAGTTTTGTAGGATCCTATAGTCCTGCAAAACCGAACTCCGTGTGGACACACTATTCGTCGTTGGTGAATCCCCACCGCGCCCGCCCCCGTCCGCCCCGCCCGGTCAGTTGGTTAGACTATTTCATCCTGGTTTCTGTATTTTTCAACGATGGTTGATATTTTACATTAAAAATGAACTTACCTCGGTAGCGTTATCAGCAACCTTTAAGCTGGCGTCCAGGATGTCGCAAATTCTCGCATCAGCGCCTTGATGGTTAGCGAGCGAGTTCAGGATTGTCGGGAACCATACGTAAAAGCCATTGCAACTGAAACATTTTACGGGTTTATTTAGTCTGGCACTATTAAGCAACTAAATTGTCGACCGCTGTCGCTTTAATCACTGAACATTTGCTTCTAATCCTGGCATTAAGGAGACGTGATGTCGGGTTCATAAGAAACGATAATATTCTAAAGACTATTATCGAAGAGACAAAGATTTTTGGGAAGACAGATGGCCAAATCGGAAACCGAAAGTGTTTCTAGACGAATTTGGTTATGAAGTCACTTTGTTTATCGCTTAGCACAGCTGGGCACAAGACCGTTAATCCGTTAATTAACGAAGTTAACATTTCGTGTAACGGATTAACTTTTAAATTGACTTTAAAAATTGTTAACGGACTCATTAACTTCCGTTGTAACATTGAAAGTCCGTTAATCGTTAGTTGAGTACATATTTTTTGCCAAAAGGACACCGCGCAGCTTATGTCAGATATCTTTTCGTTTGAATTTGATCCCTAAATAATTAAGTATTATTACACACTCTAAAGTTTAGGTACCCTTTTTTTGTAAATTTTTCATGTCCTGCCTGAACTTCCATATTATTATTATTATTATTAAATCATTTATTTCGGATAACTAATAGATCCATATTTAAATAATTATTACAGACATTAAACTTAGAATTACACATTATTATTATATTATATTAAAATTAACTTATTAATTCATTATTATTATTATTTATCGTAATTAACCAGACTCCTAATACTGGTCATCCAGTGGTTCTGGATTGCACAGTCCGGCCTTTGCGCAATTACTTTGAGGATGGTGTTATCACTAGCCATAGCCCATACCAACATTTTTTTATAAGTAAATCACAAATGCAACGACATATAAAATGCAATTTCTATCACGAGTTAACGATTAACGATTAATGTTAGCTTCCGTTAAATGTTCCGGAACGTAACACTTTAACATTTAACGAAGTTAACTTTTTTAGTAACGGATTAGCGATTAACGAAGTTAACTATTTGATCAACGGTGCCTAGCTATGCCTATAGGGAGTAGGGAGTGCACGTCACTGAAAATAATAAATCGCAAAAGGTAACTTACGCTGAGAATATTCCATACTGCACGAAGCACGTAAGACAGGTCCACTTCAGCAGTGGTTTTCTGAACAGCGGAGCGGTCTGGTCCCACATCGACGATAGCACTGCAACCACACCCTTACCGCCTTTGTAGGCCACCGCCTGGGGATCTAATGTCAGTGACTTGACCTGAAAGTAATCACTTTGGATGAGAGCAGTAAACCACAGAAAACAAAGATAAAAGTTCTAAAGTGCGAATGTTTCTCACTTAGGTTATTTGACATCTACTATACGATGCAGTATTTCACTCGATATATGTCAGACTTTTAAGGTGGGTACTGACCAACGTTACGAAGTGTAATGTAACATTCGCATCGAGCGTGTTACGCATCGAGCATGTTACGCTGTGTTCTAAAATCGGCGTAACATTCTCGTTAAATCTCTGTGCTCCGCTTTCGCCGCCAGTTCACTCAAGATGGCCGACAGCGAGGACGTGTGTATCTTTGATTGTACTTAATTATTGTTTCATCCAAATTAAGAAGAAGAAAAAACGTTACTGGACATCAAACTTATTTTAAAACAGAGGCGTATGTGGTGGGTTGTCATTGATAGCAATATCAAAAAACCAAATGATTCGCTCGTGACGACTTGCAAGAGCGTGCTAACTGAACCGCGTAACAGTCAAAGGATTCGCCAAAAAACCGACGGCCGGGTGGAGTACTCAAAGCGAGCAACGAGCGGCTTGTTGCTCGCTGGTTTCCCCGTAACACGACGTACTGACGGCACGAATGCTTGCTGTGTAACATGTTACATTACACCTCGTAATGTTGGTCAGTACCCACCTTAAGACACCCAACGCATCATATTTCTACCCTGTCACTGTCATGCTAGTAGTGGTTATCTAACCAGATTTGATTACTATATTTACACTTTGCCTCGTTTTATTTGATGGTAAGGTAGGATGAGTCTGACGCTATATATAGCGTCAGCCTCATCCTACCTTACCTTGCCTATAGGCTCACGTCTTTCGTGGCACCTTGCAGCGGTATACTGTTCGTTTGACTACTTGTAAGGTAAATTTGATATATTCTTGGCTATTGAATGAAAAGGGTCTACGACTATACGATCATTATCTACTTATCATTCGTTCTGCATAATGCTATACGAGAGACTTTCATTTAACAGTAGTTTAGTACAGGTTGTACCATAATAAGAAACGATGATTTGCTTACAGGAAAGCTATCCGGCGTGGTCCAATTATTGAGAGCGTAGATCTTCTTCACCGTCTCCAAACTCTCATCGGTTCGTCCCATCGCATAGAGGAATTTAGGGCTCTCAGGGGCGAAGATCATCAGCAAGGATCCGATGGCGTAGGGAATTGCGGAGGCGATGACAAGGAGCCGCCAGGGGCGGTATTCGATGCCAAGAAAAGGGATCGGGAAGGCGAATTCTAGAGGGAGAATCAGCCAGGATACTCCTGAAAAGTGAATGGGAATAATTTAATTAGGTGCAGTCAGAAATAGAAGTAACTCCTATAATTGATCACAAAATGGGTGCCTACAAAAAAAAAAACTTCAAAACACGTACCTCTAAATCCAAATGAAGCAAACCTAAGCAAGCTAAACAAGCTTGTCGAGTGTTTCCCATTTATTAACTAACTGACTGCCTATAGCTGCCTTTTAAATGTAGTGATTGCTATTCTAGAATTGTATCCGTGGGTCCAGAAACCAACTGATCAGTCACATCGGTCTGAACATTAGTCTGAAGGATCATGACTTGGTTTGTGTTTAAATTCTGATAAACTTCGCCCATGACTTCAACAGCAGGGTGTAGTCAAAAAGTAAGCTAACACTCCTGAGGATTATTAGCTTATAGACCAAAGAACAGTTTGTGGGACAAATCCATCATAGATCGCTTCTCTACAAAAATATACTCACCAGGTAATATCACAGTTCCAATACCAACAAATGAGGCCCCAAATGCAACCATCTTGTCCCTATGTTGGAGGTTGTTAAACTCGCCCAGGTAAGTGTAGATAACTGCCGAAGGACCTGACATGCTGGAAACAAAAGGATTACTTTACATTACTTAAAATGTTATTGGTACAAAATATCGGTCATATTGCGCGCAAGCGTGGTGTGACGCCATTATGTTGTATTGCATTGGTATGAGCGCGATAGAACGCGTACTGCTGCCGCGCCTGCAATGTGACCGGGCCTCTCATTGAAACAAAACTGAGATGAGCAACCAAAACATGCAGGTCGCTGTCAACGTGACCCTTTCCTTTGGTGGACAAGTCTTCAACTATTAGATAGAATGATTGATTGTACGGTCAGTTCATGATGTCTCTGTTTTGTTTGACCGTTCGATATAGTCTGCTCTGATGGTGTGTTTATATGTATAAAGCCTGGCGTCCACTAGACTCGCCGAGGCGAATCGAATCGAATCGCAATAATTCGCCTCCTATATTTTCGAATGCAACTGCGTCCATTGACGAAGAGCTGCGGCGCGCCGATTCAATGGACGCAGTTGCATTATAAAATATAGGAGGCGAATTATTGCGATTTGATTCGATTCGCCTCGGCGAGTCTAGTGGACGCCAGGCTTAAGCGTCAATTGGCGGTGGATCGGCAATTTTATTGGTCGTCGTATCTTGTTTTGTATTTTCGTTGTTTGTCAGTTATAATTATAAAGGGGTTGAATCGAAATCCAAAAATAAGTCGTCTGTCAGTCTTATGTCAAGTCAGTCGGTTGGCAATGAGGCTGGACGCCCCGACAAGTATAATGTGAGTAGACCAGTAGAAGATATTCCAAAAAACGGAAGCGGTAGAAAGTGGACGTGATTTGCACAGAAGTGGCATGAAGACGAAGAATCCAGTGGGTAGATTCTTCTATAACATAGTAGAGTAGTTAACTTTATTGATACTCACAACACGGCCGACAGGAACTGCAGAACGGCGAAGACGGGCAGGTTAGGTGAGAAGCTGGCCAAGATGCTGAGCAGCACGGAGACCATCATGGACAGCATCATCACCGGCCGGCGCCCGCGCGTGTCAGCCAGGAAGCCCCACAGGTGGGATGTGAGAATCATAGCTGCAGAAACAAGATATTCATAAAACAAAAAGGAGTTCCTGTGCAACCAGCTCATGTTTTCCATCAGAAAAGACTGTGGCCAAGTGAAAGTGACAAACTAAACAGAATACAGAAGAAGACGGAATATCTTGAAGAAGGGGCTGAGTTTGAACAAGTATACATTCTGTGGCAAGGTCGTGCTTGGCAAGGTACGAGTATATTTCAGTATTCACGATTGATGCAGAGAGGAAGGCGTATAGTACAAAGCAAAATGACACGTAAATGTATAAACCGAATTGTTGATTAGGCACTACAAAAGCAGCATCCTAAGGCAGGGTTCAGCACACTTTTTAGACAAAGATGATGCCGGAAAAATATCGTATTTTAGGAAGCTCATAGAGCCGCAGTTTTCTGGTTCAGGTAAAGCTCTTCAGGGAAGAAAATTTTCTAGAAGAAACTGTGGCCTAATCTCTACTAGATCTTTTCTATCGAGCCCAAGATAGCAATCGCTTTCGTAAAAATTAGTGCCGGCGGCAAATTTTGAGATTTAAAAAATGCGGTACGGACGAGGCTGCATAGTGGACGCTGTGTTTGGGTTCGAAATAAATTCAATTATTTGGCTTGCGCTATTTAAAACGTATTTAATCTCAATTGCACCTAAAAAAACTTTTTGAGGGGAACTTAAAGAGCCATCCGCAGCTCGCGAGCCGCGATTTGTCGATTTCCCTGGCTATGACGAAAGTATTTTTATCGCATCTGGCGACCCAAAGGTCAACCAATTCACGCCTATCGCTCCATATACTTACGTAAACATTACCAAAATCAACGCAATAGCGACAATGATTTCGTTTCAGCGATAAACTTTGAACTGGACTGGTGTAATTTAAATATTATGCATTATTGTACGATGAACTTGAATGTTGGATTCAAAACAGCTGTCCCCAAGTAACAGAGAGATCAGTATTTTTCATTAAGTTTTCCAAATGAAGTTTTCTTGAGATCTGATACTTTAACGCGGGGATCTCCAAACATTTTGTCTGCGTTTTCCACATAATCGCCAATAAGGTTGCTATACATTTATAATTATTTCCCCGCCAGGCTAGCCCACCCTATTGCCGAACACCAGACCAGGAATGCTCGTGGGCAGTTTTGGCTCCCGCGCCATAATTTGGAGACCCCTACTCTATGATGCCGATGAAGGCTGACCGATGAATCCCATAAGTATGAACTCAATAAATCAGGGGACAAATCATGGGGCAATCTTTACACAGATCGATCTAGTCCCAATGTAAGCTCTAAAGACTTGTGTTATGGGTACTAGACGACGATATACATACTTATATAGAGAAATAAATACTGAAATACATAGGAGACATCCAAGACTTAGGAACAATCGTTCGTGCTTATCACACAAATATTTGTCCTTACCGGGGATCGAACCCGGGACGCTAGCTTCGGATGCAGTGTCACTACCAACTAGGCTAACCGCATCGTCAACTTAAACCGGCTTTCTAATTGCTGCAGGCAAGATGTGATTTTTACCATAGTAATAAGTACCAAGCAGCACCAAAAAAGTAACGCCTTGGAACTCAAACCACAGAATAGATAATAGTAGGTACTAACGTACAGAAAGGTCACTCTCTAACAAAAACGGTGTTAAGACGTACAAAAATATGTCTATAATTATGCCTTCTCTCTCCATCGTATAAAACCTGCTCTTTCATGTACGCTAGGGTTGTCAGCTTTTATCCGCGTCATCCAACGACAACGACGCGCGAACGCCCAGCGAGGAACGTGAAGGCCGAGCTTACCTGAAGTGCGGAGTGAAACCCGCCTGACGATACTTCCCTTCACCGGAGGAAATGCACTTCCAATTGAGCTACGAGATGCCTAGCCCAGACGCCGAATTTCTCTTTTCTGTTAAATAATAATCAATGTTGTCCAATAAACATACTGACCAGTGAATGGTATAGCAGCCAGCCACCCCTTGTTCTCGATACCAATGTTGAGGTCGCACTGTGCGGCCGGGATCACGTAGCCCAGGCTGAGGGTCTGCATGATGACCCCAGAGAGGATCAGGCCGCTCAGCAGCATGTGAAGGATGTTGTAGAGGCCGAGACCTGGAATGAGGTTGGTGTTGATTAACTCACGCTGTATTTATTTCAACTTAATTGCACAGCATACAAAAAATAAAAATAGCAGACTTAGTGTCCGCTTTAATGGTCAGCTTATAAAACTAATACCGAACTCAAGTAGTGTTATGTTACCTCATTATTTGGTACAGTATCGTTAGTCAGAATCTCTTCATTTGAGTCCGTATTTTTGTAAAGAAATATATATACATATGTTCGCCTAACCTCACCTAACTTTACCTACATAATTAGCATCTACTTATGATAGTCTGAAAAGTTTACAGAGTGAAATAAAAGGCGAAAGATATGTGTTCGCTTTTCTATATTCGCGATAAACACTACCTAGTGTATTTATTGGGGGCAGCTTATCTCTTTTTTGTTTCACCTTGTAGCCCAGTTATATTAAGGTAAGTGTAAGTATTATGTTATTTTGACTATGTAATCAAATTAATCAACAATCTGGTAGTACGAAAACACGATTAGATCAATTTCGCTTGATCCTCCTTTTTCGAAGTCATCTCTAACTTTTCAAGTTTTATTTTGACGTTACTAAATGACATTTAAATGTTCTGGTAGCCCACTTTTAGAATGCCTTCCTTGGTTACTTCCTTGCCGACATTTATTTCATTTGGCGCTTACGCCACTTAAATAACGCCTACGCTATCCCTTTTCAGCGATAAAATTTAGAGATACTATAATCCATCACTATCCAACGCACCTCCACCACCCTGGAATTGGGGCGTGGTTTGCGAATCGCGATGCAACCCTTTAAGTTACCAAATCATAGTGGATGTCGGTGTGTGCCGCTGACGCATATCTGCGTCCGTTCTTTCAACGCATGCCTTAGTCGCGTTTGTACGTCCCGCACATATTGCAGTTCGCCTAGTACTGTGACACGGCGTTTGGGAAAGTCTCAGGTCATGCAGCGAATGTATTAAAAGGTTTACATCTTTATTTCTTTGTTCATAGACCACCAGTGACCTGGTTCCCGAAGCTACAAGTTCAAATTTTACAAGCAATAACTGGCAACGCTGCAAGTCAGATGTATGGGATTTGACATAGGTGTTGCCAGATTTCGCTTGTATTGTAACTTCTAGCTCCGTGAACCGGGCCACTAGGCATCACGTAATTGACTGTTCTGCTGAAACTGTTAAGATAAATCAGCTGATAACGACTAACGACAGTATAATAAAACAAACTGGAAGCCTGCTCAGCTGTTTGCTAAAGGCACACAAGTGATCCAGTTATAAAATTGTTATCACGCATAAAATCTGTTTGCGATGGGTATTCCCATTCTGTTATTATTGTAACGTAAGAATGAATGCTTGACTAAATACGAGTAGCATCAGTGTGTTCATAAATTACTTCATGATAATTGCGTGCGTTAGGTATAGGATTCCTGACGCAGATTCTTTTAAATGTTATATGTGTATTCACGGCAATTTAAAGGCGGCACTATAGCTTTCTTAGGCTAGGTTCGTTTAAGCGCCACTATTATATTGATTGTCAATAGATGATATTGACGGTCAATATCGTCGGATTAATCGAAGTTTATGCCATTATTGTTTCTTCCTATTCGCGATTCTGCACCATATGAATTCCACACAACTGCATTTGACCACATTCGCTATTCTTCACAGTCATTATTTTAATACAATCCTGTTTCTTCCTATTCGCGATTCTGCACAATATGAATTCCACACAACTTCATTTGATCACATTCGGTATTCTTCACAGTCATTATTTTTATACATTACCGTTTCTTCCTTTTCGCCATTCTGCACAATATGAATTCCACACAACTGTAGTGTGATGACACACAAGTGGTATGATCTATGACTTTTTAAAGTCTCAAAAACTCAAAAAAAAATACAACAGAATGTTTTACGTACACAGTTTGGTCTCTATTACTCAGTACTTTCCAATAAAAGATGAAATAAAAATCATGCACGTCCGATTAATAGGTTAGTAGGTATGTTACAATAGGGTAACATACCTACTAACCTATTAATCGCTGGACATAATTCAATTGCGGGGGCAATGTGTTTGGTCTAATTATGATATCATGTTTACTGCAATGTAGTTAATGGTCGCATTATATACAACTCGTGTTATCAGCTGTTATTCTAAAAAAATCTCGGTGCTCATTTGGTCACTCATTTCATTCGACAATCGTAAATTGAGCCTCGCGCTGGTAGACATTATGAAGAGTAAAGGCGGAAACGGTGTCGAAATCAACGTTGACACTTTTGGTAGATTTCTACTTTTTTGGTAGATTTGAAGCAAAATGCATAAGCATTTAAAATAAGTTGGTATTATTTAGTAAATAGGATTCTTTTTAACTGAAAATACAAACATCCTAGCACAAGAAGTTTATTGTCGCCAAACATGTTCAATAAGTTTATCGTCTAATCGGCATCTGCAATACAAGAAAGCGGTTGATATTGCATTGTCATCAATTTCTAAGCTGTTTAAAGTTTCAAGTCACCTCATCGGGAAGTTAGTTCAAAATCGATAGCAAAATTTTTACCGAACAGATAGACAAGAAAGCGATGTAGATAGTAAAACGTGGTAATGATTAAAATAACATTTATCTACACCCATATCATAAAACCTCCATTGGTTAATCAAAAACCGTAGGAAATGACCACCATTTTGACAACCAATTAGGAAAAACCAGTGCTGCGATAAAGATATAACATGAATTTTTAATCGTTTTTAGTAAAGAAATGAGATTAAATTTGGAACAACTGTCAAAACTCAAGTGGGTCTCTATTCTAGTATCCATAGATATTAAAACAGTTATTGATACGAAACGTCAATTCAGTATGTTTTTTTAATATAAACCGCACAATATTTGATCTCGAGTGACGTGAGAATAGAGAATTCATCCGTTTGTCTATGATTTAAAAAAAAATGGTCTTAACGGAGGACGCCGCCATGTTGGTGTTTTGCTGAACGAAAGCAGAATTGTTGTTGAATTGAATAGAAAAAGTTGTTTGTAATTTACATTTTACTTGAAAATATGAATAGTAAGTAGTCTTCTCGCAGTGTGTGTGATGTGAAAATGCGCCGGATATCGGAAATATGCAGCCACGATTGCAACAAATAACTTGTTGCCAGAAAATATTGTTTTTGAACCCATCATGGAGGATTTATAATATGTGTGTAGATAAAGTTATGTATGCAACTCTGCATAATTTGGCCTTAAAACACACGTGCGATCTTATTATGAAACTCGCTAAAAGCTCGTTTCATAAAACCGCACTAGTGTTTTAAGGCCTATCATTATGCAACCGTTGCATAAACTACTATTTCTTAATCACTAGTTCGGCCTTCTTCAGCTGTTTACAAACGGCATGCAAATATTGTAGTCAATATTGAATCATATAATAAGTTCAAATTATTCAGCACAATTGCAATTTTTTAAAATATTTACATAAAAATTCATGTCAAAGTATAATTATCTGTTTTGTGGTTCATGAAGTCTCTTACACTATAAAAACAAAGATCAAGGAGTCACTTTCTTGAGCAAGTTTTGAATTTGTTGCCTACCAGGGGCTTTATATTGCCTGGTAAATGGTTGAATATCGTAATACACATGCTGTAAGCATTTCTTTTATAAATGCCAATCCGACAGAAAGGTCCAATACACGCAAGAAAATGTAGTTTATACGCACTGACGAGGCAAGTTAGGCTAACAAACTAAATATTCGTGCGTGGGTGGACTATGAGTTGATTTTTTATAAAAAATATAGCTTTTAAAAAAATAGGGTACCTAGGTAATAATATAATTCCCTATGTCACTCCCGCAATTAAGACGAATCTAACAACGCATCATATGTCATCCATCAAGCCGGTTAGGCTACAGAATGTGCTGAAAAATAGATATACATACATACAGACATATATGGGGTTGCCAGGTCAGAAAATAATCTGTATACTTTCTGTATTGTCATTTAAATGAATTATTCAAATTGATTCAAGACCAATTCCAACACAATTGGGTAGTGACTCGTCTTAGACCTTGAATTCGATGAAAATGTATTAAAATACACATTAAGTCGATATGTCAGCAAACAAAACCAGTAAAAATCGAAGCCTAAAAATAACTAAAGCCAATCTTCATCATCCTGGGCACAGTACATCTACCATGAGTTTATGCAAAGCGTTCTCGTAACAGAAAACTATCGCTCGGTCCCTTTTACTTGCATCGGCAACAAGCAGTTTTTCCGATACATTTCGATAACGATATTTTTTTTTTAACGGATTTAAGGCCAAACCTCGTCTTAAGAAAAAGATTGGTAAAAGAAAATCAAATTCAAAACTTTCCTTCCATTATCTTATATTGTTACAAAATCTTATCATACTGTCAGTGAAGAATAATATCATAAAGGAATTAAACCGTGTCATCACATAACAGCGAAGATTTATTAGACTTCCTTTAAAAGCGTTGTAAACTATATACATACATGTGTACAGGGTACCTACAAGACGATTCCTGACGGCTTTACCAAGCTAGAAAGCTACGGCTAGCTGTCAGTGATGTCCATGTTACTCTAAGTGAATGTCAGTCAGACTCGCACGTACGGTTCTAATTCTTCCGGCTTCCCCTAGGAAATATTTGACGCTTCGCCACTGGTGGGCCGTGTAACTGGCAAGGCAAATAATTAAAATGGAGATTCCTTAGAGTATGCCCAGTTATTACTAAGTGATCCTGATGTTTCGAAGTTCTTTAGTACGGAAATGTATAGGTTATGAGTTATGATTCATAATCAATGGATTTTATAAATGTCAACAAATGGTAATAGGGAGCTGGGTGCCATTTTGATATATGATTTGTTCGTCTTTCATATTGATAGGGATGAAAGTTTATGTCCATACAAATCGATTTGGTCCAGTACATGAAAGTCGTATGTCCCTGCGTTAATGAGTTAAAACTTTAAAAAACATCACATGAAAAAATCAGCCACCATCACCATGGTGGCAGACTATTTTTCTGTGGTTCTTTACATTGTCTTTAATCGAACAATTCAGGTCTGCCAAGCGAACAAATCATATAGAAATTTTGGCACTCAGCTCCCTAGCTATGACTGCACACCGTTAATTTTGATAGAAAACATTTGTTTTTAACACACTTTTATTAGCTTGACCTGGATGTATGTATGTATGTATGTAACGGAATGTTTCAGCGTAATTTTAACCTACTTCTAATTTTCGTAAATATTTGATACTTTGCAAGTGTACGCAATTCGGATGACAAAATAATAATTTGGTACCATCGAGCTGATCTGACCATGCAGCCAGGATGTGGATAGCGGAACTCTTCAATAGCCACTAGTAACGCCCTCGAGCTTGGGCTCATTTGGTTTTTTTCGACAAGTCCAATACACTACACTTGGTGACGAGGGTTGATGAAGCGGGGAGGCGGAATGTGGAACTATTGCGGTGGTGACAAAAGCGTGTTTTTTAGTTTTTGTAAACTATATTTTTAGGGGTCCGTACCGCAAAAGGAAAACAGGAACCCTAATAGGATCACTTCTTTGTCCGTCTTTCTGTCTGTTTGTCAAGAAATTTTTCTTAGGAACGGAGGTATCAAGTTGAAATTAATATCAAATACGCAACTCTGCAATCTCTTGGAGCTCACCACAATCAAAAGATACGGCCGTTAATGCCACATATTTTGATACTTGTAAGGGAATCCAAAGGGAATCAAAACCTATAGAGTACTTGCCGTTGACCTAGAATCATGAAATTTGAGAAGAAGCAGTATCATACAGCACAAGTAAAGGAAAAAGTTCAAAAACCGTAAATTTGTAATTACATCACAAAAAAAAAAAGTTAAACGGAATAACTTTTGCAAGGTCACACTCGACGATTGCACGGAGATAAGAGCATGCGAAAGTTATTTTTTGTCTTATCTCATAGGTAGGTTGTCAATGGTTACCCCGTTGTTAAAAGCATTTTTTTTTTAATTTTCAGCGTTCCGTACCTACGAGATACTGTTTCTTTATCATAGGTAATTACGGAACCCTCAGCGCGCGAGACAGACTCGCACTTGACCGGCTTTTTATTTAAGTAGATGACCTTGGTTGCATGTCAATCCACAGCATGTAGACTTTTTTTATTATAACCTACTCGTACCGACCTGCGTTTACGCAATGTTGCATTATAGGCCCTGGGCCTCTTTTTCTATATTGCCTAAGCGATATGGTGTTTACGGCGCCCTTTGCTATCAAGTTAATTACAATTATAATATTATAGCAAAATATTTCCGATATCGCTTCGACTTTGTCGAATATAGGCCCCATGTTCTGCCTATTATCGCATTCTGTCGACACGAGATATTATTTTTATCATATGTTACAGCCGTTATTATTTACATAAAAAAAATAAACGGTGTGATTTAATATCATAAATAAAACTAAATAATATATAACTATCTATAAAATAAAGTAAGACTAAATTAAAACTATCTATAAATTAAATATTTGTTTCTTTTCTGGGTTACTGGTCAGGCGGCAAGGTGCCCGGAAGGCTGGGAGCATTGCCACGCTATATGGCTAAGCCGATACTTCGCCAGCTCAAAATAGATTTGGTGAGCACTCTGACCCCAAGGCCCGTTCCGATCCCAAACGGCGCAAACATGTACCCGCTGTGAATAGCTGCAGCTTTGCGCCGTTTGAAGTGCTCAGCTGCACCCGCTTACATTCGTTTAGTTTATTTTATCAGAACCATAAAATAAACCAAACGAATGTAAACTCTTGGGCAGAAAAAAAGGAAGATCCTTGAGGAAATATCTCTTAATTCTTGTACACATAATATCGTAAATAATCTTGTCTTTTAAATACAAGAAAAACCTGATCGTATATAAAATAATATATGAATAACACAATAAAGGTGTTCGTGGCAAATATTTATACAAGTTTTATCTTAAGCTAATAAAATTTCCCACCGCATATAGCCTGGTAAAACCAGTGTTGATTGACTTGCCTATCATCTTTGAAGTATAATTGTCCAATTTCCTTACAATCTCAAAATTATACCTCTTATTTGTACATGGAGTATGAAATGCCTTGGCTACTTGACTTTAGTAATAACTATTAATATATTTCTGTGGAACGGTAGCTTAACCCTCAATAGTACGTTATAGGACAGGATTTATGTAAAAATAAATCAACATTATTTAGGATTTAATAACTTAAAAACTGAAATGTTTACTTCTAAGTCACGTGACTTAACACCAGTCACGACGTATGACGAAGCTTAGGTCGGTTGCGTTCCGAATCACGCTGCCCATCTTAATAATTGTGATCGCCGTATGTGTTATTCGGACCACACCCTCATACATACTATGCTGTTTTTGGCGTCTACGTCCGGTTTAAGTAAGTTGACGTCACACGCGACGGCTGACAGTAAGATAGCGTTTTAGCGGCAAATTAAAAAACGATAATGCTTTTTCCTTAAAAATGTGAGAAATTCATTACGAAAATATTTTTAAATAGGTAATCTAAAATGAGCAAACAAGCAGCCAAAAAAATATTTTTGAAAATAGCCAAAACGTCATCAATTATGATCATGAACGAAACGTCCTTTGTTCGATCAAAATACAGCAACAGCCTCGATAGCCCATAAGTATGCCTTAGGACAGCACTCGTGCCTAGAGTGCTGGGTTGGATATCAAAGGACGATCAGGCACGGCGCACCACGTCCGATTCCCAAGCCCCCGATTCCTCGGCGCTCGCGCGGACTGCTCGCAGTTTTGTCTCTTATCTTTATCCGGTGGGGTCCGACGCGTTAAACGTGTTATCTCTCTCGCCCTTGGCCCCGAGAGACGTTTGGCACTCGCTTGGTATTTATAAAGATAACTTACACGTAACGATTCATGCCCAAAATTTGAAGCATCAAAATCATCGTCAAAGTCATCATAATATTTTGAATGCTAGCGGGATGAACTTTGATAGATTCAACTTTCACTTTCAATTTGAATCTTTTTCAACAGACTTCAAAAAGGACTTCTCTATTCGGTTGTATTTTTTTTGTATGTTTGTTACTTCAGATCTCCGTCATTTGAAAATTGAAAAAATATTTTCGTCAAGGTGTGATGACAGGATCTATTAGGAATCGATGGAACTCCTCAAATATGATAGGCACGCATATAGCAATTTTAGTATTTTCTGTAATAACTCAAGCAGTTATATTTCGAAAGCATTATTTGGTGAAGCGGAACTGTCGATGAAGAACATAGATGATCACCGGAACTCCTAAATGATAACTGTTTCACGGGTGGCGATAAGCTTTTTGTATAAGGTTTAGAGACAACTTATGTTCATGAAAATCCACGTGGTAAAATAGAATCAGTGGTGAAGAACCAGGAGAACTCCTCAACGATAGACATCCTTGCACCTTGGATAGCAACAGTTTGTAAATGCTGATGAGCAATTGGGTTTATGCTATTGTTACTTGATGTAGTAAATGTGTGTCATTAAATCACATGATAATAAATTAAAATGTTAAAAAAATCTTACTTTGCAAAGACTATCTGAAGTCGGTTTTTTAAATTGTTTAAATTATATGATTATTGAAATTTTGTGAAGTTCATAAAGCTCCTATACTATTACCATGAGTTTATGCAAACCGTTCTCGTTATCGAAATCTATCGGATATATTGCTTGTTGGCGATACAAGTAAAAGGGACAGAGCGATCGTTTTCTGTTACGAGAATGGTTTGCATAAACTCATTAGTAGCTGTTGTGGGCTCTGAATTCTATAGCCCTATGGTGTCAACTGTCAATAGTTAGTTATAGGTTGACCGCTTAAATGAGTCTTCGCCCGCGCGGCACAGGGGCGCGGGGGCATGGCGACAAAGGGGACCGAGAGAGGTGCGGGCGGCAGGCGCATTTTTGTTTTCATTCATTTCACGCCGCCCGTACCTCTCTCGGTCCCCTTTGTCGCCATGCCCCCGCGCCCGCGCCCCTGTGCCGCGCGGGCGAAGACTCATTTAAGCGGTCAACCTATAGTTACTATATCAAATTAAGAAGTCTCACCAGCTTCCAGCATAGCTTCATCCAGGGTTGCTGAGGTCGGCATCTTGTCTGTGGACCGCTTCCTCTCCATTATTCCGTTTGCCACCATTTTCAAAAACTACCTGGAATTTATAAATCATGTATTTAATGAAAATGACCACATGGGCTCTTTTACATGTCTGAAGCTACCAGCGCTTCGAAAGGTGACATCTGCTGAGAAGAAACGCTGCAAGAAACTCAGCAGCAAGTCTTTTTTTTCCAACTTTTACATTAGAGTTTTAACTAAAACTAACACATGAAAAGGACAGCAAACAATCCAACAATGGGTACAAAATGATTATAACAAATAACTAATAAGGGAGATGTATAGTCTCCGCGTCTGGACAAGTTAAGCGACTTAGAGATGTATAAAGCCTCTAAGGGTCATCAAATAATAATTAAAATAAAGAAATAAAGAAACATCTAAATTGATTACCTAATCTAGGTTAAATGGAGATGTAGACAGTCTCCACGGTCAATCCATTTTATATCTATACGAACTTGCTCACCAAATGTATGGATTTCCTACCTATTGTTTTTCTAGATTTAGCCAGTCAGGTGCTGGTAAACGAAGCAACTTTTCACGGCAATATAAATCCGGCAACTATATCTGTCTTGCCAGTAGTTACCAGCTATAAATTGCCCTGAAAATGTTGCTCGAGTACAAGCACCCACCGTCATAGATTATCAGGACGCAAGGTGACTTGGTGAAAGTTATTCTGTCGGCATTATCACAGCTATACCTTAGTAGATATAGCAATAAGTAGTCAGGGCGAGTATCAAAATAAAGATAACTACTTAGCTCGTTAAACTATACTACTTACTAGCAGTTGCTAGTCATAAAACATTATCCGTTTTAACACTTTAGCTTCTTTTGTACGCAATAATGGTACTTTTCATTATTTTTAAATATATGTCTTGTAGGAAATTTTAATAAAACGAGATTACAGGAAAACCTGTAAGAAGTCTATGGTATTAAATATGGTAAATATTCACAGAATATTTAAAGCGTCTACCTGTATAATAAAATAAATATGTAAGGGGGGCTTCCATCGATCCATAAAACAAACGTGTTTTTTTTTTGCTTGCTTATAATGGTCCGACTCTCACTTGGCCGGTTTTTTCATGTCACTGACACTGTAACTGACAACCCTAGAGTACACGAAAGATCATGTAGATCAGTTAGGTATATCCGACGGAGAGAGAAGGCATGATTAGGCATATTTTCGTGCCTAAACACCGGTTTTGTTAGACAGTGACTCTTCTGTACGTTATTCTATCTATTCTTTCCGGCGTGGCCTTATGCTGTCTTCTAAAACGTACTGTGACATTGCTAAAACCATATTGTCCCATGATTGATTATAATGAACCAGTTTCATTAAATACAATAATTCAAGAACAATGTCAATACCACTGTGTCGCTTCAATTGTGAAACAACGTATCAGATTAAATACATTTTAAAATACATACTTATCAGTTGGAAAGCGATATTATGTATCAGAATCTTGTCTAAGTCACAGAATAGATAATAGTACTAACGTACAGAAGAATCACTGTCTAACAAAACCCGTGTTTAAGCACGAAAATATGCCTAATTATACCTTCCCTCTCTGTTGCATAACACGTGCTCTTTCGTGTACGCTAGGGTTGTCGGTTTGCCATCCGCGTCACCCAACAACACCAAACATCTTGGCTACATATGCAACTAACACTATAATAAGAAGCAAAGAGAACTTCCGGTCACCGCCACGGCACGCGCTCCACGCGAAACCAGACTGCGCCAAAACAAAGGGAGGCTTATGTGTTTCGCGCGTATCTATGTATGCATATATGTGGGATTCTTTATTAATGCTAAGTTTGTAAAGTTTTTAAGTGTTATGGGAGAAATCAAAAGAAAGTAATATGAGTATGAATGCTATAATAAAACAGATAGATTAATGCACCCAGAAACAAAACTATGAATTGATACGAACGCACAGCAATTCACAGAATAAATAGATTCAGATCAAACTGAATCGTTTCAATCTATTTTATAATTGCTTTAATAACAGCGAAGAATGAAACTGTTAACCGCTTCGTCATTGTGACCTTTAGTAAATTTATTTGTCATTTAGAGCTTGATTAGCAGGCAACATTGTAACATCTTGGACACTATACAGAATGAGCGATCGAAAATGTTAAAAAAAGTGCGGGGAAGTCTGATATTATAATAGACAGGAAAAATATTATTAGGAAATCATCGGTTTTAAATATAAGAAAACTGCTTTCACAAAATAAATTGACATGATAGATAATAAGATTTATTCTTAACAACTTACATTATCAACTTTCGTATAAAATAACATAAGGTTTTTCTTGGAAAATGACCATTCCTACGTCGCATAGTCGAATCGTCGATTTTTATAAAAATCTATGAATGCAGTTTTACTAAATCGAAGACGACGTCGCAGAGAACAAATTTCTCTCTGTTGTATAGTTTCAGACTTCCCCATACTGACTCATTTAGAATGCGAGCAATATATATTGTGTCCTCACCCTCGACGTTACAGGGGTGCGGGGCCATGACGATATACCTGTCCAATAAATAATAATAAATCTGTAGAAACCACGAGTTTGTATAGTTAAAGATACTTACAAAATTATACACTGTACAGGGCGAGAGTATACTTAAACAGAATCTAAAATTACTGTTTTTAAGGTTCCGTAGTCTATCTAAAAACAATTACAGTTTCGCCATGTCCGTCTTTCTGTCTGTCCGTCCGTATGTCACAGTTAATCTCGAAGACTATTAAAGTTACACAGCTGATATTTTGCACAACTTTAGAAGATGGCCCCACGCGCAAGGATGAAGTTTAAAATTACTAAAAATATATCTTTTAGGGTAGCTCCCATACTCCTAAAATATATTTTCTTATACATCTCAAATGAGGCATTTCATTTTCACGCATTCAAGTTATGGACTCACGTTCTTTTGTGTGAAACTTGTCTGGACTTACTTCATGTTAAAACATCTTAGTTTGTATTGAAAACGTGCCATAAATTCATCGCAAAAAACCAACACGTTAATCATAAAAATAATAAAAATAATTGCTTATTTTCAGACAATGGTCCATAGCTTGTTAGTTACAAATCTTATTACTATGTTAAATATTGTACTGTAATATTACGACTGATGATAAAATTCAGGGGTGTAGCTACTGCCGTATCTATCAGCCATTTCAATGATACGTAGCCCCCGGGCTAGATGGGCCCGGAACTTAGCTCCTAGGTGCATTTATTGTAAGTAATTACTTATAATCAATATATAATTATTTTAATACAATGCGAGTGTTTGTTTCCTTATTGAAAAATCTTTACCCTCCATTTGGGGCCATCAAATTTTGATACAGGGCCCGTCTAAGTGCTGTACATTGGGCCACTAGTGGTGGCCACAGCAAATCTGCTAGTGGCAGCCACAAGTTGCGGACGAGATTTTGTATGGCAACGGCGCAAACTGAGCGTTCGAGTTGCTGCGTCCAAGCCACAATCTGCGGGAGTGGTCACTCGCTCGCTACTTGTGCCCGCGTTTAGTGGCCACCACTAGTGGGGCAGTGGTAGAGCAACTGCCTACTGCGACAGGATCGCGCGTTGGAGTCCAGTTAGGGGCAAACTTTGTGAGCACGAATTTTTTTACCCGAGACATGGACGTTTAGTAGGTAAGTATATATTTATACTAGTAGCTCCGTGAGCTGTAGACCTCGCGACAAACTTAACTTTGGTGTTGCAAAACTGTTATCCCCATACATTCGACATAGGTCGCGCTCAGTTTACCAACACCGCAAATAAGTTTGTATTCGCAAAACCCCCATATCTCCGCCATGTTGAAAACGATACCTCACCGAGTTTCTTGTCGGCTCTTCTCAGTAGAGATTTTTTTCCGAACCGGTGGTAGATTCATTCCTTGACTTTCATAAGAGCTTGTAAAAGCCTAAATTGAATAAAGATATTTTGACTTTGATTTCATACGAAAGCATTTTTGGCCAAGCTGAAAACGAGACCTGGTGCCTCATTCGGGAACGCTAAGTGATTCTGTAGCGACTCGTAAGCCAGATCTCTCATCTCGCTCTTACGCATTTCGCGTCGTGCGGAAGAGTGGAATGAGAAATCTGGCTTACGAGTCGCTACAGAATCACTTAGCGTTCCCGAATGAGGCGCCAGATTGCATCCAAATCCATTCAGCCGTTATGGCGTGAGTAAAACACATCCATCCATCCAAACTTTCGCATTTACAATATTAGTAGGATTGTAATTTATTATTTATTGTTCATATGTGTCAAGCAAAAGGCAAATGTCATGGGTTTCATTTGCGTTACATCATTGCGATATCAACAAAGATAACGCAAAATAAAACTAACATAATAATATATCAAAAGCATCACGAAGTTATTCTTTAATAACTATAATAATGTTATTAGACACGTACGAGAGGCATCCATTTTATCTTCTGTATCTACAACCTACAATTAATATTTTATCAAATGTATAAATATAGATAAGCATGTTTCGGTTAGGATTCACAAATATCTTGATTTAAATCTTGAGTAAACTTCTAGGATACGAACGATTTTGAAAACAAAAAACCCGACCTAGTGCGAGTCGGATTCGCGCACGAAGGGTTCCGTACGATTATTTATACAAACGGCAAAAAAATCACGTTTGTTGTATGGGAGCTCCCTTAAATATTTATTTTATTCCGTTTTTTAGTATTTGTTGTTATAGCGGCAACAGAAATACATCATCTGTGAAAATTTCAACTGTGTAACTGTCACGGTTCATGAGATACAGCCTGGTAACTCTTAGTAATAGGGTCCCGTTTTACTCTTTGGGTACGGAACCTTAAAAACCGAACTAGTGCGAGTCGGATTCGCGCACCGAGGGCTCCGTATAACGTACTTATAAAGAATAATATAGCAGCTGTGTTAGAGATGATGCCATTGATGAGCCAAACAGCCACAACTAAAAGTTAACTATGATGAGATGAATGATATGAACCCATCTGCTTATAACATATGTAATCCACGCTCACAGATCCAACATCCTAAAGACACCGCTTAACCTAACTTTTACTACCAAATAAAGCATAATTCTGGGGTCCTAGTGAAAAAGGGGTTAAGTCGAAAAAGTGTGACATTTAGTTATATAGCTTGTTGAAATCAGAAGAAGCTATAAACCAAATTTCCACCAAACGGCCCGCATCGCATCGGATCGGAAAGGATTTTACAATCTTTGAACGACATTTTAATGTCGTTCAAATGAATTATCATGTACACAGTATTTAAAGTCTATATTAGCTATCATTGGCCGCGCGTCGCAGGATACTTTCGGCTACGATCGCGTGTCGCGGAAGACGCCCGCGGTCAGGCTGCTGTGCGCGGCTAGCTAATATAGACTTTAAATACTGTGTACATGATTAAATATCGTTTAAACATTTTAAAATCAGTTCAGATTCGATGCTATGCGGGCCGTTTGGTAGAAATTATGCTTAAATTATCCTCACATTTATCAAGCCAACGGCATCTTGTTTTGTCGAGAATGTCGAGAAATTCCCTAAAGGCCCTCTACACGTTGGGCCAATATCGCCCAAAGCACGCATCGATATCGTTAGAATGACACAGATATTTTTATCTCATTCTTATGTATGAACGTCATACGCGTAATAAAAGTGCAGTGGTCACAGAACTATATGGATATAGAAGGAAAGAGTGTATGTTCCCGCGTGCCAAAAAGATGTCGTGAGATCATCTTTGTGTGTAACACCGGCAGTGGCAGCCTAGTTGTCTCACCCGCTACAGAGGGTCGCGAGTTCAAACCTCTGAGATATTCGGATCTCATGAGCATTTTGATGAAGGGAAACATCACGAAATAATTCAAAGTTGTGTGTGTAGTCCCCAATCCTGGCCACTATGATATGAGCTCTGTGCCTAGCAAAGGGACACATAGAAGCCGATGATGATATCGTATGAAGTCAAGTCGGGCCAAGGTGTAGAGGAGCCTTAAACATTGGAAGGAAAGGCCATATTTTGTACAACTGGTTTAATTTCGTGATTAAAATAAGGTGTCGTTGACTTTAATACTGGTTCAATTTCTTAGAAACATGCCAAGGTAGGGTTCCGTAGTGAAACGAGAACCTTCCGGCCATCTTTTATAGTGGTGCATTTCAGGTGTGTGTATGTGTGTGTGTTAATAGTCTTCGATAAAAAGTGACTTTGACATACGGACGGACGGACAGTCGGACGAACCAGTCCTGAAACTATGAGTTCCTAGTTTGACTACGGGACCCTAAAAATGGGCACTAGAACACACTGATCTAGTCCTAAACTATATATATTTATATTTAAAGTGAATTCATCATCACTTGTCTTATTTGGTAAACAAGTTTATAACCTCAAAATGTAACTTTTTTTGGTGAAATGAAAATGAAAATGAAAATGAAAATATTTATTTTGCAAGTAGGCCACCTGGGCTCTTTTACATGTCTGAATCTACCAGCGCTTCGAAAGGTGGCATCTGCTTAGAAGAAACGCCGCAAGAAACTCAGCAGTAAGTCTTTTTTCAACTTTGGCAGTACAGTTTTGTATAAAAACTACTTTATCCTAATTAAAGCAATCCTAGGTGAAAAATTGGCAAAGCGATGTCTAAAATATTAACTCCTTCGGTTGCGTAATTTACAAAGAATGCACCTTGGCTGTTTTAGCAAAAAAAGGTGCATTTTGAGGTTAGAAACTTGTTTACCAAATAAGACAAGTAAATTTGAATTCACTTTATATAGTTTAATTATTTTTAAGGACGGAAGCAAAAAGGACGTTCTACAAAATGTTTGCGCAATCTACCATTATTATAAATGTAAACAACCCTTCGGCTCTGTGTGCTTGCATGCGTGAGTGTGTGTGTCTTCATGTTTGATCTCCTTAACGGCAGAACGGATTTTCATGAAATTTGGTATATACCTTGGTTTATAGATACTTTACTTTCTGGAATAGAATATACTTAGGGTACTTTAATCCCTGTGATTTCGCTAGCAGAAGCTAGTAGATCAATAAAATACTTTCTTATACGGAACCCCATTTCATGCTCAGCTTGCGCTGTTTTATTTAAACTCAAGGCCAGTACTAAAACTTGTTTTATCTACACCCATAACATAAAACCTCCATTGGTTAATCAAAAACCGTATGAAATGACCACCATTTTGACAACCAATTAGGAAAAACCAGTGCTGCGATAAAGAAATAACATGACTTCTTTATCGTTTTTAGTAAAGAAATGAGATTAAAATTGGAACAACTGTCAAAACTCAAGTGGGTCTCTATTCTAGTATCCATAGATATTAAAAAGTTATTGATACGAAACGTCAATTCAGTATTATTTTTTTTAATATAAACTGCACAATATTTGATCTCGAGTGACGTGAGAATAGAGACTTCATCCGTTTGTCTATGATTTAAAAAAAAATGGTCTTGACGGAAGATCGTATTTGCCGCCATGTTGACGTTTTGCTGAACGAAAGTAGAATTGTTGTTGAATTGAATAGAAAAAGTTGTTTGTAATTTACATTTTAGTTGAAAATATGAATAGTAAGTAGCCTTCTCGGAGTGTGTGTGATGTGAAAATGCGCCGGATAAAACTGCACTTGTGTTTTAAGGCCTATCATTATGCAACCGTTGCATAAACTACTATAGCGTACTCAATTTAAATTATCTTGTGATACTCCAATTATAAAAATCGGTCCAGTCGAAAAAAAGAAACGGCAATTTTAATTAAAAGATGCTGTTAAATACATAGCGCTCTATGCGTAAATAGAAGCGGGGAACTAGTATTCGCATATAATACTAAAAACATAATATTTACTTACATATATATTAGTCTACAATGAATCAGAACATAAGGAAAACTAACGATATTGAATTGATAACCAATGAGTATTTGTTATTCAATAACTACATATAAAACAGTACCGTGACTCACTTAAAGACAACGCACAGCCTAAACGGGTGGTCCTAGAGGTTTGAAATTTGGAGGAGACATTCCTCGAGTACCCTAGAGGTGCACTAAGGAGGGATTTCTTGAAATTCGTTCCCTAAAGGGGTGATAAGAGAAGATTGTACGGAAAAAATCGCGGGCGAAGCTGTGGCGGGTCCACTAGTTCAATACAAACTTACTCTTCTTTCCATATAGCTTTAAGATATTTTTAAACCATTATAATTCCACGGGAAAATCTATGGCGCAGGTCGTTTTGACGATTGCTTAAAAACGAGCTTTGCAAGAATGTAACATAAATTTATAATTGAACAAGAACTATATAAACCAAGGTAATTCATAACTTAGCTAATAACCGAAAAGAAAAAAATACTTTTCCGTGCCTCCGGTTACCATGTCGGGTTCATCCCTCGCCCAACATATAGGCATAGCCATTGGGCATAACTGTACGAAGAGAGAACGCAGCTAGCCTATGTGGCACTTATTTATTTATTTAGAATCACCAACAGATAATATATCTTACATTTTCACTTTTCTATGTTACATTCCAGATAGATGCTTATCTAATTATAGGTAACCACAGCTTTTACTTGTGTCCTCAAATCTACAGTACATATAAAATTAATATTCACTACATTCTAATACAGTGCAGTTAAATGTAAATAGTAGTTTATGCAACGGTTGCATAATGATAGGTCTTAAAACACTAGTGCGGTTTTATGAAACGAGCTTTTAGCGAGTTTCATAATAAGATCGCACGTGTGTTTTAAGGCCAAATTATGCAGAGTTGCATACATAACTTTATCTACACACATATTATAAATCCTCCATGATGGGTTCAGAAACAATATTTTCTGGCAACAAGTTATTTGTTGCAATCGTGGCTGCATATTTCCGATATCCGGCGCATTTTCACATCACACACACTCCGAGAAGACTACTTACTATTCATATTTTCAACTAAAATGTAAATTACAAACAACTTTTTCTATTCAATTCAACAACAATTCTACTTTCGTTCAGCAAAACACCAACATGGCGGCGTCCTCCGTCAAGACCATTTTTTTTAAATCATAGACAAACGGATGAAGTCTCTATTCTCACGTCACTCGAGATCAAATATTGTGCAGTTTATATTAAAAAAACATACTGAATTGACGTTTCGTATCAATAACTGTTTTAATATCTATGGATACTAGAATAGAGACCCACTTGAGTTTTGACAGCTGTTCCAAATTTAATCTCATTTCTTTACTAAAAACGATAAAGAAGTCATGTTATTTCTTTATCGCAGCACTGGTTTTTCCTAATTGGTTGTCAAAATGGTGGTCATTTCCTACGGTTTTTGATTAACCAATGGAGGTTTTATGATATGGGTGTAGATAAACAGTTTTTTTTAAATTAATTCTTTAATTGATTAAGTTTGCAGAAGAATAAAGAACTATCCCACGTGATCCAACCAGCTAAAATAGTCCAAGACTTTTCTTTTGAATCCTTTTAAATTGTCATGGAATATATCAGCCTCTGTGGTTTTCGGGAGATGGTTGTATAATTTAACCATTCTTGCGATGGCAGAGTTACGACCCACATTTGTTCTTTTAAACGGATCCTTAAACAGCTTGTAGGTACCTGGGCGAGGCAATCATGTGGGCACAGTTATTTTTGTCCGATTAAGTAGCTCAGGACAGTCCAGACCTTTACAATTAATTAATTTGAAAAGAAACATAAGGTCCAATGTTTTTCTTCTACTTAGACGATGAATACAGGTAGTTTACTATAAGTCTAATACTTTTTTTTCTTTTTCAATAAGGAAGTTTTATGAAAAATGCTAATTATTAAATAAAAAAATATTGAACATATATTTTTTCATTTGTCGATTAAAAACAATATTACGAAGATATAGAATAGAATAGTTTCATTTATTTCGGACCTTGATCCATGTCGGGTTAGTAACATAATATTGTTTTTTTTAAAATACGTACTAATCAAATAATAATCTAAATATACTAAATTAAATCCAACAATTAAACAATTAATGTTGATATAGTGCGTTGAAGTTTCGCGTGACCTCACGACTTTGCACACTTTGTACACCCGAACTTTGATGCGCGTTATCTTTGTCAATTTGATTGATTTGATAAAGCAAAAAATACGTGTTCAATATTTTTGATAATCTAACTAATAATAATAAATAATAAATAAATCAGGGAACAATCTTTACACAAATCGATCTAGTCCCAAAGTAAGCTCTAAAGGCTTGTGATATGGGTACTAGACGACGATATACATACTTATATAGATAAATAAATACTTAAATACAAACATCCCAGACTCAGGAACAAACATTCGTGCTTATCACACAAATAGCTGGAAGAGATCTCATTAGGATAAGCTCGCCTTTGTACACTGTTTATGTCATAATGCAGAATGTTGTTTTATTTTATGTGCAATAAAGAGTTTACATACATACATATTTGCCCTTACCGGGGATTGAACCCGGGACGCTAGCTTCGGAGGCAGGGTCACTCCCAACTAGGCTAACCACGTCGTCAAACTGACGGAATAGTTACAAAATTTCAGAAAACTTCCTTATTTTTCATTGTATTTTTTAGCTAACAACTGATTTTTAGGGTCCCGTACCTCAAAAGAAAAAAAACGGAACCCTTATAGGATCACTCGTGTGTCTGTCCGTGCGTCTTTTGCAGCCAATTTGCTCCGAAACTACTGAACCATTTAGTCGAAATTTGGTACACATTATTTAAGTCACGGACGGAACACGGACGGTATAACGAAAATAAATGAATTTAAAACATGGGGGCCACTTTGAGGGGGTAAACTAGAAAATGAAAAAAAATTGCAAACTATGGCGTGTGACATATCAAATGAAAAAGCTGGTTGTGAGAAACTTATTTAAAAAATATATATATATAATTGGGTTTGAAGTTATTTAGAAAAATCCCCTTATATCCGAAACTACTTGGCCTACAATTTTCAAAAAATACAACAATACATATTTTTTTACCTGTAGATTACAGGAAAACCTATGGTATTTAAAGTATCATTTCATATAATCAGGGAACCCTCTCCACGCGAGTTTAACTCGCACTTGTCCGGCTTTTTTTACAACACCACTGGAATACTTAACTTCACTTACAATAAATTAATTCTAAATTAATTTAAAAAATACGACCACAGTTTTGTAAACTTAAAGTAGCAAAGAGCTTCAATTTTAAATATTATATATTTCAGTCATCATTCTCTCAAAATAGCACATTATACATATAAACAAACCTTTTTTCACTATATTATTTGCCACGTTTTTTCCGCGTCGCATCCGAGCGCGGTTACAATGCTATAACGACTGCCGTCGACGCGTCGATGTCACCCGTTATACGCTCCCTGAAAGATCACCGCTTACGCGTTTCAGATAAGTCTGCTGGTTATTGACTTACCAATCAGCTGTGTATCCACTAAAATATTTAAGTACTTAACAAAATATCTAAACATAATGTATAATGAAATCGTAAAGTTGAAAAAACTCTGTACATTGAAGATAACAATGAACAAGTAATAAGTTCAAAAACTAAAACACGATTACTGAAAAATCAGTATGAAACAGCCCCCCCTTTTCAATAATATAAAGAATAAGAACATAATTTTTTTTGCTTTGCCAAATTAAATTATTATTGTTAAAAACTGTTGGAAAGGGTCACCGCCGCCCATGGACATCTGCAACACCAGAGGTGCTGCCAATGCGTTGCCAGTCTAGGGAGGATGGGGAATGGGGATGGGATGGGGATGAGGGAATAGGCCTCCGGATCTCGTCACTCACCGTACGAAACCCAATAGCAAGCTATTACTTTACGCCGATATTCTGTGAGAAAGTTTTATTAGTATTATCTAACGATAATACTAATAAAACAACTAATAAATAAAAAATATTTAAATTCAAAATATTTAATACGAACGTATTAAATATTTTTATGAAGAATGATCATTATGATGTAGAATGATATGAGAAAGATTTTCGGACTTCCGATAATAGGACTTCAAAAGTTATGTGAAAAAAGACGCACCCTGTTTTTGTACTACTCGATTGTAAGTATACATTCAAAATAGATAATACTTACTTCAAAATTGGTGTTCGTTGTCTTCTATAGCTTACATAGTCACAGTTGAACGAACCTCTTTTCTAACCGACTTCAAAAAAAAAGGAGGAGGTTCTCAATCCGGTTGTATTTTGTTTTTTTTATGTTTGCCACTTCGCAACTCCGTCATTTATTAATCGATTTGGGAAATTGATTTTTTAATCGATAGGGTATACTTCCAGATTGGTCCCGTTGTAGTCAAAGTCAACGTGTGATGAGAGGATCTATGAGGAATCGATGGAACTCTTCAAATTACAGGAAAACCTATGAGAAGTCTGAGGTATTTAAAATAAGATGAGAAATTTCAGATAATCATGTACAGAACGGAACCCTCTCCACGCGAGTTTAACTCGCACTTGTCCGGTTTTTTTAATAACAACTAATAAAAGTTTTCTTTTTAGAACGCTTGTTTCTATGTAGAGTCTGTGATTTTGAAGCTCAGCGTTGTTCAGAGCTTAAAACCAAGCGTGTATTGCAAGCCCGTCCACCGATGACGATTAATTTACACTGGCAACTTTTTTCACACGTCTATATTTTAACAAGTTAAAAACTTAAATAATTTTATCAGACCCATATTTTTCCCCTTTTTGCATAGGTAAAAACTTTTTTTTTAAATTCGTTCAGTCTCATCCCTAGTAGCATTTTCCATTGGCATCTATTGGCTAACAGTAGGGAATCCGTAGGGATATAGTTAGTAGTTTGCCCACATAAAACTAACATCATCACCACATAATATAAGAAAAAATATCATTACGCTCTACCAATTACCAACGTTGGGCCATTGTGAATACCGCTACCGTTGTTTAAAAACGGTTGGCATTTCTGCATTATATAAAACGAAGGCCCTATTAGATATTAAGTAACGTTGGCCCGATGCAGTAAAATATTATCATTACGCCCATCGACCTATCAACGTTGGGTCAATGCGACTTCTGCTACGGTTGCTTTGAAACCGTTGAATTTGTGCATTATATTATTTCAGTTGGAAATTCTACAATGGCCCTTGGTTGTACTTGGTTGTAGGTCTTACCTCAACGACGGTCAAATCTAAGCGTTGGCCAACTAAAGAGACCCATGTGGCCCAACCAAATGCCAAGACTAATAGTACATTGTGCATCTAGGGCCGTAAGAAGGGGATAACTAAGGAGAGTCTGTTAGAAGCCCGATGCCGATAGGCGAGGGCTTTTATGACTCGAGTTTGTTATCCCCTTACTGCCCGTGATACACACAATGTTTTTCATCACATTTGCCAGGAATGAAATAAAAATTAGACAAAAAAATATATATCGGGTGGGTAGAACAAACTGTATGTCGCGATCAGCGTGGGGCGGCTCCGCCGGCTGCGGCACCCGCGCGCCCCCTCCGACCTGGCGCATACTTAACTGCCCGCGGGAGTTCGAAACCATACAAAATCCATAACTCCCGCTGACGGCGGGGCCCATAGAGGAGTTAAATCGGCTATAGCTGCTCTATACGCCTGCGTATAATAACACCCTTTCCGAGCAAGTGTGATGAAAAGGTTATTCAAGTTAAAGAGATATGATAATTGAATAATAGAATTAAGCACGTAATTCCTATTATCTTTGTACGTAATCTTATCCTAATACTTCTTAGTAACCACCTGAATGACGACCATAAAAAGTTAAAAACACAAACATGTTGTGGTGTAAAAATTTCGTGATAAAATATTAATTACCGCAAAAATAGATTCTATTTTAAGCGAAAGATTAAATTGAAACACATATCAACTAAAATATGTTAATCCATTCTAAAGTCTGTTCGCCGGGTGTTGATAAAAAGAAAATCAGTATCATTAAGTAATATGAGTTGCGCAAACCGCTCTCGCTAGCGTAAACTATCGCTCGGTCCCTTTTACTTGTATCGGCAACAAGCAGCATTTCCGATAGATTTCGATAGCGAGAACGGTTTGCGCAAACTCATGGTAAGGGCTCTGGGCTTCTTAACTCATTTACAAATAGCGAACCGCTAAGGCGTCGTCCACAAATTACGTAGGTAACGCAAAATTCTCAAATTTTAACCCCTCCCCCCGCCCTCCCTCCATGTAACAGGACCGTAACGCTTCCTTTTCATTCCGTAATAAAGATAGTTAGTTAGGTAGAATTGTTTTTTTTTAATAAAGAATTTATATTTTTAAATAAAAAACGAAAGAAAGGTTTCAAAGAAGACAAATATTATTCTAAGAATGCCAAATCTCTTCCAGAGAAATAATGTAAAAAAATACATATTGATAATGTTATAAAATCGTGACGTAACGCAAACCTAGACCGCCACCCCCTCCCCCAATATACTAGGACTCTGTAACGCTTGACCAGAAATCCAAACCGCGTTACATAATTTGTGGACGACCCCTTACAGTCTAAATTAATCCCAACAAAAACATTTTCATGTAAAATGTTGCCAAGACGAGACCATTATGGCTCGCACTGTTAAAAGTTATCAGATCTCATGAAGCACCAATAAGCTACTAACTCTACAAGCCCTAACTTCACATACAGATATAGTGCATTAGTAGTTTATGCAACGGTTGCATAATGATAGGCCTTAAAACACTAGTGCGGTTTTATGAAACGAGCTTTTAGCGAGTTTCATAATAAGATCGCACGTGTGTTTTAAGGCCAAATTATGCAGAGTTGCATACATAACTTTATCTACACACATATTATAAATCCTCCATGATGGGTTCAGAAACAATATTTTCTGGCAACAAGTTATTTGTTGCAATCGTGGCTGCATATTTCCGATATCCGGCGCATTTTCACATCACACACACTCCGAGAAGACTACTTACTATTCATATTTTCAACTAAAATGTAAATTACAAACAACTTTTTCTATTCAATTCAACAAAATTCTACTTTCGTTCAGCAAAACGTCAACATAATGGCGGCCGTCCGTCAAGACCATTTTTTTTTTAAATCATAGACAAACGGATGAAGTCTCTATTCTCACGTCACTCGAGATCAAATATTGTGCAGTTTATATTAAAAAAACATACTGAATTGACGTTTCGTATCAATAACTGTTTTAATATCTATGGATACTAGAATAGAGACCCACTTGAGTTTGACAGCTGTTCCAAATTTAATCTCATTTCTTTACTAAAAACGATAAAGAAGTCATGTTATTTCTTCATCGCAGTACTGGTTTTTCCTAATTGGTTGTCAAAATGGTGGTCATTTCCTACGGTTTTTGATTAACCAATGGAGGTTTTATGATATGGGTGTAGATAAAATTAGTTTCATCGTGTTTTATCGGAAAAGTTCGTATTTATCGTGCTGTCTCAATTAGCTTCGGCAGGCCCGCAATTCTCGGCGCATTCGAGATAATCTAACAATCGAGATTAAACGTCAGTGCATACAGTCATTTGACGCAACTGTATGAATCTGACGTTTAATCTTGCAATCGACATTATCTCGAAAACATCGAGAATTGGGGGCCAGTGGCCATCATACCATGCTGTTATTTTTCGTTTTGACATTTGACAGTAAATAATAAAGTTTCATAGTAATTAATATAAACATGTCACTCATTTAATACAATAATTAATTGACACTTCGGGTCCCGTCGCCTTCCGATTGAGATCCGAGTTTTACCGATGGAAACATATTATTCACTATATCTGTACTCTACACCGTAGTCAAAAGGTGGCGTAAGGTGAAAAATGTATTCAATGTTCATTACTACTTTTCTGTTGTACTATCGTTTTTGTAGCAACAAAACGGCCAAGCCATATATTTTGACTAAGGTGTAGGAGTTTGTGAAGTTAGGGCTTGTAGAGTTAGGGCGTGTAGAGTTGGATGCTTGGCTCTTCATGCGATCTGATAACTTTTAACAGTGCGAGCCATATGGTCTCCTCTTGGCAACATATTACATGAAAATGTTTTTGGTAGGATTTCACTTTTTTTTGTAAGTTTCAAATTTGAACCGAATGACATTGTACTTACAGTCTAAATTAATAGTTTCGTTTATCCGCTGATCAGCCGCTGCGCACGTTAAAGAATTACACCATTGAAGTGTGTAAATACTATATGAGGCCATAAGAACAGTTCGTTCACTCAAATAGTGTGCGCGATTTGGTATGCCGCCACAACGAAGCCGCCGTCTCGAGTCAAAAATGGCGTCGGTTACTTCAAAGACCTACACCCGCAGTGTACATTGGTACGTCGCGCTGATGTCGCTAGGAAGCGCGTCGGTTATGTCGCGAGGAATCAAAAGCGCATTCAGAATGATGAAGAAGAAGAATTAAATAATCCATTGAAAAGAGAGTTAATATTATCGTGGATACCAAGATACTGATCTCAACAGCGAAGCTATGGTACTAAACGCACGAAGTGATTCGCAGGATTCAGATTACTAATAATACTAAATGATTAAAAAAGTACTTATTTAATTTTATACATGTAATTACCATAATACCGTGTGGGTGTACTGCACACTGTGCGGACGAATTGTATTTTGGTTATACTATAGCCGTACATAGTTAATATTTAACTCAAAAATTCTTTCGATATCTTTAAAATGCGTCGAACAATTTGGCGGAATGTGGCAGCCAATTAATTATTTCTTTATTTTATTTACAATCAGCTTTCTCCTTCGGTTTGGTCGTTACTCTGAGACTGGTTGCTTGGCAGGAGGTAACTTAAAGCTGCGCACACTGTAACAAAAGAAGATGTTTTAAAAAGGTTCCATCATCCGTTTATACAGGGTGACATAGGAGACATAATCATAGTATTTTTTCTGACTTGGTAATGGATAGGCATATTTATTTAAAACAGAATTAAAACAGCTGACGATAGAGACAATAAATATAAAACAAAATTATAAATAATAGAAATCGTCTATTAGGTATTGCTCGGCGCATCGTGTGACCGCCGGGGCTGCGTTTCCTCGCTACACCGCTAGGTGTGAAAATAGCACATTGCTGTCGAGGCCAGGAAGTAAGCAATAGATGTACAAGTAAGTAATCTAAACCTCTATTGCAATAATAATTTACCCTCAGACATACATAGTGATTTCAACTGATGCGAGGAAATATTATCCTTTGTCTATTAAAACTAAGGCGACTGTAACAACATGTCGGTATCAGATAGCTGTATTTATTCCAGAACCGGGAGGGGGGAGGGGGGGTCATGCACAATACTGTGATTGGTCGTTTACTCTGCTAGCCTATATTCATTGTAGCAGTTTTGTAAGCGCAATGTTTGAGCAACTTACCGAACAGCAGCACAGCGAACCCGTAGAAGGTGGCGGCGCAGGCGGCGGCCAGCAGCGCGCCCGCCGCGTTGGCGCCCGCCACCGAGCCCAGCCGCCCGCACATCAGCACCGCGCCCACCGCCGTGCCCCTGGCGCAAATCATATCGTATATATCATGCTTTAATCTGCGCTTGCGCAGGGGACTATACACGTGTATAATCATCGTCATCATCAGTAAATCATTAAAGTAATAAAGACATTCTAAGATAAAGACGTTTCGCTACTAGTGTATTTTAAATTGTAACATTCTAAGCTCCAGACGTTTTGCTAAAGATACATTTAGCGTTAGCAACATTAGCAACAAAGACATTACACAATCCAGACGTTTGAGCTATATTGTCATTTGGCGAAAAAGGAATTTTGATAGTAACCCATTCGTCTAGTGTTAATAAATATAATCTATTACACGAGTATGTTTTGAGAAACGGGCCTCAAGGTCTCTATTCGTATTGCCTAAACGATAGATATCGCGATGGTGACCTTTACTGTCACACAAACAATTTTGAGTTACTTTTTGCTATCGTCTAAGTCGTTATTTATGTAAACTACTGACAGAGTTTTGCGTGTCTATAATAATAGTTGAGTTATACCTCAAATTAGTTGGGAACAGCTGTACGGCATACGCCGTCAGCGGCCCAATGCCCAGTGCAGTGATCTGCAGAGCTGACATCATGATACCAGCCACGGTTCTGAAAAAGAGGTCAATTCAACTTATCATCATCATTATTTCGGCCGAAGGCTACCCACAAAGATCGCCACAACAACCGGTCCTGTGCTCACATACAGCATATTCCCGCAACCTTCACCGGTGCATCGGTCTACCTTATAGGTGGTTTGCACACGCTGAGCCTTCCCAAACGCTCAAGAACTCTTCGACCCCATCGGCCATCTATTCTACGAGCAATGTGCCCCTTCCTCTGGTATTTAAGCTTACACATACACATTCATAGCATCACGCCCGAAATCCCTAATGGAGTGGGCAGAGCCACAAGACTACTTGTGGCCACGTTCGATTAATTAGTCCTAAGATGGTATGATAAACCGTATGGTAACAGGTGATCAGCCCATCGCCCATACAGATAGTTCACCATGTTGGAGAGGTGAGGTGAGGACGGGTCCCTTAGTCGACTTTTACGACATGCCAGGATGAACCTGCACGCATTCTATGCTATTTCTTCACTCCCAGTGCAGCAGAGGAGCAGGATTAAAGCTTATGTGTCCGCAATCTACCCTGGGGGCAACTGAGGACTTATGCCTGTTCTCTCATGAGACCTTTGTGCTCAGTAGTGGTTTTTATAATAGACCGCTTATGCTCGAGCAATCTCAACAAGATCTCACCTATTTTTCAGTAGCCCAGACAAGAGACAGGTGACTCCAACACACATATACATGCCGATGAGGAGGCTCCTCTTCGAGATGGGAATCAGGCTGACCGCCATGACCACCAGACCGTACACCACCGTGGTCACAGCCATGATTATGAATGTGTCCTGGGATATATCGTCCACACACGTGGAAGAATCCGTCTGAAAACAAAGAATATTGCAGGAAGGAATACTACAGTGGATCCACCCATACTTGTCTTATTTGGTAAACAAGTTTCTAACCTCAAAATGTGTCATTTTTGGGTAAAACAGCTGTTTTATCCTGAACAAAGCAAACCTAGGCTAAAAATTGGCAAAGTGACGTCTAAAATATTGTCTCCGGTTCCTTTATTTGCACGTCAACAGTAGTTTTAGCCACAAAGGGTGTATTTTGAGATTAGAAACTTGTTTACCAAATAAGACAAGTACCTATGGATGAATCCACATAAGCAAGGTGACCATTAATGAATACGGGCACTAGTGAATGATACCAGTATCGATATCAGTTGTAGACAAGGCATCGTTTTTGATTTCCCCAAACGACGTATTCCTTAGATTTTCGACGTCACCATAGGCGTAATTTTAGAGGTGTCATCTTGATTCCCAACCAGTAAATAAAACTGCTTGCTATGTTATTCTTATGGCCGTTTCCAATATTCAATCCGCGGATAGTTTTGGTTACAACGGGCTACGGGTTAAAATTAGACATTGGCCGCATACAAAATATGTACATTTTTAAATGATACTAAGCAGATCTATCCATGGATTGTATGAATACTTGAAAAACACACGGCTTTACTCACGATTTATTGACAATAAATCGTGAGTAACGCCGTGTGTTTTTCAAGTATTCATAATGTCTCACGAAAGTTTTAATTTGACCATGGATTGTATGTTGAGAACGTGCTTTGACAGATTTCGTCTCTCATTTATCGCCTAAAAAAACCGACAATCATAAATTAACCCGTGCGCTCGTAATTATGCGGAGTTATTGATCTTTGATTAAAGTTGCCAGCTGGTTGACGGAGACCTAACTATTTAATATCGGATTAATACCTAAGTGGCTTACTTACTTTGCTTCTTGCGTAAGCGTATCATATCTCCTCATCCCCGTATGTCATAGCCGTGTATTATTGCTATGTACTAAATGCAGGCAATTTATCTCACTTCTTTTAACATTATGAGTTACTCTGACTCTGTTTAAGCTTTGTGTTTTTGATTTCAGGCAAGAAGAGACCAAATTTCAATGGTAGCATTTGACACATCAAAATTCAGAATAAAATAGCGAAAAATGTAGCGAGAAATGTTATTATTTATTTTATTGAATAGAGAGAGTATTCGAGGTTGAAGTGACTGAAATTGGTTACGGCTGCCAATGCACCTCCCTGTGGGTGGTGTCTCACTCAGCTGCGAGCTGGTAAGTATTATGAGCATTACGCTGACGCCTAAACCATTTGCCACAAATTAAGATTGTGCTATTTTGTTAATTATAGCATAGGTACACATTCGTTTGTATTCTTCTTTCTTTAAGTTGTTTTTACCACTCGTTTTGATTCCATTACTTACTTGATTATCAGATTGGTTCAGTAATATACAAATGGTGCCGTCCTCCTCGGTGGAGCCCTGCATCACCTTGTTGATGGTGTCAGGAGCGAACAGGAATAGGCCGTTTAATCTGTAAATAATAATATGGCAACCGGTTATGAGGATGTACATCCGGCAGAAGATTGGGGGCCGAGGCTTTTTAAATCTTAAGATCCTCCACGACCACGATGTGTGCAATCTTAGGCAGTACTTCCGCCACCCCAAATACGAGATGCATCACGACGTCGTTAGTCAAAAATCTAATTGCGATCTCTTTGAATAATAATTAATAATTAATAATTGCGGTCTTCTCACCATTCCGCATGATGTGGAATGGTGATGGTTTTTAAAGTATAAAGTATTCGATTGTTAAATTAATAAAATAGGATCCCTTTACTATGGATACTAGACAACAGAATTACTTGTAGAACCGGGGTTTAAATTCACGATCTTTTGCTCTAGAGGTGCGCGTTCGACCTTAAGGCTTCTTCTCGGAGCCCGGCTCCAAAAGATACATATAACATATACTCCTGCTTGATACTCACAAAGCAAACAGCCCGAACATAAGAAAGCCAGTAAGCGCCAGCCATTTGAAATGCGGCGGTCGCAGCAAATCCCACGCTTTCGCAGTTTTCTTCGTTGGTGCCAGCTCACAGTTAGACCCTTCATCTGAGGTCGATTCCCTATTTACATTCGACACTTTGATTGTTGACACCTAAAGAATTAATGAAAAATTCGATTATTACGCTAAGAAAAGTCTTTATCACATTTAGCGAATAGTTCTTACATTAGGGCAATTACTTTGACATGGTAAATGGATAGATTTTTACTTCGTTTATTTGGTCCATATGTATCAGTTGCTTCTGTGGAATCAAAAGCAATTTGAATAACAAAAACCGGCTGTAGTAAACATGTCTGTACTTTGTAAAAATATTGTTTGTCACTCTAGCTTATCGATAATATGTAATTGTGTTGAACTATGGCACGACATTTGCAATAGCCGTACCGCCACCGTGTGACAAGATGTCTTACCGGGTAAGCTTCACGCGGTGCGCCGTTATTCCTTGAATAAATATGACTTAGGACCGCTAAAGCCTCCTCCTGTTTGTTCCTCGTCATCAAAAACTTGGGGCTCTCTTTGGCCTGAGTTAGCCAAATCGTGACGAAGAGAAGAGGCGCTGCATAGGCTGCCGTCAGCAGGCGCCAGGGTCGCACGTGTATGCCCAGTCGGGTCCAGTCGAACGGGAGGACGCCCCAAGCTAGGACTGAATGAAAATCAAATTAGGATACCAAAGAACACACTACGTGACGTTAAAAAAATTTAATTGTGTCTTGTTATCAGACTCGAGATACAGTGGCCCGTTTCACGAAGCTACATGTTACAATTTTACAAGCAAAAACTGGCAGCACCGATGTCAGATTCCATACATCTGACCTGTATTCTGACCTTGATTTGATAAAGCAAAAAATACGTTGTTAATATTTTTTGATAATCTAACTGACGAACTATATAGAATTATTATTTATTTACCCAAGAAACATCCCTCCCTATTGACCCGCATTTGTTTTGGTTTACAAGCTAAAACTGGCAGCACTGCAAGTCAGATCTATAGAATCTAAAAACAGTGTTTGTTGCCAGTTTTGTTTCTAAAATTGTAACTTATAACCTCGTGAAAGAAAGAAAGAAAGACATACGTGGACTGAGCGTGGAGGACGTCGTCAGAAATCCATTCATGATCAGCAGAGCGATGTCTCTTCTCTTCTGAGGTATAAGCTCGCTGGCGTACGCCCAGCCTAATGAAGATGGACAAGAAAGGCTGGAAATTGAGAATATTGTAGAGTGGAGTGGACGGACATCATTATAAATGGACTGTTTAAGTATATGTCTAAGGCTAATGGCAATACTTTTATAACCCTTGAAAATAATAATGAACCCAATTCAATACCTGATTAACACTAAGTACACAGAGTGACCCAGGAAATTATGTCAAGCAGAGGTCCAGAGGTAGAACACCTCATGGGTTATCAGATTCACCCCCGTGAATGTTTCACGATTTATCAAAGTTAAGGAGTACCTAATAGGATTTTTTTCTGTGAACCAATGGCAAAAATCACCCATTTCATACAAAAGGCGTTAAAAACTATTTTCACCCCTTAAATGTTAAGCGATGTTAACCAATTTTTGATAGGTTGTCAGTCGGAACAAAAACTAGGTCTAGTTATAAGTTTTTTGAATATTGATTAAAGATCAACAAAGACAAGTAATCGCCGAAATTAGTTTTGTATGAGAATACTGAAACAACAATAAAACTGAATTTTTTGATTATAGTGAAAAAACAAAACGTACAGACCTAGATTTTGTTCTGACTGATAACCTATTAAAAATTGGCCAACATTGGTTAACATTTAAGGGGTGGAAATCTTTATCGCGTTTTGTATGAAAAGCCGTAGGTTCACACTCCTCTTAGGTAAGTGCGAGAAGATAAAATGCAGTTGAGATTTTGGACAGCGATAAAAAAATATTACACCAGTTTTGGGCGATTGTGATACCCCTTTGAGGGGCTCTACCTCCGGAACTGCGCTTGACAAAATTTCTTGGTACATCCTGTCGTGCAAGTTATACATTTTGAACTGCTACATAGGTCTGAATTTCAATAAGTCAACTTGTTGTTCCATAGATTCGAACTTATTACAGCCAATTGAAATCAAACCTATTATATCACGACACGAACTTGCTCGAGCTCGAACCCATGGAGTCTCGAGTTTCTGTAACCATGAACAATCCGATCGGCTCCGGCGACATTCCGAACCCAGGAATGTCGCCAAATCATTTACAGACAAACAGACACATTCAAAAGTAGGAACTTACAACAGAGATGCCGTTAGCTTGCACAACGCAAACGTTATTAAATTAGGCATGAAGGCAGCTGCAAAACCGATGATTCCTGATGCTGCAGCGGTGAACAGCAGGACTGGCTTCCGGCCCAGGGAATCCGACGCCCGACCCCAAAATGGCGCGGTGATGATTACACCTGAAAAGACAACAAAACGACTAGGTTAGGTTTAAAAAATAAGTTTGTAAGTTATATTATTAACAATCATGAGCTTAGTTACAATAAATGACAGTTAAAATCAATAGCGACTCAGTTCAGATTAATAAACCACTTCAAATTGCATGAGATCAGGCGGCTTAGCACGATCTCTAAATGCGTTTATTTTTAGGCTCTAAGCTGAACTCTATCGCTATTTCATTTCATACCTCACAATAAATTTTACATAGTCGCGGTATGAAATAGCGGTGCAGTTTAGTTTAAGGTCTAAAGAGAATCGTATTAAGATACCGCGGTAACCCTTCAGGTAACCCCGAGCTAATATATAAAAAATAAATATAGATATTATTGTCGGATTGCAAATCTGATGCCATCAAATGGCATGGCAGAACGATCCAACTCGAGTTACAGTGTTTTGGGTTGCTCTAAACAGTTAATTAGGATCATAACTGCTGGACCAACGGGACCAAAACATCTGCTGCATTGCCCGCTACACCGACGACATCACATCTCTCTACAAAGCCTGAAGACATTGTATGTACGCATCAAGACCAGAATAAACCTGAGGGTCGAGCGGTTGGAATCCCGCTCCAAGGTTAACTTCAACTCCTTCGTTGTGAGAGTACCGATGCAAGATCCATCGAACTTCATGGTGCAAGAGTTTTGGCTGAAGGGTGTCATATTTCGGCGATTCCGCGGCCGGCTCGCTGAATATGACTCCTTAATTGAAATTGAGTCACACATCGCAGAATTGATGTGTTAGCTTTAAGTTATGTTGTTTACGCATATGTGCGTAGTCGTTATGGGCATCGTTGCATGAACTTAAAGTTATTATTATTATAACTCATCCAATTGTTTTGCTACTTATGTGTTTTAGTTTAGTTATAACTAACTTATACTATAATAGGTAGGTAAATTTAGACTTTTAATCGACTAAGGTGTTCAGAAACGCATTTTGTAAAATAAGTAAAGTATAGGTAGATCAAAGTCGCGGCTGGGATACGGGCAGGTGCGAACAAGTTTGGCAGCTTTATTTGCTAGCAAAAGTTAGCCTAATCGATGTCTTTAGGATATTGGTGGCGGTTGCTTGCCTTAGATGTGCCCCGTATCAAAATTTGTTGGGGGTCTAAATGAAAAGTAAAGATTTTTTTTAAAGAAACAGACGCTCGAATTCGTCTCAAACAAATGACAGCGAGCACTTGATGACGGAGCGGGCATGCGCGCCGCGTCCGGCGGTGATCGTTTTCTTATAGGCGTTTGTGCCATTTGGCCTTAACAGGCTTTACAAAAAATCAAGTTGAGGCGTCCTCTCTAGTATAATTACTCAAAGCTCGCATTTTTATATTGATTATAACTAATTACTAACAATAAGTGCTCCGAGGAGCTAAGTCCGGGGCCCCGTATCATTGATACGGCTTACGACGGTAGCTACGCCTCTGTCTGTGTCACAGATGTTTTTTACGTGATCACGCTACCATGACACTGTCGTCAAGGTTAATCTTCGTAGTCCAAGAATGAGACCACTAACCGTCCATAACCAACCTATGTTAGGGATAGCAATGAGTAACCCCTTCAGAGTGTCAGGCACGTCCAGGTCGCAGGCAGCAGCTGGCAGGATGAACGCGCTCCCGATCATCTCGATCAGCGCCGAGGACAGCGCCGCGAGCATCAGTGTGCAGTGGAACACCTGGTATTTGCCAGCACCTAGACGACATTAAGATCATTTATCTATTTATTTCACACACATGCAGTACAGGAGAGACCAAAGCACTCGCACGAAAAAAATACAAATACGAAACGGGTGCCATCTATTTGTTTTTCTTTTTATATGTACCGTATACCTTTAAAGAGAGCAGCATTTCACATGATCATAAATCTTTTTTACCACCACATGTGTTGAAAGTTACCAAAAGAAATACTCAATTTACAAAACTTTTAGTTCTCGTCTAGAAATAAAGGAAACCCTCTACTCTATGTTTATTTTTTTAATGACAATTTAAACGATAACTAATAAGGATAATTTTGAAATTAACATATTTGAGAAACTCCTTCAATCAAAGTTATGGCGTCAAAAATACTAACCTGTAACGATCGAAAACTGTAAGACTTCTATTAAATCTTAAATCTCATATTTGTACAATCTTCTAATAGTTCTTCTATTTAATTTCTTCGATGCAGAATTGAAACATTACCCACTACTTATGGGACATCCTGTACTTTCATATGAATTTAATAAAAAGCTTTTATTTTGACATTACAAATAGACATTTTAATTTTATTTATTTATATAGATGTATAGAATTGAACTCACACGTGACCCCCTGCACGGTACAAGAGGCTGCGCGTGGCCACTCGGCTACCACAGCAATTAAGATATACCGTAGATAAAATCGGACAAGTGCGGATTAAACTCGCGTCGATTGGGTTCCGTGATTATATGAAATTTCCTATGTTACTTTATGTACCACAGACTTCTTATAGGTTTTCCTGTATTATATAGGTAAAGAACTGTTTTCAGTATTTTTTTCAAAATTTTAGGCCCAATAATTTCGGAGATAAGGTGCGGTATTCGCCCATTTCCCTAAATATCTTAAAATCTTTTATCTTAAAATTATAATTAAAAAATATTTAAAATTCTCAAAACTTTTATGTAATTTTTTTAATTTACCCCCCAAAAGTGGCCCCCATGTTTAAACTTCATTTATTTACGTTACACGTCCGTGTTGCGGTCATTGACTTACATATGTGTATCAAATTTCAACTCATTCGGTACAGTAGTTGCGGAGCAAATTGGCTGTGATAGACGGACAGACAGACGGACACACGAGTGATCCTATAAGTGTTCCGTAGCCAAAGGGTAAAACGGGACCCTATTACTAAGACTCCGCTGTCCGTCCGTCTGTCTGTCCGTCTGTCACCAGGCTGTATCTCATGAACCGTGATATTTAGACAGTTGACATGTTCACAGATGATGTATTTCTGTTGCCGCTATAACATCAAATACTACAAACCAGAATAAAATAAATTTTGCGGTCCACACAACAACCGTGACTTTTTTGCCGTTTTTATATAGGTATATAATGGTAGCCTTCGTGCGCGAGTCCGCCTCGCACTTCGACGTTTTTTTTTCCTTTTGAGGTACGGAACCCTAAAAATATATCCGAGTCACGTGGATTACTTTGTATACATTTAGTTAACTACCTACACGTATAGAGTATACCTAGCACTCACCCGCCAAATCCAGCGCGTCTTCTAAGTTCACCTCCATCGTGGTTTTCTCCTTAGCGGGCGTAAATTTACTGATAAACACCAACTTTTTCTTCATTTTCACTTTTCTGTTAAAACACAATACGTTCTCAGTCAGACGAGCAACTAGTCAATTATTCAATGCAAACTTGAATAAAAAACTGACCTGACCCGACGGCTGACTAAGTGATATGATTTAAAAAATCATATCGCTATGTCAGCACGTTTTGACATGCGTTCAAGTTTGGATATATAATTTTGCGCAACAAGTTATTGACGTACCTAACATATATAAATAAAAAACCTTAACAACTTACTGTACTTTGATATTCACTGAGATGCATTGAACTGCTGAGTAGTATCATCTAATGATACTTATATAGAGCATTCAGATAATGAGGGGTGCTCGCCTCATTATAAGTCTTATTTATGACTTAAAGATGTAAACAAACATATTAGGATATAGGTCCATTAAGGGAATCGGTCATAACATAATAATAAATACCTGTCTGTACATCCCAGACTCATGTATGTAATCCGTTTTCGGCGATTCATTTTAAATGATTAATTTAATAAGAAATTGCTCGATAAGACCAGTCAAGACCAATACTTAATTAAGTTTATTATAAAATGGAAGTAAATTTTCGATAAGGAATACATTGATAATATAACATTATTTACAACTAGCTTCTGCCCGCGACTTCGATCGCGTGGAATTTCTTATCATAACTTTTGTGCATAACTAAACATAAATTTTCCTATTTCATCAAAATCAAGCCATCCGAAGCAGCAGTTACAACATATGACTACAGTCAACTCTTCCATTAACTGAAATACTTGCGAAGTGCGAACACGCCCTTTCCGCCACCTATTTTTCTTTTGCTAACTTCTATAGCCCATTTCACGAAGCTAACGGCAAAAACTAGCAATACTGCAAGGCAGATGTATGCCATTTGTCATCGGTATTGCCAGTATTTGCTTGTAAAATTGAAACTTGTGCGTTCGTAAAAATGGGCTACAAGTGTCAACTTGTCACTAGTAAGTTTTCCCCAAGGACTGATAACAACTACTTAACCCGTGTCAACAGGCACGCACTACCACTATGCATTCAAGAAATTCAACTTAGTAAAACTGATAACTCGATACCTAAACTTAACAACAACATTATCAAATAACACAAATGACCTAAATACTAACAAAATTGAACCTAATACTTATCGTGTTAATAGTCTATTATAGACAGTTCAATCCATGGAGACACGCCCCAATACTTAATTTTGCATCGGACCATTCCGTAAATGTACGTAAAATTATATATTGCTTGAAAACTAACAAGACCTGAAATCTGTTCGAATGGGCCGGCTCGACCGCGGTAGTACTAGTACCACACTCTCACAGAATATCGGCGTAAAGTTAGCTTGCTATTGCATTTCGTACGGTGAGTGACGAGATCCGGAGGCCTATTCCCTCATCCCCATCCCATCCCCATTCCCCATCCTCCCTAGATTGGCAACGCATTGGCAGCACCGGGTTACCCTTGTTTCATCGAAAAAAAATTGACAAATTATCACTTCCCAAACAATTTTTCGTATATTTTCATTTGCCAAATTATTATTTGACAAATGAACTCTTCACAAATAATTGTAACGCAAACCTAATGTTTGGCAAGCGAACGTTCCAACAATGACTGACAAATTTCATGAAGTCAAATGTTTCAATTGGCATAACATATTTTACGCAAACAAAATAAGGCAAAAGCATGTTTTATTAAGGGATGAAAAAAAACCTCGAAGGCTAAGGCGGGAGCTTTGCCTTCTAACCTAAAATCCGATTCGGTTCTGCTCCAACCTGTATTGCTCGCTCGCTTCGCTCGCTCGTTGCAACATATTATTATTTCGTATTTGTTATTTTTGTCTTTAAGTATAGTTTTTATCATAACAATTTATTTGACTAAATGATTATTGTCTTATGATTTTTTGCTTTAATAAAACATTTGATAAAAGTCCAAATGACTAAATGTCGTTTCCCGTAGTAATATTCTGCTGAGTGAAAATTTGACCTAATGAAAATGTGCGTACTAAAATTATTCCATAGATTGCATTGGCAAAAAACCGGTTGCTAAAATTTGTTTGGGTAGTGATAATTTGTCAAAAGTTTTTCGATGAAACGGCAGGCTCCCGGCAGCACCTCTGGTGTTGCAGATGTCCATGGGCGGCGGTGACCACTTTCCATCAGGTGGGCCGTCAGCTCGTTTGTCAGTCAATTGACATAAAGAAAAAATATCGTAGAGTTTTGTAGGAAATCTAAGTATAAAACGAGTCAAATTCAAATCATTTATTCAGCATCTTGGCCACCATGGGGTCTATTACTTGTCACATGAATAAATTAAAATGGGCTGTATCTACCAGCGCTTCGGACAGCAGCGTCATTACTGAGGAGAAGCACCGCTAGAAAGTGTCTCACCTGCTACTTGACTTGTCTGTGTACTTGTACTGATCACTTACCTATTGTAAACAGAGCCTAAGCTTCGCGGAACTTGTTTTTTATCAGAGAATGTTAAGAATAAGGCAATAAATGAACTTTGTTTATTATGGGAGCGTATAAAAATCCTAATTTATCCTAGCTTGGTTTTTCTATCGATCGCCGAAGACTCCCGTAAAGCGACCCTAGCGTGCCAGACACGGGGATAAGTTTAACCCGTTTATCTCTCTATCTCTTTCGTCGGCACTAGCAGGCGAGTTTCACTCCGCACTTTAGGTACCCTCGGCCGTCGCGTTGCTCGGAGCTGCAAACCGTTGTAGGTTGCCGCGCCCTCGCTGGCGGATTCACGCCTCATCAAGTAGCCTAGATGTTGGGTGATGCGGATAAAAAACTGGCAGCCCTAGCGTACACGAAAGAGCACGTTTTATGCGATGGAGAGAGAAGGAATGATTAGGCATATTTTCGTGCGTACGCACCGGTTTTGTTAGACAGAGATTCTTCTGTAAGTACGGTAGGTAGTACTATTATCTATTATGAGGCACTAGTGTGAGAGCGATGTACTAAGCGATAAAACGGTTTGTGTCTGGCATGCTAGGGCTGCTGGGGTGTCATTCTCTTACGTACCCAGCGGATGATCAGAGGATAACGAAACTGTTAATTTAGACAGATATTGCGACGAAATGTAATGACCTTTTCGATCTATGTTGACGAATAAATGAATATTGATTGATTGATTGTACCAGGGATGAAAATGATTTCAATGATCAGTTCCATTTTCGAGAAACAGTTTTTTTTTAATGAACTTATTTAATAAATGGAACAACAAAAATTCGAGTCGTCTGCAACGGACATTAATTTAGTAGGCTGTTGATGTCATTTCGCGACGAAAAAAAGACGAGGGGCTTCACTCTCTAAGGAAGGGAAGGGACACAATCTACCACCACTCACTAATCTATGACTTTAGTCTACGCAAAGCTATAATAACACACTTTAAGAGAATGCGGAGTAAATAGTAGATTGTTCAACAAGGGCATAGAATGAGTAATTTTTTAACGAGATATATAGCTGGCCGAACCTTGGTCATGGAGGCTATAAGTTCGAAGTAAAAATGTGAGTAAACAAAACAATAATATGCTAGATCCCTAGTTATAAAAACTTTAACTAAAACTTAGTAGTATCTTAAACATCCTTGCTAAGTATTTCCTTTCTGGTTCCTTATTGTTAATAAAAAACGCAAAGAGGAATAAATGAAATAATAAAATATTCAAATACCATCGTTTGTCTATGAAATATTATTTACGTACATGGCATGTCGTAGTCTTAAAACAAGTTTATGAAGTTACTTTTATGCACTAGAGCATAAAATTGCTACTTTGCCACCTGCACCCAGCATAAAGAGGAACTTTACGAGCATGATAAATGGAAAATATTATTGCCCTAGTGCATTCATATTATCTGTTTATAAATACTTACCCCACTCACCCGGACGCCATCCTCACAACTGATCTAATCAATACTCAGTAATTATATCACAGATTCTAATTACAGCACAACAAGCTAAAAACGCAGTTATTACAATATAACCGCTTAAAAATATACTCTAGAATAAAATAATGATAATCCTCTAATCTTGAACTAAATTGTACAATCAGTATTAAAAAGATGAGCACTTTAGTTGCATTTATTAATTTCAAGTATTTTACAATTACTTTTATTGCAGAGTGCGCTGTGATGGTCAAGTTAATGATACTCAAATATTTGAGTGAAGTAGCTGACCGGTCGATTGAATGAGCTCATTATGTTGCAACTTATCCAGTTTCCGACTATGTAATTAAAATGCTAATAACTATTTCTATCAAGTATTTCATAGTTTAATCGACCGGTTCCAAAAGTTAAATATAACTGACTTGTTGGCTCAGTGGTTCAATTGGTACTAAGTCTCGTACCCTCGGTCCTGGGTTGCAGTCCCGCCTGAGTCAGATCCATCATCCAGAGAGATCCATACTATAAAATACTTGAATTTGATTTGGGGTTTGTTCGGGTTATCCTTGCTTGGGCCGTAGAATGTTAAATGTTTGTATAGATTAAGTACAATATTTGAATGAGCTTCGATCCCGCCGCATAACATATTTTATTAACCCCTTTTATTAACCCTTTGTGTGTTGTTTATCTAGACCTAAAGTAAAATAGATCTGTTCTAGTAACTATACGCGATTACGTAGTTGGATTAAAGTTTTCTTAGTCAAATTAAAACTTTCGTGAGACATTATGAAGTTAAAGTTTTCTTATTGAATTTCCCGAAAATCAGTAAAATATGTTGGCTGACTGTACTTTGAATTGATAACACTATTTTAAAGCATCTTGCGAAATTCAGAGCTAGTTGGATAAAGTCGGTATCTGTCCAAGGCGTCAGCTAGATAATGCTCAAACAAGATAAGAGACGGCCATTAATTAAATATGAGCCGTTTTTCCAAAAAAAACTGTACTCCCCTATCGTTTCGGTGAGATTTGGTAAGATGTGGTGATCCCTCCCCCCTTCCACTCACATGAGAACTACCCTATATTTTTAAAATAATTAAATTTATTTGTTATGTTCATATCACTACTTCATAATTTGCTACATACCACTAAATAACTAAGGGTTAAATAATATACTGATGTCCTCTATAAACAACATTTTTTCTATAGTATTAGGGCTTTTAATAATGTAAACACTAATTTTTTTTATACATGATAGATGTGCATTTGACCTCTATCTCACCTGATGGAAAGTGATGATGAGGTCGACGATGGAGCATGCACACCTAGATAATGCCTATTCACTGTCTCCTTGAAAAGACCCAAGTTGTACCGTTCTGGGAACAAGTCTGCAGGCAGGGAATTCCACTCCTTAGCCGTACGCCAAATGAATGTGGAAGCGCTTAGTGCCAATTCTTGGAATATCCACAACATACGGATGGAACCTCAGCCCACGCCTAGTCCCCGATGAAGGAATGGGAAAAAAAAGTAAAAAGTAGACGTGAATTTATCATTAGCTTCCCTCCCTTCAAATGAGGTTTCGTGAGATTTTGCCGCACCCTCATTTTGAGATCACGTGATTAATGGACGTCCTCATAGGTTCATTTTTAAACTATGTTATAATAATAATACAAGTACTTGACTGCGGCCCTAACATGCAAGACACAAGGATAAGTTAAACTAACTCTAAGTGCGTCTCTCTCACACTACTGCCGACGAAAGAGATAGTCATAGAGATAAACAGGTTTAACTTATCTTTGTGTCTTGCATGTTAGGGCCGCTGGTAGAAACCAAATCCGGAACCCCAAGCTTCGGAGTCCAGCGTTGGAATTAGGAGTCGGAGTGTGTAAGTCGCGGATGTAAAACGGAGCTCAGGCCCCCAATTCTCGGTACATTCGAGATAATCTCATAATCGAGATTAAACGTCAGTGCATACAATCGTTTGACACAACTGTATGAATCTGACGTTTAATCTCGCAATCGACATTATCTCGAATGCACCGAGAATTGGGGACCAGGGCACGCATCCAAAATGCGCCCCTTTCCCTTTGTAAATTATTTTAAAAACAGATACCTACACATTTTTTAATTATGAATGCGAATGTGGATTGTATATTATTTTAAATAGGTAGTTAGTAAATTTTGTTTTTTGTGCGCCTCTTGATGGCGCCCAGGCCACATGCCCTGCCTGTCCCACCCTAGTTACGCCCCTGCGAGTCGGTCTAAATGGAAAGTCATGATTATTTCAGCCGCAAGCAGCCGCGATCGCCACAACGACAGATTCTGTGCAGCTCGCATCCAGCGGAGCCCCGCAATCTTCACCAGGTCTTCAATCCACCGCGTGGGTGGTTTGTCCAAACCGCATCATTCAGTACGCGGTCGCCACTTAAGAAATCTTCGGCCCCACCGGCAATCTGTTCTACGAGCAAGTGGCCAGCGAGCGTTCGTTTGACACGTTTTCCGATGCGCCTACTGTAAACGGATAGATGATGTTAATATTCTCATTCCTATCAGGAAATATTTTCTAGGCGCTCTCATTAAAATATTTAAAGCTGAGAGGTAAGCAAACATCTTATTTCGGTTAGGGCCTGGCCACATCTCCACGGCACGATGTCAAACGTGAAACGGCGCGGCGCCGCGTCGTTCCACGACGCCGCTAATAACCACGGTACGTCGTCGTGCGTGGGATGTGGCCAGGCCCTTACTGAAAACAACATGTTTGCTTACCTCTCAGCTTTAAATATTTTAATGAGAGCGCCTAGAAAAATATTTCCTGATAGGAATGAGAATATTAACCTCATCTTTTCGTTTACAGCAGGCGCATCGGGCCCTAAGTAAAATTGATCCGGTCCTAGCAAGGTGGACACGAATATTAGTTAACACCGTCTTATCTCTAAACTGCGTCACACTCACGCTGGTCCCGACGATAGAGATAGTCAGATAGATAGGACAGGGTTAAGTTATCCACGTCGATCACAGGGTGTACTGCCCTGTAGGCAAAAATTTTTTCGCCAAATTTCGCTTCCCAAAAAAGTTCTCGCAGTAGTTTAATTTCCCAAATGAATCTTTAGAATCTATACTTTCTTTACATTTCGCATTTTATTAATTTGGTCAAATTATCATTTGGCATCATTTTGCTTTCTCATGGATAGGTTAGGTTAGGGTTAACTTGTGTCCCTTACGTAAGTATTTGTCTAAAAATACTTTTGCTAACTGTATAATTGCGATAAGCTGTTTTGACTAATGATTTTTTGCACAGACCATATATGGTTAGTGACGTCGGTTAACGGCTAGGCCACTGTATTTTCGCACGAGAAAAGTAGGAGAAAAGTTTGAGTGTTTTGTATTTATATTTTAATAATGTAAATAAATGTACACCACGATTACCGGCCCAGTGCGGCGCAAGCGCAGCTTGGCGCCATCCGTTATCTTCTATTGTTAGTTGTAACAGACGCCACACATCATGCCGTTTGCACAGTACAGGTAGCTTTGTGGTCTAAACCGCGGCCTCTTGTGCAGTTCCACTCGTGGGTTCAAATGATGTCGTCCATGTGGTAGCTGCGCCTTCCAATACGTGGTCGCCACTCAAAAAGTCTTCGGCCGTCTGTTCTGCAAGCAATGTGCCCCACCCACTGCCACTTAAGAGGTGTGTGAACCTCTTTTTTCTTAGAAAAGTCGATAATGATTTCCACCCCTTAAATGTTAACCGATAGATTCAGTCAGAAAAACTCACTTAAGTCTTGAATTCGGGTACTCTAAATCAGTTCTCATTTCTAATTCGATCGCAGTGACAATCTGAACATAGCCCTCTCCATCGCGTTTTGGGCGAAAAATAGAAGTGTGATGATGCTCTTCTTCAAATAGGGTGATAATTAAGGCCCTGCTGAAGAATTAAAGACTCATCTCAGTTCTGAGCCATGTTTACAAGCTGTTTTCGAGAGTCATTACGACAAGCTCGTAGCTACAGTTGAATTTAAGGTCAGCGGCCCTAACATGAATGACACAAAGATAAGTTAAACCCGTTAATCTCTATGGCTATCTCTTTCGTCGGCACTAGTGTGAGAGAGACGCACTTAGAGATAGGACGGTCTATCTTATCTTTGGCATTCATGTTAGGGCCGCTGCGGTGGTTACATACAAGGTACAATAATATCGATACTATGAACAAACAATTTTCTTAGCATATTATCTTAGTTACGACGACGACGCGGCTAGCCTAGTTGGGAGTGACGCTGCCTTCGAAGCTAGCGTCCCGGGTTCGATCCCCGGTAAGGGCAAATATTTGTGTGATAAGAATGAATGTTTGTTCCTGAGTCTTGGATGTCTCCTATGTATTTAAGTATTTATTTCTCTATATAAGTATGTATATCTAATATATTTTTGTAAAAGATTGTCCCCTGATTTATTTATTATTTATTATTATTATAGAGGTATGTTTTAAGGTAGGGCATTGGTATTTTATGATAAGGCATTGCCCCACAATGGCACCCTAGCTACGGTCCTGCATTTCGAACCCCATGCAAGTTTGACGAAACAGAGTCAGACTTTAATGTTTGAGATAAGGCAGACGAACTCGCTGGCGGGCGCCAGTATCAATGCGCTTATCAGTGCCATTCGGTATTGAGACTGAAATGGAGTTGAAATAACTATCTAGGCGCGGACTGTTTCTACTATCGGGGTATTTCATTTAAGAGCAGGTAAACAAATCATATTTCAGTTAGTTTAGGTAAATACAACTTAATTAGGTCATGTGGCAGATAGGCAAACTGTCACGTAGGTATTTGATTGTTTTAACATAGAAAATATGTTCTTTTTGCTGTTTATTAGGCAAGGCCGTAAGATATGCTACTCGTAGTCCCTATTTAATTTTATTTGAATTTTTATATATGATGTAAAATCAATGTTTGACTTGAAATAGACTTTCTGGTGAGTTTATTGCGGCAATACTGCTCAGTCAGTACTGAAGGTCCTGTCCGAAGCCCATTTTAATTTATTCATGTGACAAGTAAAAGTTAGTTGACCAATTTGCCGAATAAACATTATGAGTTTTTTTTTATGTCAATTGACTGACAAACGAGCTGACGGACCACCTGATGGAAAGTGGTCACCGCCGCCCATGGACATCTGCAACACCAGAGGTGCTGCCAATGCGTTGCCAGTCTAGGGAGCTTTTGTTCTACAAACCGTTAAATTTTAAATTTCGTTCTCTTTATTTACCGGCAACCTAAATGGTTTCTGCAGTTTCTGTTAGTTTAAAACCGTTCTATTTATTTATTGGTTAATTGACGAACGAAATTAAACGCTATTTCATAACCGGTTCCAAACCCTGCTTCAATCAATAAACAAACTATCTTATTATAATTTATCATCAGACTTCAACATGTCCTAAACTCAGAACATTCATTCGAAGTCCTAAATGACGTTCACCTCCCTAAGAGAGGAGTGTAATTGTTTTAAGGGTTCTTGTATCTATGTCATGTTGCCAGACCCCCTGTCCACTTTATGGGAACGAGGAGACCAGCGACCACCTTTTCTTCAGCGGACTTTGCCATGTAATTGTCAATGAGATATGACAGAAAAAGCAGCAGGTTGCAGAAGATAAAACAGATGAGACTCATCTAAGCAGACTTAACCTGATGTACTTATGTTTTGCAGGAAAATAAGAAGGTGGGATGCGATTCATGTTGGACGGGAGCGCAGCCAGGACAGTGACCTTCGGCGCCAACCTTGGGGAACTGGGCTGAATGGTCTGCGACTGCAAGTCCCCATCCACCATCATCATGTATATCATGTTTGTGAATATGTTTATTCCACGTTAACTTTTTAACACCTAAATGAATTTCAAAGTTTATACCCCAAACTTTGAAATTCATTTAGGTGTTAAAAAGTTAACGTGGAATAGAATTAGAATTCTTAGAATTCTTACGGAGCTGAACTATCTTACATTGCCTACAATTGCCACTTCACTTTAAGAGCTATATGGCACCTATCAAAACAGAGAAAAGAATATCTTAGGTATACCGATACTCTCAAATAAAAGAGAGAGGAGAGCTATGTCGGTTACTCTATTGAAGTTACTTCTTCATCTCATTTCTATAATGGCTGACTCTGGCGTGAGGAAAGCTACGCAATATTTCGAAATTCATGTTTTGAATCCACTCAGGAGTCATTCACTCACTACGTCACAGACAAATATCTTACTAGGGTGTAATTCTCCGAAATAACACTTCATCTTAATCAACACCGAACTCACCGGCCAGCCTAACTTTGACTCATCAGTGCGTATAAACTACATGTTCTTGCGGTTCTTTGATCTTGGTCGTATTCGATGCAGTAGTGGACGTAGGCACCTAACTCTGCATAACGTTTACGAGCGCGCAGGTCAATATATGATTGTCGGTTGAAATTAAAGAATTTTGTTCAGAGAATAACGTATTTGGTCTTCGGCGTAGATATACTGTTATCTTGTTTATACGAACGAGCGTAAGTCTACACGGTCTTTGCAAATATGCCTACAGCTTACACTGTATCCTCAGCCCCCCAGCAGACAAGTCTAATGCAAATAGAACGGCAAATAATAATTGCCGCATACACAAACGTATACCTACCTACATTTCTAGAAAAAGTCGTGGAAAATTTTCTGTCGTTAATATTTGCGATTATTGTTTATCAGTCCGTGTGGTGGTGCTAAGAATCCCCCCACCCCCACATTCACCCCATCTCCTCCACCTCCGACAGAAGGATGGACAGCAGCGTCCTTCGGGTGCCATCATGACCAACTGCGGTCGCTAACCCGCCTGCCAAGCAACTATGGCAAATCCCCCCCATTTTTGGGGGAGGCGTATGTCCTGTTGTGGACTTTTTACGGCTGATGACGATTGTTTATTTGCGCCATTTTTTTGGCATGGGTTACGAGTAATTGGTATTCTAAGTTGTTTCAAGCTATGATGTTCGTCGTACACGCATCTTATCTCATTATTAAATAAATAGTTTTTGTTCCCAAACCCTAATTTTACTAATATATATGTACGTGATTTTCATCTGACTTTCCATGCGGATTATTTAGATTGAAAGAGTGATAAGACTTTTAAACATAAGCAGCAAGGACTTTAATCTAATGAATGTTGTACTATGTTTTGCTTAAGAATTCTCTAGATTTAGATAAAATGATTGCTCAAAGATGCTTTGTTACAGCTGATCATAAACAGAACATACAGCAGTGTATACTCTAAAGGCCCGGGCACACCAAACGCGGTTGCGGCGCGTTTGCGGCGCGAACGCGGGTCCGCGCCGTTGTCGAACGGGGCGGGCGAATATACCATGCCACATCGCGGCGGCTACTTTGGTGTGGCATGGTAAATTCGCTCGCGCTGTTCGACAACGGCGCGGACCCGCGTTCGCGCCGCAAACGCGCCACAACCGCGTTTGATTTGCCCCGGCCTTAACAAATCTCGTCTCTCATTTTCGTCCGACAATCATAAACTGACCTGCACAGTCGTCGGCATTATGCGGAGTTAGGTGCCTACAACTGTGGCCGCCTGCATCGAAATACGACCTAGATCAGTAGACACGCACGGAAAAGTGGGTTTTACGCACTGACGAGTCAAGTTAGGCTCGCCGGTGAGTTCATGAACGAAGTATCATTTAGGAGATTCACACCCCTTTAAATATGTTCTAGAAAGAACTTATATTGGAAACAAGGAATGTCTGATTGAAGTTGCCTTTATCGATCAGCTCACATATAAATAAGAATAGGTCAGGTTACATATAAATTATCGAGGAAAACGATGCGACAAAACGAAAAAAGCAGCATTAATCAAGCGATCAAGATCATTAGATCGATAATATCAATAGGTATAATCGCTATTAAGGCATCACAATTTTGACATTTGCCATTTTCCTGGTGCAAAGGTTGCCTATTGCGATTCAACGAGCGTAAGCTTAGGCAATTTGTTGTTGTGATATTTATAAAAACCCGGCCAAGTGCGAGTCGGACTCGCGCACGCAGGGTTCCGTACCATTATCTATAATCAAGCAAAGAAAATCACGTTTGTTGTATGGGAGCCCCCCTTAAATATTTGTTTTATTTTAATTTATTTTTTTATTTTTAAATTGAATATACATACATATCACTAAATATTCTGTGAATATTTCAAGCGTTTGTTTCAAGCTGTTGCCGTTAACGAGCAAAAAAATCACGTTTCTTGTATGGGAGCCCTGTTTATTCTGTTTTTTAGTATTTTATTTATTTAGAGCGGATATTTTATTCTGTTTTTTAGTATTTGTTGTTATAGCGGCAACAGAAATACATCATCTGTGAACATCAACTGTCTAACTATCACGGTTCATGAGATAAAAATCCTGGTGACAGCGGAGTTTTAGTAATAGGGTCCCGTTTTACCCTTTGGGTACGGAACCATAAAAAAGACATTTTTTTGAGAAATAAATATATCTATTTTGGTATTTATATTTTCCTGTTAGCAAATATATTATGCAAAATACCAATTGTTTGTTGAACTTCAGTTCATGAAGGCAACCAAAATAGACCAATGGATTGTTTGACCTTGTCAACGAATTATTTTGACAAATTATGTCAAGGTTTTACGGTCAATCGAAAAACGAGCGGCAATTGTGCTAAGTAGGGTCTTTATTAATGCTATTCGGCACTCATGTTAGATTACTCAACTTTTTAATTGCGTTTGATCTGCTGTCCTCTCTCTCTTATTTTCAGAGTAGGCTTTTGCCCAACAGTGGACCATATATTATGCTTATAATTGTACTAGTGGACCCGCCACAGCTTCGCCCGCGGTATTTTCCATACAAACTTTATCACCCCTTTTCAGGGATGGAATTTCAAAAAATCCCTCCTTAGTGCACCTCTAGGGTACTCGAGGAATGTCTCCTCTAAATTTCAAACCTCTAGGACCACCCGTTTAGACTGTGCGTTGTCTATAAGTGAGTCACGGTACTGTTTGACTTGTACTGACTGTACTTTAGATGGATTGGTCATCATGAATATACATAGGTATTATGTATTAGTTATTGTATGACTTTATGTTTAATTTTGTGTTAATCTAAGTATTGATTTTATAGATATTTTTATCGTGTCTGTATACATAGTCGTCAGTTCGTTTATATTATGTCTTCTTTCACCACAAATTCAAGTTTAGCTGGAAGAGATCCCTTAAAGGGACTTTGTACTAATTACATGTATCTGTTTTGAAATTTTAAGATGTTTTGATGTTTACGATAGAATTTACATACATAAGACTTTCGAAAACATGATAGACATTTTTTTGGGGCTAAGTATATTGTTTCACTACTTACTACACACGGGTCTCACCTTTATATACCTTTTCATACAAATTTAGTTATTACCATACAACGGGCGTAAAATGTTTACAGCAATTAATAAGTTCGGTCAAAAGGTTCTATACCGACCGCGGTAACACATTCAATTTGAACCATATATCCAAACTTAAAGGGTCTTTAATTCGATGCGTCCGTTTAAAGGAAATAAGTCGTTTTGGATATACATTTCCCAATTGATAACCAATTATCCTCGTATATTTGCATTATTTTGCGCACGTGTGGTTTTCCCAACACATACAAAAGATACTCTGATAAATGTTTTTAAAGATCGTCGTTGGTAAATAGAGACAGACAAACAAACGTAACGACTAAACAAATATCACATTTAATTACGATTTTCGCTACAATCCGTGATGCTTATTATGTTCCACTTGGACCTACTGCATATTTCCGTAAAAACAATAATGGGCAGTGGCGGCGCGTGAGGTGAAGCCGGGTTTACCACAAGCGTCGCCACTGTGTAACATTTATAATTTTAAACATTATATTGTTACTCATTACTGTATATACATAAAAACCGTGGGCGACGAAGTGTGACATTGTGTGACAAGGGGTGGGAGGGGTCCTATGCTTCGGGACGTCACATTTCAAAATCTAAAACATCTAAGTGTTAAAATGCCAAATTTAAACTATTAACGAAAATCTTTAAAATATTTCCAACTCTATCTGTATTGAAGGAGTGGGTTCAAAGTCCATCGACTCAAGATGATAAAGTTTGTAACTTCCATTAATAAAATTAATATTTTATTGTCTTGTTAATTTTTTCAAATATTTGATTTGGTTTCGATTATATTAAATTAAATTTAAATGGAATAAAACTCATTTCGGAACTGCTGTCGTAATTTAATAATTTCTAGATGTAAAATTGCAAAATATGAGACGTCACACTAGGGAGGGGGGGGGGGGGGTCTCACAAATGTAACCAACTGTGACAAAGACCCCTCTTGGTCACAGGGGTCAAAAAATCATGAAATTAGTGTGACGTACTTTATGGATGACCCCTTATGTGAATATGTAAAAGTTTGCTTCTGCTAGCATCTCAATATGGTTCAGGATCTATAAACTGTAGGGGACTAGAATCAATAACAACTCCAAACCAACCAAACAAACCACACACAATCTTTGGTTTCGACAAAGACCATGTTCCGTTTTGATCCAATGCTGACTAAGGCTTTGGCCACATCACCATGGCACGGCGTCGTGCCACAAAAATTCCGTTGCACGTCGCCCTTATTTCTATAGCTATAAAGGTTATTTGCAACGGATTTTTTCCCGACAAGACGCCGAACCGTGGTTATGTAGCGGTGCCGCATCGTGCCACGGCGCCGCGCCGTTACACGTTCAGTACCATTACTATGAGTTGTGCAAACCGCTCTCGGCTATAAACATCATGAATTCAAAAATCTCATGAATTGATGCTTAATATTCAGCTTCAGTTCTTTTAGCAGTATATTTATCATATTTATATTATTTCTAAAAGGAATTTTTTTGAAGACGTTCCATATCTCCGTTAATTCTTTACCAAAATTAATGATTTAAACGTCATTTTAAAGCTTATGTTCGTCGCTTTGTCACAAAAATACACAAATAGATTAACATTAACGTTTTCTATAAAATAAAATAAAACCACGCGATTTGCAAGCGCCATCTATTGACCGTCTGTTTAACTAACATGTGTGTTGGCTATTTGCACATGCAGACTAATGTGAACAGATGCCGCTACTATATTTGTGTCATTCATGTTAGAGGCGATGGAGGGTACTGCGTTAATTATTATCTATGTCAAAATTATCCGTCACTATATAGGTATTATAATAATTATAATACGTATTAAGACTTTCAGTTATAAAACAGCGCGTGGCCCACGTCCGCGTACGTAAATAAAAATCACCCGCATTGCAAGCGCCATCTATTGACAGTCTGTTTAACTAAAATGTTTCTTGGATACTTGCAGACCAATATGTCAATAGATGGCACACCCGCAAGTACTCCGTTAATTATTATCTTTGTCAAAATTATCTGCTATTGACGAAAAATATACAAATAGAATACTAAGACTAGTTTTAATCTGATTAAATAGAGTACTAATAATACTTGCATTTAAGAAATAGAAATAGAAATAGAAAAACGTTTATTTTGCAAACACAATATAAAAAGAAAGAACTTACAACTAGACAGCACATTAATAACTAACAGTAAAACTAGGATAGAAAAACAATTGAGGTTTGCAAAAATGGCGTCCACTCAGCTTTGTGTCGAGATGCCCGAGGACATCCGAGGATTTACTTATTCTCACTTTATTATATTATTATTATCCGGTGTTTGATCACGATACTGTGCGTAAATTCATACGGGTCAGCTAGTTTTATCAAATTAGATGAAAATATTCCGGCGCCAAGCGGCGCACAGCTAAAGTGCACACGCTGCGCGGGCGCCGCCCCGCGCCATCTATAAAAGCCCTGCCTCCTCCCAACAGCCTTATTGATAAAAAATACTCAGCGCAGACCACTGATGTCGGCTCTGAAATAATCCCAACGCTTACTCCGAAAAGGAAGAATAAATAGGTCGAGATAAATTTAGAAATTGTAAGTCTGAACAGAGTACTAGATTTAGGATAAGCCACGATAAAAAATATCTATAACATGCGCTTTCGGTTGTGACAAAAAACCGAGTGCGACTTAAACTCGCGTGGAGAGGGTTCCGTAATTATATGAAATTTCTATGTTAATTTAAATACCTGTAAATGAACTATTTTCAGTATTATTTTTCAAAATTTTAGGCCCAGTAGGTACTTTCAGAGATAACGGGGCATCGAATGTTCGCCTATTTTCCTAAATAACTTCAAAACCGTTTATTTTAGAATTATAAAAAAAAAAGTAAGATTCTCATAACGAGCCCTTTCATTTGATATGTCACACGCCATATTTGGCAAACCTTTTTTTTTAGTTTTCTAATTAATCCCCATCCCCTCAGTTGCCCCCATGTTCAAATACTAGGGGAAAACTTTGTGAGATGAGCTCATGTATAAAGTCATTAGATAGAATCAGTGATGTTTCCGCTCGTAGCTAATTTTATCTTTGCTTAGTAACAGGTAATCTTTAATCATGATAAGATATGACATAATTTTCCTATCCATTCACTATTTTATAAAGGAAATCATAGCCAGCAAAATCAGAACTCAATTTGTTTTGATTCAACGTATACATAAGCCATTTTAATTTATCAGTATCATTGGCTTATTACATTAATATTAATTTAAGAACGAATGCTTGTATATTTAAACATTAGCTTAACAATAAGAACAACCCAACTAGCAAAATAAGGTCGTATAGCGGCTACGGCGACGTTTCCTGCCTCGACCAAATATTGTTAGCGAATAGTCGTATAACAGTCTTAAGACTGATGATGTGCCGTTTCCGGCAAAATTGCCGAAACTATAGAAAACTTGCCGGCAAAATTGAGAAAATTCCCGGGATAATCTCCGTAACAATATTGCCGAGAACGGGAATATAGCAACACACTTTAAAAAGACAGGCATTCCGATTAATTTGAAGTTAATTCATTGGAATATGCAAATTTTATGATCTAAGTAATTTATTAAATGTGTCAATTAACCGGAATGTGTCTGTGATTCTAGATTATTTTGAAATTATGCTAATGTTATAATTTAAATTCTATGTCTAGACATATTTTTTGTGTTTTTAAACCAAATAAAAAAGTTCTGATTCTGACGTTAATAGGCAAAGACGCATAAAATCGAAAATTTATAATAATGTCTTATACCGTTGTCTGACAAATTGCAAATGTTATCCTACTAATATTATAAATGTGATAGTTTTCATGTGCAGGCACACCTGTTTGTGGGTTTGTTACCACTTAGATTCGTAACGATTGAACGGATTGTCATGAAATTTGGTATAGAGTTACGATAGGTCCTGGAATAGCCCCTGAAAAGGTTTCCGAATTATAATATAAATCTTGTATGGATAACTAGATCCTAGCATAGGAACGTATTAAAAAACTGACTGATTAAAGATTTTGAACAAAACAATTTAAAAAAATCCGGCCAAGTGCATGTCGGATCATTCACAATTTAGGGTAGGTACCGTACTAAATCGTCATGGCTGCTCTCAAGCAAATTTACTGTACTTTTGAACAGTATGTACTTATGCTGTGGATTTTGTACCCTTCGTTATTTTTAGGGTTCCGTACCTCAAAAGGAAAAATTATAGGATCACTCGTGTGTCTGTCTGTCTGTTTGTCTGTCCGTCTGTTACAGCCAATTTGCTCCGAAACTACTGGACTGATTGAGTTGAAATTTGGTATACATATGTAAGTCCGTGACCGCAATACGGACGCGTGACGTAAATATATGAATTTTAAACATGGGGGCCACTTTTGGGGTTAAATTAGAAAATTAAAAAAAAGTTATGCAACCTATATCGTGTGACATATCAAATGAAAAAGCTTATTGTATGGATCTTAAATATATATATTTTTTTATTTTCAAGTAAAATAGTTTAGAAGTTATTTTGGAAAATTTGACCATTGCCGCCTTTATTTCCGAATCTACTGGGGATAAAATTTTGAAAAAAATACAGAAAATAGATCTTTGCCTATAGATTACAGGAAAACCTATAAGAAGTCTATGGTATTTAAGGTAACTTAGTAAATTTCAGATAATCAACAGAACGGAACCCTCTCCACGCGAGTTTAACTCGCACGTCCGGTTTTTTTACACAATTTAGGAACTAACAAGTTAATATAACCATAACTCGACTCAATGAAGCCTATAATACCTTGTTAGTTTTTCTTTAACTTCGTTGTACGTGCTTTCTTTGAAGATATATTCTTGATTTTTAGTATTTACGGTTTTAGCTATTTTCCTCTTGATTTCACGTTATCTTACAGAAACGACCCCAAATCTAAATTTTAATAACAAACATATCGGGAGCTACAGTAATGAAATACTTTTCTAATTACCCGACCACGGAAAAGCAAAAGAGGAGGGTTATGTACAATTATAGATGTTTAACCCGCGCACAAAAATAATTAATACAAATATTCAAATTAATATAACTACTTAGAAGGACTGCTAATAAACAACTAGCTTCGTAACTTTATAGTTTTTGAGAAAAAGTGGCTGTGACATGCAAACAAACAGACAGAAATAGCGAAACTATACTGGTTCCGAGTTTGACAACGGAACCCTTTAATTTTCCATAGTTTTAGTATTGAGAGAAAAAGTGCTATTTATAAATAAAAAATATCTTTGCAGATGGTTAAAATTATGAACAACAAGACGCCAGAGATGAAGAAATGTCCAGGAGTATCAGCTACAGTTGAAGACGCTCTTAATTATACGGGTGAGTTCGGATATTATTTTGGGATTGTGTAAAGCTTGATTCCGACAGCAAATTTGTTGCACGATTAAATATAATAAACCAATTTAACAGTAACCTGATACCTACCACCTACTTACCTACCTATAACTTGAAGATACCTGATTCTACTAGAGGTTTTTACTGAGTATAATAAAGTCTTTTATTCTGTTAGAGAATTCTTAGATGAGTGAGTAAATATATCCACACACTTGTTAGATAATAGACATAAAAATTAACATAATTCAATCCAATGTAATGTGAACGTGTAATTAATTTACTGGTCAACAGTTTTTTGTTGCCCTGAATATTAAACTAAATTCCAGTAATTTGATGCCAACAATTAATGAAACAATTAATGATTTAGAATATTGGCTCTGGTTTTATTTAAATCAAAAGTACTTTCTCTATGTAACAAAAATAGTTAGACCAAAATTTTTGAATATATCCGTAAACTGTGTACTTCAAACTAGAGAAATAAGTAGACATATTAAGGGTAACAAAAAAAAAATTGTTTTTGTTGAGCTGTGTTATTAATGATGATAAAAGTGCTATTATTTTTATTCTTATACTTAACTTTATTGCCAGCGTATGTTTAGTACAAAATAAATCATATCATATCATACATTTGATACCCGCTATGAGTTGTAACACACAAGCATAGGTCTATTAACTTGTTGGTGATATCCGAGACAAAAAGGCTTCTGATAGCAAAGTGTGTAAGCTCTTCTAAGAACTAGATTGGAATACTATTACTTATAGATAAATCAAACCGAATGAATTTAAATAATATGAAATCCTTAAACTGCAATTTTTTCAATTTCCTTAGTGTTTTGAGTATGAATTGATACACTTAAATTTAATTTTTTTTGTGTTTCCTAAGTTTGCTTTTAAATTAATTTAGTAAGGTGTAAAGTAGTAGATAGATAGATAGATAGATAGACAAAGACTTAATTCAAGTAAGTATACTTACTTGAATAAAGTCTTAGCAAAGCCTTTTCTTTGTTTGTCATAGTGCAGTGTTTAATAATAATGCTTGTATCAGGTCTAGGTATATGTTTTTTGAATATTGATTAAAGATCGACAAAGTCAAATAATCGCCGAAATTGGTTTTGTATGAGAATACTGAAACAACAATAAAACTGAATTTATTGATTATAGTGAAAAAAACAAAACGAGAGAAACTAGATCAAAAATTTGTCAAAATCGGTTCAAATTTAAGGGGCGGAAATCGTTATCGCCTTTTGTATGAAAAGCCGTAGGTTCACAATCCTCGTAAACAAGAACTGGACCTATGTTGGTTTTTAAACTTTAACTTTGAAAAATAGCAAAACCTCATTCAACCTTTATCCTCAGAGAATTACCTATAGTTATTATAGTAATGGACTATCTTCTCTAATTAAGATATCAATCAGTGCGTCTTTTATATCATATATCTTGTATGTGTCAATCTTTTGTATATGCATCTTGCACAATTTATTTCCGTGCACGTACAGTTGATTATGTAGATGCATGCATTCATTCCGTTATCACCGTATCACCGTATCATTTGTTCAGAAAGGTTGAAAGTCGTCACGCTTATGCAAATTCGCAAAGTGCCAATCGGCCATTTATTTTGATTACATGGAATACCTAACAAGAGCAATATTAAAATATTAGATTTATATTTATCTCCTCTGCTGCACTGGGGGTGAAGAAATAGCATAGACTGTGTGCAGATGCGCTTATCATCCTGGCATGTCGTAAAAGTCGACTAAGGGACGGGTCCTCTCCAACATGGTGGACTATCTGTATGAGCGATGGGCTGATCACCTGTCACCATACGGTTCATCATACCATCTGAGGACTAATTAATCGAACGTGGCCACAAGTAGTCTTGTGGCTCTGCCCACCCCATTAGGGATTTCGGGCTTGATGCTATGTATGTATGTATGAAGATTTATATGGATGTTCAGTTTCGAATGATAGGGCTTATAATGCCCGTATTAATAGTAATTTTCTCATACTATAAACCTAACTTGAGTTCGATATCAGTGTTATAGCCATTATATATAGGTATGATACTTGAAATACCTACAGCTTGTATGTTTTGGGATTAGCCAGAATGATCCGTCTCGCGTCTACGTAGATTTTAAAGTATTTTTGACTAACCAGTTGACCTATCGCAGCTTGAGATTGCGGCTTCGATTCCCATATCATGAAATAGTTTATTTGTCTTGGGGTCTGGTCGCCTGTATGCTTAATTTATTTCTTTTTTCCTTCCAGGATTTGGAAAATACAACTACAGTCTACTGCTGATCTGTAGTTGGACGCTACAGGCCATGGGGCTGGACTTGTTTGGGACCAGCTTTGTGGTGGCTGCTGCTGTCTGTGACCTGGATTTGGATATGAAGAAGCGAGCGCTGCTAACGGCAACGCCTTTAGCTGGTGAGGTCAATTAATTAAAAGTGAGCAGGGAAGTGGGCATGGAAGTGGGCAGCGCGAGTATGTAAATGGGTCACGTCTCCGGCTCCTGCCGCTGTTACCTCGATGCCCATGGAGCCGAAGTGAGCAGGGAAGTGGGCATGGATGTGGGCAGCGCGAGTATGTAAATGGGTCACTTCTCCTACTCCTGCAGCTGCTACTCGCGTCGCCTGGCGCAGCAGCGCAAGCAATATGCGGGAATAATTTCTGGCAACGCGAGCAGCACTGACAGTGGCTGCATGTAATTGAGGTATACAGGTGCCTGTACTCTGTAAAGTGGAAAACAAAGCTTATCTATCGGTTTTTCAAAAAAAGACAGGTTATCCGAGGTGTCGAACGTTCTGCACACGCAGAATCTCTCCGCTATATCTAATATTTTACACGATACATTAACGTATAAAAAGTTGGCGAACGTTCAAAAGTGCACAAACATTAACAACTTCTGAATAGAATGTCAATCAACCAGTTTTTCCAGTGTTGGTGGTGATATTAATATGCAAACCAAATTTAATAAAAAACCGTTTTATTACACAAATGAACTTTAATAAATATATACCTGGAATTTTGCGCACAAATTTTATTTATGTCCCAACGTTTTAACCTTCAGAATAATCCCGGAAATCCCGGACAATATTACCGGCAACGGCATATCATTACTTAAAACTGATACCGAGCTTAAGCAACACAAGATTTTAGTATATTAGCATTTTGCAGACTATTAAATACGGGCTATATTGCTGATATTAAATAGTTAAGTCTCCGTTAACTCTTAAAGCAAAGATATATATTGGCCTTTGTAAATTGCGCCATTGGTCCGTCAAATATGATGGTTTTTGTTATGTTCTGCAATTTGAGCGTCTAGCATCTTTGTTGTTTTTTAGCATCTGTTATGTAAAAATTTAAGGGCGCCATTATCAAGGATTTCCTATACATAACCCTACTTATCGGTCATAGCGCGGTGCAACGCCATTATGTTGGACAGTTCGTCCGCTCAAATAGTGTGCAGTGTGTGATTACGTGATTAGTACACCCACACGCTATTATGAATCCATTGGTTATTCTCTATTTCTCATGTTTTTAAATAAATTACATAGATGAAACTATGGAAAACCAAATTAGACGTATGTTAGTCCTCTAAATCCTCCGAATCACTTTGTGTGTTTATTACCATATTTTAATTATTTTCTATAATGAATTATTTAATCCCTCTTCATAATTATTCTGAATGCCGTTTTAATTCAGTGCGAAATAACCATTCAGTGCGATGTAACAATGAACATTGCGGGTGTACAAGACTTTGAAGTAGCCGACGCCGCTTTTGGCTTCAAACGGCAGCTTCTTTGTGGTGGCATATCCAAGTGTGCACACCATTTGAACAAACGAACTGTTCTGCATTGATGTGATCGAGATAGTTCGCGTGCGCTGCGCCTGCGCACGCAATGTGACCGGGCCTCTGTCCTTACATAATCTTTAATTGCCGGAAATTAACCTTAAACCATAAGACGAATTATGAACTCTAATACATTATACAAAGAGTTTGCATTGGTACTTTGTCTTCAGTTTTCTTCGAGCATATTCCGACCCAACGCTTCAACCTAATTGCTTCAATTGCTTCAATTCAACGAACCCATTCGTTTCATTAAGCAAATCTCTTAACGCGAGAACGCGTTATCTACAAACTTGGTCCTTACTTCATCGTAGTCACGGTCGCTTTTCCCGCTTCAGCTTCGAGTAATATACGAATTTGTGAAAGTAAACAGAGTAATTAAGCTACCCCTGAGCCAATTGAGCTGATCAAATACTAAACTAGGGTCTTACTTTCAGGTGTGGTGGCAGGAGCTCAGCTGTGGGGCTACATCGCGGACACGAAGGGTCGTCGTCTAACGCTGTCCCTCTCCATGTCAATAGGGTTCATTTTCGCAGCCCTCAGCAGTTTCGCTCCTGACTGGAAGACCATGATGGTGCTGAAACTGCTGTCGTCTACTTTGTAAGTACACAAAGCAAGTAAGGAGCAAATGAGCTCCTGTTTCGGTAGGTAAAAGTACTTGCCATGATGCGGGACTCTGGGCGTTTATTCGGGACTGCTAAGTGATCCATTATATCGTCACTAAATGTCAAAACCACGAATATGTCGTTGTTCTGTACGTGATTGACGTTCACATTCGAGGTTATACAATTTAAACCAGTGGCTCCTTGAGCTGTACACCTCGTGACAAACTTAACTTTACCGTTGGAAAACTGTTATCGACATAAGTCCCATAAATCGACATAAGTCATTTTACCAACACTGCAAAGAAGTTTGTAGGTAACGCTAAAACCCCCCCATATCTCCGCCATTTTGAATAATTTCGAAAAACTGTATTGACAAAAAAATATCATAATAATTATTGAATCTGCTCACAAAATTTCACACTGAGAAAAAATGACAACCAAACTAGTTCGCTTATTTCAGTTTTAACCATAATTTGGTAAGGCGTAACTGAAGTTAATTGTATGTAACCAAATGGTTTATCTATAAATAACAAAACTGAATGTAAGGTATGACTTAAGTTATGTAGTCACTTTTTTTAAGTTACAGATAAACGAAAGTTCGGTTTCATTTAACAAACCATTTTTTTCAGTGCACGAGAATTGTTTGAGTAATGCGTCCTGTTGATGAACAGCGGGACAACCGGACATACGAAAGCATTTTTGCCCATGCTGAAACTGAGCGCTTCGCTCGCTTCACTCGCTCGCAAAGTGCGTCGCCGCACGCACACTTAAACAAACCTCGACCCGCTTAGTAAGGGGAAACGGGTCGAGATTTTGGTGAAGTGAGCGTGCGGTGATGCATAGATACTTTAGCGCACACATACAAGCCGCGCGCGGTGCGTTTGTATGAAGATAACCTACTTCCCTTCTCTTTATACTATGACGATATAGTAAATCACTTAACAGTCCCGAATAGAGGCCTAGAGTCCTGCGTGATGGCAAGTACTTTTACCTAAAAAAACCGGACAAGGGCGAGTTAAACTCGCGTGGAGTGGAGAGGGTTCCGTTCCGTACATGATTACCTTGGTGTTTTTCCAACTGTACATCCCAGGCACGCAGGCTGTATGATATTATACAACCCTATTAGCTCAAACTAAAGATATAAGAGCTGTATAAACTCTTATAAAGCTTGGGTGCTGCTTGGGAAATAACAACAGCGTTATAAATAAATATTTTGTTAAAAAACAACGTCTATGTCGTCATTTCATCAATTGTTTGTCTTATTAAATCCTGTGTCACCACAAATCATATGATTCTATGAAATAAGAGAAATGATAAAAATAAACGGAATTCCCACAGACTATAAATAGATGACTACCGTCATGGAAGAGTGCATAGAGTATATATAAACAATATGAAGCAATAAGTTGCGTTTATGTCAGAGTGTGTTCTGTGGTCAGAGTTGTATCTTATCAAAAAGAAAATAAAACTTCTTTCGGTTCGGCGTGGAACTGGATTGTTGCCGAAATTTATTGCAGTATACTACTGATAGCGGTTCTATTGTTGTTAATGTGATAAATATTTTGATAGTAACGAGAGTGGAAATGCTTCTAACTTTCTGATTAAATATATGCGTTTCGTGCTCGTTTTTATATTAAAATTAAATTTTATTTTTGTTTTGAATTCATATTATTTTAGCCATTTCGTTTTTATGTTAGAAAAAAATCAAAGAAGATTTAAAGATTAATGTCCGTTTAAAGATTTCGTTAATTTTGCGCGAATTAAAAAACGTGATTACAATAAAAATACAAAAACGTTTGACAAATAGGATTTTGGAGTCCCAAATCTCTTGTAACAGGCCGAATCCTGGCTGACTGAAACAACCTAATTCTCTAGGTAGTTTCAGTCAGTTTATGCTAGGTATACTTTTGCTTCCATGATGTTCCTTTTAAGGGGAACTGCCAGGATCACCTTTTTATGTCCGCCTGGTCACCTTTGGACGCTTACTAGAAGGGATCTATCCTTTAAAATCCTTTTCACGCCGTCTTTAAATAACTCCATGTTACTGGAAAAAGCGCGGCTCATCCATGTTATTGTTACAGTACATCAGCCAGCAACTCCAGCGCATACACGCTGCTGGGCGAGAGCTGCTCTGCGCGTGCGCGAGGCCGCGCCATGTTGCTTTGCACTTGCTCTCTTATGTGCGCACAGGCCGTTGCTGCAGGTTGGTATATAATATATATTTTTTTTAATTATTAATGGAGTTTCACTTGACCACAGTGTCATCTGATGGAAAGTGATGATGCGGCCGAAGGTAGAACGCGATTGCCCAGGAAATGCCCATTAACTATAAGGTTAAATAGGCTTAGAAAGGAAGGAATTTGGACGAGGCACTTAAAAATCGGTAGCTTGGTCGGTGAAACCATCCAAACTCAACCGCTAGAAATGCCTATCCGAGGCATCGTGTCGGAACACGATAGGACTCGCTTGGCGGCATGGCTTTGCCAAGGAGGTGGTGACTAGCCGCGGTCGAAACCTACCACCGGGGGTGTGTTGCTCGTTTAGTACCACCCGGGGATCACGTGTAGGGACGCGAGAGTAAAACCTATGGACCGGAGCAAATTCAATTTAGTTGGTACTGTCATATGGCTTTCTGAACTAGTCACGCATTATCTAAATTTATAAGGGTTGGGGGGCGGATTAAACGTTGCCTCATTATTTCCAGAAGGAAACGGCGACGAAATATTTTGGATGGATATCAAAAAAATTATCTTTAGAATTACGCTACGCTTTTTTCTTAAATTGATGATTCAAAAATGTATTTATAAAAGAGTCTGGTCTTTCACAGTATTCGCCTACCCAATCCTGCCTCTAGAGTTCTCCTACCCCATCGAGTTCCTCGGCATAAGCTACCGACCCTGGCGTCTACTGGCGCTGGTGCTGTCTCTGCCCTGCGCCGCCACGGCCTGCCTGCTTCAGCTGTTCCATGAGAGCCCCAAATTCCTCGTCTCTAGGTCCCGGCATGAGGATGCGTTGAAGGTCCTCAAGAACATCTATGCTGTTAACACTGGAAAGAAGGCTGATGATTTTCCTGTAAGTATATGTATACATATTATGATATAAATTTAAGTTGATGGATGATTTATAAGATATGAATAAGTATTAAAAATAAATAGATAATGGGGTCATTTCGATACGGTGTTCGCCAATTTTAAAATTGGCTAAACTTGAAATGGGAACGTCAAACTCGATTGTAGGGAATATTAAATTTAGAAGACACCGTTTCAAATTGGAAAAAGCTAATATTGAATTAGCTTTTTGGACCGTGTTTATTGCTAATTTTCTGTACCAAATCAGTAGCAACATATTTTGATTCCAAAATTTGAAATGTTTTGCTGCCAAAACTTATATTTTTGGCCTTTGCATTAACTTTATTATTTTATCTATAATTAAAACAAGTTACCTCCCTTTATAGGGTTCCGTACCTCAAAAGGAAAAAGTTATAGGATCACTCGTGTGTCTGTCTGTCTATCTGTCTGTCTGTCCGTCTGTCACAGCCAATTTGCTTGGAAACTACTGCACCGATTGAGTTGAAATTTGGTATACATATGTAAGTCGGTGACTGCAACACGGACGCGTGACGTAAATATATGAATTTTAAACATGGGGGCCACTTTTGGGGGGTAAATTACAAAATTAAAAAAAAAAGTTATGCAACCTATATCGTGTGGCATATCAAATAAAAGGGCTTATTGTGAGGATCTTAAATATATTTTCTTTTGAATTTCAAGTAATATAGTTTAGAAGTTATTTAGGAAAATAGGCGAAAATTGACCATTCCCCCCCTCCCCCTTATAGCCGAAACTACTAGTACTACTACTACTATAGGATAAAATTTTGAAAAATTAATACAAAAAATAGTTCTTTACCTATAGACTACAGGAAAACCTATAATAAGTCTATGGTATTTAAAGTAACCTAGTAAATTTCAGATAATCATGTACGGAACGGAACCCTCTCCACGCGAGTTTAACTCGCACTTGTCCGGTTTTTTTAAATATCAATTTACTGCTCATAAAACATTGGTCTCCAGAGCCTAAATAAATATCAATATTGTTTAATTGTACTTATTATTTCAGGTCACAAAACTGGTACCAGACGAGGAAGACAAGTCTTCAGGGAGCCAGGATTCGTTCTTTATGGCTCTTTGGCACCAGACTGCTCCTCTGTTCCGAAAGCCTTTACTAAAGAACACCCTTAAGCTCTTCTACCTGATCGTCGTTGTTTATATGACGTAAGTAATTTGGTTATTATGTCAACAAATTTCATACAAAACACAAACATTAAACTACTAAATAAAATAAACTAAGACTAAATAACAGCATAAAATAAATAAATAAACCTAAAGAACGCTTAAAATAAACTTAAAATTATTATCAAAATACATACAATTAAAAACTAAACTTAAAAATAGCTATAAATAAAAAAAATGCCCCAAATCGCTGTCAGTTGGTAGCGTGCCCAAAAGGCTGGCAGCGTTGCCGCGTTGGATGGCAACGCTGATCCGCTTTGCCTGATACGAGCCAGCCTTTTGGTCACGAGTCAACTCCACCAGTCGTTTTGAGCATTCCCTAAAGACCCTGTAAGCGCTCTCCCCCCAGGGTCCCAGGGTCTCAACCCCAAACGGCTCAAATAGACAGCCACTATTTAGGGCTGTGTATTTGCGCCGTTTGAAGAGCTCGGCCGAATTGGCAGCAGAGCCAGCCTTTACAGCGGTGCCACGAAGTAATTTGGTTATTAAACTTCCATACATTTTAATAAATGTTATACTTGAAAGGAAACCTATAAAACATGTCTTTACTACAATTAGCCTTTTTAATTTCTTTCGTTTCTTTTAGTGGAAGCGGCTTTGTGATGTGGTTGCCCTACATCATGAATAACCTTTTTTCGGTGTTGGAAGCTGGCGGCGGCAACGGCATGAATCTCTGCACCATCATCAGATACTCCAGTAACAGCGTCGTCGCCTCTGGGAATAGCACGGTAAATAGCCATTAATCCATTTATATTGATGACATACCTATATTTAGCAACACTTTGCTGTCGCTGCTCTAAACTGCTTAAGTATTAGCATTTTTTCGTTGAATCTAGAAGTTCTAGATAACAAAATATTTTCTACATTTATACCTTTAAAAATATCAGATATATTAAATAGATTGTTATACTTTTGCACGCTCTGTTTTGAAGTAAAAATACGTTTCTAATAAAACGCATTCTCCAGTCCATAACAGAAATATGCAACGACACAATCCAAGAGACAACGTTACTCTCCGCAATGACCTATGGTGCTCTGGCCAGTTCAGCCAACCTGGTTCTCTCCCTGACCTGCCAAGCCAGGAAACGGGTAGCCATGATGGGGATCCTCACGATGTCAGCGTCAGCAGCTGTGTTGTTGAACGTGGTGCCAGTTCCTATTGCAGGAGGAGTGTTCTTCTTCATGTTCCTTATGTGCGCGCTGTCTATGGGAATTCTGAGTGTGTACTTCGTGGAGCTGTATCCAACGTCTTTAAGGTGAGATAATTCTAAATCACTAAGTTTCTATTCGGCTAGGTAGGTAACTAGACTTAACTTAGATCACATATATTATTAGATTTAAGTTCTTAAAAATGTAAAAATTGTATTTGCGAAATAAATATTTTCTATTTCTATTTCTATTTCTAAATGTAAACAAACTAACTCATGTGACTCAGCGAACCAGCCAATCAAGACATAAATATATTTAAAAAAAATATACGCGGTGAATTGAATTTGATTTTTTCGAAGTCGGTTAAAAAGATCGACTGGTTTTGGTGGATTAGCTGAGTCACGTGGATAACTTTGTTTAAATTTAGTTAACTACCTAAACTAATAGAGGATAGTTAGATTATGTAAAGTCTGTTCGCCGAATATTATGATATTGTCTCGAAATAGCGACTGTCGCTTCCCCAGCTAATCTATATGACAGGCGTCGCTTACCGCCGCGCACACTGAGTTTCGTGGTACGGGGCACGCAGTTGTTGTCATGCGCGGCGCCGCGCACGGGCGGGCGAGCGCGCGCACGCGGCTGCCATATTGCCATTACGTTCTGGAATACGCTTCGAGTGTGTCGTTTGGGTGTTCGTGTGTTGTTTTAGACGAAGCAATTTGATTTTTGATTTAAAAAAATTGAACGTTTCATAATAAACGTCACCGAGTCTGATTCTTCCTCCAACTCTGAGACTTCGTCATGGTCGTCGTCCGATGATATGCTAGCAATGAGACATATACAGGCTATTCAATAATAATATTCTATGAAAAAAACATAGCTTTCCCTTTAATTTTTTATTATCATTGGTAAAAATAATTAGCGGGTCGCTATTTGTAATGAGTTAAGAAGCCCCGATTTTTTTTTATCAGCTCTCGGCGAACAGGCTTTAGTAATTATAAAATTTATGACAGTTTTTATTTTGTTTATTTTGATTTTGTTTTAATAGTATATACCTAAACTGATTTGATGGTGATGTGTAAATCTTCTACAACATAAATTCAACGTTTTATTTGAACAATGCTGTTGGTTATATGACCTTCGTCTAGCATTTTATTTTTTGGGTTTATTTTTAATGTAGCGTTCATTTGAAAGTACAAAAATATGGAGCCGTTGAAATCTTTGTGGCGTAGTCTGTCTACAATGGTCTAGATAGCCATACGTTCTAAGCTTGAGAATAGTATTTCTGTTTCAAATCTAAGGATATTTTTCCTTACTATTGCAGAGGGATGGCGTCATGCCTGTCGGTGATGCTGGGAAGATCGAGCGCGTTCCTGGGAGTCAACGCCATCGGCGCCCTCATCTCGGCGAGTTGCGAGGCAACGTTCTACGCGTGGTCCGTCTTATTACTAAGTAAGTTCGTATATGCAAGAGAGTAGAAAACCTGACAGTTAGATATGCTTTGACATAAGAAAGTGTGTGTGAAAGACCACAACTGTATATTTCTATGGTGAAGGCCCGTTAATATCGCGGGCGCGAACTGCTACGACAAAGAGGAGCTGAAAATACAAAGTTAGCTTTGCTAATACGCTCAGTGGACATCCTACGTTTACTGTGTCTAAACTTTTAGAAATTACATCTCCGTGCATTCGAGATAATGTCGATTGCGAGATTAAACGACAGATTCATACAGCGGCCCTAACAAGCATGCCACAAAGATAAATTAGAACCGTTTATCGGTTAGTGCGTCTCTCTCACACTAGTGCCGACGAAAGAGACAGTCATAGAGATAAACGGTTCTAATTTATCTTTGTGGCATGCATGTTAGGGCCGCAGTTGTGTCAAATGACTGTATGCACTGACGTTTAATCTCGATTGTGAGATTATCTCGAATGCACCGAGAATTGGGGGCTTCTCGGTGCATTCGAGATAATGTCGATTGCGAGATTAATACTGTTCATACTGTTGTGGCAAACGACTGTACCTATGCACTGACATTTAATCTCGATTGTGAGATTATCTCGATTGCATCGAGAATTGGAAGCAAGGTCCCACTTTCTCAGTAGCCACTAGCTTTTGAAGTTTTACTGGGACCGAATTTTACAATAAGTTTAAGAAATAAAAACATTAGCGGGCTTCTTCAAGGTGCAATTTATTTTCGCTTGATAAAAATAGGTACTTATCTTTTTTTTTATTTTACAGGTGCAATTGTATTTGCGTGGCTTCTACCAAAAGACAAGATTGTAAAGGAGTATGAACAAACCAAATTGTAGAAAAATATTTAGGGCATAAGTGTGCGTGCGTGTGTACTTTGCGTGTAACATTGTGTGCGAAAGCGCCTTTAATATTAATCGCTGATTGGTTGTTTATATTTAACCAAAAGTTTTTATTTCAAACTTCAAAGCGATGGCCGTCAAGGTTTTAGAAAACGGACCTGCTCTTAAATTTTCTCCAGACTAGGTTATCCTTATGGCGTTATCAAGGAGTGGAAGCGGTCGTGAGAAAAAATAAGTAACGATCTTATTGTCGCAGGTCTACTTCTTAGGCGATGGTAAAGTCAAAGAGGTTGTCGTCCGAACTGATATTTTGTAAATGAAATATCATATTGAGTACTTTTGATTGTAACAAACAAGTTATTTTTGAACTTAACTGGCTATATGAAGCGGGTCTTCTGCCATATTTGGTTTCAATGTACCTGAGTATAAAACTGACATCTTAAGTTAATTATATAAGGTAGAATAACTATGGAAACTGATGTCGAACTGAATGGAGTAGAGATAAAGAAAATCTCATTTTATTTAGTGTGCCTTTATAATATAGTAGTAGGTAATAAAGATTTGAACTGAGTATTCTTAATAAATTAAATTATTACATTATGTTTTTTGTTTTATTAATTATTGTTTCAAATCGTGCTACGTTAGAACTTCCTTAGATAAGGTACTCTTGACAAAAGTTATGGCCCAACCTGTAGAGTGGTTAATACCCAAGTTAAGATTTTTATTATTTTAAGTTTGTTTTCAATTCTTTTTAATAGACATGCCGAAAGCATTAAGACCTGGGAAACGTTTAGATCACCAAGCCTGTGAAATTCTTTTCAACATTTATTTATATTTCTTAACTGAAAATGATAAGTTTAAATACATAGGCTGATAAACACATTACCCCTCCTTTGCGTCGCGCGGTCGGGTAAAAATAGCAACAATGCTGATTATTTCTGTAAAGTTCAAAAACGAGTATCGGAGGTCAGTGAAATTTCTCGACGTCAATTCTCGGTAGTTCGATTTTTGGTAACACTACATTCTCTATACATATAATTTGATCATGGTGGTTATAACATCTCAGTGTGATATACTCTTGATATACTTCAAACTCGTGATTTGACATTCACTGATAAATAAAGTACCTTTATTTATTTTTTCAATTGACTGACAAACGAGCAGACGGCCCACCTGATGGAAAGTGGTCACCGCAAGCCATGTACATCTGCAAAACCAGAGGTGTTGCCAATGCGTTGCCAGTCTAGGGAGGATGGGGAATGGGGATGGGATGGGGATGAGGGAATAGGCCTCCGGATCTCGTCATTCACCGTACGAAACGCAATAGCAAGCTATTACTTTACGCCGAAATTCTGTGAGAGTGTGGTACTACCCCGGTCGAGCCGGCCCATTCGAACAGTAATCATCTGTGAGGGTTACTGTTTGGCTCTACCACTACAAAAAACCTTAAACATTATTTATTTGATACAAACATGTCACTTATTAATACAATAATTCATACACACGTTGCGTTGGCAGCATTCGGAAGTAGTCGTGTGTTCCGAGTTTTCACGATGGCACAGATTACATAATACTACGATGGGAAAGGATTATTCATTCGCTACATCTGTTATTTAATACCTATTACATGAAAGCAGTGGTCCGCACGAAGCTACAATTTAAAAAAAATCAGGCAAAAACCGTCAACACTAGAGAGCAGGTGTGAGATCTGTCATCGTCGTTGCCAGTTTTTGCTTGTGACTTATAGTTTCGTGAAACGAGCAATAGGTGAAGTCTCGGAGCAAAGGTGCGACAGTGAATGCGTTAAGCCAGTTATTTTGTTTATATTTTTATCTTTACGCTTCATCATATTCAGAACTTTATATCAAGAAACTTATGGTTGTATTTTCTTAAGATTTTTGGTTCAGTTATCTGGTTATTTATGACATGGATTATGCTATCGCTGTAATTGGAATTTTATTGCGCTGTCAAAAATATCTAAAGATATTTACCCCCCTCAAATTGCTATATTGCATTTTAAAGATACCGAATGAGATTATTGTGCGAAAGCATTTCTAAAATGGTGCACACGTCAGTTGGATTATCACTTGTTTAATAAGAGAAACGCCGTTTAAAAAGAAATATATTAAAAATATTTATGACGTTTTTCATAACACGATGTTTGCTGAAAGTCAAAACGCACTAATTAAGAAACTGGCATAATAGAAAGAGAAGTGATACGAACAAATAATACACCAAAATACTTACTAAAAATGGAACGCAAAAATAACTTTGGAGGAAAGGTCTCTTTTGAAGCAGCCCTGGATAGAACAGGTAAGCAAGATTATGTCATTTCTAATGGGTGAATTCGAAAGTGTATTCGCTAAACTTGAAATAAAAAACGTGAAACTCGATTTTGAAATCTTGACGTTTCTTAAAGTAACTAACTAACTAACTAACTTTTAGTAGCTAATATAACTGTCAAACTTGCGGGGCACGCGGGGTTTGTAGAGTACTGTGATCGATGCGTTCGAGGGGGTATATTTTAAAAAGTTGTCATTTTGCGACTGTATTTTACGACGTAGTCTTAATACAAAGTAGCTGTTTATGGGTAGTGGGTCTCTTTCGCCGTTGGCTTTCTGCTGTATAGATATTTTTCTACATAGACATTTTGCGTTGTAGTTATTTTCGCCCTATAGTCATTTTGCGAGGTAGGTATTGACGACTGGACCCGTTCGAGGTAATGCGCCCCCGCGGCTGCCGATAGCCCAGCCGTGTATCGCTTTTTATTTATAATGCTGGGTCTATTGGATAAATGGTCTATGCTTTAACATTAACATATGCATCTGAATATCGCATCTATGCTCAATGACGCATCATAGTAACACTATACCCTATTCGAACGCTCGCACACGGAGTGCATGGAAGCGTTCTTGGACTCCGCGTGCCACAAGCGTTCAGACAGGGTATAATCCTTAAACTTTAGCGCGGACAAGACGTGCATGGTAAGTTTTTCTGGCTAGCAGTCTGCACTTGGACATTAGTACATATATACATCGTTGCAGGATTCGGATTGTACAGCTACATCAGCACGGCCTTGTCCGGCCTGGCTATTATTGCCATGGCATGCGTAGTGTATGGCGCCACCATCGTCGTGCCAGCCAGCGCCTGCGAGCTGCAAACCACGGCCGGTCAACGTGGGCTTCTGGTGGCAGCTCCTGTTGTTGGTATGATCAGTCTCCTTTATCATTCGTCCACTAAGAACATGTTCCGGGAGAGTACCACAAAAACCTTGCTCCACTACGGTTATATATCTTCAGTGTCCATCGACCGGTCTACCGCTGTACAGTTTATTTTCTACATGCATATTTATGTTTTTAATATCTCAAAGTTATTCAGCGGGAAATGCTGACGGGTAGCTTGTGGTTATGAGGTAGCGGAGCTCCGAGTTTCCATTGTAACCAAAACAATACCATGTCGTGGTAAAACTCTTAAAAGTTGCCCTATGATCATTACATAATTTAAACATCGTCAACGGAAACCAATATTTTTGTGTAAAAAGTGAACGCAAACCATACAAGTCATCTTATGATTAGTGATATTTTTATGATGATGAACGGCTTTCTGTTGTTCCCAAGGCTTGATCCTGGGTGGTCCTCTATGGGGCTATCTGGGGGACACGAGAGGTCGGCGCAGCATGCTACTTCTATCGCTTCTGACCTCAGCAGTGATAAACGCCGTGAGCGCTCTGTCTGTTAATTGGATAATGCTAATGATTCTACAATTCATTGCTTCACTGGTGTGAGTATATTTTTTATATGTGATAATTTATCAGGCGTAACTACTGTGACGTTTTAATTAAATATTTGGTTGCATTACAGGGCAGCTGCACAATACTCTCTGTCTATGACGCTGTTGAGTGAAAGCGTACCAATGGCGAAGCGGAATCTAGCGGTGTTGATGGTTTCTAGTTTGTTCATGCTTGCACAGGGGATCATGGCAGGTAATCAATTGTACGAGGCAAAAAATCTCTCAAAAAATCAAAAATCTTTTTGTCTTGGTTTCTTTGCAAATATATTTGATACCTACTGTAGGAACTCTTGCAGCCCAGGTGGTATGTACAGGGATCTAGGAGACTAGTTCCACCTCTTGCTGACTAAATGATACTGCTTCTTTCTTGACTTACTCGTACACAAGTGGTTGAGTCAACTGCTCAGATTAAACTGTCCCGAATTCTGGTGCAATGCCGACTTATTTCTTTCTTAAATTTGATTTTTAATATTTAAAATTAAATACGACACTAAAACGATATCTGCATTCAACTAGTTACAATGCAGCCGACCAGGTACACAGAAATGTACAAACAGACGTTTTGTACCACAATACCCACAGATTTGATCATTGCGCTATCTCATTTCCTGTCTGCCTCTATTTCAGGAAACACCTCTTGGGATGCAGATTAACATTACATTGTATGATAACTTAAAACTTTAAATATCTCCTTCTTGATTTTAGTTCTGGCCATTCCTGTTATTCCACTGACGTTCTCTTACCACATACCTGCCCTGGATATATTTTGGAATTCTTGGCGGACACTGGTAGTGGTATACTCACTGCCTAGCCTTATATGCGCTGGTTGTTATTATTTTATGCAAGACAGCCCAAAGTTTGCCCTGGTGAAGGGTGAAGAGCAAGAAGCCTTGAAGATCTTGAAAACTATTCACAGAGTTAACCATAGAAAAGGAGCCGTTTTGGATGTAAGTATCATTAACCGTGAAGAATACTACTAAACATCCCAGTTTAATTAATTAGAACTAAACAGTTCTAAAAATACTGTATTTTCCGATTGCTATGCTAAACTATGCTAATCCAGTAAAACGCAAAATTACATAGAATCAAAAATCGTAATAAAAATGTAATGTTCTAGATATATTTTCTGGTACCAGATAGTGCCTTTCGGTCTCGAGGCCTAGCGAAGAAAGACCAGATAGTGCCGCTGTTCAAGGCACCATTCCTGAAAAACATCATCATCCTATGCATCCTCTTCATGTTTCAACTGTTGAGTATCTGCAACTTATAATTAAAATTAGTTCAAGTCTGCATGCCATGGCCCTCTTAAGACCTTTTCTCTTGCATTCACGATTTTAAGACATTAGTAAATGCCGGTCATCTCATTTAATATATGCTTGCTGCATCATAAAGTACCGTAGGATTTTCGCGAATCAATAGCCGTATTGTTATGACAGAAATTCCATTTCGGTGAGGGTATTTAAGGGCTAGTATAAAATGACATGTGCTAATAAAATGAGATATTTTATCCTTTTTGATACGCTGTCTTAATTCCAGGCCCGGATCTTTCCAAGCGTGGCTGCCCACTATAGCCAACCGGGTTATCAGGATGTATGAGACTGGAGAGATGGCTTCTCTAACGCTTTGTGACATCCTCAACGTTGATATGGAAATGCCTGTTGACGTAAGAACTTTTGACGACTGTTTTGTTCAAATGAAAGTGATTTGTATTATAATATGCTCAAAACTTAATATTGTTATTTTTAATCTGACTAGGGTTTTTTTATGTGTTTAGATATGCTCGGGGTATTATTTGAATTGTGTGTAGTTATTTTGAATATTTGGTTTCTTTCAGTTAGATGCTACGCCCTGCGCCTTAGACTCGACTTCATTGCTAATGGTGCTATTAGTAGGTGTGATGCAGTCTACTTTCAATGCATTCCTGACTATTGTAAGTTAACGAAGGTGAAATCTCAATACGCCCCGTAATTTTAAACAATGTTTTTCTGAAAATTTTCATCATTTATTTTAGGTGGTAGTAAACCGTGCGGGCCGCCGAAACACCGCGATAGCAGTAGTAGCTGTTTTGGGTCTTTGCGGGATCCTGATCAACCTGGTCAGCAATGTCATCGGGACTTCGATTCTTTTTGGATTCTTCCTCCTCGGCTACCTTACTATGGGATTGTATACGGCTATGGCTGTTGCCCTGTTCCCTACACATCTGAGGTACGAAATTCTCAGGCTATAATTGCATATCATACCTTTTTACATAACCTCTAAACTTTAGTATGTTATAAATATTTGATACAAACACCGAAAACAACGACCTATTGCGACGACAAAAACTTGACTACTACACTTTTTTTTGACATGTCGAAAGCTTTCGACTTCGTTGCTCACAATTTGCTTTTAGCCAAACTAGAATATTATGGTATTAGAGGACCAGCATTGCAGTGGATAAAGTCGTACCTAGATAACCGAAAACTGTGTGTTGAAGTAAGACGTATAAATAGTTTTGATGACGTCAAATCATACAGATCAGAATATATTTCAAATAATTTTGGAGTACCACAAGGTAGTGTGCTAGGCCCGCTATTGTTTTTGATTTATATTAACGACCTACCCTCTACTACAAAACATAAATGTATTTTGTTTGCCGATGATATTTCGATTATTGTCACCCATAAAAAATCAGAGGCAGCACATCATGAACTGGAAGTAAATAATACTGTAGCTTTGATAATAAGGTGGTTAGAAAGTAACAATTTACAAGTTAATTTAACTAAAACTAATTATATGAATTTTAATAAATCAAAAGCCGCTACCCAATTCAATATTAATTATAATGGACATACTCTGAATAATAATCATATGATAAAATTTTTAGGAATAATTGTAGAAAATGATTTTAAATGGAATGGACATATTGAACTTGTATGTAATAAGATTAATAGATTTGTATTTGTCATTAATAGACTGCGCAGAACGACGAACCACAAAACTGCAATGGCAGCTTACTTTGGCTATGTAGAATCGGTACTCAGATATGGCCTGATTCTATGGGGTAATGGGACTAATGTTCAAAGGGCATTCATATGCCAAAAGAAGTGCGTTCGAGCTATCTGCGGGGTTTCTCCGCAAACTTCATGCAAACCCCTGTTTCTTAGACTAAATATACTCCCGCTACCATGCTTATATATTTTAGAAATAGCGAGGTTTGTTAAACAGCACACTCATTTATTCAAATCAGCCAGTGAAGTATTTGCAAGAAACACAAGAGACCCAAACAGGCTTGTTGTAAATAAACAACAGAAAACAGCCATGTTTAGGAAGAATTGTTATGTAATGTGTGTAAACATATACAATAGGCTACCACCATCAATTAAAGATGCACCAATGAATAAATTTAATAAAATATTATTCAATTGGCTACTGACATTCAGATTTTATACTATTAATGAATTTTTTGATAATAATTTAAGTTTGTATTAGTATTAGGTATGCCGTGTGATTGTTGGCTTGTTTTTTTTTATTTTTTATAATTTTATCTTGCATAGGAATGTCCGTAAAACATTTAATATTTTAATATTTTAATATTTGCATGCTGTGTAGGACAGCTGAAGAAGGTGGAAGTGACATTATTTATAACATAAGAACTGTAAAATAACCCTTTTTCTCGCAAATAAATGATTATGATTATGATTATGATAACGGAGTTTTTAACTTTTTATAAACTGACATATAATGCGAAGTAACAGTTATTATAAAAGATTTAAACATAAACCTGCATAATTTGGCCTTAAAACACACGTGCGATCTTATTATGAAACTCGCCTATCGGCTCGTTTCATGAAAACCGCACTAGTGTTTTAAGGCCTATCATTATGCAACCGTTGCATAAACTACTATTAAATATCAAATAACTTATATGAAACACTGGGAAATCAGGGACTTCAGCGAGAGGTCACGTTATAGTGATAATAAATAATAGGGATCCAAGAATACTGCCTTGAGATACAATGGGATATGAATATGTGTTAATTTCTGTAGAATTTCGCCAACCGATTTATTCATTCGTTGTTTAATTTTGTGGTTATTCATAAATGTCCACGACACGATGCTTGTTGTATAAATATTCCGGCTGTTAGAACATTTTGCTAAAATACTTACTTATTTTACGAGTATATCAACATTTTCGATAACATGATTGCAGGGCAATGGCGGTAGCTCTGACGTCGACAGCAGGCAGTATCATGACTTTTATCGTCATTCAGATTGTCAACCTGATGCTGTTCACAAACTGCGAATTGGCATTTTACCTGTTCAGCAGCATCTTTGCTTGTAAGTCATATCAAAGCGATCTGCAACAGCATTGCACGGGAGCCATGATTGTGTTTATGAATATTTATCATTGCTAAATACAAAACATTGGCTGCAGCCAAAAATCCACCCGGGGATTTCAAGTTTCTAGATTTTGGAGTTATGGAGATTTCGCAATGTAACACGGTATTTCGTACAGACATACTATGCTATAAAGCTTCCTAAGAATAGGTACACTCTAAGAATACGTGGAACCATAAAAAGGAAAAATCGGAAGAAGGGAATGCACAGGGTGACCCGCGAGATTTGAAATAAAAAAGAAATAGATCTTTTTTCTTTGACTCTGCAATTTCAGAACTCCGAACTATGAGTAAATTATCAGAGAACTTAATCATGTGAGTTATTTATCTCGAAATTTTGTTTCCAGCGTCAGCAATTGTTGCATGGTTCCTACCAAACGACAGAAGCCTTCAAAAACCTCCACCCAAGGAGCAGGAATCTCGAATGTGCACGCGATGCTAACAAATTCATTAAATAATGCCACACTCAAGGGCCTTAACAAAACACTACTAGTAAGAAAATAGAAGTTTATTATGATAATTCTTGGAAAATATTGGATTAATATTTTGATTACCAATGTACCTAATTTAATCTAAGTTCTATATTATATTTAAAATAAATCATTTTTGTCAATTAAAATAATTGCAATATTAGTAAAATTAAAGAGCATTTAATCTAAGTATATAATGTTAGACATTGATTTTTGTTTTTATGTCATTTGATTGATTTTAAATTCAAATGTATATTTTGTAAATCTGTAATTTAAATTTTATTACATTTACAATTCGCTTTCATGGTATCAGTGTCATACCTTAAGGCCTAGTTTATAAATCAAATTCAGGTAACTTATTGCGCAATGTATGAATAAATTAATTACAGGTTATATTTATAAGCTTATGATAATTTCAATTTAAATAAATACAAATTAATGTTTGCTTAACTTCATCCATTTGTTTTTATTTCATTCTCACCATCATTATTACCATAATTTTATTTTAGACCTCTTTCAAAGATCACCATAACGACGGGTTTTTCGTTGCTCGCATCCAACGTATTCCCATAACTTTCACCAGTTCTTCGGTCTACTTTGAGGGTAGAGGCCATTTGATCTACGAACAAAGTACCCCTGCCTGCCGCTTAAGTCAGTTCAATTTCTGACGAGAACTCTGAGCATAGCTCTCTGTTGCCCTTTCACCCTGAGCCTCCTCAAGTCTCACTACCATAAGTCATCACTGGCAATGCACACACTGGTTTCGTCTGAGACACTGCGTTATTTGGGACGAAAAGATATGGAGCGCTGCTAGCATTTGAGCTGCTATTTTACACAACTGCACAAAAATGGAGTACTTAGTACATAAACACTGCACCTTCCAGTACGTTATCGCCACTCAATAACTCTTCGGCCCCATTGGCCATCTATTTTACGAGCAATGTGCGATTGTTAGAGTCCTTACGTTAAAATAAATAGTGTAGCCAGTAGCCATGATTTTACAAATAGGATATGCTTGAAAATTAAATGTATTTAAGCAGATCATCAATACATATAAAACAGTACCGTGACTCACTTATAGACAACGCATAGCCTAAACGGGTGATCCTAGAGATTTGAAATTTGGAGGAGACATTCCTCGAGTACCCTAAGGACTGCAGGACTGGACTAAGGGTGCACTAAGGAGGTATTTTTTGAAATTCCTTCCCTAAAGGGGTGAAAAGAGGTGATAAAGTTTGTATGGAAAATACCGCGGGCGAAGCTGTGGCGGGCCAACTAGTATTGGTATAAATTGTTATGATAGTCTAAACTAGAAGTTAAAGAGTAGGTAGATATTCCAAAAATATCCAACACTGAAATACCGTCTTGAACATACCTATAAATCATGTTCTAGACAGTCACATAGAAACAGACTTCCATAAATAAATGCGCGTGAAACACATTACCCTTAATTTCTCGCGCAGTTGGGTAAAATAGATAGGAATGATACAGCCCAGTCATATCTTTATTTTGCTGTATATATCTGTCTTACAAGGGATTAGGCGATCCTATCAGCTGCAGTATAAAACTGAAATTGAAGATTATTAATATATTTTGCTTAGTATTAAAATATATATCTGAGCGTAGCATGACTTTAATATCGGTATCGAAAATAATAGTTAAGTATATGTTTTGTTGAACTTCGCATTATGAATAAGGAATGCTGTAAGAACTATTTCATTTAAGAACTGTATTAAGTTATATCATTTTATATATATAACACTATTAAAAAATGGAAACTAAAGAGGAAGAACAGAAAACATCGTTCGAAGTTGCTTTGGACCAAACTGGTGAGGAGTAGATTTTTATTCGATTTTTATTTTATTGATCCTAGACATAATGCATTTGTCTGCAACTAGTCAATGATGATACCTAATCTAGGTCTATACGTTTTTTGAATACTGATTAAAGGTCAAGAATGTCAAATAATGCCGAAATTTGTTTTGTATGAGAATATTGAAACCACAATAAAATTGAATTTATCGATTATAGTGAAAAAATCAAAACGTACGCACCTAGATTTTGTTCTGACTGACAACCTATCAAAAATTAAGGGGTGGAAATCGTTATCGACTTTTGGACGAAAAGCCGTAGGTTCACACTCTTAACTATTTCCAAAAAACGATATGATAAAATCGATACTGTAGAAAAACATCGTGATGTTACGTCTTAAATCCACTTTAAATGGTTCTGTCTTAATTTTTTTGACTTATGGGTTCAATAATTAATAACACTATTACGTCATGCTCATAATACAAAACTTGACTAATTTACATTTTACGTGTGGTGTGTTTTGTTATGTATTGTGTTGTTATTTGATTTTCCCCATACAAATAACCGCACAGTGCTTCTCGTTCACGCCGGTGCAAACAGACAGTGACCGATCACTCAAGGTCATTGGCTATTGTCAGCATCTTAAAGGCATTTCTTTCTTTAATTTGTTGTATTTAAACATTCATTTTACTTATGTTAAGCCAAATTTCGTTTCAGGTTTCGGGATGTATAACTATTTGAACACAGCTCTGTCTGGCTTGGCTATCATCGCCATGGCATGCTTGGTGTACGGCTCTACCATCGTAGTGCCGGCCAGCGCCTGTGAGTTGAATACCACTGCCGCTCAGCGGGGAATCCTTGTGGCAGCTCCTGTTATTGGTTAGTAGACATTTGGATGAATTAAACGAAATGAATTAAAACTTAACCATTTTGTATTCGCGGGAAGTCCATCTGACAACGGTAACATTTTCATAATCCACTTAATAAAATTCTTAACACTGACTGACAGACAGTGCACAGCCTAAACCGGTGGATCTAGAAGTATGAAATTTTACGCAATAGCTTCTTATTGTATAGCATAGGTGATAATTAAGAAAGGATTTTGAGTTGACCCCTATTAAATAGGGGATGCAAGTTTGTATGGAATTTCATCATTGAGATGTTCCCCATCGGGCACACGGCTAGTACTATTATACATTGGATGGAATGAGACTATGGTTGCAGTTCTAAAGAATTACTATTATTATCTTCAGGTCTGATCTTGGGTGCCCCATTATGGGGCTACCTTGGAGACACTCGAGGCCGGCGTAGCATGCTACTCGCATCGCTCCTCTCCTCAGCAGTCATCAACGCTGTCAGTGCACTATCAGTCAACTGGCTCATGCTAATGATACTGCAGTTCGTGGCGTCAGTTCTGTGAGTACCAAAAAAATTTAAGGCATTTTTTATACTGTCTGTTCGCCTAGAGTTGATAAATATTATGATAACGTCTCGAAATAGCAACTGTAGCTTACCTATCGCAAACTGTATGACGGGCGTCGGTTATCGCCCTGCGCACTGAGTTTCGTGGTACAAGGCACCCAGTTGTTGTCACGTCAGTGCCGCACCGGGCGGGCGAGTGCGAACAGGCGGCGGCCATATGGCTATTACTTTTGGAATACTTCGAGTGTGTCGTTTGGGTATTCGTGTGTTGTTTTAGACGAAGCAATTGAACGATTCTTCCTCTGACTCTGAGACTTCGTCTTGGTCGTCCTCCGATGATAATGCCATCAATGGGACATTTATCAACTCTCGGCGAACAGACTTTACGTAATAATAATGAGAGGTGTATTCATATTGTTATGATATAGGGCAGCAGCAAAATACACACTAGCCATGACGTTGCTCAGTGAGTGTGTGCCGATGGCGAAGAGGAACCTGGTGGTGCTGCTGGTGTCCAGCATATTTATGCTGTCACAGGGTATAATGGCAGGTATATTAACTTTTGTTACCACTTCAAATTATGTTTTGCAGCACTTTCCGCGTCAAATATTATTTTACTGTTTCTAAGGCAAGACAAGGCAAGACTTAATTCTACTTCACCGCTCTTGTCATTCACCCTCGACGTTTATGGCGATGATAAATCTGACCCTTTTTCAATATAATCTATACCATAGCTTCTTACTTGACACACAGCCAGTATAATAATATTTAGCGTACTGCAAATACTTGAACGTCCTCTTTTATGATTTCAGTGCTTGCCATCCCTATTATCCCTCTGAGGTTTTCCTACTACTTGCCTGCCTTGGACATCTACTGGAACTCCTGGCGGACCCTGGTGGTTGTGTATTCTCTTCCAAGCTTAGTTTGCGCTTGCTGTTTATACTTCATGCAGGAGAGCCCTAAGTTCGCTCTAGTGAAAGGGGATGAGCAAAAGGCCATAGAGATCCTAAGGACTATTCACAGGATTAATAATAGAAAAGGAGCTGTCTTAGGAGTAAGGGCTGATAACATTTTTGATTTCCTTAATTTTTTTAGTATGCATTTTAGAAAATAAGGTCACAGGTGATGTACCTTCCAACATTGCCCATTCTGGTTTCCAGGATAATTCCATTATGGTTACCATGTCGCCGGATATTATATCCAAATTGCCGGCAAATAGGGAATATGGTGACGGCACATGTTTGAATCAGTATAATGGCAAGTCTTGAATACCATATATAGGTAACAATTCACATTGCATTAAAAAAACGCAGGCAAAATTGATTTACACCTATACAAAATAATATACAACTGAAATTAGATCTCTAGCTGCAAAAACTATCTTCTCAAAAGTTGGGTTGCGTTACGTTAGTTCTTTACCTTTTTTAAGATATTGTAACCTTTAGCTCAAGTTCTGACATAAATTTTCAATTTTCAGGCCAAAAGTTTGCTCCCAGAAATTTCTCACCGGTCCTTAGGATTGACCTCAAAGGACCAAATAGTGCCGCTGTTCAAAGCACCGCTTCTCAAATACACCATCATCATGAGCATGCTTTTCATGTTTCAACTGTAAAGTATTGTCTTAAAGTACTTTTAATATATTTATGTGACCGTAATAAAAACCCGGTCAAGAGCATGTTTCACTTGATATAACCTCGAGTGAAACATGCTCTTGACCGTTACGAAAATAAAAATACACACCTATGCTTTAGTCGTTTAGGCTCTAAACAAAATTTAAAAAAAAAAACTCTATTAACTCTACATACAATTTGACTATGTGTCTGGGGCCATCTAATATACTGGTACAAAATTTCAGCCTCGTGGTTTTAATAATTTTTAAATATTGTGTGTGCTGTGACATATAGACGGGCGCACAGAAGGACAAGACGAAACTATAAAGTTTCTTAGCTGGCCTCCGACCCGCTCCGCTTCTGTTCCGAGTTTCGTTAATAACATTACAGCAATGAAAATATCGTTGTTGGTTGTAAAAAAATCCTTTAGTATATTCAAGAACTGTTTTCCCTCGAATCTTTAGCCTTTTTGTATCTCCAGGTCTGGTTCATTCGTCGCGTGGCTGCCCACTATCGCCAACCGCGTCATTAGAATGTACGAGACAGGAGAGGTGGCTGCCTTGACTCTCTGTGGCATCCTGAACGCTGATATTGACATGCCTGCCGATGTAAGGAAATGATTGATGTGTTGGTTTGAACATTATTGGTTCCGGTTTTTGTTATGGTATAATGTCATTAACTAAACCACAATTTGATTCAATCGATCATTATAGTTGATTCGGTTATTTTATAGAATGTTTATATTCAATGGTTTTGTAAGATATGAGATCTGAGGATCAAAGAGAGACAAGGACTTGGTGAACATTTTATAGTGAGACGGACGTCACCGTTCAATACCATGACAACCATTAATTACGAGGAGTTTATAATATAAACTCCAAGTTTCATTAATTTTCTTATGTAAATATAAGATTGTAGTTGAGGAATGAGCGCATGGCCGACAGTAAAAACCATAATTGGATCCGCTAATTACCCAACAGCGACCCTAGCAAGGTTGACACAATGATAAGGTTAAACCACCTTATCTCTAAGTTCGTCTCTCTCATACTAGTGCTGACGGAAGAGATAGTCAGAGAGATAAACGGGTTTATCTTATCCCCGTGTCCGGCATGCTAGGGCCGCTGCATGTAGAAGCTTTCAGTTAAAGAAGTCTTTTGAATGCTAAAAGCAATTACTAACCTTCCGTTTGGTCTGATAGCTAATATCTTTTCTGTATGAAGCTCCTTTTCTACCGACGAGGCGGGCGCATCTTCGTGGAAATGGTTTGGGCCGGCGAGATTAAATTTCTCGTCTCGCCTCGTCTTTGGAAAAGGACCTTTACTGGCTTTTTTATGTAATCAAATGACTTGTTGCAGCCAGAAGCCGTACCCTGCGCCTTAAACACGGCGGCACTCCTGATGGTGCTGCTGGTGGGCGTTCTTCAGTCCGTTATCAACGCGTTCCTCACCATTGTAAGTTATTTTTGACTAACGTAATTCATCAAAATATCTTAGTATAGCTGAATCAATTTGGGGAAAGGATTGCATATGTGTGAGTAGGTATGAAAAATTATAAATGTGTGCGTATTTGTGTTTGTATTTTAAATATGAACACTTAACGGACACAACACTACTTCAATCATAAATGCTGCCCGAAAGATTCAGCTATACTGATTCTGAATGCGACAGTATGGATGTTTGGATGTTAGTTGCTCAATTACGATGCGACAACTAGTAGGCCTTGGATGGAAGATTATATACAAAATTAACATATAGCATACTTCGTATCCCGCAAAACTTTGATAGTTCTCGAGGAAACAACAATCTGGAAGTCTTGTTCCAAAGGACTTTTAAATAGAACAAATGGAATTTACTCCTTTTTAACTGACTTCAAAAAAAAAGGACGAGGTTCTCAATTCGGTTGTATTTTTTTAGGGTTCCGTACCTCAAAAGGAAAAAGGAACCCTTATAGGATCACTCGTGTGTCTGTCTGTCTGTCTGTCCGTCTGTCTGTCCGTCTGTCACAGCCAATTTGCTCCGAAACTACTGGACCGATTGAGTTGAAATTTGGTATTCATATGTAAGTTGGTGACCGCAATACGGACGCTTGACGTAAATATATGAATTTTAAACATAGGGGCCACTTTTTGGGGGTAAACTAGAAAATTAAAAAAAAAAGTTATGCCACCTATATCGTGTGACATATCAAATGAAAGGGCTTATTGTGAGGATCTTAAATATATTTATTTTTGAATTTTAAGTAAAATAGTTTAGAAGTTATTCAGGAAAATAGGCGAAAAATGACCATTCCCCCCCCCCCTTATTTCCGAACCTACTGGGGCTAAAATTTTGAAAAAAATACAGAAAATAGATCTTTGCCTATAGATTACAGGAAAACAGTATAAGAAGTCTATGGTATTTAAGGTAACCTAGTAAATTTCAGATAATCATGTACGGAACGGAACCCTCTCCACGCGAGTTTAACTCGCACTTGTCCGGTTTTTTTTTGTTTGTTACTTCAGAACTCCGTCATTTATAAACCGATTTTGAATATTCTTTTTTTAATCGGTAGGGTATACCTCCAGTTTGGTCCCGTTGTAGTTAAAAATGAGTTGTTATGTGAGGATCTATGAGGAATCGATGAAACTCTTCAAATATTATAGGCAAGCATATAGCAATTTTAGTATTTTCTGTAATAACTCAAGCAGTTACGTTCCAAAAACATTATTTGGTGAAGTGGAACTGTTTATGAAGACCATAGATGATCACCAGAACTCCTAAATGTTGAGTATTTCACGGTTGGCGATTAAACTGCTGTATAAAATTCTGAAGCAACTTATGTCCATGAAAATTGATGTAGTAAAATTGAAGAACCAGGAGAACTCCTCAACGATTGACATCCTTGCACCGTGGATTGCAACAGTTTGTAAATGGTGATGAGCAATTGGCATTATGCTATTGTTACTTGATGTAGTAAATGTGTGTCGTTAAATCACAGGATAATAAATAAAATGTGAAAAAACCTTACTTTTCAAAGGCTATTTGAAGTCGGTTTTTTTATTTTATAAATTATATGATTATTACTGACCTTAACAATGTTTTCAAGATTTAATGAATGAATGAATGCACCAATCAGATCGTTGTTGTGTTTGCGACTTGAAAACAACAATTGACCAGGCGCGGATCTAGCCCTCAAAAAAGGTTGTGATCACAGCCACCTGAAATTTGGGCAAGTGCGAGTCGGAGTATGAACTCGCTCATGATCGATATAGTGCATTCCTACAAAGGACGTCACAAGTCTATTAAGGTTGTGGGCATGCCCATCGTGCCCACAACGGTAGATCTGCGCTTGCAATTGAATACCTATTACACAAATAAGCGTCATGTGGTATCCCCTCAGTAGATGGTGTGCTTTATTCTTTCAGGTGGTAGTAAACCGAGCAGGTCGGCGCAATACCGCCATGATGGTAGCAGCCGTGGTGGGGTTGTGCGGGATCCTGGTCAATTTGGTCCCTAACACTATTGGAACCTTCATACTCTTTGTGATCTTCCTGATGGGCATCATCGTCCTAGGGATATACACGACTCTTGCTGTTTCGCTCTTCCCCACTCATTTACGGTGAGTTTCTTTTTAAGTTTTAGTGTTTGCCATATGACAGGCTGTAAAAGTTATGCGCGCCTTTGCCTCTGCTTAATATCAACCATTTGATTCTCTTATGTGCGGAGCGGCTGATCAGCTATGAGGGAAACATTCAAATTTAGGCTGAATGACTTTGTCCTTACTGTCTAAATTAATAATTTTGTTTATCCGCCGATCATTCACTGCACATGTAAGAGAATCACACCACTGAATGATCTGAATGTTAAGAATCCCGAATCTGAACTGTAGCGCAGGTAGACTAGACTTACTCGTATATGTCTGTCTAGTCGACGTACGCTAAATGAACTAGACAGGGAGCCCAGGTGCTCGCTGAAAGATTATAAATAAAGGGCCTTGTATGAGAGTCTTTACAAAATAATGTCTCATTAATTGGACTATTAATCTTTATTCCAGGGCAATGGCAGTCGCCCTAACGATGACGGCAGGCCGCATCACAAGCTTCGCCAGCATACAGATCATCAATATCCTACTCTTTACTAACTGCGATTTGGGCTTCTATCTCTTTGCTGGTATTTTTACCTGTAAGTTTACTTTTTGTCACAATATGAATTAGTACTTATATACTCGGTCTTAATGCAGCGTGAGAGAGCGTCGGTGGCCTAATGGCTAAGGATGTCGACTCGTGATCGTGAGGTCCGGGTTCGAATCCAAGCGGTTGCCATGTACCAATGAGTTTTTCTAACTTATGTACATTATCTGCGTGTGAATTGCGGTAACCGATGCTCTTCCGGCAAGGGTCTGAGCACACGGTGGAAATGGCCGCTAGCGGACCACCCCTGCCGAGGCCAGCACTAAGCCAAACCGAAGGGCTGCCACAATAGATCAGCAATGGTCGAAACGGCACATATATGGCCCAATTAACCTCCAATAATAATAATGCAGCGTGAGGCAGGCGCAGTAGCTGTGCGGTGTGCGACGCCATTATTGGTGCCGCATCCGATATATGACCGAGCTTTTACGCTTCTTACTTAGGTACTTTAAAAAGTATTATAGATGATTGGTGATTTAAGATATATTTTTTAAATCGAAATTGTTTGAGCATAATCAAATATCAAATGCAAATTAAAAGCTGATTTAGCAAAGATAATTTTACTTTATGTATATCGCAACACCATCTTATAGCTTGTGGTGTTTGAAGGAATTGCGGCAGCTATTTAAGAAATTCACCGATCGATGGCGTTACAATATTCGAGAAAAACTTGATTGTAACCCAACTGACAGTTCTCCTCTCTCTCTCAGCTTTCTTCGTTCATGGCTAGAGGTACAGAAAACATAATAACTAACGTACAGAATCATCACTGTCTAACAAAACCGATGTTTAGGTACAAAAATATGCCTAATCATGCCTTCCCTCTCTATCGCATAAAACGTGCTGTTTCGTGTACGCTAGGGTTGTCAGTTTATCCGCGTCACCCAACAATGCCGAACACCTAGGCTACTTGACGCGCGAATCGGCCAGCCAGCGAGCGAGCGGCAACCTACTGCGATTTACACCTCCGAGCTGTCCGATGGCCGAGTGTACCTAAACTGCGGAGTGAGATCCCCTGCTACATTTTCTTTTTCTGTTTTCAGCGTCAGCTATTATCGCAGCATTCCTCCCCGATGATCGTTTACGGAAACAACCGCCCAAGGAACAACACTGATAAATCCTTCCGACTTATTTATTCACTAGTGTTTTGGTATGTTTGAATAAGCAAGTCACGAGCGATTTAACTGTAGTTCATTTTATGTTTTCGACTTTGAATCTAGTAACTTCTGCCCGCGACTTCGTCTGCTGTAAGTATATGTCCTTCTCCAGACTTTAAAGTAGATGCTTGCCAAACAACGAAATCGGTTCATCGGTTTAGCCGTCATACGTAACAGGCACACAGAGTAACTTTCGCATTTACGAGTATAATAATTAAGTAAGGATTTGTAAATTAAATACATAGATAATATTTATGCTGTTTTAAAGTGAAACACTAGTCTGAATCTAGTTCGTATATAAAATTTACTTTAAAAAACTTGGTGACTTTAATTTATACCTTTATTGATCAAATACTTACCTAGTTAGCACCAGGGCCGTAGCTAGGGGGGGCAATGTAGGGCAATGCCCTACCATAAAATACCAATGCCCTACCTTGAAAAATACCATTAACTACGATAATACGCTAAGATTATTGTTTGTTCATAGTATGATACTACCTTGTATCATCGCTGCCCTACCTCAAATTCAACTCTAGCTACGGGCCGGCCTAGCACGAATTCTGAATAGGTATATTAGCTACAATTTCCGTAAGTGGTGTTTCATAAGTAAGTTCACGCGAGCAATGGGACATGTTACGTTAAAAATTAAAAACAAATACTTATACATCAGTAGTCAACTACATCTTCTACCTGTCTACTGTTTGTGGGGTTTGTACCTAATTATTTCTCGATCAAATACAAATCAAAAGCTATCTGACATAAGCCGCACGGTATCCTTATACAAATAGTAGGAACTTAATTAACGATTGACAGACTTAAATTGTTTTAACGGAAGTTAATGAGTCCGTTAACAATTTCTAAAGTTAACTAAAAAGTTAATCCGTTACTTGAAATGTTAACTTCGTTAGTTAAGAATAGCGGATTAACGGTCTAGTGCCCAGCTATGACTATTGCGCAGACCTCACTACGAGTATATAGGCTGATGATGCCGATGAGTTATGACGTGAAAGAGGAACAGAAAAACAAACAGTTTTCTCATTTTATTCATTTCGCATTTTGAGTTTCAACGGCTATTTCTTCATACTGATATAACTGAAGCGGTCCGTACGCAATGTTATGATGAGGTCCGTGATTCTCGCTTTTCGATGGCTTGCTCGCTGTCCGGTTTGGATTGGCGAAGCATCAGATCATCCGGTAGCAATGCCAAGACCAATGCAGACGCTGGAATTATAAAAAAAAAGTTTCCATTGACATTATTGAAAGCAACATTTGCTGTTTTTATAATATTAGCCAGCGTTGTCTGCTGCGGTGTATCGCCGGGTGGACGACGGCGAAAAAAATATATTTGTTTTGTTCATACACACAATCGCCATATTGCAAATAAATGTCTTTTAAGTGCGCGTCAAATGTATAAATTCAATAATCTGCACTGACGTCGGTCAAAGCAACGAAAAAGAAAAAAAATATCCATGACACATGTTAAAAACGCGTTGAGTATGGATATGACGTGTCTTGTGTGCTTCGAGTGTGTCGTTGGGGTGTTCTGTTTGCGTGTTGCTTTCTGTTTTTACAGTTAGGCTATTCAATAATAATATTCTATAAAAAGATATTTTTTTTGTCCTTTATTTTTTTATTATCATCGGTAAAAATAATTAGCGTACCGCTATTTGTAATGAGTTAAGAAGCCCTGACTTTTTACTTTTTTTATCAACTCTCGCCGAACAGACCTTAAGGCCTAGCCGCAACACCACGGTACGGCGTTGCGTCGGGAAAAAAATAATTTTGCAATAGCAATAATTATAAATAAATAAATAAGTGAAGGACCTACAAGCAAATAGCGCCCCGAAGAGGAAGAAGGCAAGCTCGCACGAGTTGACCAAGAGGTAGTTGACGATCTGGATGAACAACACGCTCGCCACTCGCCCTCCCATCATAGTGCTCGCCACTGCCATCGTTCTGAAATAATATTCATCGCTCATTATAATTCTGTTTATCATTTAACTCAACTCAGTCTTCAACCATGGCACTACTGGTGTTTTTATATATATAATTAATAATAAATCAGGGAACAATCTTTACACAAATCGATCTAGTCCCAAAGTAAGCTCTAAAGGCTTGTGATATGGGTAAAAGACTATGATATACATACTTATGTAGGTAAATAAATAAATACATAGGAAACATCCAAGACTCAGGAGGAAACATTAGTGCTCATCACATAAATATTTGCGCTTACCGGGGATTGAACCCGAAACCGCTCGCTAGCTTCGGAGGCAGGGTCATTACCAACAAGGGTAACCGCATCGTAATATACATACAGGTGTCTTTCAAGATGTAATACAGAACTAATACAGAACATCTCAACTAAAGTAATGCATGGTCTTGCATTGCTGGGATTAAGAAATCCGTTTTTTTATTAATTTGGCTTTTTTATTTTTTATTGATTTAGCTCACAAAAACACTCGTAATCCGTCAATATTTGACAAAATGTACGCAATTGCATCAGAATAGTAATTCAATATTGCCTAAACTTTTGGCCGAGGCTACACTGGTAAGGCGACTGACGACGCAATAGAAACAAACGTACTTACCGCATTGCTTATGCGGCGAGAAGCATATAAAATCAGGCAGTCGAATTACCAAAGTAACCCCCGCCCCGGCCTTACAATGTCGATCATTAGTATACTTATATGTATCTCTACTCTTAATCCTCAGTATCCTCACCTCAAATGAGTAGGAAACAGCGCCACGGTTATGGCGGTGTAAAAGCCGATGACAACGACGCCCAGGGAGAACACCACCATGAGCACGGCGCTGCCGACGGCGTTCGGCACCAGGTTCACGACGACCCCAGCGACACCACACACGGAGGTGATCACCATCGCCGTGTTGCGACGACCCGTTTTATCTACCATCTGCGCATTTTGAGCATCAAATTCAAATTCAAATCATTTATTCATTAAATTGGCCACCGTGGGCTCTTTTACTTGTCACATGAATAGATTAAAATTGGGTTGAACCAGCGCTTCGGACAGGAACGTCATACTGAGAAGAAACGCCGCAAGAAAGCAGGAAATCATCTTTTCAAGTCAAAACCACTCAAAACATTGATTTTACATCATATATAAAAACCCAAATAAAATTAAATAGAAACATTACAAAGTAATAAAGCAATAAATGGTAATTATTTAGATTTAGATTATTTAGACTAATAAAAATTTAATAAAATCAATTGTTGAATAATCAATGAATATCAAAAACTATAAATCTTTATGACCAATTTATCAAAAAATGTGTAGGCAACCCCAAACGTATTATTTTAACAAGTTTATTGTATTGTGTGGGGATACAATAATTGAAATATCTCATTTACATGCAGCCACTGCCACTGCTGCTCGCGCTGCCTAAAATAATTCCCGCATACTGCTTTCGAAGGCAGTGGGTGTTGACATGTTGCTTCCTGACTCACTGCGCGCCGCGACGCGAGTAGCAGCGACAGGAGCAGGAGAAGCGATGCAGTACAGCTGATGATGTAGTATACTTTAATAGTTTACTTACCAGGCTGAGCGATGCGTTGAAGATGGATTGCAAACCGCCAATGCCAAGCATAATCAGCAGGGCAATCTGGTTTATGGAGCACGGCACCGCGTCGGGCTGCGAAGCGGTACAGGATACAATATTATTAAGATACGTTACGTTACGTTATCATTTTCCAGGTAAAACCTGGCAGCATTAGTGGGGAAATGTTTAGCATTTGTCACCAAAGTCTTAGTAGTGGTAGAGCCAAACAGTAATCCTCACTACTTAGATGATTACTGTTCGAATGGGCCGGCTCGACCGGGGTAGTACCACGCTCTCACAGAATATCGGCGTAAAGTAATAGCTTGCTATTGCGTTACGTACGGTGAGTGACGAGATCCGGAGGCCTATTCCCTCATCCCCATCCCATCGCCATTCCCTATCCTACCTAGACTGGCAATGCATTAGCAGCACCTCTGGTGTTGCAGATGTCCATGGGCGGCGGTGACCACTTTCCATCATCAGGTGGGCCGTCAGCTCGTTTGTCAGTCAATTGACATAAAAAAAAAAGAAAGGGCCCAGTAGGTAATGTGACTGACGTTAGAATAAACTGACCCCGTTTTTAACCGACTTCAAAAATATCGAAGGAGGAGGTTCTCAATTCGACGCGTATGTTTGATTTTTTTTTGGCTGGCTGGCTGGACCGATTTGCATAGTTCTTTTTTAAACGATAGGGTATTTCTCCAACTTGGTCTCGTTGTGATCAAAGTCGAGGTCTGATGAGAGGATCTGTGAGGAATCGAAGGAACTCCTCAAATATTATAGGCACGCTTATAGAAATTTTGATATTTTCTGTCATAACTCACATAAGTACATATAATGTACCGGTTGGGAATATTATTATATCGACTTACCATGGAAAGATGAAAAATAATCTTCACTTTTCAACCTATCCTTGGAGAAAGTTGTTCGGTTTCATGAGTATATCACTGGGTTTCAGCAGGAATTAACAGGAATTAGCAGGAATGATGTAAGGAATTTGGGTTGGCTTACGTCTACCGGCGCGTCGGCACTGCTGGCTATAATCTGGCACAGGGTAAAATTGGACCCGTCTCCCGACTGCAAGAGCTGCATGAACTGGTTCGCGATTGTTGGCATCCACACCACGAACGAGACGTTACTGAAATTAATTTACTAGCTAAAATACATGTACTATAATATTGCTATAGTACTTGTCAAGACAAATCAAAAGAGTCCAAACACCACGCGGCTATCTTGTTTAGTTGAGGAGTTCCTATGACTGGCTTCGGCTCCATATTAGGACCAGCTCCATGGTGCCATATTAGTGGATTGGATTATGAAAATCTATTGCTAAAATTTTTAATTACGAGGCTTAACTAGAATTGATACTAAGCTCTACACGTTCTACAATTTTGTTTGAGTTATTATTTTTTTTTCTTTTATTTTGTCCGTCATGACCATGTCCACCATGTTGGATTTGGTATGACGTCGTAACGTACGCACGTATTGTACTAGTTAAATAACCGATTAAATTGCTAAACTCATAACCTCGCTTTTCTGTGGTTTACCTTAGTAATTTGTAGTACAAAAATTGTGTATTTTTGCTTACATTTGGTATAATATGAGAAGACAGGCCATGACCAAAGTATTCTTCAAATACGGTTGCCTGAACAGCGGGAAGACCTGATCTTTGATTGCGGACTTCTTCTCATCAGTTGGCGCTGACTCCCGAAGAAGTCCTTTTACCTTTGAAAGCAATAAACATTATGTAACAAAATTACCTATTATAACATCCTAAACTAATGTCATAATCAGACAGTTTAACCCATGGCTCCAATCAGTGAGAGGGACTGCATAGTCCCTACTTACATCCGGTGCAAATTTAGGACTTCCCACATCGATGAATGACTTCGAAAATGTGTGCAAAAATTCCCAACGAGTATCATAAATAGGTAATGTAGAGTTTGGAGAAGTATATTTCATACTCTGTTCCAGTAGTTTTAAGTAGTAAATATTCAGTCATTGTTTTTACTTTCACAGATGATTTTTACTTTCACACGTTTGAATGAATGACTGAATAATCCATTGCGCGCTAGTTTGAGTATGCAGTAGAACTTCTAGTAAATTATCCTAGATGATTCACAATAAACATACTTGCAACTCTTCCGCCCGTTTTCCCATATTTGTTCTATGAATTGTCCTCAGGATTCTCAAGGCTTCTTGCTCTTCCCCTTGAGCTAAGACGAACTTAGGGCTCTCTTGCATGAATAACAACCAGACAGCACACATTAGGCTGGGCAGGGAGTACACGACCTGCAGGGTCCGCCACGAGTTCCAGTAAATATCCAAGGCAGAGAGGTAATGGGAGAATGATAACGACATTATTGGTATCGCGATTACTGGAAAGAAAAATTACATCGTTAAATGCTTGGCTGTTCGCAATGAGAAAATACAGGGGCGGCCTTTGGAGGTGGCGAGCAGGGCAACCGCCCGGGGCCTCGCTCTTGCAGGGGCCTCGCCTCGCGCACTCGCGCAACAATGTTTATTTGAATTTCGCGCCTTACGCCGCGTATTATAAACCTCACGTCATGCCACGCTCTCTTGCGTGGTAGTTATCGCGCTGATATTTGTGGCAGCATCATTAAAACTAATTCCACACAGACAAAGGGCCGCGCAAAGATCTACCCGTTCGGAGCCTCGCAATGGCTAAAGCCGCTCCTGAGAAGATAAATAGTATCAGTATAAAACTGTAAACTGGGCCTCTCTGTTCGGTACTGCTAAGTGATTTATTATATCGCCATTAAAATGCCAAAACTGCGAATGTGAACACCAGATAAGTAGTTGACATAATATACCTGCCATGATTCCTTGGGCGAGTAGAAATATACTTGAGACAAGCAGCATGATCATGTTTCGCTTCGCCAACGGCACGCTTTCGCTCAGAAGCGTCATCGACAAGATATATATGCCTGAACCCCTGGAACCAATACCTTGACTTGTAGATAATTTCATTCTTAGATTAGCTGTATCAGCTTGTCTAACATACCGAGCCAGTTCAATCCGAAAAGATTGGAATTTTGAATTGGAATTATACAGTGAGAGTGACAATATAATTTAACTAAAAAGACCAAATAGCAGTCTGTCAGTGACGCACTATAAAACCCTATAACAGCTATTCGAAGTCACTGATATTTATGTCCGTATCGAGCCCAATGCGCATATTTGATTTCTTGTTTCTTTCTTGTTAGAGGCCATATAGTCGGGTGCTTGTGTTTTATATAAAATAAATTGGGAGAGCGGTAGGATAACGGCGGCAAAAATCTTGCCGTGTGCCTTACACTTACAAAGTGATAGTGCAGAATTGCAGCACCATCAGCATAATCCAGTTGACGGAGATGCTGGCCAGCGCATTGGTGGTCGCCGCGGTGCACAGTGACATGATGAGCATCCGGCGGCGCCCGCGCGTGTCCCCGAGGTAGCCCCACAGCAGCGAGCCGACGATGCCTCCTAGTAAATGATATGATATAGAAGCATTCAAAGCCATCAAGTCAGTCAAAGTGGCCTTCATGTTACAATTAACGCAATATTATTGCGTTCCGTTTTCGCTTATGTATTGTTTTATGTCTTTTGTCCTGTTTTATGTTCTTCTTCTATATGTCTGCCGTCTACCAGATGGTTCCAACGGAAGGCCAGCGCTGGCCCCCAAGCCAGCATTATGCTGAGTTGGAACCTTTTTGTAACAGTTGGCACTGTTCTACTTTTTCTAGTTTTTCGTCTTATGTTGTAAGTATTTTGTGCTCTATTATGAATAAATGTTTTTAGGGTTCCGTACCTCAAAAGGAAAAAGGAACCCTTATAGGATCACTCGTGTGTCTGTCTGTCTGTCTGTCTGTCTGTCTGTCCGTCTGTCACAGCCAATTTGCTCTGAAACTACTGGACCGATTGAGTTGAAATTTGGCATTCATATGTAAATTGGTGACCGCAACACGGACGCGTGACGTAAATATATGAATTTTAAACAAAGGGGCCACTTTTTGGGGGTAATCTAGAAAATTTTAAAAAAAGTTATGCCACCTTTATCGTGTGACATATCAAATGAAAAGGCTTATTGTGAGGATCTTAAATATATATTTTTTTGAATTTTAAGTAAAATAGTTTAGAAGTTATTCAGGAAAATAGGCGAAAAATGACCTTTCCCCCCCCTTATTTCCGAAACTACTGGGGCTAAAATTTTGAAAAAAATACAGAAAATAGATCTTTGCCTATAAATTACAGGAAAACCTATAAGAAGTCTATGGTATTTAAGGTAACCTAGTAAATTTCAGATAATCATGTACGGAACGGAACCCTCTCCACGCGAGTTTAACTCGCACTTGTCCGGTTTTTTTCCTTTCTTTCTTTCATGATAACGGAAGTCAAGGAAACATATACCAAGATGTCGAAACTTTAAAATTATGTAACAATTTTATCGATTTATTGTGTTTTGCTAGGAATCCTATCGTAGTATATGATGTTCCGCGGTAGGTAGCAGGATATTATTGAATGTTTGTTCAACTATTTGATCGCGAAATATTATCAATTATCACTCAAATGCCATCAAACATGATAATGATTAAAATCGTGACGCTTTATCTTTACATTATAATAAATCTTCATCAAAGATAATATTTAATCGTAATAAAATCCAAAAACCTCGTTTTTATAAAGTTTGTCTGGTTGTGTGGTTGTTTAAAGGTAACACAGGACTATTTAAGGGGATGGGATTTTAACAAGAAAATCATGTGCTGTTGACCGTTGAAGAGTTCCTTTATCTGGAGCTAATCCTGGATGTCGATACAGGTCAACGCTTACCATAAAAATGCATTGTCATCGGAACTGAATCAACATGGAAAGTGGGTCAAATTTAACTTACAACATTTGATTACAGACAAACACCGGGACAGGTGAAACCCAATAAAAACTCGTAAAAAAAACAGCCATTTTTAGGTGACAGTAAAGATAGGTAGAGCTGCGCGCGCGCCTATAGTCGCGAGCACAGGTAGTAGGTAATCTAAATAAAATCTTATCTACCAGGTTATCTAACATGATGCAAAAAAAATAATTATTTATTTCAATGAAAGAAAGAACAGAAATAAATTTATTACCAAAACACTTCCTTATAGATCAACCGATTTAATTAAATGTGGTCCTCACACTGTCAAGACCATGGCTCGGAACCGATTTGAAATAGCAGTTTTAATTTCGTTCATATATCAACCATTTTTGTTGTTAAAAACCTTGCACCTCAGATAGCATCAGTTTGTAAATGGTGACGAGCAATTGGCATTATGCTATTGTTACTTTATGTAGTAAGTAAATGTGTGTCGTTAAATCACATGATAGTAAATGTTCCTTTTCAAAGGCTATTTGAAGTCGGTTTTTTATTTGATAACTTATAAGAGTATATGATTTTGCGCAGTCAGGTAAAAAACATCACATCAACTGTTTATTGTCATTTTATAATCAGCCAAATAAAAAATGATGATGAGTGTTTCAATGCAATATTTACCAGCCATAGGAACAGCGACTATCAGTCCCTGCTGCGCGCTGGTCGTGTCCAGCTCGCAGGCGCTGGCTGGCACGATGATGGTAGTGCCATACGCCAGGGTCACCATCGATATGGTGGCTAAGCCCACCAGACTTGTTAATAAGTAGTTGTACAGACCGAAACCTGGAAAATAATGTTTACGTTCTCAAGATTAGATCTTCAATAAAATGGATAGTAGAATGGCCCGTGCAGAGCCGAAACATGTTTGGAACGTAGGCTCTGGATGCAGGTGAGGATAGATGGTAGCAGGTAAAACACCGGAATGTGGTATCGGTAAATTTATTAAGTAAAGTACGAGCTAAATAGATAATTTAAAGGGTAGTAATATTTTTCACCAAATTTCACTTCCCAAAGAACATATCGCATCTTTAGCATATATCCATTTCGCATTTTATCATTTGGTCAAATTATCATTTGGCATCATTTTGCTTTGTCAGGTTAGGTTAGGGTTAACTTGTCTCCCTTACGCAAGTACTTATTTGTCAAAAAATACTTTTGCTAACTGTAAATTCGCGACAAGCTGTTTTGATTAATGATTTTTTGCCAAATGATAATCTGAGTAAAATAGTTTGGGATCTGATACTTTGGAAAAGTTTTTTGCCCAAACATTAGTAATCCAATTTAAAGTGTAGAAAGAACGCGCTCAATTCAAAAATTTCAATTCAGATATCAGCAATTGTCAGTAAGGAAAAATTTCGGAAGCCAAGCCGGTATAAATCTTACCAAGATCCGTCGTTCATAAATACACACACCAAGTTGAAACTTGACGCGTATATTTTACTAGGTTTGGCTAATACACCAATCGGCATAGCAATAGCTCAGTTTCTATGGGAATTTCAAACTCTTAAGAGGAGCCTACGGCTTTTCATATAAAAGGCGATAACTATTTCCACCCCTTAAATGTTAACCGCTGTTCACCAATTTTTGATAGGTTGTCAGTCAGAACAAAATCTAAGTCTATATAGGTACGTTTTGATTTTATCACTATAATAAATAAATTCAGTTTTATTGTGGTCTCAGTACTCTCATACAAAACTAATTTCGGCATTATTTGACCTTCTTGATCTTTAATCAAAATTTAAAAAACGTATAGACCTACATTTTGTTCTGACCGACAACCTGTCATAAATTGGTCAAAATCGGTTAACATTTAAGGGGTGGAAATCATTATCGCCTTTTGCATGAAAAGGGTGATTTCTGCCTTTGGTTCAACCCCTATTTACTGAGCAAAGGTTACTTTACTAACCCGTCTGGCCGAGAGCTTCTTCGAAAGGCATTTTCTCATTTTCTTCACTTTTTTCATTTTGATTATCCATTTTTATAGAATGACCTAATTAATAAAAATTTAAGAAGAGTTGGATTCTATGTATTGAGATTCAAAATTCATTTATAGTACTTTTTAAAGTAATTTAGAGGGATAAATAATAACGTTTGCGCTCTGTCAGCACTAGCACTTGAAACACATTAGAATATTGGCAGTTATACATATAAGGATGATTACAAGATAACAATATCGCTTGCAGATAAAATATTTTACAAGACATAATGACCTTCATAAAAATCCTTTACATTTTTTTAAGTAGATTAGCTGACCCGTGCGAATTTTTGCACAGTATCGTGATCAAACACTGGATAATAATAATATAATAAACTGAGAATAAGTAAATGCAAGTATTATCCTACTCTATTTGTCTAAGTATTTTTCGTCAATAGCAGATAATTTTGACAAAGATAATAATTAACGGAGTACTTGCGGGTTTGCCATCTATTGACATTTGGTCTCCAAATAGCCAAGACACATTTTAGTTAAACAGACTGTTAATAGATGGCGCTTGCAAATCGCGTGGTTTTTTATTTATATTTTAACGAAAACGTTAACTTTAATCTATTTTTGTATTTTTAAAACAAAGCGCCGAACATAAGCTTTAGAATCACGTTTAAATCATTAATTTTGGTGAAGAATTAACGGACATATAGAGCGTCCTCACAAAAATACCTTTTAGAAATAATATATATATGATGATGATACATTCGCCATGTTATTTTTGTAGAAATCTCTTCTGCGTCCCTAGCAAGGTTGAAACGGGGTTACCATCCGTCTTATCTCTTTCGTTGGCACTAGTGTGAGAGAAACGCACTTACTGATAAGACGGTGTTAACTTATCCTCATGTCAACCTTGCTAGGGCCTATTGCATAAAGAAATACAAGCTAATAGTATGAGCCGGTATGAGCTGGATCCCCTAACCCCGCTATATACAGAGCGTCCCACGGCTATGCTAAGGAGGGAAAGTATCTTAAATATTGTAGATAGAAAATTTTACTGAAAGAAGACTCCATTTTGATTTTTAAAAACAATTTAAACCGCATTCAAAGATTTTTGAATAATCGCCTGTCTGAACCGGGAATTGAACCCGCCAAATGGTTAAAAAAAACCCGTAATTTTACGATCGGTATCGTAAATTTACGGGTGTTTTTTTTTACAGTTACATACTGAACTTAGACATATTATTTTAAACATTCACCATGAAAAGATAAATCAAAATTGATAGCGAAATTTTTAAAAGAGTGAGTATTTGTATACTACAGAATGGGACACATTTTCAGCATTTTCTAAATTAAATTAATTGTAAGCAAAACGTAATTATTCTAAATAAATGTAAAATTTCATGGTGTTCCTTTTATGAAAAAAAAACATCCTTAAGATTGAGTCTTTTGATCGGCATCGTTAAATTACGGGTGTTTTTTTTTACCATTTTGGCGAATTCGATTCCCGGTTCAGACAAGCGATTATTCAAAAATCCTTGAATGTGGTTAATAGTAGTTTATGCAACGGTTGCATAATGATAGGCCTTAAAGCACTAGTGCGGTTTTCATGAAACGAGCTTTAGCGAGTTTCATAATAAGATCGCACGTGTGTTTTAAGGCCAAATTATGCAGAGTTGCATACATAACTTTATCTACACACATATTATAAATACTTACTCCATGATGTGTTCAGAAACAATATTTTCTGGCAACAAGTTATTTGTTGCAATCGTGGCTGCATATTTCCGATATCCGGCGCATTTTCACATCACACAGTCACTCCGAGAAGACTACTGTTCATATTTTCAACTAAAATGTAAATTACAAACAACTGTTTACAATTCTACTACTAACATTTTGCTTCATAACAGACAGTGATCATATTTTTTTTATTCATAATTTTCTTATTAATAATGGCATTGCTAAGAAAATATTTGAACTCATAATATTGGTTGTTACAACAGTTACAACATTCAAAATAAGATTTAATTCGAAAAAAACGAAAGTGAAGTTGTAGGTAAGGCAGGTTATCCCTCTCAAGTTCACTTTCAAGATGGCCTATTTAGCATAAAATCTTACAAATAAGCAAGATTTTCTGAACTGTTGCAAAAAAAAGACCTAACATCGAAGGCTAAGGCGGGAGCTTCGCTTCGCTTCGCTCCCGCCTTAACCTTCTGAACCTAACCTATCTGAGTCGCTTCTGCTCCGACTCATTTTGCTCGCTCGCTTCGCTCGCTCACTCAGAAGTCTTCTTAAGTCCTATCCAATTTCATTTACACTTATGATTAAAAAATATATGGAAATAAATATTAGGATAAAAAAATATATGAATATTGACGTTATGAATCAGAATGATTAGGAGTTTCGATCGTTAGTATAAGAAAATATATAAATACAAATATTAGTATTAACAAGTTGTATGATTAGCGATATTATGAATGCTGATGATTATGAGTTTCGATCGTTAGTATTAAATATTTTTATGAAGAATGATCATTATGATGTAAAATGGTATGAGAAATATTTTCGGACTTCCGATAATAGGACTTAAAAAGTTATGTGAAAAAAGGCGCACCCCAAAAAACCATCATGAAAGCAATAATGGCGGTAATTCGATCCTCCGTCAAGACCATTTTTTTTTTAAACCATAGACAAACGAATGAAGTCTCTATTCTCATGGCACTCGAGATCAAATGTTGTACAGTTTATATTAAAAAAACATACTGAATTGACGTTTCGTATCAATAACTGTTTTAATATCTATGGATACTAGAATAAAGACCCACTTGAGTTTTGACAGCTGTTCCAAATTTAATCTCATTTCTATACTAAAATCGATACGGGAATAACATTGCAGCACTGGTTTTTCCTAATTGGTTGTCAAAATGGTGGTCATTTCCTACGGTTTTTGATTACACTATGGAGGTTTTAAGATATAGGTGTAGATAAAATTGTTTTTAAAATAAAATTAAGTCTTCTTTCAGTAAAATTTTCTATCTACAATATTTAAGATACTTTCCCTCCTATTGGCATAGACGTGGGACGCCCTGTATTAAGCGGGGTTAGGGGATCCGGCTCATACTATTAGCATGTATTTCTTTATACATTGGGCCCTAGCAAGGTTGACACGAGGATAAGTTAACACCGTCTTATCAGTAAGTGTGCCCGTGTGTGTAGTGTCCGTGCATTATTTCTTGGTTCTTCGAGGGTTTCGGAGTAGGTTTCTTTTTTTTTTGTTAAATAAAATTTTTAAACCCAATCGGGAAAACAAGTCTCAAAAGACAAGAAAAAATAATATTTCATTTATTTATTTATATGGACCATGTACAGTATTACACCAGTGAGACATAAAATCTAGCATACAAGTTGGAGCGAGATGCAACACTAATTATTACAGATGGCCACAGCATGCACGATAGATTACAAATGATTGATTAATCAATTAATAATACTGATTTAAAACACTGATAAATGCAATTTAAAACTAGATTAAGGTAATTTGACATAAGTAACTTAAAGTAAGAAATTTTACCATCAATTCTATTTTTGGACGAGGTACCAATAATTGAAATGGAGTGTCCAATCATTAGGGATTACCTTGATACGATCATACTGCCGAGTTTCACGGACGGGAGAACTCACTGTGATTGCCTTATCCGGGGTAACTTGCATCGTTTTTATCTCATAATGATCACTTCGCATAATAAGGATGTTTCCCGGGTAAAAAAATCATCATCATCATCATCAGCCATTAAACATCCACTGCAGGACATAGGCCTCCCCCAAAAATGGGGGGATTTGCCATAGTCGCCACGCTTGGCAGGCGGGTTGGCGACCACAGTTGGTCATGATAGTACTCGAAGGACGCTGCTGCCCATCCTTCGGTTGGTCCCTCTGTCGCCTTTTACGACACCCACGGGAGGAGATGGGGTGATGCTATTCTTAGCCGGCACCACACGGCCCATTGGGCAAAAAAATAATAATTCTAAATAGTCTGTCAGTTAGATTATCAAAAAATATTAAACAGGTATTTATTGCTGTATCAAATCAATCAAAATTGACAAAGATAACGCGCATCAAAGTTCGGGAGTGGGATCTAATGACGTCACTTAATGGTAAAAAGTGTGCAAAGTCGTGACGTCACGCGGAACTTCAACGCACTATTATCTTCGTAATGTTTTGTTTAATTGACAAAAGAAAAAATACGTGTTCAATAATTTTTGATAATGTAAATGACGGACTAAATATTTTTTTTCATGAAACTAGCCTATTCGACTTCCGCCGAAACTTTTTACCTATCACATCGAATTATGAAACATAAGTAACCTAACCGTATTCTTTCGTTTATTCACTTGAGGTTTGAATTATGTATACATTATTAAAGAAAATGTAAATAAATGCATGTAAAAGAAACAAACCGGCCAAGTGCGAGTCGGACTCGCGCACGAAGGGTTCCGTATCATTATCTATAATCCAATCAAGCAAAAAAAAACACGTTTTTTGTATGGGAGGCCCCCCTCAAATATATGTTTTATTTTATTTTAATTATTTATTTTTAATGTGAATATACATCTAAATATTCTGTAAATATTTTAAGCATCTACCTGTTGCCGTTATGAATATCGAGCAAAAACGAGCAAAATAGTCGAGTTTGTTGTATGGGAACCCCCTTAAATATTTATTTTATTCTGTTTTTTAGTTTGTATATATATATATATATATATATATGTTGTTATAGCGGCAACAAAAATACATCATCTGTGAAAATTTCAACTGTCTAACTATCACGGTTCATGAGATACAGCCTGGAGACAGACGGACAGACAGACGGACAGACGGACAGCGGAGTCTTAGTAATAGGGTCCCGTTTTACCCTTTGGGTACGGCACCCTAAAAAAAGTTTAATTTAAGTGGGCTCCCATACAACAAACGTGATTTTTTTGCTGTTTTTATAGATAATGGTACGGAACCCTTCGTGCGCGAGTCTGACTCTCACTTGGCCGGTATTTTTATTAACGGTCAAAATAAGTGAAAAATTAATATTGGTTTAATTCTGAGTGACTTGTTTTTGACATCCTCATCAAAATGTCATATTTTATTTGCACGATATTGACCTAAATCAGTATTTTCGGAAACGCCATAGTTATTTACACCTCGCGTCGCCCAATGTAAAGAGAGCGCTTGTACTTGTTGAGGTATACATACACTCTAACGTATCTAGTGACGTCATAGTCCAGCAGCTCAATTACGCAGCACAATTGGTTTACTTTTCGCGAAAGCGATACCACTTGGTGTTGCGTACGTAATTGAGCGGCAGGTCCATTTTGTATGGAGCGTTTTTGCGAATGGTATAAAGTATAACTTTTCAAAACATCGTATTTCAAAAAATAAACAACACAATAATGATTTGCGTACACAGTCCGGTTTCTAATTACTCAGTACTTTCCAAAAAAAATAAGAGAAAATCATTCAGGTTCCCTATTAGATATATGCGTAATGACTAGTTATGCGTAGAAAAGTAATACAAGACGACCCTTATTCTGCCGTATTATTTTATCAAACCAGTGGGAATATTATTGATAAACTACTGCAAAGTTAAATGAATTATTGCTCTATAAAAATACAGTCCCTTAAAGTGCAGTAACACGAGCATCTTTTCACGGCAACTTATTGACGGCAACTACAGCTGTCTTACTCTAACATCGTACGTTAGAGGAAGATGCCTATATATGCATTGCCGTAAAAAATTTGCTCATGTAACTGCACTTTAACGTCATACGCCCGGTCACATTACAGACGTGGCAGAAGGGCGGCGCGACCACCGCGTGACGCTCTTATGGTAAGTTTTTATCAAGCAAACGTCTTGAACGGGTGGCGTTTAACTCCTATAGAAACAGACTAACGCAGACGCGTTAAAACATTTGTTACGACTTAAAATTATTACACTAAGGGTGCTTACTGTGAGGTTACTATGATCAAAACGGTGGTAGATTCATTCCTTGACCTTCATAAGAGCTTGTAAAAGCCTAAATTGAATAAAGATAGTTTGACTTTGACTTTGACTTGAAAACTATCAATTTGCTGAGCAATTAAGTTATATCATATACAACTAAACAGAAACGCTGCATACAAAACTTTCAAGTTGTAGTACGAAATAGCGATTCAGTCCAGTTTAATTAACTTTGAATGGCATAACGAGAGCATGGTAACCCCCTGTTGTCTTGTGTTGGAAGCAGGGGCGTATTGACTCTAGGGCCAAGCGGGCCATGGCCCGGGGCGCCATTCGCCAGGGCGGCGTAGGCGACTTTTGAAGTTATTTAGGTAAATAGGCGAAAATTTACCATTCTCCACCCCCCTTGTCTCCGAAACTACTGGGCCTTTTTCCTTGAATTCTGGGGCGGCGAAACAAATTGGCCCGGGGCGCCAAATTTCAAAATACGCCCCTGGTTGGAAGTCGTTACAAATTTCACACAAATAACCACGCGCGACCGCAGCGCGGCGTGATAATGTGTGACGTCTTTGACGACGCACTTAGCCTAGTTGGTAGTGACCCTGCCTCCGAAGCTAGCGTCCCGGGTTCGATCCCCGGTAAGGGCAAATATTTGTGTGATAAGCACGAATGTTTGTTCCTGAGTCTTGGATGTCTCCTATGTATTTAAGTATTTATTTCTCTATATAAGTATGTTTATCGTCGTCTAGTACCCATAACACAAGCCTTTAGAGCTTACTTTGGGACTAGATCGATCTGTGTAAAGATTGTCCCCTGATTCATTATTATTATTATTCCTCTTTATTTAACATAATATCTCATTTTTTACATTTGTTAAAATATAAAAGTAACATTATGATATAAAAATATATAAAAAACTGTGAACCACCGACCGCGGAGCAGGGCCCAAGAAATCGGTGGCTAGGGCTGCAGGGAGAGGATTATTAGATTGCTATTATTATTATTATTAAGACTTCTAAAACAAGACAATAGACGACGTCAAGCTGCGGTCGCGCAGCGCTCCTGTCGCGCCCGCAATGTCACCGGGCCCGAAGAACTAAATCCTTTAAGATATCGAATACTTTTATCACATCGATATCAAATGCTCACGCTCAAGTTACTTATTCATTAGTAGTGAGAGTGAAATGTTATTTAATTAATGATTTAACCTATTATTTATGTAATAACCAGACAAATTTAGATATTTTTGGTGAGCGTTTGTAAAAATTAGATCCGTTTACGACAAGAATGGCTCACAAAAGGATTTCTCTTGAGGCGGCGCTTGAAAGAACAGGTAGGTTTAAAGATCGACACCAAATCTCCTTCTCAAAGATCTCAAAAGAAGGATATGCCTATCAGTACAATTTCGTGTAACAAGTCTCATAGATTGTCAAACGCCAGCGCCATGGCTTAACCACACCCTGTTGCTGATGTGTTAGTTCTTACGACATACACACAAAAGTCTAATATTGCTTGATTCACACGCTACCATATCATTGTGGAGTGTGGTCGGTGGTGCGGCGATCTCACACACAGAAGGGCATTTTTTCAATTATAACAATGTCACTTAAATGGGTGTCAAGGATGGTGGTTGTCATGCGACTGAACCTGCGATGGTGTCAGATTCGCGTTCTGACACCTCAAAAGTTAGCATCTCGAATGCTTTGAGCAGTTCCTTACTATATATTTCAATGATCCCTCTTGTATGAGAGGAGGCCTCTGCCCACCAACAGCACTAACACGGGGATAGCTTAACCCCATCTTATCTCTCTATCTTCTAGTAGATAAATTTGGCAATATTATTTTGGTAGAAAGCCCTTCTGCGTCCCTAGCAACGTTAAAACGGAGATAACATCGTCTTATCTCTTTCGTTGTCACTATTGTGAGAGAGACGCACTTACTGATAATACGGCGTTAACTTATCTTTCGTGACAAACTTGCTACGACCGCAGTCAAAGTCAAAGCCAAAGTCAAATTATCGTCATAAAATTATGGTTTTTATAAGCTCTTATGAAGGTCAAGGAATGAATTTACCAATGGTTTGGAAAAAACCTCTACTGAGAAGAGCCGGCTAGAAGCTCGGTGCGAGGTATATTTTTTTTAAAACAGTATAAACATAATAATGTATAAGTCAACAATGATGTCTACAGTTTTATACCACAGTAGGTACGCTCATCGAGATCCAGGGATCGCTGGTGCTACCCTTACCATAAGTTTACGCAAACCGTTCTCGTTATCGAAATCTATCGGAAATACTGCTTGTTGCCGATACAAGTAAAAAGGACGGGGCGATAATTTTCGATAACGAGAACGGTTTGCGTAAACTCATGGTAATGGTACAGGTCAAAATTAATTCTAAACATCCCTGTCCATAATGTAGTCTTTTACCGTGTAATATACCCTAGAAATAAGAATTCGCTTTACAGTACATTTAAACATTTTGTCTGTGTGACATATAATATTTTTAGGTATTTTATTGTAAAAACGTGTATAATTTCCCTAATTTTTTTTTCAGTTTTAGCCGGTCTATAAGTTTGTACTTTAAGCTTTCCGGTATTTCTAGTAGCCTTTGGCTTATCTTATATAGGATATGAGAATCCTTTGTAGGAAAATGGGGAAGTTGCATGAAAATCAAAATGAGGTTTAAATGATATTTAAGAGAGTAAATGTAAACTAAATCATATTACAGAAAAAAGGCGATCATTTTTTACTATCCATTTTTATTTGATTAATGGTCAAAATTAGTGAAAAGTATAAATTGTTATTTAGTTCTGATTTATCAAACTTTACTCAATAACTATAACAATGAACCTCAAACTAAAAACCTTAAAAAAAAATATAATAACTAAAATATGGACATTCTCGTCAAATTTGGTCTAAAATCAGTATTTTCAGAAATAATTGCAGATTTTGTACAGTCTAAAGACAACTGTGACGTCATAGCTGTTGTCGGGTTGGTATCATAACGACTACATTGTCAAAACGACCAAATCATCATAAGGTCCAGATCTCAGACGGACCATCTCCGTAGAAAGCCTAATTATCCGAATGACTTGGTAGCAAAATGACTGGTTCTCGAAAAGACCACCTCGTTTATAGATCACATCTCAAAAAAGACCAGCGCCTCTATTCGGGAACGCTAAGTGATTCTGTAGCGATTCGTGAGCGAAATTTCTCATCTCGCTCTTACGCATTACGCGTCGTGCGGAAGAATGGGATGAGAAATCTCGCTTAAGAGTCGCTACAACATCACTTAGCGTTCCCGAATAGAGGCGCAGGTAGCAAAACGACTAAATCGCAAAATGTTGGTATAATCAGAGCTATTTTCTGCCTAACATTTTAACATCAAAATATAATAGGTACGTACTAGCATTTAACCACGACTTCGCATAGATGTGTACAGAGCAAAAGATTCCTATGAACTTGCACAAAAACAAAAGTAAGTGTAAATTCTGTATGGTCTTTTTAAGATATGGTTTATTTAACGATAACGATGTGGTCTTTTCGAGAATAAGTCGTTTTGCTACCAAGTCATTCGGAGATATAGCCTTTCTACGGAGATGGTTCTCCTGAGATCTGGACCTTATGATGATTTGGTCGTTTTGACAATTTAGTCGTTATGATACCAACCCCATTTTGTGTGGAGTGTTTTTGCGAGTGGTAGAACAATGACTTTCCAAAGCTTCATAACTCATAAAATAATCAACATAATAGTAGTTTATGCAACGGTTGCATAATGATAGGCCTTAAAACACTAGTGCGGTTTTATGAAACGAGCTTTTAGCGAGTTTCATAATAAGATCGCACGTGTGTTTTAAGGCCAAATTATGCAGAGTTGCATACATAACTTTATCTACACACATATTATAAATCCTCCATGATGGGTTCAGAAACAATATTTTCTGGCAACAAGTTATTTGTTGCAATCGTGGCTGCATATTTCCGATATCCGACGCATTTTCACATCACACACACTCCGAGAAGACTACTTCCTATTCATATTTTCAACTAAAATGTAAATTACAAACAACTTTTTCTATTCAATTCAACAAAATTCTACTTTCGTTCAGCAAAACGTCAACGCGGCGCGGCGCGTCAATAATGGCGGCCGTCCGTCAAGACCATTTTTTTTTTTAAATCATAGACAAACGGATGAAGTCTCTATTCTCACGTCACTCGAGATCAAATATTGTGCAGTTTATATTAAAAAAACATACTGAATTGACGTTTCATATCAATAATTGTTTTAATATCTATGGATGCTAGAATAGAGACCCACTTGAGTTTGACAGCTGTTCCAAATTTAATCTCATTTCTTTACTAAAAACGATAAAGAAGTCATGTTATTTCTTCATCGCAGCATTGGTTTTTCCTAATTGGTTGTCAAAATGGTGGTCATTTCCTATGGTTTTTGATTAACCAATGGAGGTTTTACGATATGGGTGTAGATAAAAATGTTTAGCGGACACAGATCGGTTTCTATTACTCAGCACTTTCCAATACAAGATGGAAAAAATTTGCATCTGCCCAATTGTATAGATGCTTCCATACATTACTATTACGAAATTTTGACTACTTATAGGTTTCGGAGCATATAGCTACCGTGTATCATTTTTCGCCGGCTGCGCGGTGATCTCGTACGCATGCTTGTGTTACAACACAATCCTGATCCCCGCGAGCGCGTGCGAGCTTGGCACCACTCTTGCGCAGCAGGGCGTTATGGCGGCCGCGCCTTTATTAGGTAAATAAATGATACCCCACAGAACTATATCGAGATAGAAGGAAAGAGTTCATCGATTTGTATGGAAACTGAGCGTGTCAAATTTATACGTAGTCACTTCGATATCACATACATATACATATTATCACGCCCGAAATCCCTAAATTAATGGGGTGGGCAGAGCCACAAGACTACTTGTGGCCACGTTTGATTAATTAGTCCTAAGATGGTATGATGAACCGTATAGTGACAGGTGATCAGCCCATCGCCCATACAGATAGTCCACCATGTTGGAGAGGACCCGTCCCTTAGTGGACTTTTACGACATGCCAGGATGATAAGCATCTGCACGCATTCTATGCTATTTCTTCACTCCCAGTGCAGCAGAGGAGGCTTTGATATCACGAGGGTAATTTAGTGACGCATAAGTCGCGCGAAAACGATTCAAAAGCATCGATTAGCACGCGGCAAACCGAGTCCACGCACCGCCACTGCCGCCGTTCTGCCGCCGTTGTTACACACAAAGATGATCTCACGACATCTTTTTGGCACTCGGGAACATACACTCTTTCCTTCTATCTCGATATAGTTCTGTGTGATACCCATAGCTGGGCACCGTTAATCATACAGTTAACTACGTTAATCGCTAAAGTTAACTTCGTTAAACGTTAAAGCGTTACATTTCGGAAGATTTAACGAAAGTGAACGTTAATATTTAACTCGTGATAGAAATTGCATTTTATTTGTCGTGGCGTTAGTGATTTATTTATAAAAATATTTGGTATGGGTTATGGAAGTTTAGGCAGGACATGAAATATTAATATCAGATGTCAGAACTGATGTCAGAACGTGTCTGTCGCGATGCGATGCGGTCCGCGCAGTGTCCATTTAGCAAATAGGAGGTGCTTAATTAACGATTAACGGACTTTATTTGTTTTAACGAAAGTTAATGGGTCCGTTAACAATTTTTAAAGTTTACTTAAAAGTTAATCCGTTACTTGAAATGTTAAGTTCGGCAATTAACTTTTTTTTTTTAAGTCAATTGACTGACAAACGAGCTGACGGCCCACCTGATGGAAAGTGGTCACCGCCGCCCCTGGACATCTGCAACACCAGGTGTGCTGCCAATGCGCTGCCAGTCTAGGGAGGATGGGGAATGGGGATGGGATGGGGATGAGGGAATAGGCCTCCGGATCTCGTCACTCACCATACGAAACGCAATAGCAAGCTATTACTTCACGCCGATATTCTGTGAGAGTGTGGTACTACCCCGGTCGAGCCGGCCCATTCGAACAGTAATCAACGATTAACGAGTTAACGGTCTTCTGCCCAGCTATGCATATCCTTACTTAATATTATAAATACGAAAGTAACTCTGTCTGTCTGTCTATCTGTCTGTCTGGCTGTCTGTCTGTCTGTCTGTTTGTCTGTCTGTCTGTCGCGCTTTCACGCCAAAACTACTGAACCGATTTAAATGAAATTTGGTACACAGATAGTCAAGAGCCTGAGATAGGACATAAGCTACTTTTTAATGCGCAAAAAGGGTTGTAAGGGCTTGAAAGGGGGGGATGAAAAGTTGTATGGATGTATCGTCATTTTTAGAGCTAGAACCTTGAAACAGACAGACAGACAGACAGAGTTACTTTTGCATTTATAATATTAAATTAGTATATTAGTATATAGTATTAGTATATAATAGTATATTAGTAATTAGTAATTCGTATATTAGTATGGAAGTATGGATTATGACATCTAGACTCTTGAATTTGCATGGAAACAGATGACTTAGAAACATACATGCGTGTGACAGCGTTGCGTATGATAAGTATGTTTCTAAGTTTATTCCAGGTCATCTTTCATGCAAATTCAAGAGTCTAAGATGTCATAATGCGTTCCATTCGTGGGCTTAGTATGTCTTTACCTTTATCGTCGTGTCAACCTTACCTTGATTAAAGTCTGTTCGCCGAGAGTTGATAAATATTATAATATCGTTTCGAAATAGCGACTGTCGCTTACCTATCGCAAACTTTATGACGGGCGTCACTTCTTGCCGCGTGCACTGAGTTTCATGGTACGAGGTCCGCAGTTGTTGTTAAACGCTGCGCCCCCCACAACCTTAATTTAAACTCTGTTCCAGGTGGTGTCTTCGGCTCCTTAATGTGGGGCTTCTTAGGGGACAAGTATGGTCGGAAAAAGATGCTGTTGATAGCATTAACAGCCGCGGCGTCGGTCAACGCGCTGGTCAGCATCTCCATCAACTGGATGATGTTCCTGGTCCTGCAATGCTGTGTCACCCTGATGTAAGTTTATAGTTTGAAATATGACGACTGTCCACGTTACTCCAGTCCAGTGCACAACACCCTGAATAATTGAATGATTATACTGCGGTCATAGCTGAATATGTGATAGGATTTGTGGAATGGGGGAAATTATATTTTTTTCTGTGTAAAATATCTGTCACCGTGTTATCGGTGGGTACCATAGGATGATACAAAATGTGTTAACCGACTTTAAAACTAGAGGTAATTTATATATTTTGTAAAATGATAAAATCTAGTGTAATTGTCAGTGATCGGCAAGACGGTTGCCACATGGTGTCAATGACCTCAATCATTATGTTAATATTGATATTCCTCGGGATTCCAGCATTCGAATCGGTAAAGGAAAATAATATATTCTCATTTCAGTAAGTAGGGAAAAGGGTTTTTTGCACTTCAAATGATTATATTTAAACACACATATTTTATATGAGTGCACGTAATATTGTACGCAGTATAAAATAAAACCAAAGTTTATCAATATTTTCTTTAATGAAAAATGATACATTTTATGAGTTTATTAAATATTCTGACTTCTATTTACAAATACATATAACATAACTCTTAATTTTTGCGAATCATGTCATGTCCATATTATTATTTCCTCTTTGAATCCCGCGGTGTAGCAACCGTCTTGCCGATCACTAGTAATTGTGCTTGGCTCAACGTAGCCATCAACGGGTTTGAAGGTTTGCTGGACTGCTGGTCTTCATGTTACATACTGTATATAATTATCAAATGAAATCAAAATCGGCTCAGTGGTTTAGTCCTAAAAACGTGCCAGACAGACAGACTTACTTTGGTATTTATAATATTAGTATGGATTGTTTCTAGCGACAGACAGTCAGGCTGTAAGGAAGATGATTAGGGACCGTCGCCTTTGGTCATTTTCAAGACCAGCTCCTTAGGACACTAAGGCTTATGGAACCCAAAAGGCGGTCCTTTCCTAACAGGCTATTAATGAACCAGTGACAGATACTATGTTCAGTACGCTATACTCTATCCATTTAGGTAGTTCATTAAATGTAAACAAACTGATCCACGTAAGGACCACAGATCCATAGATAAACGCAGTGACTCAAGAATGTGGGATGAAAAATCTGCTGAAGAGGGATGTGTTGGTGGAATGCAAGTATACTTACATATCGATTGGTTTCAGAGCATCAGGCATACACCCACTGGTAATGACTCTACTCAGCGAGAGCGTGCCACTGGCCCGGCGAAACCTGCTGATATTGATAGTCTCCAGTCTGATGATGGCCGCGCAAGCAGTCATGGCATGTATGATGTTCTAATGCCTTTATCATGTGCTTAAAATAGGTAACCGAAAAAGGAGGATGTGAGCTATGGATGGAAAGTCTTGACACATTGAACATGTTGTTTATGTTATGATCTTCGCATTGGTTGTCGTAAGCGCCATCTATCAGTCGTGAGTTTGAACCTCACTACCCATATATATATATATTTTTATTTTATCGTTTTATTGATACTTTTCTAATCCCCATCATCTCTTTCAATGGACGAGACTCAAATGTCCATACATTTGAAACGAAATTGCTAGATTGCTACTTAAAAATATATATATACTAGCTGTCCCCCGCAGTTTCACTCGCGTAGATCGAATTTTGTTCACAATTTAATTAATTTGCGCGGAACCCTTATTATTTCTTAAATAAATATAGCCCAAATTACTCCTTATAGCATCAGCTATCTGCTAGTGCAAGCCCCGTGTAAATTGGTCTAGCCGTTTCGTTTCGTGAGGGCACCGACCGTCCAGTGGCGCCCTCATCACTGTTATTGTGTTTTCTATTAAAGGGAAGTATTTTATTAAAATTGAAGCCGTATAAGTTGTTACGCAACTTAATACACAACGTATATGCTATGTAATATAGCTTTGCAAAGTATAACCATCATCTAAACAATTTAACAGAAAAAAGCGGCCACTATTTTCTATTTAATTGATTAGATGATGGTTATACTTTGCAAAGCTATATTACATAGCATATACGTTGTGTATTAAGCTGCGTAACAACTTATACGGCTTCAATTTTAATAAAATACTTTCCTTTAATAGAAAACACAATAACAGTGATGAGGGCGCCACTGGACGGTCGGTGCCCTCTTTTATACGATAGGTACTAACGTTACTCAATTGTTTTGCTTTCCCGGAACCTGTCCACTAACACTTAAACTTTATAGTATGGTATTAAAGTTCAAATTGACTTTTAAGTATTATTACGACTCTTTTGTATGGGAGTATAGAAAAGTGTTGTTTTTAGACTTTTTCAGGCAATTTTTTAAATTTTTCTCTCCGTAAGAACTATCCTCGTACTTCAAGGAATATTAAAAAAAAAGAATTAGCGAAATCGGTTCAGCTGCTCTCGAGAGTTGCGCTTAGCAACACATTCAGCGATTCATTTTCGTATTATAGATTAAAATATAGGAATGCATGGTTAAAATCCTTCGGGAACTTCCCGCGCACCCTGTAAACAATAATATAGGCAAAAAAATATTGATGTTCTTGCAAGTACCTACTTATGTCTTTCTCCTACGAAAGTGCTTTTTTCTATTATAAAAATAACATTAAGGTACCTCAAAACCTACGGTTTTCCCATGTGTCGCAGCCAGAAATTTCATAGAATTTCGTTTCGCAGAAAATGTTTCATAATAATATTTGGTTCTTGTATTTTTATTTCGAATATTATTGTTTCAATGATTTACTTGAATTGAACAATACACAGCAACACAATTCAATGATTTTTATACTTAATACCATTTTTTAGGGTTCCGTCTGTCACAGCCAATTTGCTCCGAAACTACTGGATGATTGAGTTGTAATTTGGTATACATATGTAAATCGGTGACCGCAACATCAACGACCGGTGGACGCATGACGTAAATATATGAATTTTAAACATGGGGGCCACTTTTGGGGGGAAAATTATAAAATTTTAAAAAAAGTTCTGCATCCTATATTGTGTGACATATCAAATGAAAGGGCTTATTGTATGGATCTTAAATATATTTTCTTTTGAATTTTAAGTAAAATAGTTTAGAAGTTATTTAGGAAAATAGGCGAAAATTGACCATTCCCCCCCCCCCCCCCCCCTTATTTCTGAAACTACTGGGGCTAAAATTTTGAAAAAAATACAGAAAATAGTTCTTTACCTATAGATTACGGGAAAACCTATAAGAAGTCTATGGTATTTAAAGTAACGTAGTAAATTTCAGATAATTATGTACGGAACGGAACCCTCTCCACGCGAGTTTAACTCGCACTTGTCCGGTTTTTATTTAACAAACCTATCGAACATTAAAAATAATTTTTAACGAATATTGTTTGTTACAACTTGCTACCAGAAAACTAGGTTAGGTTAGGTTAGAGCTGCAAACTCAGCAGAAAACGAATCGCTACCAGAAAAGTAGGTTAGGTTGGGTTGAACTACGACGCCACCAGAACACGAATCGCTACCAGAAAAGTAGGTTAGGTTAGGTTAGGAAATAACGTAATAAGTTTTATATTAACTAAATAATATCAGGAAAAAGAATGATATGATATAAATAAAGACATATTAAATTTTATTTGTAACAAAAATCAATAACTTACATTTCTTCAAAGTAAGTATTCTGCGTATTGATCATTCTTTGAAATGATAATATACGAAAACTTTATATGAAACGAAATTCTATAAAACTGTTGTCTATAAAACTACGTACAACCCAAAACCTACATTTACCCTTTTATTTTCAGCCCTTGCAATCCCCATCTTACCCCTCCCTTTTTCCTACTACCTTCCCACGCTTGGCATCTACTGGAATTCCTGGCGGACCCTGATGCTGGTGTATTCCCTGCCAGCCTGTCTTTCATTCTTGGGTTTCTACTTCTTCGTGCTGGAGAGCCCAAAGTTCGTTCTCGTCAAAGGAGATGAGGACAGAGCCATAAAGATTCTAGAGACCATTCATTGGGTTAATACTGGATCTGAAGAGTTTCAGGTTTGAGTATTTCATTTTTCCAGGTATAATAAAGTGACCAGTCAGCCTAGCATAATTAGTATCAGCATCAAATATGCCTGAACTCTGAACGTTGAACACTCTATAATCGATTAATGAAGCGCGTCATTTTTCACGGGGCCTGGCGCTCGTGGTACTTACGCTTCAAATGGTTTTGTGCGGGCGACGAATAGATTACATTGTCGCATTTTAGAGTTCTGACTATACTTTTAGGTGCAAGGCCTCACGTTCGACCAGTCGCAGGAAGTAGAAAAGCCGTCATCGAAGGACCAAATTATGCCGCTGTTCAGGCCGCCTCTTCGGAAATACACGCTCATCATGACGTTGCTCTTTATTATAATGCAATTGTAAGTATTCGTCTCGGCCGTAAATCGCTTAACGCTGAGTGTGTCCCTTTCGTATTTGTATAGTTTGACAGTCGCACTACGTAACACACGACTTACTGGCATCAACTGGCATGTTTCTTTATTGCCATAGACAGGAAAATAAGCAAACGGCCCACTTGCTTGAAAGTGATCATCGCCGCCTATGGAGGTCAATATGTGTGTGTAAGGGACGCAAATAGATTTCCTAGTAAAACAAACGGCATAGCTGCAACTTTTATGTTAGGCTTATGGTGGCTGTACACACTCCTCGAGACCCCCCGAGACAGGCCGAGTGTGAGTGTGTCCATAATGCTCTCGCCTTCGTCTCGCTCTTTCTCGTCTCGTCTCGCCGTGTCCCGATCGCGGTGGGTTTTATGCGGCCGAGTCAAAGGGTCTCGTTGCTCTCGCGACGTAAGCGAGACCCAGGATGTACCTATCAAAACTTGAATTACTTCTGGGTTCTTTTGCGGTGCATAGTAACCATCCACCACCTTCTTCTTTGCCATGGTTTAAGTAGAAGGTATTTTTTTAAATGATATATGAGTAAAACATTATAGAAGCTAACAGCACAAAAACAAACAAAAGCAGCAATTTCCAAGTCCATCGTGGCGGGTATCCGCGGTTCAAATGACGCAACCAGTGTGTACATGGTGTTCTGCTCTCGCACTAGACTCTCGGCGAGAGGCTCTTGATGAGTGTGTACAGCCAGCATGAGATAAAACTGTGTCCAAGTCTTACCGTTAAATAACATAGACAACGCGATCTGCTACTGTGCGTTTTTTAAGACAGTTCCTGCCACGTACGGTGACAATGTGGAACCAACTTCCATCAGCGGTGTTCCCTGACTGTTTCGACATTGGGGCATTCAAGAGAAGAGTTTATTTAATTCCTAAAAGTTCGGCAACGGCTCAATGTCTCCTTCGGGGTTTGTGATGGTCATGGGCGGCGATTATCACTTACCATCAAGTGACTCGCATGCTCGATTGCCTTCCCTAATATAAAAAAAATCTAACAGGTTTTCTCAATTGTAATTTCTGTAACAGTACAGGAGGTTTTCTAATGTGGCTGCCGAAGATCTCAGACAAGTTTATAAAGCTGCTGACAGCTGGAGAGGGCTCCAATATGACGCTCTGCGCGATCATCGAGAGCAGTATTCACGCCCCTCCTGACGTAAGTAGTTCCTTACGTATAGGCTGGCGTAGACAGGGCATAATTTAATAGTTGAAAACCTTATAAATGGCTTGATATGCATATGGAAAGCAACACTCATACTTATTCCGAAAAATGCTGCTTATTTAGTTTAGCCAAAGGTGCTCCTACCGCGCCTTGGGTGGGGACATGCAGACGTGTGGGGAAGGGAAATGTAAAGGAATATCCCCTCTCCGCCCCCTTCCCGCTACCTAAGGCGTGGCACAGCGGTTACATAGCCGCCAGGATAGCCATCGTGCTACAGACATTTGAAGGCACGATGCCCTACGCTGAGGAAAGCCTCTCTTCCAGCCAGTCTTTCCTCCCTAAGAAAATTTCCAATGGTTTCCATTTGCAGCCCATCGCAACCGCTGCTCCATGCTCTTTGAACGTGACTGCTCTGCTGATGCTCCTCATTGTTTGCGGCATGCAGGTCACATCCTACGGTGTACTAAGCCTAGTGAGTAATTTATTTAAACCAGTAACGCGTGTAATATAGATATTATTATGAGGTTGTTTGAAGTTAATCACGACCGTTGAACGTCCTTTTGATTGCCCTCCGTATTCCTGTCTCGTCCATTCTGCTTGATGGTACGAACGAGACAGCATGATTGAATACATACTTGGGTAACGGAAATCGGTAGGCGTTATTTTCGCTTTTTAGGGTTTCGTATCCAGCGTCACGAAACCAGCGAAATGTTTGCCCAAAAGTATGAATAGTTAGAACGAACACCAATCAAATGTCGCGTTATTTAAATATAAATAGAAATAATTTATTGTCCAATTGTGCGTGACTTGACGGAAAACACGAAGTGCCAGTAAAGTACCAATTTTGCTTGTCTATAATTCTACTGCTACATACAACCGAGACTTATTTGAAAATAAATAACAACTTTGTATTATAGACATGTGATTGCTTTGACTTGTTTGATTATAGCAAACAGCTTTGCAAGTTCTGTCCGAAATACGTCGCTTGGTTGATGTTAGCAATAATTTGTTTATTTCTAGCCCTCCCATTTTTTCAGTGTTACAAAATGTCAAGTTTAATCATTTAACATAATGGTAATTCTGATTGTGTTCCTATAGTTATAGTTATAGTTTTGCGTGGTGTGGGTTAGCATCCCTGCTCATGCCAACCCAGCTCCTTTAGGAAGCCTAGCAGACCCTTGATGTTGTCGACGACTTTTTGAAGCGACTTCGGGTTCCCGAGGTGTGTTGTCCGGTAGTTGGCCACGCCGGGACATTCCAGGACGTGGGTGGCTGTCTCTTCTGCCTCCATGCAGGCTCTGCACAAAGGGCTGTCTGTATTGTTATAGATGTTTGTTTAAAAGATTGTGTAAGTAATAATATGTCATGTAGGTATGTCATGGATGTTAGATTTTATATTCGAGACTTGAAGGATCAGACGCCGGGGTGAGCAATTATAACCTAATCACTCCGCCCAGCTTAAGTTTGTCTGTGAAGTTAGCCTCAAGCCGTGTTCGGCGCAGGTATAGGTACTTACTCTACGCTCCGCGCGTTCCCCACTGCACCCGTCGAACCATTTAGCTACTGCGACGCTCCTAGTAGCTAACTTCACAGCCGCAAACTTTCGTGGTGCGAATTGCAGTATAGTACGGAACCCTCATGTGCAAATCTAACTAGCAAGTATATAACTAGTATTTGGGTAATACACACTTTAAGAAACAAAAATTGTCCCTCCTGTGACCAAAAGTTAACGAAAACGACTGCTTAATTTTACGTTTACATACAGGCCCAAACTATGCCTAATGTTCTACATGCGGATATAGTCCAAGCAACAAAATCAGGCCTCAGGGTCCTTAACTTTCGGGAACAGGAGGGAACAGTTCTGAACCTAAACGTGTGTATGACCCGTTTACTTTCCAGGTAATCGATCGCTTCGGCCGCCGCAACTCCGTGATGGTTATAACCATATTGTGTGGTACTTGCGGCGCCCTGGTGAATCTGGTCCCGAACGCCGTGGCCACAGCGCTGTTGTTCAGCGGCTTTCTCGTCGGGATCATCGTCGTCGGCCCTTACACAGCCATAGCCGTTGCTCTGTTCCCCACTCACTTGCGGTAGGTCCACAATATTTGTATACAGGGTGCTACAGGAAATAGGGTCAAACGGCGGTCCGACGGCCCTAACATGCATGACACAAAGATAAGATAGACCGTCTTATCTTTAAGTGCGTCTGTGTCACACTAGTGCCGACGAAAGAGATAGTCATAGAGATAAACGGGTTTAATTTATCTTTGTGGCATGCATGTTAGGGCTGCAGAGGTAGATTCACGCAATATGGAGAAGTATTATTAAATGCCTATTTTGTGTCTGTGTTTTAAATGTGAACACTAAACGAAACCACTTGTTGTGAATTTAATGACTTGTAGAACTGTCTTCAGTAAAAGTTCGTGTGTAGCGGGCTTTGTACAAGTTCTTCGAGTCTGTAACAGTCTTGTAAACTTTAATATACCTAACTAAGTAAATACTTAATTATTCATACTATATATTCATATTCATATTACATTATTTTAAAATATTAAATTAAAATTAAGTTGAATGCACAATAAACAAATAAAACTGATTTAATAATAGTAGGTACATTGTGCATCTAGGGCCGTAAGAAGGAGATAAGTAACGAGAGTCTGTTAGAAGCCCGATGCTGATAGGCGAGGGCTTTTAATGACTCTAGTTTGTTATCCCCTTACTGCCCGTGATACACACAATGTTTTTCATCACATTTTCAAGGAATTGAAGTAAAAATTAGACAAAAAAATATATTATTTTATTCCTATTGTACACCGTGAATTACCACTGGTAAGGAACCAGGAGCCGGCGCCGCGCGCAACACGCCGCGCGCCCCCGGCGACCTGGGCAAGCACTGCCCGTGGGAGTTCTAAACCATACAAAATCCATAACTACCGAGGGCTAACTGACGGCGACGATAGAGGAGTTAAATCGGCTATAGCTGCTCTCTACGCCTGCGTATAATAACACCCTTTCCGAGCAAGTGTGATGAAAAGGAAGTAATGCAATACATTTATTTCTACAGGTCATTTGCGGTGGCTGTGACGTTATCGGTCAGCCGGCTGTGTGGTTTCTTCACCATCCAGGTGGTGAACTACGTCCTGGTTCACAGCTGTAGGCTGGGGTTCTTCGTCTTTGCTGCCGTCTTCGCTAGTGAGTGGAGTTATAACGCCCTTGTTTTGTAAAGCATAGAGCTTACGAGTTGAAATTTTACATGTAACATTTGGCAAAACCGATAACAGAATCCGATTTCGACCAGCAGTGTTGCTGCAGCTTTTTGCCTGAAAAATTGTACCTTGTAGCCACCCACTGCCCAATCCCTCCTTTTCCTCTGGTAGCAGTGGACATTTCCTTCTCAATTATTTTACACTGAGAAATATTTTCCCAATTAGTGTCCATAGGGAAAGTAATTACAGTAAATTCATCCTTAGGTACTTGTCTTAATTGGTAAACCAGTTTATAACCTCAAAATGAACCTTTTTTGGGTGAAACAGCTATTTTATCGTAAGTGAAGCAATCCTAGGTGAAAAATTTGCAGAGTGATGTCTAAAATATTATCTCCAGTTGCTTAATTTACGAAGAAATTGCTTTTTTAGCCAAAAACGGTGCATTTTGAGTTTAGAAACTTGTTTACCAAATAAGACAAGTAAGGATGAATTGACTTTACCTACTATTTGTTTCCACTTACCTATTCACTTGTTTCGTACGTGTTTGAACAGGCCCTGCCATGTTAGTAATAAGTACCTATAGGTACTAAAGGGGCTCGTAAACGAGCTAGTTTTTCGGAAATTTATTGCTGAAATTCAGGCCATCCCCAAAATGATTACATATTACATCAGTAGGTAATGGGGGAAAAATGTTTGAATGTAAACTTTTGAGGATAGTCCGAATGGCGGCAGTAAATTTCTCAAACAATAGTCCGTTTACGAGCGCCTTCATATTAGTAATTAATAATTATTTATAATATGTTTTCCTTGTTTTAGGTTCCGCATTAGTGTTAAGATTACTGCCAGACGACCGCTATTTGAACAAAGAGCCAACGGAACCTGATAATGAAAAAGAAAACGAAGGCATCACTTTGAAACCTTTACTCAAATAAAGATGTTTCCTGGATAAAAAATAATAATTCCAATTAGTCCGTCAGTTAGATTATCAAAAAATATTGAACACGTATTTTTGCTTTATCAAATCAATCAAAATTGACAAAGATAAGGCGCATTAAAGTTCGGGATTGGGGGCTCACCGCGTCTCTTAAAATTGTAAAAAGAGTGCAAAGTCGTGACGTCACACGGAACTTCAACGCACTAATCTTCGTCATTTTTTGATTAATTGCCAGAAGAAAAAATACGTTTTAAATAGTTTTTGATAATAAATATAAATGACGGACTAAATAGATTTTTTCAGGAAACTAGCCTATTACCAGTAGAATAGAATACATTTTTTCACGTATGTTTTTTTACCAAGTTTGAATGAAAGGAACGGATGTTGAAATTGATTATATATGGGAAATTCAAAATACCGCTGCCAAAAGGTCAAATCTGCGGCGGGGTTGCTATGTATTTTACTTAGAAAGGTATTTTATAACACAACCATTAAGATAAATTTGTTTGTCCTGGTCTGCTGTGGAATAATAACAAAAAATTAGTTTAATGGTCGAATTCACAAACGCCACTTAAGCATTTGATTAGAGATTAAATAGTTAAATATCCCTCAACTGCTTGTTACCCTATAACCGTATACATAACCGTCACGCAAACGTCACATTAATTAAAGATCAATTTGAGTGGCCTTTGTGAATTTGGCCATAAGACTGATCTGTAAATAATCTAAAATAAAAATAAAACAAGATCAACGGAAGCCTTTTATTTATTTTTATACGACATGTCATTGTGCGTTTACAAAGAATGCGCACAAACTCTGTAAACGCACCCACTGCTGTCAAAATTTTCTAAGTAGTCTGTGTCAAACTAACGTCAGGCAGGCAGTGATAACGATTGATAGCGGTTCATCCAACATTTTCTAAATTGAAACAAGTATAGAGGTTCTGGTATATACCAAGAGACGTCCAAGGACAGCACGAAACAACTATTTCCGTAAGTAGTTAATGCATTACCCAGAAATACTTGGCCTTGCTCTAAGTAGAGGTGAGGCCGCCAGCATTGATTTTTCTATTAACGAAGTAAATATTAGTTCACGGGGTATAAACCCTAGGCGGTGTATTAGGGCCTATTAAAAGTTTGTCGGGTCAATACCTAATTCCCGTAACATTGGAAGTCAGAGCCAGACGTAGGTAATAAACTTTATTTATTGATAAATATCAAAAAAATCTTATTAGTTATTTAAAGTTTGTAAACAGTTTTTGCATTATTAAATGATGAATAGTTACGTTTGTCTTATAAAACGTTTTGATCTATAAAAAGACCGTGGAATTTCTTTAAAATACAACATGTACCTACATAATAACTGAATATTATGTAGGTACATGTTGTATTTTAAAGAAATTCCAGTATGATAAGAAGTATAACTATGTAAAAACAATATGAGTAACAGTTTAGAATAAAATTAAATTAACCATTAACAACTGTTTAGCAAAATCATGCCCTCAGTAAAAATTCAAATCACCTATTTTTTTTAATAACACTGTCAAATAATTATAATTTCATACCAAATAAGGTGTATCAAAGACAACAGATACTTAATAAGAATTATGTCTCAAAATTGTTTAATCTGTATGTTCAGCAAATTATTTAAGCCAAAATTTGTCTTACTTTCCTCAATAAATATACAAAAAAGATCAGAATAGTTATTTCTGATGAAAATGTTCACATTATGATGCTTGAACATAAGCCAACTTTAGTCTCTCTATTGCTACTTGCGTAAAAACTAAAGTCTTTACAGGACAGCTACTAAAATCTTATATTTAATATCTGTTATCTGACCTTTATTAGACCTAATCTTTGTCTGTTTGTTTCCAAATCACAAAAAAGGAAAGCATTAAATTTAACTTTTTCCCTTGTTATTAGATATAATGTTTTTAACTTTGTTTTTAATAACTTGAGTGTCTCTCATGCCTATATTAATACTCAATGTGCAAGTAAAGACTAATTGTTCTCAAGCAGGGATTGTCTCATACTAAAACTTTACCTGAGTATATCAATCTTAAATAACGGTTTTAGTATCAATGAAATAAATAGTATTCACTTATTCTATTGGGTTTTTAGGGTTCCGTACCTCAAAAGGAAAAAAGGAACCCTTATAGGATCACTCGTGTGTCTGTCTGTCTGTCTGTCTGTCTGTCCGTCTGTCACAGCCAATTTGCTCAGAAACTACTGGGCCGATTGATTTGAAATTTGGTATACATATGTAAGTCGGTGACCGCAACACGGATGCGCAACGTAAATAAATTAATTTTAAACATGGAGGCCACTTTTGGGGGGTAAATTAGAAAATTTAAAAACAAAGTTACGCTAACTATATCATGTGACATATCAAATTAAAGGGCTCATTGTGGATCTTAAATATGTTTTATTTGGAATTTTAAGATAAATGGTTTGGAAGTTATTGAGGAAAATAGGCGAAAATTGACCGTTCCCTGCACCTCATCTCCGAAACTACCGGGCCTAAAACTTTGAAACAAATACAAAGAATAGTTCTTTACCTATAGATTACAGGAAAACCTATGAGAAGTCTATGGTATTTAAAGTAACATAAGAAATTTCAGATAATCTTGTATGGAACGGAACCCTCTCCACGCGGGTTTAACTCGCACTTGCCCGGTTTTTTATTGCTGTCCACTCTAGTTTCATACAAAGTAATTAACAGAATGGATGATGACTGATAAACTTTTGATTAAACTTTATGCTACTCCCATACAGGTTTTGTTTTGTTATAAGTAGTTGATGCTGGTAAGTATGCATTCACCCACCAAATACTTACTCAAATAAATAATCTCAAGTTATTGCTAGTCAAGCTTGGAGAAAAGCTTATTGTTTTTTAGGCTTCGGCACCTCAAAAGGAAAAAAGGAACCCTTGTAGGATCACTCGTGTGTCTGTCTGTCTATCACAGCCAATTTGCTCTGAAACTACTTGACCGATCGAGTTGAAATTTGGTACACATAATGTAAGTTGGTGACCGTAACATGGAAGTGTAATGTAAGTAGGTAAATGTATTTTAATCATGATGGCCGCTTTTGGAGGGCAAATTAGAAAATAAAATAAAAAAGTTTTGCAAACAATATTGTGTGACACATCAAATGGAAGGACTCGTTTTGAGAACCTTAAGAGTTTTTTTTTAGAACTTTAAAATAAATAGTTTAATTGTTTGGAAGTTATTTAGGAAAATAGGCGAAAATTTACCATCTCGTAAACCTTATCTCCAACACGAATGGGCCTCAAATTCTCCGGCATTAAATGTTCCTTTATTCATAATTGCTTTTTTACCCCCCTTATTCAGACTAATAATATAATATTATAAATGCGAAAGTTTGTGAGTGTGGGTCTCTGTTAGTATGTTTGTTACTCTTTCACGCTTCAAAGGCTGGATGGATTTGGATGAAATTTGGAATGGAAATCACTTATACCCTGGATTAATTCATAGGCTATTTTTGTCCTGGAAAATTAAAGCTCCCCAGGGTAACTCTAACCGAATTCTAGGCGAACGAAGTCGCGTGCAGAAGCTAGTAAACACATTAATTCTTACAAATTGTGCGTGAAATGAACTCTTTTAAGCTGAAACAAAAGCCTTAGATGTGCAAATCCCTGTAATGCCGTATCACGTTACAGTGTAACATTTCGACAATGCGCCACGGTCATCCCATTAACGCAAGCATTTGTGTATGCTTGTATTCAGTCCATAGCTTGTGTTAGTCACAAGTGTTTGTGTGTGCATTGATGGTAGTTGCACCAACTTTGACAAGGTCGGTGACCTCTTCATATATTATAACCAGACCTCCAGGTTTTTGTGGCAAAATCAACTGTCAAGTAGTGTTAAGAGGAGTGTGAACCAACAGATAAACTCACCCTTTTCATACAAAAGGCGATAACGACTTCCACACCTTAAATGTTAAGTTAACCGATGTTGACCAATTTTTGATAAGATGTCAGTCAGAAAAAAATCTGGGTCTAAGTATACGTTTTTTGAATATTGGTTAAAGATCAAGAAATTCAAATAATGCCAATACTGAAACCACAATAAAACTGAATTTATTAATTATATTGAAAGAATCAAAACGTATAGACCTAGATTTTGTTCTGACTGACAATCTATCAAAAATTGGTAAACATCGGTTAACATTTAAGGGGTGGAAATCGTTATCGCCTTTTGTATGAAAAGCCGTAGGTTCACACTCCTCTTAAATACAATTATTGTCAATACTGGTCTTCTAAACTAGTGATGGCTCCTAGTTTTGTTTGAAAAATATATATTTATTGTAAGAACTAAAACTGAATATTCCGGTTTGTGGGATTAATATATCTATATCTATACTACAGGTTTTGCCCGCGACTTCGTCCGCCTAGAATTCAGTTATCGCCATTCCCACGGGAACTGTGCCATTTTTCCAGGATAAAAAGTAGCCTATGTCCTTCTCCGTATGCAAAAAAGCAAGTCAATCCGTCGCACCGTTTTAACGTGGAAGAGGAACAAACAAACATTCTCGCATTTATAATATTAGTGATATCGAAAAGTACATCCTGGCACAGAATATACAATAGACTAACGTACCTACAGAAGAATCATTGTCTAATAAAATCGGGGTTTACGCATGAAACTATGTCTCATCATGCCTTCTCTCTGCATCGCATAAAACGTGCTTTGTCGTGTACGCTAGGGTTGTCAGTTTTTTATCCGCGTCCCCCAACAACACCAATTATCTAGGCTACTTGACGCGCGAATCGGCCAGCGAGCGAGCGAGCGGCAACCTACTGCGATTTACAGCTCCGAGCTGTCCGACTACCAAGCGTACCAGTTGCAGCTTGCATTACTGTTACGCCATCGAGCAGTCCAATATATTTATTTATCCTTTGTCTTCAGCCAGTAGCATATGCCGTAGCAGTCCAATATGGCCAACAGCGGAAGCTGGGAAGAGTTCTTCGCCATCCATCTGCCGCCGACCGACTTCGAGGACAACCGGTCTCTCCTGAAGGAGTTCTGCGAAAGACACGCGCTGCAAGGAAACAAGATCGTGCTGGTCACGGTAAGAGTACATCAGAGACAGGCCGGCGACACTGCATATAAAAACGCCGCTCTTGGTAGTTTGTCGTTTACATGGCGAGCACACGTGCGTAAATTACCTTTTATATTATTATTGGAGGTTAATTGGGCCATATATGTGCCGCTTCGACCCGCTTCTGATCTATTGTGGCAAGCCCTTCGGTTTTGCTAGTGCTGGCCTCGGCAGGGGTGGTCCGCTAGCGGCCCTTTCCACCAGCATCGGTTACCGCAATTCGCAAGCAGATAATGTACATAAGTTAGAAAAACTCATTGGTACATGGCAACTGCTTGGATTCGAACTCGGACCTCACGATCACGAGTCGACATCCGTAGCCATTAGGCCACCGACGCTCTCGTAAATTACCTTAGGGCTACCAACCCGGGACAAAGCAATATATAATAGAAATATAACAATACAAGCCACAGCTCCGCCGCGGTAACTTTGAACCACGATTTCACCCCTTCAGGGGTGGATTTTCGTAGAAGCCTTTCTTAGCGGATATCTAGAAACTACCTGTAAGTTTTCTATTATAATAGTTCTTGACGTTTTGAACGAGTACTTAATTGGTATTTCGCTTTTAGGGGTTGAATAATGAAAAATGTTTTTTTAGTGCGCGCTTCCATCAAGATCTACTGGCAAAATTTTACGTTTCGAAGCTATAATGGTTTTGGAGAATCTTTGATACGCGAGTCAATCGTATTTCGTGTTTATGTATATATTTTATTTAGAAACGAATATAAATTCGGAAAAGCAAAATACAGGTTCTCACCGATGGCAATACACTGAAATTAAAAAAACATCCCAGAAAGTACACTTTTGTGCACAAAATCAGGATAAATAAAAAAAGAGCCTTGAAAAGAGACGATAATTGTAGTTATTAATAATAACTACAATTATTATGAAGAAACTATTACAATCGTCTCTTTTCAAGGTTCTTCGCAGATGTGTGCATATTTCCGCCAACGAAACAAATGCTTAAAAATCACCTCGATACAATTACAAACATCGTGCCATGAAAGTCCTCGCCTACGGCTCACTCTCAACCTCCCTCTTCCAGTCCGGCGGCACCACAGTCCCCCTCGAACACAACACCGTCCGATTCGTGGACAACTTCAGCGCCGGGACTCGCGGCTCGGCCTCCGCGGAGTACTTCTTGGAGCACGGCTATGCTGTCATCTTCATGCACCGCCAGAAGAGTCTGGAGCCGTTCACGAGACTCTTCAGCGGGCAGAAGCTGTTAGATATGCTGGATATACAGGAGAGAGGGCCTAATACTACGATAACGGGTAAGCCAATGGAAAAAATAAAATTACATACACATACATACATACATATCATCACGCCCGAAATCCCTAATGGGGTGGGCAGAGCCACAAGACTACTTGTGGCCACGTTCGATTAATTAGTCCTAAGATGGTATGATGAACTGTATGGTGACAGGTGATCAGCCCATCGCCCATACAGATAGTCCACCATGTTGGAGAGGACCCGTCCCTTAGTCGACTTTTACGACATGCCAAGGTGATTAGCATCTGCACGCATTCTATGCTATTTCTTCACTCCTAGTTCAGCAGAGTGTGCAAATCAAATTAACTAAACTAATTCATGTGACTCTAGAGCTGAGAGAATAGGTTACGAAATCCAAATTTTTGAAAAATACCCTATCTAGCGTAGATTTCATCGATTATCTCCGGAACACAGCGAGATGAGTGGCTGAATTTGTGTCAACGGGAGTTTTATATCTCGCCGGTGTTAGGGCACAAGTTATTTTCAAAATACCTTTACCTGGGGCCGCTGACCCTACTTATCCCGCTAGACCCTTTCAGTCTCACTATGTTGTACCTTTTGGCATACGAAATATAATACAACTGTGGTGTGGAGAAATATATTACAATTCCACACAATTCCCAACAGTGAAACCCGACAGCGTGGATGTCCTGGCACCAATCGTGCTGCGGTACAAGGCTGCGCACGCGGCGGGCGCCATCCTCTACGTGTCGTTCACGACGGTGTCCGATTACTTCTGGCTCCTGAGGGCCGCGTGCGAGTGCCTCGCCAATTTCGGCCCTAGGGCCTTGCTGTATTTGGCCGCTGCCGTCTCTGACTTTTATATACCTAAGGATAAAGTGGTGAGTGTTTTCTGATTACATACCTGTAGTGTAGGTTTATAGGTTAAGAAATGGAGAATAAGGGTAGATGCATAAGTTCAATGCGGAATATACGTGAGGCGATTTTGGGGATTTTTCGAACCTCCTCCTCCGGCGAGATGACGTGAGATTTGGCTCTAGTCTCCGCTCCTCTACCTAATCTCACGTGAGATTTTTCAAAATACCTTAATCTGTGCTTATCTGCGTTGGATTTATTTAAAACATAATTTGCGTAATTTTATTTTTTATTTATGACTATATTTTAGTGGAGAAACATGTTTTACTTAATTTAACGGATTATTCCCAGTTAATTCCCATGAGTTCGCACCCGCGGCAAGTGGTGCGGGCTAATGAGACTTTATTTACCCATCTGTCCGCACTGCGGACAATGAACTGGGAAAAAATAGACACAGTAGTTCGCACTTTTATATTTGACACGATTTTGTTACATAGTATAGTACCTACTAAGTGATCAGGCAAAAATTCCCATTAGTTTACAGTACGAACTACGGAGTGTGGACAACTGGGAATAGCCCAATTTAACCCAGTTTTCTCGCAATTTTACTCTGTTTCTTGAGGGCAAAAAATTACGTGATATTTGCCGATAAAATCCCTGCTTTAAATTATTAAATTGGATGTGCGCGGACAGCGCGAGAATTAACTTAACGTTTAAGACTCCTGTCCTTGAGTAGCGCTTCATACAAACGAAGTTCAGTTTTGGTTTGGACATTTTAGCCGGGTCGCCAATGTCCAAGAATAAAGATAAAAGACAAATCTAGGTTTGTACATTGCAATTTTTTCAGATAAAATTTAACAGGTGTATATAATAAATGATTTTAAGTTTTCATACAAACCTTTTTATCCTGTTTTTATATTTTGTTTTTTCTCAATCACGCAGTACATACCTTGATTTGCCTTATACCTATATCCTAGCAAAGTTTCAATGCGATCCGGCTAAAGATATCCAAACCACAACTCATTAAGTTTGAATGGAGCGCTACTCAAGGACAGGGCTCTATGATCCAACAGACCATGATTTTGGTTTAGCAAATTATATTTCCCTAATTCTCCAATACCAACGCTCGTAGCCGACACACAAGATGCAGTCTGAGAGCGGCGCCCCGATCATCCAGCTGCAGCTGGTGCCGAAGATGCTGGCGCCCCTCGTGAGCCTGTGGGTGCCGGCCGCGTACGTCGTGTCCTTCAAGCTGGAGACCGACGAGAGTCTGCTGGTGCCCAAGGCAAAAGCGGCGCTGGAGAAGTACAAGCATAAGGTGGGTTTAACGTTATTCCCATATGAACAAACACAGGATTGACGGGGGCAAAAATGTACCAGCGCTAGCTGATTAATTAAAAATTGACTAAGTTTATCGACATCGATAAAAAGCAATTTTTAACCATCATTATACTCCTCTGCTGCACTGGAAGGGAAGAAATAGCATAGAATGCGTGCAGATGCTTATCATCCTGGCATGTCGTAAAAGTCGACTAAGGGACGGGTCCTCTCCAACATGGTGGACTATCTGTATGGACGATGGGCTGATCACCTGTCACCATACGGTTCATCATACCGTCTTAGGACTAATTCATCGACCGTGGCCGCAAGTAGTCTTGTGGCTCTGCCCACCCCATTAGGGATTTCGGGCGTGATGCTATGTATTATCATAACGAATGTCTAAGTTTGAATACTTTTAATTATTATTAATAATAATAATAAATTGCGGGACAATCTTTACACAAATCGATCTAGTCCCAATTATGTGGAATGTGGAAAAAAATGTTTATCGTATATTATGAAAATTATATAAAATAGTAAAGAAGTTAATCCCTCAAAAAGTCTATTTTTGTGTATGTCGTTTCCGTCTTAATCCAATTTCTTAGAATTTTACACAACGGTTGTACGTAATTTTTATCGATATCAACTAATAAAATAAGTTGAATGTGTCCAGTACAGATTTGCCCCCGCAATCCGGTGTTTGCATATGAATTATGCGTTTTTCATGGACAAAAAGTCACTAGTTCCCAAAATAACAGTTTTTTTTTGCAGATAGTTAATGTGCCCGCGTCAAACTTTATGACCCGTCTGATAGAGGAAAATGAAAATGAAAATAATTATTTTGAAATTAGGCCACATGGTCTCTTTCACATGTCTGAATCTACCAGCGCTTCGAAAGGTGACATCTGCTGAAAAGAAACGCCGCGAGAAACTCAGAAGTAAGTCTTTCTTCAACTTTGACATTAGAGTTTTAGTTTAACTAACACAAAAAGTGCAACAAACAAACCTAATGGATACAAATTAATTCTAATAAATAACTAATACGGGAGATGTATAGTCTCCATGTTTGGAAAAGTTAAGTGACTTAGAGATGTGTTCGCGGAATAGCAAAGTAATTAAAAATTTCTAGTATAATATGGATTTCCGCAAAGTAACGCCTGAATCTATTAACTATGTATTAAGCCTCTAAGGATCATAATAATAAAAATAATAATTGAAACAAAGAAACATCTAAATTGATTAATCTAATGGAGATGTAGACAAAGATGGACATGTAAGGTCTCCAAATGTCAAAAAAATTACAATTTGGAATATATATAACATTTCAATAATACAAATATACGAATATGAAAAAGTGCGAGTTCGCGCCGGTACAGTCGGCTAGATATAATAACGCGTAATATGCAATGCGTTAGGTGCAATTGCAACGCGCAAACCTTTTGTCTAAACAACGTCGACCGATATATTTCTGTAGCAAAGGGTTTTTATTGTTAATTAAGGATTAAATTACATTTTTGTTTGACCCCATAAGTCACTGTTAGACACACTGTTAGCGCCGATGGAATCATCAATCAATACATATAAAACAGTACGCACAGCCTAAACGGGTGGTCCTAGAGGTTTGAAATTTGGAGGAGTACCCTAGAAGTGGACTAAGGAGGGATTTTTTGAAATTCCATCCCTAAACGCGTGAAAAGAGTTTATAAAGATTGTAATAATAGGTATAATGATAAAATACCGCGGGCGAAGCTGTGGCGGGTCCACTAGTTTTATATAAATTGGTATACACTATAAACCATCTTTCTCGCTTGCCTACGCAAAACGTTATTTCGTCTACGTGGCATTATCGCAGTACCACTTAATACAATACTAAGCAATCTAATTAATAGGACTAAATAAAAATACTACCAAACAGTACCTAATTATCAACTAAATAACAAAATTAAATAAGTTTTCTCAACAACATAAAATCAAGGAAAACACTCAAGCGGCTGTACCCTCCGAAAAAGTGTAACAGTGTGACGCGTACGAACATATCGCTCTACTCACACAGTCACATTGCACTCGGAAACCCGCCTTCAACCTTGTTTTGATCTATCCATCCTAATATTATAAATGCGGAAGTAACTCTGTCTGTCTGTCGCGCTTTAACGCCAAAACTACTGAACCGATTTAAATGAAATTATGTACACAGATAGTCTAGAACCTGAGAAAGGACATAGGCTACTTTTTAATGCGATAAAAAGGTTGTAAGGGATTGAAACGGGGGGATGAAAAGTTGTATGGAAGTATCGTCATTTTTTGAGCTAGAAGCTTGAAACTTATTTTTTAGGCTGTTGAATCGTTTTAAATATATATGACATTAAAAGTTTGTAAACCTTTTACCCTCAAGGGTGTAAAATAACAATAGGGAAAAGGGGATGGAAGTTTGTATGGAAATATGTAAGGTTTATGTGAATGTTTTATAAGTTTGCGACAAGAGACAAATTAGCCTAAATAATTAAAAATGCTACCCAAAGACACTATTCCACGCGGACGAAGTCGCGGGCACAACTAGTTATTATATGGTTTTCGATTGTTTCAGGTGGTAGTAGCCAATCTGCTGCAGACACGGCGGAACAGGGTGCTGTTGGTGACCAAGAACGCCACCCAAGAGATAGCGCTTAATCGGGCAGACATACTTTCTGGTGAGTTCCGTGTTTTTTGTCTACATTTACGCACTCGTCACTATGAACACGAATATTTGTACGCGAGACATCATGTTAAGTATTCATGTAAGTATGTAATGGGCTCAATTTGAAACGGTGGTGTAGACGCATAATGCCCTAAATCTGGAAAATGTCTAAGACGCAGAATGGCCTAAACGCAGAATGGCCTAAACGCAGAATGGCCTAAACGCAATATGTCCTAAACTCAGAATGGCCTAAACGCAGTATGTCCTAAACGCAGAATGGCCTAAACGCAGTATGTCCTAAACGCAGGCCTAAACACAGAATGGCCTAAATGCGCAATAACAGTCTTAATAACACATATACTAGACATACCAAAGTGCTTTGGGTTAAGTTTTTTTTTTCGTCAAAATCCATATTTTTTCATGAGAATCAAAGACTTGAAAATCAACACTTTTCAAATCGAGTAAGTACTAAAGAGGTTCAAGTACACATTTTGATGGCGTCAATTAACTAACTTTTTTTGTGTAACTCGATCATTGGTTATCTCTGTCTTTATTAGCCTAATGCTTTTTCGGTCATATGCACCGGAAAGGACATTTTGCGTCTAGGATATTTCGCGTCTAAGGCATTTTGGGTCTAGGACATTTTGCGTCTAGGGCGTTTTGCGACTGGGACATTTTGAGTCTAGGGCGTTTTGCGTCCATAAAATAGGGCATTATGCGTCAAGAGGGAAACGGTGCCTTTTCAATTCGGTAGGTATAGCACAAAGCTGTGAAAATCAAGTTTGTTGTTTCTTATGTTAACTTTACGTATATTTTAATTTAGCGAACACATTTTCGATTTGTCCCCAGTGGCCGTGTTTAAAACGGGATTCTTATCGGCACCAGTTCATCACGGCACTTCATAATCCTATCCCGTATTTTACGTATTTCTAAGATGGGATCCGCGACCGCATTATTTTAGTGTAGCTTTTTTCCGAGTCGCATTTTTCCGCGATCGATTAATTTCTTCATTGGAATTTTACTCGCAGCTTTTTCCCATATCGTATTTTTCTCCGATCGATTAGGTTATTCATTTCAACCCCATTAGGGGATGAATTTTCAAACAGTATTTTTTTACTGCTTGCTAACGTTATATAAGGAACTCGTGCGCAAAATCTCATGCTTCTAGGCCTAAAGTTTTATAAAGTTTAGGACTAGAGCAACATACACCACTCAAGTATATTATTATTTATTGTTATTGGGAAAAAAATCTCATTATGACATGGATTCAACCGTAATAGTAAAAAAATGCTAAAAATAAATGATGGCTGCCTAAGGTACTTATGCAAGTAGGCCTCTTTCACATGTCTGAAAGTACCAGCGCTTCAGCGTCTTTTCAATCAAATCATAAGAAACACAGAGGGGGGGAGGTTGGGTTGAGGAGCTGACTCCAACACCATGTGGCATTTACGGTTAAGTAGAGAAAGGATAGTTCGAGATCTGGAGAGTGATGTAGACTCCTTTTGATTATTAAAAATAACGATAATAAACTGAATTTGAATTGCTGAAAGCTTATAAGCAAGACTTGCTTATACAATATTGTCTCGCCCCTCACAGGAGCAGATATAGAGATGGCGATAGTGGCGGCGATAGTGCTGTCGCACGAGGAGTACATGGGCGCGCCGCCCGCGCCGGGCGCGCGCTGAGTGTCGCTCGGCCGCCTGCGCCGGCGCGTGTACCTCACCACCGACTAGGCGGCCGCGCGGGCTGTGCACTGCACTGTGCACTTTTCCCTGTGCACTGTGCGCTTTTCACTGTGTACTGTGCACTTTTCACTGTGTACTGTGTAATTTTCACCGTGTACTGTTCACTGTGTACTGTTCACTGTGTACTGTGCAATAGGAAGGCTATTTATACTGGCAACATATTACAACAGCCGCTGGTGAGCCTGGAACTCATGAACCTTCTGCTAACCCGGACATGTTCTCGCTTGATTCTATGTCTACGCCCGTGTGGTATTAACATATAATGAGAACAGATTAATATTTAATAGAATAATGGAACATGATTGGAAAGGTCCATCGTCCGTTTAACAGCTAATTTGAAATATCAGTAAACGTTTTCAATTGAAATAATCTGTGTCCCGTTCGATTTTTACAGGGAAAAACAATTTAAAGATAAATATCTTTAAATAAAAGTGCATAAACATAAAATCTACACTAAGTTTCAGTGGTATAGAAATTTCTATGAAAAACCGAAGCAACTCTGTTTTTACAATTCATAAAGTACAAATTTGATTAACAATCTGAACGACGTGCTCTATATATAGCCTTCCTCGTTCGACAGAGTATACAATGTAGGGACACCGCTCCACAGACTGTAAAACCCATTTGTTGGATAATCTGTTACTGCGCGACCAGGGTGCACACTAGCGCTTTTATCGCGCATAAATCATCTGTCACTTTTTAAGTATATAGGTGTGTAAGGGACGAATTCTTTATGTGCGTGATAAAAAATCGTGTGCTACGAGGACTGGTGTCGTTAATTGTGAAAAAATAATTGGTGATTTAGTAAATTTTCATGAACTTTTGGAATTAAATAATTGTATCAATTCAAAATTTTACAAAATCTATTTGTGTCGTTCGACCCGAATTTGTAATTTAGAAAGTGTGTTTATTATTGTGAATAAAATTAATTTAAGTATTTAGTGACCCCCGAAATTGTGATCACCTACTATTGTTAATTTATATTTATTGAAATAATTAGGTGTGATTTTTTCTATAAAAATGTAAAAAAATTGTATTCATATTGTTTTTTAACGCAAAATTGTAGGCACCTTTTATTTGCTATAAATCATTCTAACACAAAGATTGTAAGGCTGCATTTCAATCAAAGTAAATGCAACTAAGTCGTCAACCAATAGGATTGCGGTGATTTCAAAATGAAGTAACCCTATTGGAGGATCTTTTCTTCACACACCACTTATCTTCCTTGTACAGCTCTCGTGGAAACGCCTTTAAGCGGAATGCACACAGAACGCGGGCGCGGGTGTTTCCATTGAATTTACCTGACCCGCGCACGCGTTCTGTGTGTTGTCGTCCATATAAATTCAACAGAATACAACTGCGCACGACCCACGCACACGCACCAACAGCGCGGAAAGTTTAACAGGTAAACTGCGTGGAATTCCTGACACATACATAGACGCAGGCGCATACTTAACGTAGTTTTTGGTGAAAACGCCTTCTTACAATATAACTGCAAGGTAAAACGGTTAAAAAATAACCTATATAGATATCTATAGTAAAAATATAACCTAAATTCAGTATCCCAAGGCCTAAATAAGTATGTTAACAGAATCAAAATTGCCACCGCTTTCATTTCACAGTTCTCTTTGGGTTCCGTACATCCGATGAAAAAATGGAACCCTTATACGATCACTCTCATGTCTTTCTGTCGGTATGTCTGTCTCTCCGTCGTTCACAGCCTATTTTCTCTAAATCTACTGGATGAAGAAGTTGAAATCTAGTGACCCAATCAAGAACTTATAGCGAAATTAAATGAATTCTGATTTTGGCGGTTAATTTTCATTAGGAAATTTAAAAGAAACTTTTGTCCGGTGCATCACGTGACATATCAAATGGAAAGGCTCCACGAATATATATATATTTAATTTTTAAAATGCACGTACGAAAATCGAGCATTTCCCTGAGTATGTCCAAAACAACTGGGACTATAATTTTGAAAAGAAAAAATACAGCATATCGGGCCGTATTCCTAGTTTACAGGAAAATCAAAACGAAAATCTTAATTCTTTAAATTTCCACGGGATACATTCATCAATTTAATTTATAGTACGGAACCCTCTCCACGCGAGTCCGACTCGCATTAGACGGGTTATTTTCTTAGCCTATTTGTTAGTTAGTACTAGAACATATTCAAAAAAACCCTGTCCTAACAATTTAGCTGCCCATATTTATATACAAAAATGTTCATATTTAAAAAGAACTTCCACTAATGTTAAATTTTAACATAATATAATCCTTATGATTATGAATGTGATCTTTGTTTTGAAAAGGAAAGGGAAGTGATGCATTTCGATGCCAAAAGAGTAAGATAAAAAATTGGAGGTACATTTTTATAGGATGAGGTTGGCGTTGGTTTAATGTTAAGGTTATGTCGTTTAGTATAGTCTTCTCTGTTACCGAAACAAGACCTTATCGTAACGTATTAAGACCTTTTTTCCATTGTCTATAATATACAGAATGACTATACATAACGATGTTGGGAAAATTGTATGACTGTTAGTGGTTTTGTATACCTTTTTTGGTGTTGTGTGTAACTATATCTCCACTATATATGGGATTATATAGATCGTTGCCTGGACCAGGACTAGATTTTCTACGACCTACTTTAAATGGTTGACTCATTGATTTACCTTATTAACCTAAGTGACTTATTTAAAAGTATTGCCTTGCTTACTTAAGTTAGTACTTTTTACTTAAGTTGATAGAAAAATGTCGGTCGGACCTCTATTCAAAATTGCCTAAGCGATAGATATTGTGATGGTTTAAGATTGCGGCCGCATTTGCTATCAAGCTAATAAAAGCCCTATTGTCACTGCAGTTTGGTTACTAAAATGCTTTATCCTATATTAACGTTTTATGAGTCAACCGTTTGGAAGGTGTAATAATAAATGTATCAAAATTATTATACTATAGCTATGAAAACTTGTACTATTGTTCTTAAAAAGAACAAACGTTCGTGTATGTTTCTATCGTTTCTATATTACCTATTTATTTTGAAAACTGTAACATATCATGAAAATTTCATTCTACACTTTGTAATTCTTCGCTGCTAAGAAGTTAATTTTATTTACAGTCTTCGTTTTTGGTCATGTCCTTAGAATTATTAAATATTATTTAAAAAAAATGTCGTTTCCTAAATACTTAACTAAATATATGATTGACAAATTTCAATCAAATATGCAAGTTGGTACATTTTGTATTTATTTTATATTATAAAATGTTCTGCTTACGCTAACTTACTGCTATTTCTTTGTTTTTGGATAACTTTATATATATATATATTTGTTTAAGATATTCTTTTAACATGCAATTAATTTAACCTAATCTTCTCAGAACCTTCATACAAATCCATTTTTTAATCAATGTCGACGAAACGAATCTTGTTCTATCGAAATTGATTCAAATGAAATAAATATATTGAGTCCAATTCGAAACAGATTCCTCTTATACTTGAAAAACACACGGCTTTACTCACGATTTATTGTCAGAAATAGTCCGACATGTTTCGAACTCGAATGTATTCATAATGTCTCACGAAAGTTTTAATTTGACTATAGATTCCTCTTAATTTAAAATTTCCTAAACTTAAAATAAGAAACATCAAACTCGATTTTATTCAGCACCAAGCTATGAAAATCAAGTTTGACGATTCTTACTTAAAATTTACCGAATACACTTTCGAATTGGCCCCATTAATAATTTAAATTGTTTTCTGTTTTTAATTATCATTACAGAGTACTTAAGCAACGTTAATCTAAATTCATATAAGTTCATGTTAAATGTGTAGCAATATATTTATTATGCATAGCTTGTTAGTAAACTTATTTCTACAACTTTAAGCTCATTTCGTGAATGAAATGTATTTATCTAGTTAAGTTTTTTTAAATGTATTGGGTGTTAAGATTTTATGAACGTCTTGTAATCTGAACGGCTAGCATTAGTAATAATCACTTTAAAAAAAACTAAAAACTTTACGTGAGAAGTTTGGTTTCGTAGGCCTATCTTACTTATGTCATACCATCGTCTGTTCATTGATCAACCTTAATATCACCTACACGGATGTTTAAAACATGCCCCCTTATCATTCGTCTCTTTTGCACTAGAGATAGTGGGACGAACTAAGCTACACGAGTTGTTTTAGCCGTTTTACGCTAGCCTCCCAAAGGCCACCAAATAAGTGATGAGCACTTTAGAACCCCCTGTATCATGCTAGCCGTTCTATTTTATATCTTATTAGAAGGGTTAATAGGAAGAACGGGAGTTGTTGTAGTTTGACATTTTTTAAACCTTAATGTAAAGGTAGCATGATGTACTTTTAAATGTATAGACAATGTCCGTTCTTCCGTTATACCCTGGTTTGCGATAGTCGATATTATTGAACTGCTCTCGTACTGAACAATCATGTCTCGGTTAGTTTAAGAGTGACTTAATGCCCCATTTATGATTTTGTTATAACCTATTTCTCATAGAAACTTTACGTTGTGCGTTTGTGTGCATAAATATTAAAACATGATTTTCTCATCGTTTTGATCTGTAGCTTAATTATTTTTAATATAAAAGATATCTTAAGAAATAAAAACCACCCATAACCCATATCGACTCAGGACTTTAAATCAAGCAAAAATCTTTTCACTGTGTATTATTTGTCCGCAATAAGAATAGGAATGGCTAATACTGTTAGAAATAGAAATAGGATAGAAATAGTTTATTTGTTCAACACAGGTGGGTACAAAAAATATACACATAAGGTCTTGTTCTATTGAGGAAGTATCACTATGTTGCGCCGCGAGGCATACAAAAATTGTTTACGCAATTAATGAGGTGCAGCATGCATATGCACAGTTCAACTTAACTGCAGTCAGACAAAAGTTCGTTGACTGTATACTAAGCTTTTTTTAATAAAAAGTTACATGTTTTTTTTTTTAAATCGGCCATACTTTCTATTTTTATTATTTCTTTCGGTACATTATTATAATACTATTATAAATTGCGTTAGCAAAACAGTTCGTAAATGTAATTTTATAAAATTTCGTCGAAGGTTTGACGGTAAGTTTTATATCGTGACAGTTATGCTTCGTTCCATTCTAAAGTCCCTGTTTCAATCCAATATACCTAGCCATAATGTAAAAAACAGTATGGCGCTGACGTTTATGACCGTTGGTATACTGCACTGAAACGGACTGTAATCACGGATGGATAATATATTTATTACTGATTTCAAAATTCTACACACTGTAGAATAAAATAGAGGACGCGTTTTCATACCTTCGACCTCTATAAAAAGTATAACTGATTTTCTTTATCATAATATTTCTGTGCACAAACCTGCTTCGGAAAAGTCTGGATTGTATTGTCTAGAGACCTGTCAACCTGTGATTTGTTAGATGGGTTCCGCGAACGCATTTTTTCAATGTAGCTTTTGCCCGAGTCGCATTTTTCCGCGATCGATCAATTTCTTCATCGGAATTTTACTCATAGCTTTATTTAATGTCTGATCGTTCCGGATTCGCTTTTTTTTCGCGTTGCTTTTTCCCGCAATCGGTGTATTTCTTCATTGCATTTCTACTCGTAGCTATTAGCGTTAGAAACTTGTTTACCAAATAAGACAAGTATGAATGAATGCACTGTACTTAAAATATGAGACATTAAAAATAGTCACGAATAGAAATGCGATGAAGAAATACACGTAGACTCCGTAACAATGAGACATTAAAAAAAGCTACGAGTAGAAATGCGATGAAGAAATACACCGATTGCGGGAAAAAGCAACGCGAAAAAAAAAGCGATTCCGGAATGATGAGACATTAAATAAAGCTACGAGTAAAATTCCGATGAAGAAATTGATCGATCGTGGAAAAATGCGACTCGGAAAAAAGCTACATTGAAAAAATGCGTTCGCGGAACCCATCTAACAAATCCAACCTGTACGTTATTTTGTTGTTAAGGTGATAAAGTTGAAAACTACACTGGCAGCTGAATTGATGCATTGTTGCAAGATGTAGAGATGTAGTGAGTAATACGACATCGGGGAAACTCGGAAACTACGACGATTTCCGAACGCTATTGACGTGTCTTTAAGCGTCGTATGACCTTGATTTACTCAGTGAACTCTATTGTTAATTTGATAGATGTCATTATTTAATAACTTAGTTTCACGTCTGTGATACTCGGGTACGTTATCGTATTACCCAGGGCCAGGGCGCAAACTAGCTACTTTTGTCCAAGGCGATTCGGATCTTTCTTTCGCACTTTCTACGTAACAGAGAAAGACTATTGCAGAGACAAAAGTTGCCCTTTAATGACTACTGTAGGTATTTGTCAATTAAATACGAAACTTTATAGTCAATGTCAAATTTCAACTTCAAATTTCACTTTGACATTTGTTTTTTTCTTATTACTTAGTTTACATTTTTAACACATAATGTACCCTAATATAATTACAATCTAGCCGAGTAGGCTAATGAGTAGGTAATTTTATTTTAACTTAGTTGTATAAAATAAATTGAAATAAGAATGTGTCCATAGCACTTTTCTTACACTCTCTAGTTAAGGGGAAGACACTACGTTCTTGTGTTCTTTATCGAGTAGCACTTACACTAATGACATCTAGCTATTTTTTTACTACACTAGCTCACAAGGTTTAGTGCATTTGACATTGACTGTTAAATCGAATTTAATTGATCCCTATCTCGTATTCACTCACTGTATCTGTACGTGTATTGTTCTTCGCCATACTATGAGAACGCGTTCACGGTCCGATTTTCATATCTCTTTTGTGAACTATTGGATATGGTTTTGTGAATGAGAGAGCCAGGGTCCAGTATTTTAACATTTTAATCGTTGATACCTTTTCATCGGACATGTCCGTGTCGCGACCTAAAGTCAATTCATCCTTACTTGTCTTATTTGGTAAACAAGTTTCTAATCTCAAAATGCACATTTTTTTGGCCAAACCAGCTATTTCTTCGTAAATAAAGCAACCGGAGATAATAATTTAACACATCACTTTGCCAATTTTTCACCTAGGATTGCTTTACTTAGGATAAAATAACTGTTACACCAAAAAAAAGTCCAGATTGAGGTTATAAACTTGTTTACCAAATAAGACAAGTAAGGATGAATCAACTTTACAAAGTTACACAAACCATGTATTACATATTTGTCTTATAAGACTGCACAAGAAAGCTGGATATTCTGTCTTGAACCGCCATTGTCTGAACAATGTCTGTTAAAAGGTTAAAAATACTAGTTATCATTTCACTGGTAAAAACTGGCAACACTGACCACATTACCCTTTGTGTAATTTTTATGATAAGGAACATCTCGAAAGGGTTTCAGTAAAAGTCCCTATTTCTCTAGGAGTAAAACGCAAAATCGTTTGAGACGTTTCCATGATTAAAACTAACATAAAATGTACCTCAGATTAAGGTATATAAAATATTTAAATGCATTGTAACTTAGCTGAATCACTAATGCTACGCTGCTCCCGCGTACATCACCGTCCAAATGAAAAAACAAGATGGCTGTATTTTCATCAGTAGGTACGTCAATTTCAGAGCAGTTGTTCACCACACAAAAAAAGACAACACACACCGACAAACAGTAGTTAATCTGGCCGCTGACTTGCATGTGCGTGTCACGATTACAGATGTGCCGGTCTTGGAAACTTTCAAAAAATCTCTCCTCATATGGAATGGTCGAAAATATTTCCATTATTAAGAAGAAACTCTACGAGAACGGCACTTCTCTACCCAAGCAGCACACAAGCTGTATAAGAGCTTATACAGCCATTATAACTCTAGTTTTAGCGTTATAATGGCTGTATAAGCTCTTATGCAGCTTGTGTGCTGCCTGGGTAGTCACGATTCATGACGGCCGCTTATTTTGAAATTTTGACGGCATGACGTCACCAATATTCCCCACGTTCCAAAACGCGCTTGAAGCATGCTCACAGCATCGATAGCATTCGGAACGGAAGAAAGCGCGCTCTCGTCGCTGTGAGCACGCTTTTAGCGCATCTTGAAACGTAAAGTCAATTCATCCTTACTTGTCTTATTTGGTAAACAAGTTTATAACCTCAAAATGTAGCTATTTTATCCTAACTAAAATGAAAAACTACCTACCTAAGTGAAAAATTGGCAAAGTGATGTCTAAAATATTATCTCCAGTTATTTATTTTTTTACGAAAAAGTAGCTGTCAACAGTCAACAAAGGTGCATTTTGAGGTAGAAACTTGTTTACCAAATAAGACGGATAAGCATGAATTGACTTTAGGCGTTGTATCTATGTATTAGTAATGATCTGAAAAGGGATCCCATAGGTTTTACGACCAGTGTTGCCAGTTTTTAGCTGTAAAATTTACAATATAATATTGGGCCCAGGCTAATTTCCATACAATCGTGTGAAATGTAATCAATATGGGGATCTATCGTTGTGATATTTGTACACCTACTACTGTTGTAGCCGTAGGTGGGTATTTATTAGACGTGAATAAATAGTTTGTCATATTTTAATGTATTTATTTGTTTTATTTTGATGCCACGCATTTTTTTTTATTTCACCTGCCATATATCCTAAGGACAGCGCTTAGCCTGACTTTTACTAGTAACTAAAGCTGCCAAACTTGCGAGGCGCGCGGGGTTGTAGACCGCTGTCTTGGGTGCGTTCGCGGAAATGCGCTCCCGCGCCTGCTGTTAGCCCCGCCGCTTATGGCTTTTTGCTTCTAATGCTAACAGCGGGGTCGCCCAGCTATGCGGAGTCTATTGGGGATATAGTCTGTATTCAATCTTTACTAACTCCTCCCAGCGACCGTAGCATGGTTGACACCGTTTTATCTAAATGCGTCTCTCTTAAACTAGTGCCGATGAAAGAAATAGTCAGAGAGATAAGACGCGGTTACGTTATACCCGTGTCAGCTATGCTAGCGCAGGGGGAACAAATAAACAGAATCCAAAAATGAACCACGCATGGGACTAGGCACTGCTGCCCAGACGAGATGAGTCCCAAGGGCGCAGCAAAACAGGGAGGGGGTAAACGGGCCTGGCCTACCCTGGCCCATATCGGCTTTTTTTACCTGCCCCCCAGAAAAAAATATTGCTACGCCCTTGAGCCTGCGCCGAGGAGTTGCTAACGATGATGGTAATCCCAAAAAAAAAACCTTGTGGAGACATCTTAACTATTCATCATCAGCGGCCCTAACATGCCAGACACGGGGTAAGTTAACCCCATTTTCTCCGACTATCTCTTTCGTCGGCACTAGTGTGAGAGAGATGCACTAAGAGATAAGACGGTATAACTTATACTAGTGTCAACATTACTAGGGCCGCAGCCGCCACGCTTGGCATGCCGGGTTGGCGACCGCAGTAGTTCATGATAGTACTCGAAGGACGCTGCTGCCCATCTTTCGGTTGGTCCCTCTGTCGCCTTTCACGAAAAGGTTTTTATAACCCGACGCGAAAGCCATTAACGAAAAGGAATGTAACGATTGATTGACATTTTCCTAGTTCAAAGTCGTCATGGCCTGTCAGAATCGCACTGAAATATTTGTAAATACGTAAGGAGTACGCGTTCCTACGGTCGCGCGCACATGTTGTGATTTATATTCATTTTGTTCTAAATTATTTGATTATGGTAAGTGTTTATAATATAAATTTGTATTAACGAAGTCTACGTGTTTGTTAATGTGTTGGGTATGGTTTGGTGAGTAGAAATGCCCAGGAAATACCACGACTCAAGGCGTGGAAGAGTAGCTATTATGTTTGGATGTATTCGCTGGCGAGTAAAGAAAACGATAATATTTATATTGCAAGTAGGCCACACGAACTCTTTCACATGTCTGAATCTACCAGCGCTTCAGGGACATCTGCCGAAAAGAAGCGCCGCGAGAAACACCAGACTTCTTTCAACTAAATAACACTAAAACTAGGATGAATTGCAACGAGCAAAGCTAATGGACTCAAACGAATTATATTATAAGTAATAATAGATTAGATAAAATACATTATTGCGAAGTAAACAAACTCATACTTCTCTGTATTGTATTAGGCTCACCTAATTCGAAATTTCACGAACATTCAGATTTATCTTTAGGTGCTTCCACATCTGACGAACACACCGCGAATGTACCGATCGCGAACCGCTTGCGCGCCGTTTGAGCGTTCGAACGGTGAGCTTAGGTGAGCCTAATACCTAAAATACAGACAAGTATGAGTTTGTTTTCTTCGCAATAATTTAAAAACTACTTCCTATCAAATATCTAAAGCTGCATCGTCTATAATTTTTTTCTTTCATTCTCATTTCATAACCATAATACTTATTACAGGATGACGAAATTGAAGATATTGTGGGTGATGTTAAATACACAGATTCGCAGAAGAGCGTGGCCACGACGAACGTGTACTCCCAGGATTTCACGGACAGTAGTTCAGACAAAAATAACTCTTCAGGCAAGGAAACATATGTCATAGAATGCGACAGCGATGACAGTGAAGCGCCTTTCCATCTACTTGACAAGGAAAGCGTTGTTAAAGTTAACCATAAACCAGAAAATAATGCCAACAAGTTGACTAATAATGAAGTAAATTTTAAAGACAGTGTTGCAGGAAGGGCTGAGGCTAGAGAAAATATCTACAGGATAACTGAGCTGAACAATACACACGTACCGTGTGACCCAAGCGTGAACAAAGCAACGTCAACAAGCCTACATAAATGCTCTTTAATCTCTGAAGAAACGTACACACAGACCAGCAAAACAATCTTTCAATTAGCTCAAGCAGAGGGTATTGACAATTCTATGTACAAGGCAATAGAAACACAAACGTCTCGCATATCATTAATTGAAAATAAAACGATTGAATACAGGATAGAGGTATCCGGCTCTCATACGCATTTTACTCGGAATGAAATTTCCAAAGGCTCGAAACATAGGATAGAAAATGTAACCTTGCAAAATGATTGTGATCAGAAAACAGATTGCCTAGAAATTGAACCCTTAATATTGTCCCCTTCGGACACAGAAAATAGCTGCATGGATAATAACACTGATAGAAATTTTAGTAATATACTAAAAATAATCGATGAACTACCAAATGATAATGACGAAGATCAACCAAAACAACTACTTGACAGCACAAGTGAATTTGAGGCTACATCGAAATTCGATTCTGAAAACGAGTCTCTACAAGAAAACGAATACTACGACGTGAAACTAGACAGTCGGGATAATATTAGTGATACAAGCGTTCCAAAATCAGTTGACAACGAGGTGGAAGAGCTGTATAATAATCTTAAGAAAAGCCTTGATCTACGAATGTTGAACAGGCCTGACGAATTTGAAATAACACGACATGTTCCGCTTACACCTTTGACCGAGGAGTCAAGTGCTATGAAAGTAGACTGCATTGCAAATACCAAACCCAGCAACATGAAAACCGATCGAAAAGAAGATACCAACGATAACGTTATTTTCATTAATAATTCTGGTGTTAGATTCAAAATGCTGCCAAAAGAGGAGAAAAAGGAGCCGTTTAAACTTCCGCCCATTCATAATCAGTCGTGTCCGAGCAGTCCACATTTAAACTCCCTGTTCAATAATGCTTCCAATAAAGTGGTTAAGGCAGGCCCTCTGCCTAGTAAGTTCGAATGTGTGGGAGATAGATGGGAGATTGGCACAAAGGACTTAGCAGCAGGAGAAAGTGCGCGCATCAATGGAAGATTCGGTAAGTGTGCTTTATCGTTGTATCACGACTCATAAAATAAAGCCAAAGAAATACTGAATATGCAGCGGGAGATTATCTGATCAAAATCACAGATCTCAAAAGAATGATATGCCTATCAGTACAATTTCGTATAACAAGTCTCATAGAAGGTTGTCAAATGCTAGCGCCATGGCTTACCCACGCACCCTATTGCTGATGTCTTAGTTCTTACGACATACACACGCTATCATATCATTGATGTGCGCTGGGTTCGGTGGGGATGCGGTCTCACGCCGCACGAAACGAGAGGGCATTTTTTCAATTATAACAGTGTCACTTAAACGGGTGTCATGTCTGTAGCCATGTGACTGAACCTGCGATGGTGTCAGATTCACGTTCTGACACCTCAAAAGTAAGCATTGCGAAAATTGCTTTGAGCAGTTCCTTACTATATATTTCAATGATCAAAACAAGAACTTTGCAAATTCCCTTATTATATGTGAATAATACACTCTTATTTGAGCCGTATACACACTACCTCCCATCTTATTAAAAAATACCCGTTTTTTTTTAATATAAAAACTGCTATCCTAAGTTTACGGCTAGTTTCCTGAAAATCTAATTAGTCCGTCATTTACATTATAAAAAAATATTGATCACGTATTTTTTCTTTAGTCAATTAAACAAAAAATTACGAAGATATAGTGCGTTGAAGTTTCGCGTGACGTCACGACTATTGTACACTTTTTACCATTAAGTGACGTCATTACCGCCCCCCACTCCCGAACTTTGATGCGAATTATCTTTGTCAATTTTGATTGATTTGATAAAGCAACAAATACGTGTTCAATATTTTTTGATAATCTAACTTACGGACTAATTTATTTACCCAGGAAACATCCCTATTCATTAATTTTCCAGAACCATCCCTGAATCAAAATGAACCGTGTCACCTGCCCTCCATATACATTGAGGGTCACATTAACTTCGGTGACAGTAACACAATAGACTCCTCAAGATATGTAAAAAGCAGCATCGTCTCTTCAGACACCCCACGTGAAACCATCTGCATACAGGAAAAGATTAAAGAGCTCAAGATGAGCAAGGGACGGAAGCAGAAGTATATAACCAAGTGTAATTCCGCGTCAGTAAGATGTAGTTTGATTGTAGGAGTTGTTATTAACGGGTGTGAAAGGGTTAAAGGAACGAATATTTTAAGTAGGTATGCTGGCGATAAAAATAAGTATTCTACGGGAGCTGAAGAAGGCTTAATTCAAAGCCTTAATTCATGGTAAATTTCAATGACATAATGACATAGGTATTAGTTAATTAGGTCCCGGAAAATTAACTCATTAAAAACTTTCCTGTGGTAACTCGTGATCAGGTCAGGATACGTGCCATAAAGTTCTGTATTAGTTTAATAATTTAGTTTTATGCCATCAGTATCAATACATATAAAACTGCACCGTGACTCACTAATAGACAATGGCATAAACGGGTGGTCCTAGAAATTTGAAATTTGGAGGAGACATTCCTCGAATATATACCCTAGAGGTGCACTAAGAAGGAATTTTTTGAAAGTCCATCCCTAAAGGAGTCCAAAGGGGTGATAAATTTTGTATGGAAAATACCGCGGGCGAAGCTGTGGCGGGTCCACTAGTAATGTCTAAAATCGTAATAGTTTTTATTGTGGATTGGAGCTTTTCTCTAAATTACGTCCTTTTATGCTAGTCGTTCCTTCGTACTGGTTGTGCATAAATTCTTATCCAACTACGGTGTCTACAGCGAAGTCAAGTAAGGTGAATCCCACAGGTTGTATAGAGGAAAATATTAAACCAAATGAGATGTAATTAAAGTTGCCGTGATTTGGGAGCCGCGAGGTTTTACCACGTTAGTCAAATATCATTTGGTTACCAGGACACCGGAAAGTAGGAGTGCATCGCCTGGTAGCGGGTCGCCGGACGAGGGTCGGCTATGCGATGTAGCAGAGCGCGGCTGCGAAGCTCTGTGCGCTACTGTGATCAAGAAACTTCGGACACAATCCTGGTGGGTACCTAACTATAGCCTTAGGGTAGCCTTCATTCAGTTCGTGACCATTTTTTAAATAATACTTTTGGCTGCTTGTAAACTCGTTTAAGATTATGTAAAAACATTTCCGAAATGAATTTTTCACATTTTCAAGGAAAAAGCACTAATCATATTTTTCATTTTTGCCGCTAAAACGCTATCTTACTATCACCGTCGCGTGTGATTAGGCATACAAACATTACATGTATATAGTAAATAGTATCTTATATAAGTACCTCAGTGTTACCTCTTATTAAAATGCATCCATTAAATATTCTTGTATGGAGTAATAAGTTTTTTTTGTGAAGACGTCGTATTTTTTTTAAACTGCGTCAAATTTTCTGTTTGCGTAATTCGTAATTTAATGTGTAATTTCGGTGCCATTCCAAAAAGTTTACCCCGCCATCTTACACTATTAAATACAGAGAATTGGTTCAAATTGCCTTTGACGTACATTAAGGTCTCGTATATACAAGACCTGACAACTTAATTTTTTAATTATAATTTAAAAAATAGTGTCCACGATTCCGTAGGTTTAATTCCACAAACAGATCTGATGAATGAACTTCGAATTTAGGAGTAGATTTCGGATAAGGGTTTTAGCGGGCCTCTATTAAGATTTAAGACACAATACAATACATGTTAGACATACGTTAGGACAAAAGCGATTGCTGTTTGATTGGTTGAACATAATTAAAATTTTCCTCACCATCAGGTTCGAAGTAGTCGAGGTGCTAGAGGAGTTGCCGAAAATCTTAGAGAAATTCTGGTGCGTCATCACAGAGCAGCGCATCGCAGATCTCATCAGACAAGTACTGTACAAACGTGCAATAAACATAACAATATATACAAGTAGAATCTACTTAGTAGATTGTAGAGAATCCCAATGTCGAAAATTCGGTTCCAGGTGCATAAGTAAGGTCCAACTTTAAGAGCTCTGTCCTTGAGTAGCGCTCCATACAAACGTAGTTCAGCTGCCCTTACATGCATGGCACAAAGATAAATTAGAACCGTTTATCTCTAAGTGCGTCTCTCTCACACTAGTGCCGACGAAAGAGATGGTCATAGAGATAAACGGTTCTAATTTATCTTTGTGGCATGCATGTTAGGGCCGCTGTTGTGGTTTGAATATTTTTAGCCGGATCGCATTGAAAGTTTGCTAGGATATAGGTATAAGGAAAATCGAGGTATGTACTTTGCGTGATTGAGAAAATACAACCGGCCAATTGCGAGTCGGATTCGCACACGAAGGGTTCCGTTCCATTATCTAGTTATAATCAAGCAAAAACAATCATGATTGTTGTATGAGAGCCCCCCTTAAATATTTGTTTTATTTTAATTTTATTTTTTATTTTTAAAGTGAATATATAACTGAATATTCTGTGTTTAACACGTTTGGATGAAAATACAAAATAATTTATTATAGGTATACACCGTCTCTTATCTCATCTCTTATCTCTAAGTGCTTCTCTCTCACACTAGGGCCGATAAAAGAGATAGTGTGGCATGCTAGAGCCGCTGGTTGAAGCCACGCCATTGCTTCTAATGCTGGTACCGGGGGTCGCCCAGCTATGCGGAGTCTATTGGATAATGAAACATATTTTGCATTTGTAATATTAGAAGGGATAAGGTATTGTCAATTTTTTATTCAAAGGTGAATGTCCACGTGGACTCGCCGCGCACGCAGGTCGCGCGCACCGCCTGTAACACGCTCGCTGCTATCTTGAAGAATACCAATTACACGAAGAAACCGGTTCGTACTGCATGATTTACTTTAACCCTTGCTCTCTCTGTATTTATTTAAATAGTGGCACAATTACATTTGTCCGGACGCCGTATGCGATTGGGTAATCGTCCGGTCTCGACGACAAGTTTAAAGGTGACGTCGCCGTTTGAGACTGATGCGACCCCTTTATCAAGCGGATGGTCCATTGAAGTTGAGCTATAAGTGACGAACACTGCGGTTTATAACGAGCTAAAAGCATTTGTCAATTCTTAACTAGTAGTAGTACGTACTTAGCCTACGCCTTTAGTTAATGCAGGGGAGCTAGCACGACATGCCCGCGAGTCGTTTGTCGCTCAGTGCGTCTCTGTCCAACTTGTCAAGTATGTAAGGGATGCACTGAGCGACAAACGACTCGCGGGCAGGTCGTGCTAGACGTGCAGGAGGATTCAAATAATGTTCATGAATATTGATTTATCCGGTCATACATAATATATAACAAACAAAATTCCGCACATGTCCAAAAAACTCCGAGATACGAGCCCGGGCTTGGACCTACGACTTTGAAACAGATTCAGAGTGGCGCGTCATGAAATTTTTTATTAGAGCTTCTTCAAATACTTCTTTGTAAGGATTTCTACGAAGCCGTGACCTCCCTACTGGTGAAGACAGGCAGCTTCAGCAAGCCCGTGCGCCGCGCGGCGAACGTTGCGCTCGACGACATTGTCTCCGGCGTCGAGCTCAGCCACGCTGTCACGGCGCTGTGCGTTCACGGCATCAGGTGACTCAAAATCACAGACATAGGTATATCCTAAAGACCTTAGCCTACATTTTATTAGCAAATAAAGCTGTTGGGGTTTTTCGATCGCTGTGATTGGTGCGTTCGAGGTTATGCGTGTTCTTGACTGCGTTCCTGCCTACTCTAATGTTGGGGGTTAGCCGGTTATGCGGAGTCTATACAGTGGATTCATCCATACTTGTCTTATATGGTTCTGACAGGCAGATTTTGACATTCGTGCCTGCGTTTCTTAGTGGAGGTTTCTCCGGTGGTAGACCGGTTCATGGGATTATAAACTGTGTGTAATTATAATCAAAATTTATTGGGACTGGTAAAAAAGTACTAGTCAGGTTAATAATTTTATTAATCAATTATGTATGTAAATTAATGAATAATTAGGATAATAGGCCCATTATGATATTTGCTCAATCTCCTTTGAATGTTGGTTTTATGTTAGCCACAAGAGCCCGCTAGTTAGGTGTGCGTCGGCGCGCCTGCTGGTAGTGTGCACGGCGCTGGCGGGAGGGGGGCGCGAGCTGCTGCGCGCGCGCCCCCCGACGGCGGCGCATGCGCGGCGCAACGCCCTGCGCGCGCTCTCCACCTTGCTGGACGATAAGAACACTGACACCAGGTGAGCACACGCAGTGGCGAAGCGTCAAATATTTCCTAAGGGAAGCCGGAAGAATTAGAACCGTACGTGCGAGTCTGAAATTTAGTTAGAGTAGCATTGACTTTACTGACAGCTAGCCGTAGCTTTCTAGCTTGGTAAAGCCGTCAGGAATCGGCTTGTAGGCAGGCTGCGCCACTGGAGCACAGCTACGTATAGCCAGAGGCCCATTGCATAACTACTTGTAACTTGTATTTACAAGCGGAAGCCTCTTTTCAACATATTTTAGAACTTCGGTTAGCCTATTTGGGAGTGACCCTGCCTCCGAAGCTAGCGTCCTGGGCTGGATCCCCGGTAAGGGAAAATATTTGTGTGATAAGCACGAATGTTTCCTGAGTCTTGGTTCCCTCATCCCCATCCTCCCTAGACTGATAACGCATTAGCAGCACCTCTGGTGTTGCAGATGTCCATGGGCGGCGGTGACCACTTTCCATCAGGCATCTGCTCGTTTGTCAGTCAATTGATATATAAAAAAAAAGGTACATACATACTTACTTGTAATCAAAATTATGAACAAATGCGGCCCGCTTCTACCTCATTTTGCCACTATGTAAAGATGAATTTGCAGGTAGGTACATACACTCATTTAAAAAAAGGTAATAGCTAATTAAGCTTATAAAACAAAAGAATCACTTTAGAAAAAAACCGGACAAGTGCGAGTTAAACTCGCGTGGAGAGGGTTCCGTTCCGTACATGATTATCTGAAATTTACTACGTTACTTTAAATAACATAGACTTCTTATAGGTTTTCCTGTAATCTATAGGTAAAAGGCTATTTTCTGTATTTTTTTCAAAATTTTAGCCCCAGTAGTTTCGGAAGTAAGGGGGGGGAATGGTCAATTTTCGCCTATTTTCCTAAATAACTTCTAAACTATATTACTTGAAATTCAAAAAAATATATATTTAAGATCCTCACAATAAGCCCTTTCATTTGATATGTCACACAATGTAGGTTGCATAACTTTTTTTTTAATTTTCTAGTTTACCCCCCAAAAGTGGTCCCCATGTTTAAAATTCATATATTTACGTCACGCGTCCGTGTTGCGGTCACCGACTTACATATGGTTACCAAATTTCAACTCAATCGGTCCAGTAGTTTCGGAGCAAATTGGCTGTGACGGACGGACAGACAGACAGACAGACAGACGATAGACAGACACACGAGTGATCCTATAAGGGTTTCGTTTTTTTCCTTTTGAGGTACGGAACCCTAAAAACAGCTTTAACTTAAAAATTCGACTCGTCGATGTTAAATTGTTCTTGCAGAAAGTATGCCGAACGTCTGTACTCAATGCTTCGTCCGCTTGCCAATTTCGAAGCGTACTATCTGACCGACGTGGATGTGGAACTGGCTTCCAAACAGATGAAGAAGTACGACCAGCTCCTACTCTGCGGTCCTTCCAAGGAATCCAGGTGATGGTGACGAGTTATAGTCAGCAAACAGAAGACAAACTCATTTCATCGAAGGCACGCTATCATAGAAATGCCTTCAAAACATAATATTGGATTGGCCAACATCTTTCTCCTTTTGTTAACATTTTAAAACCTGTAATTTTTTTAAGAAAGATTAAGACGTGTTTTTTATAAAGGTTTATAAAATAGGAATACGTTGTGAAGTCACATCATATTAATTTATGGTGATGTTTCGTAATATTAAACTCTGTGGAGGTATTTCAGAGTTTCAGTGTTTTTCTGATCGTTATATAATAGTATAAAGAGAAGGGAAGTAGGTTATCTTCATACAAACGCACCGCGCGCGGTTTGTATGTGTGCGCCAAAGTATCTATGCGTCGCCGCACGCACACTTAAACAAATCTCGACCCGCTTAGTAAGGGGAAACGGGTCGAGATTTTGTTTAAGTGTGCGTGCGGCGCGCACGGTGCGTTTGTATGAAGATAACCTACTTCCCTTCTCTTTATACTATGGTTATATTATAAAAACGACAATTTAGTTATCTGCTATAAAATACGTTGAATCGTGAAAAAACAACATCACGGGTTTTGCTTTTTCTTTTTTAAAGTTCGGAAGTGCGTTTTTCGATTTTATTTCATACCTACCTAATAGTGAAAAAATCGAAACGATTTTTTTATGAAATCATTAACTTTCAAGGTGAACCAAAGCGTTCCTAGAATACGGCAATGAACGCCTGGTAGTCGAGGAGTTGCCTTTACAGGTTCGTTTATACATCATTCATAAAACCTATGTTTGCACTTCCTCTAAACAAAACAACTCCCAGCAGCCAGATTTTCAAATACAATAATTATTGGAAAAGAATTCCAAGTCAAATAAAGGTCTTGTGAGCTCATGTTTCTTTTTACCACATCCTAATTATAATTTGTCTTATTTTTTATTATCTTGTATCTTTTATAAAGTTTCACAAAATAAGATATAGCTGTGTCGGAGCCGTTTTCTTTATTCTAAGTATGAAAAAAATTGTGAATAAACTGTGTAAATAAATTGGGTTTTCTTTTTTCGCTTTGCTGATATTATTAGCCATTTTATACGAATATTATTTAGCAAATAGGACCTTATATGCATGACTTTAAGTACACATTGGAAACAAGTCAAAATGCTGGATTAAAATTTTAAAAAATAACTCTGTTAATCTAGTGACCTAATTTTAATTAAAGCTCAAGAATTCTTGGAATATACCTTATAATTAACCAAATAACATGAAATTTATCATCCATTAAACGATTTTGAGATACGATGTTATTTATACAAAACCATGCTAAATATCGTTATTTGACCCGATAAACACTCATACAAATCTGGCGCACCAACCCATGCTGTCGAGTTAAATAAATGCTTTTTCGGGTTGTGCTGTCTCTGAATTTAACTTAATTTATGTATCCGAAGCATGGTTATGTAGCGCAGTGCGAAGAGTGCACGCGACGCGACGCGCATCCGCGTGCACGTGCTTCTATTCCACAAAGTTTAATTAGTTTAACTAGTTGAACTACCAGTTGAACTTCGTAGAATAGAGGGTGCACGTGCACTAACCAGGCGCGGTCCCTTGGGGGGGAGGGGGTCACAGGGGACAGAACCCCCCCCCCCCCCAAAATCGTACACGTCAAATTGAAAAATCAAGTTGATTTACTCGACATATTTTATTATTAGTGACCCCCCCCCCCCAAATTTCAGGCTGCGACGGATTCACGACGGATTCACGACGGATTCACCTGGCACTAATGTAGGAGCGGGTCGTCATTTATAAAACAAACACTCAGCTATTATTGTAACGGTATCTGTTACTAGCTTAAGATTAACTACAGGGCCTTGTTTCTTAAACGTATAAGTTCTGGTAATACTTGTTTGTTTTGTCTCTTTTAAAATCTACTCAATACAACTAATCTAATTAACACTGACTGACGGACAACGCACAGCCTAAAAGCATGAAATTCTGCACAGGAGTTCCTTATATTACTTATAGGTATCACAGCGTGGCTTGATGTCTGTGACTGTGTTTAGGAGTGGTAGAGCCAAACAGTGATCCTCGCTAGATGATTACTGTTCGAATGGGCCGGCTCGACCGGGGTAGTACCACACTCTCACAGAATATCGGCGTAAAGTAATAAATAATAGCTTGCTATTGCGTTTCGTACGGTGACTGACGAGATCGGGAGGCCTATTCCCTCATCCCCATCCCATCCCCAATCCCCATCCTCCCTAGATTGGCAACGCATTGGCAGCACCTCTGGTGTTGCAGATGTCCATGGGCAGCGGTGCCCGCTTTCCATCAGGTGGGCCGTCTGCCTGTTTGACAGCCTACTCCTTTCTCAAAGAGTCGGCAACGCATCCGTGATTCCCCTGGTGTTGTGGGTGTCCATGGGCGGCGGTGATTGCATACCATCAGGTAACCCGCCTGCTCGTTTGCCCCCCTCTTACTATAAAAAACAAACGTTACGACTTCATATACAAAGACATGAAATGGCATCCCGCTGCGGTGGCGCCGCGCTCCTGCCACGCCCACAATGTAACAGGGTCTTAAGACTTAATAAGCGTTTTACCCCACGTTAGTTTGTTAGTACAAGAAGTAATAGTATACCACATACAGAACGGCAACGCCCCGCCTCGCGCGTGGTGCAACCCCGCTCCACTCGTTTGATGGAATATTACAATTTCAATTACATGAACCAATTCCGCCATCCCCATTCCTTCATCGGGGGACTAGGCGTGGGCTGGGGTTCCATCCGTATGTTATGGATGTTCCAAGAATTCGCACTAAGCGGTACGCTTCAACATTCATTTGGCGAACGGCTAAGGAGTGGAATTCCCTGCCTGCTAAGGTCCGACCGAAACTGCTTTTTTAATCCCGGCCGAGACCGAGAATAAAATAAATTCTCGGCCGAGATCGAGACCGAGACACGGATTTTTTTTAATTTTTTTCTATATTTTCGTTTTGTAGGGTTCCGTACCTCAAAAGGAAAAAACGCAACCCTTATAGGATTACTAGTGTGCCTGTCTGTCTATCTATTGCGGGTGTCGGTAAAGTCGCACGACACGAGCCCGGGCGGGGCGACAGGTCAAAAAATTGCAATACAAGCACGCGCCACCGCGGTAAACCGCGCGCTAAAATTTAACATGATTGCCGAGAATCTCGGCCGTTTTGGGCCGAGACCGAGACCGAGATCTCCGCCCGATTTTTGGCCGAGATTTGCCGAGACCGAGACCGAGATCTCGGTCGGACCTTACGCCTGCAGACTTGTTCCCAGAGCGCTACAACTTGGGTTTTTTTAAGGAGAGAGTGAATAGGCATTATCTAGGTGTGCATGCTCCATCGTCGACCTCATCATCACTTTCCATCAGGTGAGATAGAGGACAAATGCACATCTATCTTCTATAAAAAAAAATGTCTACATCAAGCATTTAAGTATCAACATTGGTGTTATTATCATAGCACCTATATAAATCCAAACAATCAACAGGTGTTAGTTATCAAAATAACTGAAATTAACCGATCCCGATTTTTAAAACTTTCAGTAACCGGTTTAGTAATCCTACAGATATGGCCGGTTATAACCGGTTTTTTCGATTTCAGTTAAAACCGGTTTGCATTCCCTACTATTGACGTAAGTAGGTACCTACTTACCTAAATATGGCGCTCGCAAACATTGGTATTTATAGGGCATTTAACTATGTGTAACGCGTAGACGCCTTTGATCCATTTCCTAAAATCTTTAAGCTTGATAAATAAGTCTGACATGAAAACGCAGTTAGCCAAAGATTAAAAGTGCTTTTCTAATTTGTAATCTCTGAATTCACCCTAATCTGTACATCTGAACTAGTGCATCGGTTATCAGTGCACGCGACCTTCCTCGATGCATATGCACCGATGATGTGTAGTGCGTCAGTCAATATAAGACTTTAATGCAATTGTCATAAAGAACTTTGACATTTTCACAAAAGTTGGTAAACCTTATAGGCGCAGTCGCAGGTTGTAGGTCGTTCAACTATTTATCTATGTTTATGTTTAAATTAAAATTAAATTAAAATTCATTTATTTCAAGCAACCAATAGCTCATTTAAAATACATACATACAGTTACACTTAGATTAAAATTACAAATAAAATAAAATAAAATTAAATTAAATTTAAATTGAACATACATTTTAAACAATTACTAACACAAAATGAAAAATAAAATAGATACAATTAATAAGTTTTATTGCTCCTTACATGGAGCTGCATGCAATGTCCCATGTAAGGGCAATCCAGCCTATCAGCGATCATGGTCAGGATCAGTTAAGGGTGAAACAGCTCAAGATCATATCCGATTAGCTAGATCACACAGTAAGTAAAAGTACTAGCGCCAACTATCGCTAATCTGTTGTTTTCAAATTTTAACCTTATTGCAGGCACCACAAAGTTGTTTTTGTTTCTAGAGGTTTGCGTAAGATGCGAGGTTTAAAAAGTTAACAGTTAAAAACGTCATCAAGTTATCAGGAGGTTAAGTAAGTTAGTTGTAATTATAATGCAAATATTTTTTGTTCTCTAATTCTAAATAAATAATTATAAATAAATGTAAAATATTCTATGTGAGTTAAGTTAGTTAAGAGATTAATGTAAACTATTTTTGTCGTATATACGAAAAAAAGAATACTTAGATGAAATGTTATAATTATAATGCAAATAAATTTTGTTGTCTAATTCTAAATAAATAATTATAAATAGGTAAATGTAAAATATTCTAAGTAGGTTAAGTTAGTTAAGAGATTAATGTAAACTATTTTTGTCGTCTTCTCTATAAAATTGCTGTGCCCGACAGGGTCTACAATGATCTACAATAACATACCTAACATCTGTAACACATGTGGAACGCAATAAAGTATTGAGTATTGAGTAGATAACAGTAATGGTTCGCGAGCCAGCAACTGATTTTCATAACCAATTCCCTCCCAGCGGTTAACATGCAAGACACAGAAAAGTTATACCCGTTTATCTCTATGACTATATGTTTCGTCGGCACTAGTGTGAGAGAGACGCACTTAGAGATAAGACGGACTAACTTATCCTTGTGTCTTACATGATAGGCGATAACTCGTAAAATGCTTCAGACAGTTGTATCATGAAGCCTCGTGAACGTCAGCTGCGGTTCCGTGGGTGGTTGAGCAGCTGCTTTTGAGGGTACCGGTTGAGCAGCGGTACTATCAAAAACACGTAGAAACATTTCATCTTTAACCCTTAATTTGACGGAGTTCGGTGTGCCGAACATGCACTTTTTAAAAATCTGACAGATGTAGTTTAATATTTAAGGAATATTTTTTGTGCCAAAATGGTATATTTGTTCTTTATAATGTATTAGAAAAATAAATTATCACTGTGGCAACGCTGAATTTTCAGTAATTAACGCAAAATGGCGTCAAGACGACAATCACGCGCGGTTGCTTAGGTATTTATAATATTTTATTGTTTTTTTCTGGGTATTCAGTGAACAAAACTTATATTTACATATTGTATAAGAGTTAAAGAAACTAATTAATGTTGGTTTAGTCCACCATGTGTCGAAGTTCAATTGCAATTATCACTAAAAAACCCATGTTCGTCGTGCCGAACACGGCCAAGTACGCGGTGAATCGGTGGCTTGCTTGCATGTTCGTTGTGGCGAACATGGCCAAGTTCTCGATGAATCGGGTTTTTATTGCATGTTCGGTGTGGCGAGCTTTGCCAATAGACTAGTAATTAGCCTTTTTGTATTTGGTGTGGGTTTTAGCTTACTTTTTTCCTTTTGTTTCGCTTGCTAGCACAAGATACTTGACCGTAGTGACAAGATCCTTGCCCAAAAGGAGTGCTTCGTCAGATGCGAGTGAAAAGTTAGAATGTGATCAAAATGAACTGCATGAGTCGCATTCCAACAGCTCATCTCCTGCACCATCCATTGGTTCTTCTCTTCTTAATTTGAGTATAGATAGTCCATGTGATGTTACTAAGGATGAATTGTGAATGAAATGATCAATGAGGAGTATAATAGGAGCCAACAGAAAGATAAAGCAACTGATACTGAGTGTCAGAATAGAACATGTAAATTATCTTTGAAGGTGGATGGTAATATTTGGCACCTAAAGGGGATCCTAAACGGGCTAGGTTTTAGCGATTTATTGCTGCAATTCGAGCTATTCCCAGAAAGATAACATATTACATCACTAATGGGGACAAAAAGTTTAAATGTAAACTTTTGAGGATAGCCCGAATTGCAGCAATAAAATGCCGAAAAACTAGCCCGTCTACGAGCCTGTTAGCAGATTTTAAAACTTAAACGAGATCCAGAAAATTGAAGCACATTATGTGAACGAAAATATCTCACATGAAGTTGAAGAAGATAAAGCATTTGATAAAAAATACGAGGTTTCTCAAAGTTTAGATAATATACAGGATTTGGATACTATCATTCAAAATATTCCATTGTCTCCGATTATTGCAAAAAATGTATCCAAATTTTGATGAAGATACAGATTAATTGATGATTCCGTCTATATCTTTGTCTTCAGTGCCTTCTATCGAGCCTTTAACACCTGATTCAACCCACTGCTCTATTAAAAAGCATTTCGGTATGAAATATTATAACGGGCTGATTCAGGCTAATCGAGCAGCAAAACGAGAAAAATCTCAGTCATGTCAAATTAGATATCTCATCAAACCAAGGCCCATTCATTCAGTGCGTTTTGCCAATATTGGGCACTTCCCCACGGCAAAAACCGATGGACGATTCTGTCACTGCTTGAGAGACACCACAGTTTTCTGCATAAAATGTAACATTCGGCTGATCTTTGTCACTGAATAAATTTTCAGAATCTGTTTTTGACATTCCATACCCAATCGTTTTGTAGAGTCTCACCTTTTTATGTTTCTTTAATAAACTTAGTTAGTTATAAGTAATTGTGTATGTTTTCATTTTACTCCTTAAAGTTTCGCATCGTTGGCAGTGTTCGCCACAGTGAACATAATTTTCCTGAAAAACTGAAATAGCTAGTTTTTTTTTACAATTTTTTCGGGCCTACTGGTAACCCTCAAAATCCGGTTTTAACAAAAAAAAAGTTTATTTTTTATTTTTACATCTCTGCCAAATTAAGGGTTAATGTTCTGGTGACCAGTGAATGTATAATCCACCTCTTTATAGTCAGCCGACCTTTTTTCTTCTTCAAGATATTGGTAACCTATCTGATACATTTTCGATCGGGAGGGAATTATTAAAAAAACCGGACAAGTGCGAGTGAAGCATGGAGAGGGTTCCGTTCCATACATGATTAACTGAAATTTCCTATGTTACTTTAAATACCATAGACTTCTTATAGGTTTTCCTGTAATCTATAGGTAAAGAACTATATTCAGTTTTTATTCTTTTATTTTAGCCCCAGTAGTTTCGGAAATAAGTGGGGAGAATGGTCAATTTTCGCCTATTTTCCTATTGGCTGTGAGAGACGGACAGACAGACAGACAGACACACGAGTGTTTTTTTTATGTCAATTAACTGACAAACGAGCTGACGGCCCACCTGATGGAAAGTGGTCACCGCCGCCCATGGACATCTGCAACACCAGAGGTGCTGCCAATGCGTTGCCAGTCTAGGGAGGATGGGGAATGGGGATGAGGGAATAGGCCTCCGGATCTCGTCACTCACCGTACGAAACGCAATAGCAAGCTATTACTTTACGCCGATATTCTGTGAGAGTGTGGTACTACCCCGGTCGAGCCGGCCCATTCGAACAGTAATCATCTAGTGAGGATTACTGTTTGGCTCTACCACTACAAAACTCCGGGTTTCGTTTTTTCCTTTTGAGGTACGGAACCCTAAAAACCACGTCCTTTTGAGGTTACCGCGGCTCAACCCACCCACGGAACCGCAGCTGACGTTCAAGAGGCTTCATGATACAACTCTTTGAAGGATTTTACGAGTTATCGCCCGCGATGAAATGATTGACGAAATTTGTACCTGGCTCGTGGACTATAAAAATAGTCCCATAATTTCACAGATGATTATGATTTCAGACGTTGCCAACAGTACTGTCAGTTTGGAACATATCCTCTTAAATGGCAGAAAATATTTTTATGCACTTAAGAGCTCCAACGTAGCCCAAAGAATTGCTAAACTTAAGTGGCAGTAGGTATTTGGCTTACCCTCTACGATCTGTAATTACTTTGTAGGTAATCCTTTAAAAAGTGATTAATATTCTTCATTACTTGTGATAAAAATAATTACGTGACGTGAATTTGATAGGTATACGATTTATAACATCAATCATCAATATAATCCATGTGACTTTGGAGATGCAGATGTTTTGCGGTGAGCCGGGAGGCTCAGTTGATGACTCGTATTTAAATCTAGCTAATTTACTTAATACAAATATAATAAAGATAACCCTGGCCCTAATATTGTTTGCTTAATTAAAAAATCTTTTGGGACACCTGAAAAATAACATAAGGCAGAAAGCGGCCGCCTGGATAAATTTTAATTAATTGTCTCCTATGAAAACAATTGCTCTGGAGATAAATTAAAAATATGAGCAATGGAACTGAAAACCGGCTGAATCAGCAGCAATTTGTTTAAGCTGAATATAATCTGGTAATGGGCAACGATTATTCATTCTGTACTTTTTACATAATCTATTTATTTTAATAAAACTTAATCAATTTTAAATTTAATAAGTAAATAAATTAGGATAAATGTAAAATCGATAAATGTATCTCTTCATTCCAGCACTGTAGGAACGTGATTATATCAAACAATAGTTTTGCACACGTCTTCAAAGTCACCCTGTATTTCCTTGTATTATATTGTAATTTCTAGCTGTGAAGTTTCTCGACAAACCACCCACGTTGATAATAGCAGCTCTAGAAAGAAGGGTATCGATAAAATTATCACGTTATCATTAACCTTAACAATTAACGATGAGGTTTCATTTTAAATAAGCTGTTTTGGACTCGTCATTGACATCAATGCGACGGACTTGTTAAGGAAAATACATCTTATCAATTTGTAATAGAGACGTGTTCAGATTATAGTAGATAAAAAGTAGTAGGTCGCGCGCATGCGTGGAGTATCGTACGATACTTAATTGTTTAAATTCGATTTTCTAATTATTAATTATCGACCGAGCGAGCGTAGCGTCTCCGTTTCAGCTTGGGCAAAAATGCTTTCGTATGTCCAGCGGATGTCCGTCGGCTGTCTGTCCATTTGTTCTCGTCTACAGGGTCACAGTTCTCAACCGATTCTCGTGAAATTTTATGAGCAGGTTCGATAATTATACGTCGATTCAGTTTTTTGAAATTTTGAAGAAAAAATGGCGGAGATATGGGGGTTTTTGCAAACTTATTTGCTGTAAACTGACCCGACCTATATCGATATATGGGGATAACAGTTTTCCAACAGTAATGTTAAGTTTGTCGCGAGGTCTACAGCTCACGGAGCCACTAGTTTATTTATATTCACTTTATTTTGTCGTTCCGTTCAAACCAACAATATTTTAAATGTAAAAGTACCTATGTGAAATGGTAGTCGGCGGGGCACAATGCTCGTAGAACATTTGGCCTATCCGAAGAGTTCCTGAGTGGCGACCGCCAACTGGAAGAAGCAGCGTGGGCAAACCACCCTGGGTGGACTGACATCCTGGTGAAAAACGAGCTGGACGCGAGCAGCACAAGTTTATGTATTTACCCATTCTATCGCCATCTTTACGATTGTTACGAAGATCCGTTCTACCATCAACTGTACTATCCACTATATCTAGAATTGGGTCTCTTACTCTATCGTTCTATCATCCACTCAACCATCGGCTCCATCTTAGGCTCTATCTTCAAGTTTACCATTTACTCTATAATTAGCTTACCTTAAGAAATCATTTAAATAAGATTTTCCTAACCATACACTCTCCCAAACGCGCAAACTAAAGGGTTGTTGTATATGTTGTGTAAGGGATGATAAGAAACTAAGAACTTGCGTGTAATCTTAAAACAGATCTCTTATTAGCAATTTTTTTTAATGCGTCTGCTTGAGGAGGGCATTCAGTAATCGAGCTACTTTTGTGCTAACAAATAGTTAATGTATTGTTTATGTATGGTTAGGAAAAAATTGCCAGTTACAATACAATGTAAAAAATAGGATTTAGCACTGACCCTTGTGGGACTCTTTCATATAAACCCAGGGAAACTCCAAATAAACCGGATAGGACAGCTCCACTGCCACAAACGCATATAGATATGTTCTTTTTTCGTACTTTAAATTCAGTGCCTTAGACGCACCTGTGCGTTCGACACATAATGAAGAGCGGTTATTGCTTTACAGTGGCACTATTAAAATCCTCAGGAAAATAAGAAACAGTGAATGGGTCAAATATGTACACAAAAAAAAAAAAAAACTCAAGATTTCTTATCAAAATATTTATTCAGTTACATTTTCCAACACCTACTCCAATATAAATCTTATTCCATAAATATTAGTTTAATTACATTTAAATTCTATAACAATACTAATTTGCGTTTATGAAAGCGTTTCACAATACTTTTCTTTTGATAAAAAAAGAACATTGCTACCGCTCCAATAATTTTGCTCATATGCCCTTGCGCATAGATTTAATGTCATACACTGTGACTTCTAGAATTTTCCATTAAATATTAAGAACAGATACTTTTAATAGGCGGCGGCCTAATATAGGCCAAATAAAACGAGTAATACTCGGTTAATACATTGGATTATTTCTTCCCTAAAATGATCCTGATCCCCACTTCCTTTTTCAATTACTTCTTCAACTTCCTTTTTTGAAGCGGCGTCAACTTTTTTCTTTTGTAAAACCAGCCCCAGCCTGAAATTTTGCCAGTAATTCCAAGCTGGTGAAGTTGCGACGTGGCCTTTTTTACCTCAAGCCGATTTTGATAAAATGCGGCTTACAATGTTGCCATCGCGAAGGACGTTCCACTCCTTTCTCTTATTATGGCACTTTCAATTCTTGGATATGAATGCCTGCTATCTAAGCCTCTGAACCCGATGCACTCTTCGTGACGTCGGTAGGGAGTAACTGCAAAGCTTCAGGAGGCACCGAGAAGCCCTCTTGTGAACATGGTGCTTTTGTTCCGCTGGGCGGGCGTCGACCTGTGTTGCCAGCACCAGAGCCGAAAGTAGAATGAGTAGAAAATGCAGTAGACGCATTTTTAAAGAGTCACTCAATAACACTTATAAAAATAATATTTGGTTTGGATTGTTTGTACACAGTGATGAGAAATGGATTGTTATTGATTCGGCGTTTGGATGTGTACTGAAGATTTCATTGAGATTCTCGGCTTTTATAGTGTGAGAGGTTATCTCGCGCGTGTGTGATAACCCGCCAAATTTGATAAAGATAGGTTCGATGACTGCGGCTCAATGTCAGTTCATTGTAGTAAATTTATCGTGTGTCTCTCGGGGCTAATCGTGTTTCCCCCGACTAGTTTCGTGCGCCAGAGCAGCCCGTTATTGCGTCAGCAGCCGCCACAATTAGGCCACCTAGACGTAAAAATCCGGAGAAGTGCGCGAGTCTGACTCATGCGCCGAGGGTCCCGTATCTACCAGTGAAATTAAACGAGCAATAACTGCCGCAAACTCCTGTCCTTCTGCAACATCGAATGTGTAAAACCTTGCATAGGTTATTTGATTTCATTTCGCTTCGTTTGATTTATCCTACAAAATATACCTAGTACTTTACTTTCTTTCAGTATGAATAATTTTGATATTGGGGTTGGTATATTTCGGAGATTAAATGGTATTTTTGTACATTGTGGTTTGACAACACTTAAACGAAGTCCTTCATATGACACCCCTCTTGAACCTATTGCTTAGCTTTCAAAATCCCACCCGAAAGGTACATATTTTCAGTTTCTTCTTATAAGATCTGTCCCAAATGTTAACTTCCTAAGCTTAATAATTGTTGAGATAACATTTCCATGACTCTTTTTGTCTTTTTTGTAACGGAACTCTAATAATCAACCGCTTTTTCCTCCATATCTAAACGAATTTGTGCTTACTCATTTAGATTCCCTTCGTTAGAGATAAGCGTTCTTGTCATATTATTATGGGGAGTGTCCAAAAGGAATTTTACTATTTAGTTAAAATGCAATACAACTATCTTCGATTTATTGATCATCAGTTTATTGCAGTGTTTTTAGTTAGCGTGTATTGAAGATTTTTTTCCGACCGGTTTCGATCGTCAAGATGGGTTGTTGTTGCGTCAGCATCTCTACGAGTACAACTGCGCATAAATTTAAAAAGCAACTGTCTTTTAACCGACTTCAAAAAAAGCAGGAGGTTCTCAATTCGGTTGTAGTTTATTTTTTATGTTTGTTACCTCAGAACTATGTCTTTTTTTTAATCGATAGGGTATTTGGAGTTCTCAAAGTCGAGGTGTGATGAGAGGATCTATGAGGAATCGATGGAACTCCTTAAATATTATGGGCACGCATATAGCATTTTTGGCATTTTCTGTAACAACTAAAGTTCCAAAACCATCCGACCCGCCGGACGCAGCGCGCAACCCGCTGGACCAGCGCGCAACCCGCCGGACCCGGCGCACGCCCCGCCGTCAGCGGGAGTTATATACCATACAAAATCCATAACTCCCACGGGAGTATACAGTAGCTAAATCGGCTTTAGCTGTTCTATACGCCTGCGTATAATAACACCCTTTCCGAGCAAGGGTGATGAAAAGCTCATAACGTTACTAAAATTGATACTGTAAGAACATTACAGTACAGATTTTACAGTACATGTTGTAATAATGCTGGCCATTTCCTACGGTTTTTGAATACATTATGGAGGTTTTATGATATGGGTGTAGATAAAGAATATTACAGTTTAATCTTTACTAGGTGACTATCGCTCGAAGTTGGAAACAAAACTAACTTAAACCTAAAACCATGTTATGAAGGTAAACGCGTAACGCGTGCCGAATGGAGCGGCACGTGCCGGCGCAGCTCATTCTGCGCGTGCGCATGCGTGCTGACTCGGCGATCTTCCTTGTAGTGATATACCTAACTCGCACGAACGAACGTACACACACACACACACACACACACACACACACAACAGACGGACAAAAAAGTGATTGATTAAGGGTTAAATACTTATAATATAAAGATACGGCCATACAAGACCGGCGGGAGATTGCGCAGGCTGCGCGAGGAATGATTTTTAATATTATTTATTATTAGTATTTATTTATTAAAAACGTTTTTACAACCTATAAGTTATCATAAATTCCATTAGAATAATAAAGCCATTCATCGCATTTTACAATAGAACCACACCCTTTTATTAAGGAAAAATAATTTAAAAACTATAGGATATAAAGGGTCACAGTTCAACTTTAATCAACAATTTATCACCTCACCTCAAACATTATATTTGGGTCAATGAGAATTAAAATCCTTGGATCGGTCTGAGTATAATGATCCATAGACCCTGCGCCGTGTTTTATCTAACTGGGTTATTAAATGTTATACCGACCGATGGAAATCACCAGTTTCTTGATATGTTTTATTATAATACGTACCTATAGTTGTTAATAAGTTTTCGTTAGTATACAGCGTAACCACGAAAAAGCACTATAAACGCGCACGGACTCTTGACACGGACTTCGCCTCATTCCCCGCTATGCGCTCTCCCTATAGTGGGGCTCCATTTTACTCTGGGTAAAACAGCAACAAAATGAGAGCGAGTCGCGTGAATCGCATTGGAGTTCGACGATGCGTACTGTCGACTCTTAGGAAAGTATACACAGAACAGTAGTTCATCTTCAAACAAAGTTAATAAATAAATAAATAAATCAGGGGACAATCTTTACACAAATCAATCTAGTCCAAAGTAAGCCCTAAAGGCTTGTGTTATGGGTACTAGACGACGATATAAATACTTATATAGAGAAATAAATACTTAAATACATAGGAAACGTCCAAGACTCAGGAACAAACATTCGTGCTCATCACACAAATATTTGCCCTTACCGGGGATCGAACCCGGGACGCTTGCGTCGGAGGCAGAGTCAGTACCAACTAGGCTATCCGCGTCGTCAAAGTTACATCGTACCCTTGAATGTGTGCGCGCCTTGTACGTATGCGCCCGCGCCACCCCATAAGCAAATATCGGGTGATGTCGAGGAATGCGCCCTGTAGCGGCTGCGTAAGTAGCTACCCGAGCGTGTCCGAATCCGAACAATACTACTAAAGGGCCGGAGTTGGACTATAGGTAATTTTCTTTATATACTACCGGGGAAACATGACACCTACGATTCCAAGTTGATTCTTAAAACGAACGGAAAACTTAAAATGATTCGGTATTTCGTAGACATGACTTTTTTCTATAGCAGCGTGGTAGTTGGCATCAGTTCAGTCAAATGTTTTATTAGACAATAATTATTTTGTCAAATAAATTGTTATGATAAAAACTATACTTAAAGACAAAAATAACAAATAAGAAATAATAATATGTTGCGGCGAGCGAGCAATTACAGGTCGGAGCAGAACCGAGTCGGATCCCTTAATAAAACATGCTTTTGCCTTATTTTGTTTGCGTGAAATATGTTATGCCAATTGAAACATTTGACTTCATGATTTAGTATAAGTACCAGTTGGCAAGTGAGTCATTGTTGGAACGTTTACTTGTCAAACATTAGGTTTGCGCTACGATTATTTGTGAAGAGTTCATTTGTCAAATTTTTTCGATGAAACAAGCGAAACCCGTCAAAATCACCTATCTGCAAATGGATTACCTGTGGTCTGACGTGGATGAAACCCCTCCCGACGTGTGGTAGTCCGATATACTAAAACTATCCCAGAAGAAAGAAAATATCATTTTCAAAAGATCGAGAGATCAAGAAATCGATGCAAAGGTTTTTGAGGTAATCGCGCAGATATATAAAACATGAACGCGGGCTCACTCCAGGCACGACACGGATTTGCAATAATTAATTAATGACTCATACCTATATATTTCGAGTTCGCTGCCAGCAAATATATTGGTACGTAGCCCTATGTGCGCGAGCCCGACTCGCACTTAGAAAGTTTTTCGGTATGGAAGCGCTTGTGTTACTACATACATACATATTATCACGCCCGAAATCCCTAATGGGGTGGGCAGAGCCACAAGACTACTTATGGCCACGTTCGATTAATTAGTCCTAAGATGGTATGATGAACGGATTGTGTTACTGCACTGACATTTTAATCTCACTTGTAAACTAATCTCGCATGCACCGAGAATTGGAGTCCAATTTTTCCAGAAACCTTACCGTTTTTTTATTTTATGTACGACCATCATAATAATAATATATATTATTTCTAAAAGGTATTTTTTTCAAGACGTTCCATATCTCCGTTAATTCTTTACCAAAATTAATGATTTAAACGTCATTTTATAGCTTATGTTCGTCGCTTTGTCACAAAAATGTGACAAATAGATTAAAATTAACGTTTTCGTTAAAAAATCAATAAAAACCACGCAATTTGCAAGCGCCATCTATTGACAGTCTGTTTAACTAACATGTGTGTTGGCCATTTGCACATGCAGACTAATGTGAACAGATGGCGATGGGATGGATCTTTGTGTCATTCATGTTAGGGCCGATGGAGGGTACTGCGTTAATTATTATCTTTGTCAAAATTATCCGTCACTGTATAGGTATTGTATTATAATAATACGTGTATTAAGACTTTCAATTATAAAACAGCGCGTGACCCACAGCCGCGTACGTAAATAAATATCACCCGCATTGCAGGCGCCATCTATTGACAGTCTGTTTAACTAAATTGTGTCTTAGCTATTTGCAGACCAATATGTCAATAGATGGCACACCCGCAAGTAATCCGTTAATTATACTCTTTGTCAAAATTATCTGCTATTGACGAAAAATAGACAAATAGAGTACTAATAATACTTGTATTTACTTATTCTCACTTTATTATATTATTATTATCCGGTGTTTGATCACGATGTACTGTGCGAAAATTCGCACGGGTCAGCTAGTTATATTTTAATGTAAAACAATTTTTTTTACGTTTCACGTTTTTATCACACACGTGATTGGATGATACACGATCATGCAATGCCGAAAAACGTTGCGTCATTATGTAAGTTAAATAAAACGTATCATGAAACATGACTAGATATTTCAGTCGAGAGTTCATACCCTCGGAGGTCGACTGGCAGGTTATTGCGACTATTTTTATCTATAAATAAACCACGGAGGTAGACAGAACCGAGGGTAGACAGAATAATTGGAGGGATAATATTGAACGCTATCCATCTTTAGAGTGTATTATAAACTGAAACTCCGCAATAGCATGCACAGATGACTGTGGCGGGAACGAAGTAGGTAGCATGTAGTGTTTCATGGAATTTGAAAAGGGGTTATGTCTTTTTCGTTTGTTTTTTACGCATGAGTCATTTCATTGAGCATTTTTCCGCGTAAGCGGTAAGTTTTTCAAAGCATTTAATACGCCCGTCTTGTATTTAAGGTTAGACTAAGTTTGTTTTACTCTCTAACTTTGAGTTAAACTCACGTGGAGAGTGTTCCATACATGGATATCTGAATTTCCTATGTTACTTAATTTACCATAGACTTCTTATAGGTTTTCCTGTAATCTACAGGTAAAGAACTACTTATATTTTTTGTATTTTTTTCAAAACTTTAGCTGCAGTATTTTCGGAGATAAGGTGAGCAATAGATTGTGGTGAGGAAATGGTAAATTTTTGCCTTTATCTACCCCAACTTTTCCCCTACTCAAACTATTTATCCTAAGATTATAAAAAAGCATATATTTGAAATGCTCACCACGAGCCCTTTCATCTGATATGTCATACGCTATACGTTGCAAAACTTATTTTTAAAAAAAACTAACTTATCCCCAAAAGTGGCCCCCATGCTTAAAATTCGTGTATTAACGTTACACGTCCGTATCGCGGTCACCGATTTACTTATTTGTACCAAATTTCAACTCAATCGGTCCAATAGTTTCGGAGTATTGGCTGTGACAGACGGACTGACAGACAGACACACGAGTGATCCTATAAGGGATCCGTTTTTTCCTTTTGAGGTACGGAACCCTAAAAATTATGTGAATCAATATGGATCCATTTGAAACGTATGCGAACGTTGTGCTAGCACGACGCATTTGTCTCTCTACATCGCATAATCAGGGTGGAGTGAAGAGGCCCGGTCAAAATGATAGTCAACTGGGATAAAAAACAGGCAATTAAAAGTCTTCCTAGGTATTAATCTTTAAAAAAATTGTTTACAATTGTTTAAGTATTCTACAAAAATAGCACTATAAAAATGCAGATTCACCGATCGCGGAGTAGAGCCTTAGCGATCGGTGGCTAGAGCTGCAGAGAGAGAAACCCGAGAGGCGAATAATATTATTATTTAATTGTGTATGTAGGTCTTAAGGACGAAGGAGGAACCCATAGATTTAATATTTTTTATTATTCATTTTAAAAAGGTCCAGTTTTTAACATTCCAAAAAGGAGACGTCCTTGGATCTGCTGTTTACTTCAATAAACCTAGACGGTTTCTAGTATCAATGTGGGTCAGCGGCAACGACTCGACGTACCTATCAATAGCTTATTAGTGTATTTATAATTTATCACTTATCACTTCATTTAGTTAATTGGCTGTGAGTTAGGTAAGCGGTTATCGCGTGGCACGCGTCCACCACGTTTCGAACGCCGTATAGATGTATCATAGTTGCATGTATGAGTATGCACAGTCAAGTTGATTGTCTAAGTCTTACTGCATTGGAATAATGTATCGTTTTGCTTAATTTTTTTTGACAGTCTACAGAAAAGTTGGTAGAACTAAGGTGGTCACGTGACCAGTAGATCGAGACACTCGGTTCGATAAACTCTGAAAAGTCCGGCGCACAGACTTACTTTGTACATTTTGAGGGTTCCGTAGCCAAATGGCAAAAAACGGAACCCCTATGGATTCGTCATGTCTGTCTGTCTGTCTGTCCGTCCGTACGTCACAGCCACTTTTTTCCGAAACTATACGAAGTATGCTGTTGAAACCTGGTAAGTAGATGTATTCTGTGAACTGCATTAAGATTTTCAAACAAAAAAAACTACATTTTGGAGGTTCCCCATACTTAGAACTGAAACACATAATTTTTTTATCAAACCCCTACGTGTGGGGTATTTATGGATAGGTCTTCAAAAATGATATTGAGATTTCTAATATCATTTTTTTCTAAACTGAATAGTTTGCGCGAGAGACACTTCCAAAGTGGTAAAATGTGTCCCCCCCTGTAACTTCTAAAATAAGAGAATGGTAAAACTAAAAAAAATATATGATGTACATTACCATGTAAACTTCCACCGAAAATTGGTTTGAACGAGATCTAGTTAGTAGTTTTTTTTTTAATACGTCATAAATCGTAAACCGCAATTTACCTTTATTTTTTTTATTTTTAGGGTTCCATACCTACAAGGTACTGTTTCTTTCCATACGTAAGTACAGAATCCTTGGCGCGCGAGTCAGACTCACTTTTTTTTGAGTAAAATATTAAACAATACTTATTTCCATTTCGATATTCTTGAATCAAAATATCATTTTTTCCGTGTTGTATATACAGACCTGTCACAAGGAAACGTCAGTTGGCCTGGGTAGGCAAAGAGTAGTATCATTACCAGGACTTAATCCAAACTGTTCTCGTAATAGAAAACTATCGATCGATCCCTTTTACTTGTATTGGCAAGAAGCAGTATTTCCAATAGATTTCTATAACGAGAACGGTTTGCTCAACTCATGGTAATGGTAGCGGTAACTAAACTCCTGAAGGGCCGGAGTTGTACTTCTTTTCTATCTATACTATCGTTGCATCACCTGCCTCTTCGCCCCCGTACCTCCCTCGGGCGTGGACTGATAGAGTTTATTTACTTGAGGTAGGTTTAAAAAATCGCTAAAACTCAAAAATGGCTTGATCGATTTGAATAATTCTTTTTTTATTCTATTCGCCATAAATCAGGGCTGGATTATAAACAAAAAAAGGATATGATAAGGGAAGCTAGTCAATTATTAAAATACAATCGCTCTGCTTCTGGACTTGATGGGTTGCGGCTGCAACATCTCAAGAAGATTAGGTACATCATCTTCTGCAAGGAAGCAACGGAAATCGGTTACTGAGCTCGCTCATTATTAAAATACTAGAGAAAACCTGCTCGAACGTTGAAATAAACTATAAAATTACATCACCTGCCCGGCAAGGTTATATTATCAACGTTAGAGCCTGTCCTTGTCAGCCAAAGATGTTCATTTCTGTCTTAATTAATATTTTTTTACTTAATTAAACTGGACTTTTCACTACACGGTCACGCAAGGACATGGATGGGTAATACTCTTCTCAAAATAATTGTCAATTTTACATGTAATGTCTTTATGTAAGTAAATAGCAGTCGGTGACTACGATACGAATAGCTATTACATATAGGAATTCATAGGAATTCGTTTGTCAGTCAATTGACATAAAAAAAATTGATTCACCGACTGCTATTTAAATATTGACTCCACGAGCACGGCATAATCAACTTTTTGTCGTGTCCGACCGAAACATGTTTTTTTGCCGAAACCGGAACCGAAGCTTCGGTTTTGGTTCTAGTTTCGGCCGATACCGAAACTGAAACTTTTATAGACGTGTTAAAATCGCTGAATATTATGAATAAAAATCAATTGACGTAAGAAACATCAAAATCGGCCCACGCGTTTGATCTCTAGAGCGCCACAAAGGAACAAACATACATACATACATACATACAAACATACATAGGCTGATAAACACATTTCCCTCTTTTGCGTTGCGCAGTCGGGTAAAAATATCAGTGGACCGATTTCTAGACATGATAAATTAACCACTTGTAACTCGTGTAGGTGGTATGTAATGAAACAAGTTCACTTAACTATAAAAGTTGAAAAACGTTTTAATTTTAACAATTAATGCCGATCAGCCAAAGATCAAAATACTACGGGTAGGTAAATTTCGGCCAGACCGAAAGGTTCGGTACCTTTTTGACCGAAACCGAACGTTCGGCCAAAACATGTTTTTTTTTTTGCCGAAACCTGCCGATACCGAAACTTCGGTCGTACACTAATTTCTTGGTTCTTTCTTTATGAGGTTATGCAGTCGGGTTCGTTTGTTTTGTATAGTTAATTAATAATTGTTCTGTATATATGTATACTCACATTAATCACATTTATAATGTCAGCACGGACATAGAGTTATCATAAACTTTTTTTTATTCTTATCAAGGTTTGTAAATGGCGCTCGCCACCGCTCGTGATTAATTAAAAAAACGAGTTATATCCCGTTTTAATCAGTTTAAGTCACTGGCACCTCACGCTATGTTATGATTCGCGGTAGGTATAGATACATATATGTATGTTATATTTGATACACTTGTTTCATTCATGATAGATCACACTATTCGTGTGTCACCTATTTTACAACATGCTACGAGTAAAATGACAAAACAAAAATAATGCACTATTAAAACAACCATTCAGTGCGACTTACCAATGTACAGTGCGGATGTGCAAGTATTTGAACTTGCCGGCGAGGCTTTTGGCTCGAGACAGCGGCATATCAAAATCAAATACCTCATTTACATGCAGCCACTGCCACTGCTGCTCGCGCTACCAGAAATAATTCCCGCATACTGCTTTCGAAGGCAGTGGGTATTTGAATGCTGTTACATGCAGCCACTGCCACTGCTGATCGCGCTACCAGAAATAATTCCCGCATACTGCTTTCGAAGGCAGTGAGTGTTTGCATGCTGTTACATGCAGCCACTGCCACTGCTGCTCGCGCTGCCAGTAATAATTCCCGCATACTGCTTTCGAAGGCAGTGGGTGTTTACATGCTGTTACATGCAGCCACTGCCACTGCTGCTCGCGCTGCCAGTAATAATTCCCGCATACCGCTTTCGAAGGCAGTGGGTGTTAACATGCTGTTACATGCAGCCACTGCCACTGCTGCTCGCGCTGCCAGTAATTATTCCCGCATACTGCTTTCGAAGGCAGTGGGTGTTTACATGCTGTTACATGCAGCCACTGCCACTGCTGCTCGCGCTGCCAGTAATAATTCCCGCATACTGCTTTCGAAGGCAGTGGGTGTTAACATGCTGTTACATGCAGCCACTGCCACTGCTGCTCGCGCTACCAGAAATAATTCCCGCATACTGCTTTCGAAGGCAGTGGGTGTTTGCATGCTGTTACATGCAGCCACTGCCACTGCTGCTCGCGCTACCAGAAATAATTCTCGCATACTGCTTTCGAAGGCAGTGGGTGTTTACATGCTGTTACATGTAGCCACTGCCACTGCTGCTCGCGCTGCCAGTAATAATTCCCGCATACCGCTTTCGAAGGCAGTGGGTGTTTGCATGCTGTTACATGCAGCCACTGCCACTGCTGCTCGCGCTGCCAGTAATTATTCCCGCATACTGCTTTCGAAGGCAGTGGGTGTTTACATGCTGTTACATGCAGCCACTGCCACTGCTGCTCGCGCTGCCAGTAATAATTCCCGCATACTGCTTTCGAAGGCAGTGGGTGTTTGCATGCTGTTACATGCAGCCACTGCCACTGCTGCTCGCGCTACCAGAAATAATTCCCGCATACTGCTTTCGAAGGCAGTGGGTGTTTGCATGCTGTTACATGCAGCCACTGCCACTGTTGCTCGCGCTACCAGAAATAATTCTCGCATACTGCTTTCGAAGGCAGTGGGTGTTTACATGCTATTACATGTAGCCACTGCCACTGCTGCTCGCGCAAGCAGAAATAATTCCCGCATACTGCTTTCGAAGGCAGTGGATGTTTGCATGCTGTTACATGCAGCCACTGCCACTGCTGCTCGCGCTACCAGAAATAATTCCCGCATACTGCTTTCGAAGGCAGTGGGTGTTTGCATGCTGTTACATGCAGCCACTGCCACTGCTGCTCGCGCTGCCAGTAATAATTCCCGCATACTGCTTTCGAAGGCAGTGGGTGTTTGCATGCTGTTACATGCAGCCACTGCCACTGCTGCTCGCGCTGCCAGTAATAGTTCCCGCATACTGCTTTCGAAGGCAGTGGGTGTTTGCATGCTGTTACATGCAGCCACTGCCACTGCTGCTCGCGCTACCAGAAATAATTCTCGCATACTGCTTTCGAAGGCAGTGGGTGTTTACATGCTGTTACATGTAGCCACTGCCACTGCTGCTCGCGCTACCAGAAATAATTCCCGCATACTGCTTTCGAAGGCAGTGGGTGTTTGCATGCTGTTACATGCAGCCACTGCCACTGCTGCTCGCGCTGCCAGTAATAATTCCCGCATACTGCTTTCGAAGACAGTGTGTATTTGCATGCTGCTGCCTGACTCGCTGCGCTCCAGTCAACGCGAGTAGCAGCGGCAGGAGCAGGTGAGAGACTCATTTGCATACTCGCACTGCTCACTTCCATACCCAATTCTCTGCTCACTTCGGCTGCATGGCCAAAGCGAGTAGCAGCGGCAGGAGCAGGAGAGAAACCCATTTACATATTCGCGCTGCCCACTTCCATGCCCAATTCGCTGCTCCCTTCGGCTGCATGTAAATGAGGCAAATGTACAGTGAGCATGAACATGTCTTTGAAATTCACAACGCGGGGTTCGGTTCGAGACAGCAGAATATCAAAGCATGCACTACCTATTTCCATGGACAAAATAAGGGAAAAATCAATAAGAAATTATTATGCTTTTGTCATCCTTGATTAGATTAGTCATATTTGTTATCAAATTAAAACTGCCCCGCGGCCTTCAAACTCTAGAGGAATATTTACAAATTTTTGTCTCAAATATTCCTTAATTTATCAAGAACGAACAACGCAATGAGGTCAAAGCGTGGTACGAAACGGAAAGTCCCCGAGGAAAAAATATAAGATCAAACACGGCGCAATACGATATTCCATTCGGAAAAGGTATTTTGTTACAATGTGCCTATATTGCGTGGACACTCTAGTACCCAACTTAACACTTTTCTAGCCTACAACATCCTTCCGTCTGCGGTTGACACGGAGATAACTTAACCCCGTCCTATCTCTCTTGCTATCTCTTTCATCAGCACTAGTGTGAGAGCAACGCTCTTAGAAATAAAAAGGTGTTAACTTATCCTCGTGTCAACCAGAGCCGGGGCCCATTGAATGGGGCGAGTAATTGCCTGTAGCCTCGGAGGTTCGTTACATTGTACAGCGCCTCTATTCGGGAACGCTAAGTGATTCTGTAGCGACTCGTAAGCCAGATTTCTCATTCCACTCTTCCGCACGACGCGAAATGCGTAAGAGCGAGATGAGAGATCTGGCTTACGAGTCGCTACAGAATCACTTAGCGTTCCCGAATGAGGCGCCTGTACCTACTAGCTTTAGGAAAGTCAATAAGGAAGTCTCTTAATGGTAGATACTTACTGGCCTACAATACAACTGTACAGTTATCACTGGTTGCACAATTATATTGGTCTTCAGTAGACTATCGTCTACTGACGATCGATATAGCTCTACAATGTCACTGGTTGCACAATTATATCGTCTCATCCGTAGAACAAAGATTTATGTGCAAGACTGCTGTTTCTCAGGGTAGCTTGTCGAAGATGTAAACGTTTATATTATTAAAACTAAGGCACTTTGGATTTTCTATTTTTAGTATGTTGTTGCTTGAATTGGTCTAGTTCTAAACCATTTAACATATTTTTCGCCAAGCTTTTATTTTGCGAAATCGTGGGTCCGATTTTTACATGGGACATTTTAAGATGAAATAACGGTTATCTTATTTTAATGTGAGACGTTGTTTTATGGAGATATATCAACATTTTAATGTCTTATATCAATATTGTACTATATTCGACGAAATTATTTTATTCTTAGTGGTCTTATGTGAACGACTATATAGCAACTACTAAGTCATACTTTATTTTAAATCGATTATTTTATAAAGAATTATTGATCGTCAGTATCGGAGGCTAAGGTGCGCGGGCGGCGGCTGATCAGCGATGAGCTATCCATTCAATTAAGACCGAATGACCTCGTTCTTATCGTCAGCTGTAAGTAATATAAAATTAACGTACCCGCCAAAAGTTGACTTTTAAGGAGAGCCAATAAACTAAATTACCAAAGAGAAATACATAGTTGTAACATTTTTTACTTATCCTATTGATTGCAATGATGTTTATAGCAATTTTCTTAAAATGGTAAGTACCTACTGTTAATTGAAAGAAAACATAATATAAAGCTTACTATCATAGTTTTAAAGATGGCATGGTGCATTCGTTATTTTTTTTTAAAGTAATGCAATACTCTATGATTTTTTGAAAAACTAATAACAGCCATAACGTGACTCACAGAAACTATATAGAAATGCAGAAATGCCAACAGTTTTAAACCAACGGTAGCAGAAGTCGCATTGGCCCAACGTTTTACTGCATTGGGCTAACGTTACTTAATATCTAATAGGGCCTTCGTTGTAAACAATGCAGAGATGCCAACCGTTTTTCTACAACGGTATCGGTATTCATTCACAATGGCCGAACGTTGGTAATTGGTTGGACGTAATGATATTTTTTTGTTATATTTGTATTATGTGGTGATCATAATACTTTTAGGCGGGCAAACTACTAGCTATATTCCTACGGATTCGCTACTGTTAGCCAATGGATGCCAACGGAAAATGCTACTAGGGTGACGTTTAGTTTAACCTTTTGGCCGCCCGCCGTTGTCGACTATGCGTGACAGCGTATACAGGGTAAAAAACCCCTTCATCACCTTGACTTAAAGTTGAAATTCGTGTTACTTCTCAGCCATGCTTAGCGGCCAAAAGGTTAAATGAATAGGTTTGTTTATACGCTGATCAGTCGCTGCACACATTAGAGAATCACGTGCGCCGGGGGCACGTGTTCGAGATAGTAGAGGGTGTGTCTTAATGACCTATGTTGTGGCATCGCGCGTTCGTTTGTTATGAGATGACGTTGCGATTAGATTCCGCTGCATCCGTGGAAATTTGCATCAGCAACAGGGCGTACGCGTCGCACTTCAGGCCCGGTCATATTGCGGGCGTGGCAGGAGCGCTGCGCGATTTCAGCGTGGCGCCACCTGTTGTCTTCTCTAAGTCGTAAAATATCACACATATCACGTGCATGGAAATATAATAATGAATGGTTTGGAGAAAACTGAATACTTTCTGTATTGGCTTAGTCCGGGGTTGTACGAGAACTTCTATGTCGGTTAAACTTTTGAACGCCACAGTCGGCTGTAGCCGACAGCAGATTTCCGTGGCCCTGACCCCACGGCATGCCGTTTTCCATGCATTTTGTCGGCTACAGCCGTCGCTCGGCATCAAAAGGTTATACAGGTTTTCACTCGACAGTTTGATAACGCGACACTTTTGTTACCTATCCATTTGTGTTGGACTTTAATCCTTCGACGGTGGAGGTTGAGTCAAATGTGGAATATATATGCAACTCCGTGCTTCTGTTACGGGAGCCAAGAAAGCGCAAACCACAACTCTTTTTAAAATAATTAGGAAATAATTACAGTATCTTGAGGTTTTTTCAGGTCTCAAAATGTCGGTTCGTAGAATAATAATTATAATAATAAAAGACATTTATTCAGCACACATTTGACACAGACATAACAAGGACAACAAAGTAAACAATGAAGATAAAAACTGTACCGAACGGTGCCAAAGAGGGTGCCACTCAGCGTTATGCCGTGGCGAGCCACGGCGCTGATTTTCAGTGGCGCCTAGGTGACAGCACGAGCGACAGAGAACAATATTACACTTTTGTATGGCAACACTTGAGCAAGTCAACCATTGAATGTTAAATTGTAACAAGCCACTGCCAAAATTAATTGATAATTTCTGATATAGGCGCATATTAATATAATTAATAAGTTTAAAGCACAATAAACAGCCGTATCAGTATCTATATATATAAAAATGAATCCCTATTTCCCTTGGTCACGGCATCACGCCTGAACGGCTGGACCGATTTCGCTAATTCTTTTTTTGTTCTGTTCGTTATTATCAGGAGAAGGTTCTTATGAAAGAAAAAATTAAGGAAATTGCGCGGAAAATTAGAAAATTTAAAATTACTTAACCACCATATAAAATTATTAATTCAGACAATTAACTTAATAAAATCAAAAATCTGCTCATTTATGGCGTCTAAGGCGGAACAAAGTTCGCCGGGTCAGCTAGTTTAAAATAAAAAGTAGTCAAATATTAAGTAGTTGACTGCTGTCAGAGTTATACCGCGGAGCCAACCTATTACATCGTCTTCCGCAAAAAACCGACAACAGACAAGAAGTATAAAATAATTATCCTAATCTTATACAGTTTTAAAAAAATATAAAAAATTGCGACACTTTTTCAATTATATACACGATATATAATATAATCCTTAATTTATTCAGGAGCACCTTTGGCATAGACAACGAGATACCTAACGTGATTTTTTAAATGTTTTAAATAAATCAAAACAATTGCGTCTTCAGTGTAGGTGACAAGTGCATCGCAATCATCACATATACATAGATAAAAATAAAATAAAATATATTCGAACGTAAACATAACTCGCAGATTGCCTCAAGCTATTGAAGTGTGATAGCATTATCAAAAGACAATTGCCATAAAACAATGTTATCGCTAATGATTCGGAGTGGTGGGTCGCCCTTATCTAATCGGAATGACGGTGTTGGTTTGTCGAACTATTTATAATTGTTTATCGCGTTATATAAAACAACTGTCATACGATGGTTTGTTCTTTATTATTTTGTATTCTGAAGCCCCATTGGTGGGCACAGTCCTACTCTCACGCGGACCCAGTGCGGGTTGGGGGCAGTTATACAATGCCACATAGTGAAGCCGTTAATCAAATAGTTGACTTCGTTAATCGCTAATGCGTCACTAAAAAAGTTAAATTCGTTAAACGTTAAAGCGTGACTGTTCGGAAGACTTAGCTCCCACTCCCAAAAACTCCCACTGGTAGCGTAGGGTTGTCACTTCATAAAGTTAAAATAACATTTTTGGTTTTTACACGACTTCATTTTGTTTTAGAAACTTATTAGCATAGCCGGGCACAAGAACGTTAATCGTTAATCATTAACTCGTGATAGAAATTTCATTTTATATGTCGTTGCGTTACTGATTTACTTATAAATATATGTTGGTATGAGCTATTTAGTTAGAAACATGGCATGATAAATTTATTAAAGACGGGTGTGTGTTGTACTTGTCAGAACGTGTTTTTCGCAGCGTAGGTCCGCGTGGGGTCCCATTGGCAAATAGTATGTAATTCATAAACGATTAACAGACTGAAATAGTTTTAACGGAAGTTAATGAGTCCGTTAACAATTTTTAAAGTCAACTTAAAAGGGCGCCGATCGTCCAGTGGCGCCCTCATCACTGTAATATCGTTTTCTATTAAACTAAAGTATTTTATTAAAATCTAAGCCATATAAGTGGTTTCACAACACTACAATTTAAAATTGTATTGTAATATGTATGTTACAAAATAAAAAATATTTTAAATTTAAAATTAACATTATGTTGGTGACGCAAAAGCGTGGCTCCTTTGCGTCATCACTCCTGGCAACGTATTCTGGACAGGCAAGCTGCCTCGGAAGCGCCGGTACACGACACCCTTCGTCCAGAACTCTGGACACGCGACGGTCTCCAGCAGCGGCCGCGGCACGGACACCACAAACGAGCTGAAGTGCACGTAGTGACGCGATGGCAGCCGGCATAACCTCAAGGTGTAGCCAGACTTCTGACGAACGTAATCCACCACATCGTTACCTGTGGCGGAATGGTGCAGGCGCGACACGTATAGCGCCGTGTTCGTTCGTTCGGTGTGGCAGCCCGCAGGCCGGAGTTGGATTCCGGCTCTGCAGTACCACACAGGCTCTTGCGAGGCTTCCTGCCTGCCTTGCTCTTTTTCTGCACCAGCGTGAGTACCTCCTTATCCACGATAGTGCGGTGGAGCTCTTTGGTAGAGGCTCCTATTTTTGGCGCCTTGGGGGGTGCGGCAGGCCGACAGTGTGTGGCGGGCCGGGCGGCTGCGTTGGTGTAGCCGCACGGGGTCAGTTGCGGGTTAGCGGCGGGGGACGGCGGCACGCACGATGGGCGCGCGGGCGACGAAGCAGCTCGAGGCGCAGGTCTCTCTTGCTGCATCGGCGAATACGCTGACTTGAAACTCGACGCCGATGTGTTGACGTGAGCTCCTCGTTGCGCGCTGACATCGGAATTCGATGTGTCATAATTAACGATAAACGGATTAACGGTCTTGTGCCCAGGTATGCTAAATGTTATTTTAACTTTATGAAGTGACAACCCTACGCTACCAGTGGGAGTTTTTATCTCCGACTCCTCTCCCTATTTTTATTTTATATACTTTGTTATCCGTATATATATATCATATATATCATATGATAAGATACAATACACATATTATTATACTATTGATACAAATTTTTTAATATAAATAAATATCTATATAAATGAAATATAGGTATTATAATTAATTAGTTTATTAGATAAGGGATACTTTTTGTCACTGTAGTGGCAACACCACGTGTTCGTTGAGTTCCTTATTCAAAATAAAGAACACAATATGCACACAATTTAAGCACAAATAGATTCCTCATCTGATGAAGATGAAGATTCATCCCTTGACCTTCATAAGAGCTTATAAAAAAAACCTAAATTGTACAAAGAGATTTTAACTTTTGAGTTTGAATTTGACTTTGATTTTGAAACCATAGCTGTAGGTACGTAGGTACGATAGTGACATAGTATAAAGATGGGAAGTAGGCCATCTCCGGCCCAATCCGCGATATAACTGCCTACTGTCTCAGGGTTGACAGATCAAAAGTACCTAATACATGCTAGTGGGAAAGTAGGCCTACCTACTTCCTCTGTCTAATAGAAAATCAATACAACAAAAAATAAGTAAGTAGGTATCTCATCATCAAGTAAAATTATATGCTAGAACTAGCAAACCCGGCGAACTCCGTTTCGCCACCAGATGGCTTCGTTTTATGTAACATTTCGTTTAGTGTAGCTATGTATCAGAGATGGCGATGTATGTGAAAAAAGATTTTCCCGCTTTTCTGTTGAAATTTTTCCTGAATTTTCTTTGCTATAAACCTCACGGAGCCCGAGACCTTTCCAACGAATGCAAAACCGTGGAAATCGGTTCGTGCGTTCTGGAGTTATAGCGTCAGGAAGGAAAACCCGACTTATTTTTATATAGTAGATAAGTGACTTGCTTATTACCTTTCCTGTTCAAAAGGTAATCTGAACAGAGACAATTCTGGAATCGATGAATCGTTAAGACACCCGAACACAAAGCAATACGTTCTCCTGCGATTATCACACATTTTTCATTTATTTAGCGGTGCCGAAAAGACGTGACGCGCGAACCTCGTGCTGTGTTAGCCCCGACTGGCGCACTGATAAACGGGTTTATTTTTGTTTAAGTGTGCGTTCGGCGACGCATAGATACTTTGGCGCACACATACAAGCCGCGCGCGGTGCGTTTGATTGAAGATAACTTACTTCCCATCTTTATACTATGGTAGTGATGCATTTTAGGATATTTAACAAATTAAACTTATTACAGAACATTAAAACAAGAGTATTTAAAGTCTATATTAGCTAGCCGCGCGTCGCAGCATACTTTCGGCTACGATCGCGTGTCGCGGACTCGCGGAAGACGCCCGCGGTCAAGCTGCTGTGCGCGGCTAGCTAATATAGACTTTAAATACTGTGTACATGATTTAATATCGTTTAAAGATCATAAAATCCGTTCCGTTCCGATGCGAAGCGGGCCGTTTGGTGGAAATTATGCTCAAAGAGTATCATTTTATCTCTAGATACGAAATTACTTTTTTTTAGAAATACACTCACTGCCAGATGCACAAAAACATAATTCTTAAACGTAAAAGTTGTATTGAAATTAGAACGAAAACTTCTATCAAATATGATCCATTATTGTACGATAAAAAACGTAAATTTCTCGTCAGGCTAGGTACTGACCTACAATATTACTGGTAGCACAATTAAGTATATTAATCGTCAGTAGATAAAATTAAGGTCAATATCGACTACTGACGATTTTATTATTTTTATTATTGGAGGTTAATTGGGCCATATATGTATGTGCCGCTTCGACCATTGCTGATCTATTGTGGCAGCCCTACGGTTTGGCTAGTGCTGGCCTCGGCAGGGGTGGTCCGCTAGCGGCCCGTTCCACCGTGTGCTCAGACCCTTACTGTAAGAGCATCGGTTACCGCAATTCACACGCAGATAATGTACATACTTAAGTTGGAACAATTCATGGTACATGGCATGGATTCGAACCCGGACCTCACGATCACGAGTCGACATCCTTAGCCATTAGGCCACTGACGCACTCATTATTAATATAATTGTGCAAATGGTAATATTGCACAGTTATATTGTAGGTCAGTACCTAGCCTAGGACAAGGAGATTATAAGCATTTGTCAGATGCTTTAAATCGTCCAGTGGTAGAGCCAAACAGTAATCCTCCTAGATGATTACTGTTCGAATGGGCCGGCTCGACCGGGGTAGTACCACACTCTCACAGAATATCGCCGTAAAGTAATAGCTTGCTATTGCGTTTCGTACGGTGAGTGACGAGATCCGGAGGCCTATTCCCTCATCCCCATCCCAACCCCATTCCCCATCCTCCCTAGACTGGCAAAGCATTGGCAGCACCTCTGGTGTTGCAGTTGTCCATGGGCGGCGGTGACCACTTTCCATCAGGTGGGCCGTCAGCTCGTTTGTCAGTCAATTGACATAAAAAAATAAAAAAAAAGTCGCTAGGTTAAGGATAAGTTAAACCATCTTACCTTTTAGTGCCTCTCTCTCACACTAACTTACCCCTTAACGGGTTTAATTTATCCCTGAGTGTGGCATGCTAGGGCCGCTGCGGCTGTTTTCGGGTGGCGTTCGCGTTTATAATAGGGTTTCTTAACCTAGGATCCGTGGGTACTGTTAGCTCCACGATTACTAATTAAGCACATTTATTTAGATTAGTTTAGTTTTGTCAATCCTAGTTACCCAGTACCCGTTACGTGGAAATTTTGAATTTTACGGCCGCTAAATTACATAACACCAATTGGTATTGCTTTCGCGAAAAGTAAACCAACTGTACCCTTATTTACATCGACTGAAGACTAAATTGGTTTGCATTTTGAGCCAAACCGATACTTGTTGTACTACTATTGTTACCCAAAACTGTAAACGTAGCTGTAAGTTTTCCTGAAATAAATAAATTGTGCTACGTAATTGAGCTGCCGGTCCGCGGCTACAAAAAGCATTAGAAGCCCTGCTTTATAATAAAGGCTCCAGCGCCCCTAGCATGGTTTACACATATAAACAAATAGACTTGTTTCTTTTATCCGCGGTATGATTAAGAGATAAGGCGGGGCTAACTTATCCTCGTGTTCCTCTATCCTTTGCTAGGGCTGCAGAAAGATATATTTTACGTAAGCGAAGTCGAAGCTAGGTACTTGTTTATATCAATGGCATTCATGGGGTTGTTTACTCAGCTTCTATAGCTTCCAGATTTTCAACGCTCAGAGGTCAGTCAACTGATACAGATATAATTTTATTACGAAATTATAACAATAACAGCATTGTATCTGATAAAGAGATCCGCGGAAAAAGAGGAAAACCTTCATTGAATATATGAATGATATAATTAGTATTTTGTAATAACTTAATAGGAAATTCTTTTTTGAAATCACAGCGGCTCTAGCAAGGTTGAAACGGGGATAACTTAAGCCCATCTTATCTCTCTGACTATCTTTTTCATCGGCACTAGTGTGAGAGACGCACTTATTATGGAGAAAAGACTTGTTAATCCTTGCTTTAGTTTATTTATAGGTTCGACCAATTAATAAGTAAACATTAGACGCAAAACAATTTTACAATCAAGAGAGGTGCGCGATCTGCTCGGCAGCCGGTGAGTGAGAGAGAGAGAGGTCTCGAGGGAGCGAGAAAACGAACCATAGTCTAAGCGGATGGTTGCGTTCCGTAATAAAAGTTAAGCGTGCGCTACAGATGGTTTTAACTTAACCTCGTGGCAACCTTGGTCCAGGAAGACTGCCCAATGGAAAATGGTCGCCGCCGCCTATGAACAATTGCAAGAACAAATCAGCTGCCACACATTGCCGACCTTGAAGATTATAAAATTATGCTCTTTTTGAAAACATCAACATTGTAGCGCAGTGGGAAAATCTCAAAATTCTAAATCCTAAATATCTGTCGAGCAACCCTAGCCAAGTTGACACGGGGATAACTTAATCCCCCGTCCATGCTATGGCAACTTAGAACAAGACATTTTCATTGATAGCAGAGCCATCTCTATGACAGATTTTGCATTAAAAAATTTAGTGTTCCTATATTAAGTCAGAAAGCCTAAATTGAGATTGATTTTTCCTACAATTGGCCTCATACTCATTATATTGTGACGTTGCGGTAGCTAGAAACCAGATGGCGCTGTAAGTTAGGTTTATATAATATCTCAAGTTACCTGTCTATCTCCGTAGGTATAATAGTAGTCTTTGACCCCATCTTATCTCTATCTCTTTCGTCGGTACTAGTATGAGAGAGACGCACTTACAATTAGAGATAAGACGGTTATAGCTTATCCTCCTTGCAAGGGCCACAGAAATATTGTAGAGACCCGGCGATATGGAGTCTGGACAGCGAGTGTCGCAATAAAAACAACACCTTTGAAAATCGGTCTGCAAGACTATAACAAAGCCCTAAATATTGTTCATCTTGGGCTTAGTACGAACTCAAACTAACTCTTTATATTATTATTGAATTCTGCTCGCACTTGACCGATTTCAAACAAGTCATTGACGCAAGCAAAAACGCCTTCGCACTTGTTAGCTAAAAATATCAAAGATAATAAAACTTAACAATAAATTTCATCAATTATGGAAAATAACATTATCTTATTATGTTGTAAAGCACTGATATTGATACGCAATTGCAACGACCTTTTGTGGATAAACGATACGTTACGGGTGAATTTATCTGCCCCCGTAGCACACTATTTTTTATCGCGCATAATTCACTTGGCTCCTTGGTACTTAGTATTTATTAAGTATGGTATAGATAGTAATTAAGTAAGTTAGTAAGTTTTTTATTGCAATAAATATGGTACATGAGATGTCAATTAGATATGATTAGTATTAGTTTCACATATTCAGCTGTACGGTTGGCAGCACGCAAATAGTTATAAGTATACAATTTTAAATTTGTATTATAATTGAAATAAGAATTAAAATTAAAATTAAGAATCCAATTATAATTAGCAATAAAACTATGAATTGAGAATTGAATTAAATTAAATTGAGAATTAAATTATGAATGTAAATGTCAGAAATAACATATTAATCATGGAATCAAAAAATCATTTAGCGTATAAAAACATTTTCCCAGAAGCCATTCAAACAAAATAGTTTTAAATTGTTGCAACGTTAAGGTCTGAAAGCTTGCTGGGATATGGTTAAAAATTTTGGTACACATCGCTAGGCAATTTTTCCTAAAACATGCTGAATGAATTCCAACCGTCATGAGTTTGACTGCCTAGTATTTTTTGGGAAAAAGTCTCTGGTAGTTTTCAATAAATATGTATATTTTTTCACAAACAGGGATATATCGTAAATGTACATACACGGAAAAGGCAGCAATCTTAACCTAGCCAAGAGTGGTCGGCAGGAGTCTCTGGGTGTAGCACCAAAAATCGCCCGGATACACTTTTTTTGTGCTGGTAAGACTTTTCTGGAATCTGTTGAATTTCCCCAAATTATGAGCCCATATCTTAAGTTTGATGCTACGTAGCCATGGTACGCTGCCACGGTTGTTTTTTGATCGACTGATTTTCTAAGGCGTTTCAATACTTAATACTATTCTATTCATTTGTGTACAAAATTGATTCTGTCAATCGATGATCTATGGGAGTACAGAAGACTTTCACATGAGAACGAGCCAGTTTCATAAACCTATTTCACAATCAAATTTCTTATATCTAGAACATTCCATTAAAAAGTTGCATGAAGTGGGGCATCGTACGGCAATCTGTGTCGCGCAAATTTCACCTTTAACCCTATTATAGATATAGCCTTTAATGACGTGGCGATATCTTTAACAATGTGGCTCGTGTTAATGCTAATTATTTTTATAACTGGGTTAAACTAGCTAGAAAGATAAAGAAAGAGCGAGACGAGGCGACACAAAAGTTTTACTTCATCGATTTAATGACAAAATCAGTTTCGTAGGCATAGTTGGCCTAATCAAGAGGAGTCTGAACCTTCGGCTTTTCATACAAAAGGCAATAACGATTTCGACCCCTTAAATTTTAACCGACGTTGACCAATTTTTGATAGGTCAGTCAGAACAAAAGCTACAAATTACAATTTTACAAGCAAAATGTCTAGCAGTGTTGTTAGCTTTTGCATGTAAAATTCTAAGGTCTCCGAGAATCGGGCCACTGATGGAAACTGTCCTTATTTCTAAGCGATAAAATCATCTACGTAAATCGACATAGATAATTTTGTATTTTGTCTGGAAGACCTACGTCAGAGGGCCTAGCACACTAGCTTTTATCGCGCACATAAAGCATCTGTCATTCTTGAACTAATATGCGTGCGGAAATATGACGGAATAACGGAAAATCATATTGTGAATATAATATTCAACGCCTGAAAGCACATATTTGATTGAAATCTGCATGTGTTTATTTTCAACTAGCATAAACTTGAAAAAACTTCGTTATACTAAGGAAACATCTTGTAAGACGGAATAGCCCCAATTTTTCGGGAAATTCCGTCTATCTGAGTGTTTTAAAATAAATATTTATAATAAATTATCCAACTTAGATACACTGAATTTCATAATTTACCTTGAAAGCCAAGCCAATTGTTAGCCAACTACATGCACGCCATGGGTAAATAGTTTAAATAAACGTCCCAAATTTTCAACCAAAGTTGAACTAGCTCAAAAATATGACGGAATTAGCCACATTGACCTTACGCGAAACATTATTATTTTGTTTATTTTATAAGTTATAAAGCTTTGAAAAGTCATTGTTCATACCACTCGCAAAAACACTTCATACAAAATGGACAACAGCTATGACGTCACAGCTGTCGTTAGACTGTACAGAATGTACCTATGGCGTTTAAGAGGGCGCCGACCGTCCAGTGGCGCCCTCATCACTGTTATTGTGTTTTCTATTAAAGGAAAGTATTTTATTAAAATTGAAGCCGTATAAGTTGTTACGCAACTTAATACACAACGTATATGCTATGTAATATAGCTTTGCAAAGTATAACCATCATCTAATCACTTTAATAGAAAATAGTGGCCGCTGTTTTCTGTTAAAATGATGACGTACCGTTTATACTTTGTAAAGCTATAATGACATAGCATATAAATTGTGTATTAAACGGCGCAACAACTTATATGGGTTCGATTTTGATAAAATACTTTAGTTTAATAGAAAACACAATAACAGCGATGAGGGCGCCACTGGACGGTCGGCACCCTCTTAAACGAAATCTGCAAATACTGATTTTAGACCAAAATCGTAGAAAAAAGCAATACAAAAATTTGATAAGGCTGTCCAAAATCCTAAAATGAGAACTAAAAAACAATAAGTATAAATGTTTCACTAATTTTGACCCTTAATCAAATAAAAATGAATAGTCAAAATGATCTGCTTTCTTCTGTAATATGCTTTTCATTACATTTACTTTCATAATATATCAATTTAAACCTCATTTTGATTTTCATGCAACTTCCCCATTCGAAAGTATGTTCGATAAATTTAAAATAAGAAATGTCATGTCATAACCATAAAGCAACGCCACCTGGATTTACTTCAATAGTGGCTCCACTGGGTCCCATTGGAATTTTGCCCAGTTGCAAGATTTGTATGTAAGACCGTGGACTATTATTTATTCTGTGTCCAAACCTACCTGCGCCTAGCAAGGTTGACACAAGGATAAGTTAACCATTATCTCGAAGTGTGTCTCTTTCACACTAGTGCCATAGAGGAATAAGACCTAGAGAAACCATGCCCTCGGTGGATTACTTATTTAAGAAAAGTGTAAACAGATGTCGCTAGTATGCACATGGTCATTTAATATTTTTCAAATCTATCGATTTCATGTCTGAAAATTTAATGATTCATTTACTTTTAAGGTTTTATGTATGAATAATCATAATTATACGTTCAATGACCTAAAAGCATTCACTTAATAATTTTAAGTAATATACGAAAAATCTGTTTTAGCGCCATCTTACACAATTGTATCGTACTTTTTCGTTTGTGCATTGTGATGTGACTAATTTGACCGATAACAATGGTTTTCATATAAAAGGTCATAGATACCGGATATACATAGTTATAAATATAAATAAATACTTAAATACGTAGGAAACATCTAAGATTTAAAAAAAACATTGTTGCTCAACACGTAAATTATTTTCCCTCACCGGGGATCGAACCCGGAACGCCAGCTTCGGAGGCAGGGTCACTATCAACTAAGCTAACCGCGTCGTCAAAATATCCTATTTTATAAACTTGTAACAGAGCTACGTCTGTATATTGAAGTTTCCTATGGAAAACATTAGTACCCTTAAGGTACGGAACCCTTAAAGAGAAATGTATATTTAATAAAATAAAGTAGGTAGGTAATGTAATAACAATGGCATTTAATCTTGTAAGTTAGTACGGACGGATTTTAAGATAATTGCGCAGATACATACAAACATATCAACGGGCTCTCACCAGCTATGTGACGTCATTCTCGAAGTAATCTCGTCTCTCATTTCATCCCACATTTCGTCTGACAATCATAAATTGACCCGCGCGCTCGTAGGTACCTAGGCATTACGTGGAGTTAGGTATCTATGTCCATGGCCGCTTGCGCTGGTAAATGACCAAGGTCGAAGACACGCATGAACTAGTCATAGCTGGGCACAAGACCGTTAATCCGTAAATCTTAATTAACGAAGTTAAATTGTTAACGGACTCATTAACTTCCGTTAAAACAACTAATGCCCGTTAATCGTTAATTAAGTAAAGTACCTACTGGTTGCCAAAAGGACACCGAGCGTATCTACGGCACCGCGAGCGCAAAACACGCCTGACTAGTAAGTAGGTATGCCTACGCTCGGGTCGGGCTAGCCGGCCGCGGTCATCGCGCGTAGACCCTTCTTTTATACATTTTTCATGTCCTATGTCCTGCCTAAACCTCCACAGTCCATACCATAATTTTTGTTATTAGTAAGTAAATCACTAACATTAACGATATATAAAATGGAATTTTTATCACGTGTTAACGATTAACTTTAACTTCCGTTAAATATTGCGAAATGTAACTCTTTAACGTTTAACGAATTAAAGCTTTTTATTAACGGATTAGCGATTAACGAAGTTAATTATTTCATTAACGGTGCCCAGCCATGCCATAGCTGGCTGGACACATGACCGTTAATCCGTTGATCGTTAATTAACGAAGTTAACATTTCGAGTAACGGATTAACTTTTAAGTTAACTTCTGAAATTGTTAACGGACTCATTAAACTCCGTTAAAACAATTAAAGTCCGTTAAACGTTATTTAGTACCTATTTGCCAAAAGAACACTGCGCGGGTTATGTCAGATAGCTTTTGATTTGAATTTGATCTCTAAATAGATAATAGGTACCTACTATTACAAACTCTAATGCAATAAGTAGGTACTCAATTTTTACTAATGTTTCATGTCCTGCCTAAACTTTCATAGCACAATACCAATATTTTGTATAAGTAAATACCTAACGCAACGGCATACTTCTATAACGAGTTACCAATGAACGATTAACGTTAACTTCCGTTAAATCTTCCGTAATGTAACGCTGTAACGTTTAACGAAGTTAACTTTGTTAGGAACGCAGTAGCGATTAACGAAGTTAACTATTTGATTAACGGTGCCCAGTTTTGAAAATGGCCGCCATTTTTAGGGTTCCGTAGCCAAATGGCAAAAAACGGAACCCTTATAGATTCATCATGTCTGTATGTCTGTCTGTCTGTCTGTCTGTCTGTCTGTCAGTCTGTCTGTCTGTCTGTCTGTCCGTCCGTCCGTCCGTCCGTCCGTCCGTCTGTCCGTCCGTATGTCACAGACACTTTTTTCCGAAACTATAAGAACTATGCTATTGAAACTTGGTAAGTAGATGTATTCTGTGAACCGCATTAAGATTGTCACACAAAAATAGAAGAAAAAAAACAATAAATTTTGGGGGTCCCTCAACTTAGAACTGTAACTCAAAAAATTATTTTTCATAAAACCCATACGTCCCTATTTATGGTAGGTCTTCAAAAATGATATTGAGGTTTCTAAGATCTTTTTTTTTTAAACTGAATAGTTGGCGCGAGAGACACTTCCAAAGTGGTTAAATGTGTGTCCCCCCCCCTGTAACTTCTAAAATAAGAGAATGATAAAACTAAAAAAAAATATGATGTACATTACCATGTAAAGTTCCACCGAAAATTGGTTTGAACGAGATCTAGTAAGTAGTTTTTTTTTAACACCTCTTAAATCACGGAACCCTTCATGGACGAGTCCGACTCGCACTTGGCCGCTTTTTGTAATTCTGAGAACGGAAACGGATTCGTTTTCGGAGGCTACATGAATCCTCAGATATAGATTTTAAGGTGCCGCATGAGTTCGTGCAAAATATCGATGAAGAATGAGAACTTATTAAATTACACTATGTACTTATATTTAAAAAGAATGTATCATATTTTAATATAAATATACCTTAATATGAAAAATTCAAATCATTAAAAAATTGCTTGATCGTCTGAAATACGCATATTAAATATATTAAACCTCTCCGTGGCGTGACGTCAGAAGCGGGGAGCGCACGGTACTTACCTACCGACCTCACGCCATGAAGCTATGGTCGCGTCATGAAATTTTACCTAATTATTTTTATACGGCGCTGCTGGGTATCGTTTTGCGAAATTGCTTATGCTATTCCTAAAATAGCGCCATCTGCGATTCTTTTTCCAAAGATCCATAACCAGAAACAGTTATTCTTTCATGTATTTTCAAAGAAAACTGACAGATGGCGCTGAAATCCTAGAGGCTTTGTAAATAAAGGGTTGCTCCCAGCGCCATCTACAAATACGGGGGTTTGAGGTGGTCACATTTCAATGTATGGAGTTGACCTATCTGGTTATACTTAATTTATGCTAGTGCCGACGAAAGAGATAGGGCCTGTCCACAACTACGGCACGACATCGGGAAAGTGAAACGGCGCGGCGTCGTGTTGTGGCCAGGCCCATAGTCAGACCTAGGGCCGCTAGGTGAACTAGTCTAAGTACATTAGGTAGGTAAACTACATTGTCACAACGACAGCGCCATCTATAGTTTCAAATGGCTTGATTCGATATATGGACCTTTTACAGCGCCATCTAGCGGTCAGCTACAAAAAAATGTTATCTATTCATATCCTAGCAAGCAAGCTATGTAGATAATTAATTCTACACATATTGAGTAGATGCCGCTGTAGTATAAATAAGAAACTTCTTGTAAAGCTTTAATTTATTACTTACCACTTTTTAAATATACACCGAAGACAACAGTCGCCAGGCGCGGTCGCAGCCTGAAATTTTGGGGGGGGTCACTAATAATAAAATATGTCGAGTAAATTAGTCTTTAATTTTAGACTTGATATTTCAATTTGACGTGAACGATTTTGAACCGCGCATGACAGTCGCTGCCTTTTCTCTCCGCCCCCGCACCCCGAATATCCACAAGGCACATAGGTGTGTACGTACATAAAGGCGCTCGTAAACGGGTTAGTTTTAGGGCAGTTTATTGCTGCAATTCGGGCTATCCTCAAATGTTTACATTCAAACTTTTTGACCCGAATAGTGATGTTATATGTAATTTTTTTTGGGGTTAGCCTGAATTGCAGCAATTAATTGTCGAAAAACTAGCCCGTTAAGCCCCTTAAGAAATAATCTAGAAACTTGACTTGGTAACAATCGTTATTAATAATAATAGATTTTCATTTCATCTCGCAGGGGCGGCCTTTGGAGGTGGCGCGCAGGGCGACCGCCCGGGGCCTCGCTCTTGCAAGGGCCTCGCGCACTCGCGAAACAACCCAAGTAGAAAAATATCTGTCCACTGAACAGCTTGAACTTTAACTTTATTTATCCACCGAAGTTATATAGGTATAATAACTTTTTTTTGTTGCTCCATTATTGCACAAAAAGGTTCACCGACACGACGTCTCAAGCGGACGGCACTCGCGCTCGCACTAGCCCCACCAGTCCGAGATATCGTGTCCGTGAGCAGTGTCTATGTGTGCGTTTGTTCGAGCGCACTTGTATGTAGATTGACTTCTGTACCTATCTCTTTTGTGCTGCAGGCCAGCGCCGACGTTGGCGCACGGGCGATGGCACAGCCACAGGAGAAGGCGGGAGCCCGATATCGGGAGACGCTGCTCCGGATACATTATCATGGAAAATTTCCGGCTGTACGTCAGTGGCGCAGCCTGCCTACAAGTCGATTCCTGACGGCTTTACCAAGCTAGAAAGCTACGGATAGCTGTCAGTGAATTCCATGTTACTCTAACTCAATGTCTGACTTGCACGTACAGTTCTAATTCTACCGGCTTCCCTTAGGAAACATTTGACGCTTCGCCACTGCTGTACGTCAATTAAGACTTCCCGGCCCTGCCGCAGGCAATTACTTGGCTATAGTACGTTAGTACTATTATCTATTCTGTGGTTATAGTAACCATAGTAGTTTATGCAACGGTTGCATAATGATAGGCCTTAAAACACTAGTGCGGTTTTCATGAAACGAGCCGATAGGCGAGTTTCATAATAAGATCGCACGTGTGTTTTAAGGCCAAATTATGCAGAGTTGCATACATAACTTTATCTACACACATATTATAAATCCTCCATGATGGGTTCAGAAACAATATTTTCTGGAAACAAGTTATTTGTTGCAATCGAAGCTGCATATTTCCGATATCCGGCGCATTTTCACATCACACACACTCCGAGAAGACTACTTACTATTCATATTTTCAACTAAAATGTAAATTACAAACAACTTTTTCTATTCAATTCAAAAACAATTCTACTTTCGTTCAGCAAAACGCCAACATGGCGATCCTCCGTCAAGACCTTTTTTTTTTAAATCATAGACAAACTGATGAAGTCTCTATTCTCACGTCACTCGAGATCAAATATTGTGCAGTTTATATTAAAAAAACATACTGAATTGACGTTTCGTATCAATAACTGTTTTAATATCTATGGATACTAGAATAGAGACCACTTGAGTTTTGACAGCTGTTCCAAATTTAATCTCTTTTCTTTACTAAAAACGATAAAGAAGTCATGTTATTTCTTTATCGCAGCACTGGTTTTTCCTAATTGGTTGTCAAAATGGTGGTCATTTCCTAAGGTTTTTGATTAACCAATGGAGGTTTTATGATATGGGTGTAGATAAATATTAATATATTTCTGTGGATCGGTAGCTAACGTAAATAAATGCATGTCAAAGAAACAAAAAGATCATATTGACTGTTACTTTTTCTTTTATTAAGGGTTAAAAATAGTCAAAATAAGTAAAAAATTAATTCTTACTTTTCAGAGGGGTTTTGGAGACAGTTTTTTTATTTGTTAAATTATTATTTTATTTTATACTTTTTAGTGCTTAACAACAGCATAATGCTAATTAGTCATCACCATTTACAAAATGCTGCTATCCAGGGTGCAAGGGCATTAATCTTTGAGGAGTTCTCCTGGTTCTTCAAACCCAGTTCTATTTCACCACATGCATTTTCATGGCCATAAATTGCTTCACAACCTTATAAAGAAATTTAATCGCCAACTGTGAAATACTTATCATTGAGGAGTTCCGGTGATCATCTATGGTCTTCATCAACAGTTCCACTTCACCAAATAATGCTTTTGAAACGTAACTGCTTGAGTTATTACAGATAATACTAAACTTGCTATATACATGCATATATCACGCCTGTTTCCCAAAGGCAGAGACCACGGATTTCCACCTGCTACGATCCTGACACACAACTTTCGCTTTCCAAATCGGTTTATAAATGACGGAGTTCTGAAGAAACAAACATAAAAAAAAACATACAACCGAATTGAGAACCTCCTCCTTTTTTTGAAGTCGGTTAATAAATATTGTTTTCTAGTTCTGAATTACTAGTTTTTGACATCCTTATCAAATTTGTCATTTTTGATTTGTACAATATTACCTAAATACAGTACTTTCGGAAATAATAGCAAAAAACATATATTCTGTATACATTACCCAATGTAAAAAGAGCCCTGACAGCAATATAAAATATATAACCGTCAGCGCTCTTTTTACATTGGTCTGGTATACACTCTAACTGCACTGTGACGTCATAGTTCAGGGCCATTTTGTATGGAGCGTTTTTGTGTGTGGTATGAACTACGACTTCAAAGCGTCCAAAAAACGAACTTTAATAATAAATGTAAATCATAATAATCAATACCACCAATATAACCCTAGTAAATTAACGTGTAAATTATACTTAAAATGTCTATTAAAGGATTACCTACTATTCTAATTGGTTGGCTGATGATATTGGTACGTTTACACGGCGCAAACCTAGGAAAGAACGAATGAAATAAATGAAATTTATTTTTGGCGTACTAGTAACATTATTTTTATGTATCGTCGTGATATTACATAAAATATTATCTCTTGAGGATCTAGCGCACTAGTTTTTATCGCGCACATAAATCAGCTGTCACTTTTTAACGAATATGCGGGTGCGAAAGGGACGAATGCTTTATGTGCGCGATAAAAATTTGTGTGCTAATCCCTTTGGGATAATTTTACGATACGTCAATTAGTGTGTTAAGGTAAGCCACATACCTACCTATATAAAGTCGCGACAAAATAGTGTGCTCGAGGGGGTGAGGGCCTAGCACACTATCTTTTATCGCGCACATAAAGCATATGTCCCTATTTTAGTAATTTGCGGGCAAAAAAAGAGATGCTTTATATGCGCGATAAAAGCTAGTGTGCTCGGCCCTCAGTAAATCAGCACGAGGAAGTTGTACAGTCTTTGTCGTACAGGTTGTCGCACCTGTCAAGATATCTATGGTAGATATTCGTAATTTAAATTAAATCAAACTATGTTTTGTTTTGTAAAATAATTGAATGTTTGGCATATATCCTTAGTTGTGGCACCGTACTAGATTATTTATTTGGTACGGTGCTAAGTTGCCTTTATATTTTATATTGTTAACAAAGCGCACCCGCTTTTGCAATAACGAAACGCAACCCAGAAAGCGCGAACGGGGACGAGTTGTGATTTGTCCTTTCTCGATCCTTCCTTGCTAGCGGACGACACAACAAACGTTTTCGTTGTATGCAAAGAGGATATAATTATGTTGTATGTTCGTGGGATTTCGGTGAACACCTAAAGATCATCCGGAGGCTTTTATTTGTGGGATTCCAGCGCCCTAGAAGACTTCCACAGTACAACAGTGTGTGTGCGGCCGAGGACTTCGATAAAGCCAATTGTTCCGTGCGCCAGCAGTGCAGTCACTACTCTGCAAAATCAAGCCACCAACCCAAGTCGGGCAAGCTGCAATAGCCAAGTGTGATGGTAACGTCAAGTCTGGGGACTGTTTAAGAAGATACATGTAGACGCAACCCACCTTGTGCTGAGAACAATGGAAAGGCAGTGGAATCCCTATTGCAACCAATTGCCATAATCTAAAAAAGGTGGTTGAAGGCAGTCGAAGCTCTGAAGGCAAGATTCGCGACGACTTTATTGACTGAGCAAGCGAAGCAGCGTGTTCCAGCTTGGGCAAAAATGCTTTGCTATGTCCATATGTGTGTGTGATTGTCGATTCAGCTCAGAAAAATTGTAGTGCTTTCGCGTTCTTTGTTCTGCGTTCTGTCGCAAAAATACAAATATAATGAATAAAAAATGTAATATATTTATTGTTATATGTCCGGGGGTGGATGTCGATTTGTTCTCCTCTATGGGTCACGTTTCTCAATGAATTTTGTAAAATGTAAGCAGGTTTGAGAGTAACATGGATTTTTTAGTTGATGCAGTTACTAGAAATTTACTTACTATTCTGCACATATGCGTTCTGTCGCAAAAATACAAATAGATATAAATATAATGAATGAAAAATATAATATATTTATTGTTGTATGTCTGGCGGAATTTTAACCTATAAATAAAATACTTGCTCAGAATCAGTGCCAGGGGGCAGGGTTCCTAGGAGGCTGGCAGCATTGCCACTTTGAATTTTAATGCATTCTCCATATGCCACAATCTTGTGTATTTCTTGAAATCATTCAAATTATATCCCTTTTGTCAAGTGAAACACACATGTTGAAAATATGAATATACATTATAAATGCGTTTTTCTTTGACCAGACCTGACTGGTGGTTGTTGGGCTGTCCATTTGTTCCCCTCTAGAGGTCGCATTTTTTCAAGTGATTCTCGTGTAATTTTGTGAGTAGGTTCGATAATTATATAGATTTTCGTTGGTGATTCAGCTTTTCGAATTTTTTCAAAACGGCGCAGATATGGGGGTTTTTGGGATTAACGACTTATTTGAGGTGTTGGTAAACTGACCGCTACCTATGTCGATATATGGGGGTAACAGTTTTCTAACTGCAAAGTTAAGTTTGTTGAGAGATTTACAGCTCACGCGTGGCCACTAGGTATATAATTTGTGCATATATTACGATCCGACTTCCTGATACACAGGTGTTGCTTATATTGAAGAATATAAATATATTTAACTTAAACACAAACAAACAGATCTATAGTATGTATACCAGGAAGGTCCTTAATTGACCAAAAAAGAGATTCCTCTCAGATAATTTTCTACCTCTAGAAAAGATTTAATTTAATAATATTTGAACAATATTTAGAAGTTTTTATGGAGCTTTAACATTTTCAATAAATTAATAAATCATGCGGAGACTGTATTTATTATACTAATTTATTTATAAAAAAATTTTGAATGCATTTTCAAAATAATAGGAAAATGAAAAGGATATTATAATGCCCCATTTATTGATGGCCATACTGGCATGTCATACTAATATGACCAGTAAGAATCGCTTGGTGGTCATATTATTTTTACAAACATCTCTATATGCATATTGTTGGAATCCGTGGTCTTCAATGATGGAGGCTGAACGGCGAGAGATAAAAAATAATAGAGAACACGTTTTTGGTTGTGCACGTCTTTGTATTTCAGTCGGAAGAGAAACAGAGACAGAAACAATGTTGCCATAGTACATTAAGGTCATAGATAATAAAGTACGCCATACAATATAATATTTGTGAAGCCATACATTATCCAACACTTCCCCTTATGGTTCACAAAGCCACAAAATAACACGTGTTAACAAAGTACAATCATAAAAAAAACGACTCTACATTTGACTCTATGTGACTCTACATTTCACCTTATTCGACTCTACACTTGACTCTATGTTTGTGTAAACAGGAATATGCAATTAGACAAATAAGTAAAACATTACATGCACATTCCAATTGAAATGGTCAAATTAAAATAAAATCAAACAATAACACATGCTTAATTAACATTCATGGCTTTAACAAAACATTCATGCTTAACTCTACTTAATGGTTTTGTTAAAACATCTGCAAGCATTCTTTCAGTTTGTAAGTATACCACCTGAATTGAATTATTATTAACAAGATCCTTAACATAATGGTATCTTAAATCGATATGTTTAGTGCGCTTGTGACAATATTCTTTAGCTTGTAATAACTTTTGCGCACTCTGATTATCATTAAACACAGTATACTCTACATATTTACTCTGCTTAGGTATAATTTCTGAAAGCAGGCTCTTAATGAAAGAAATGTCTTTACATACATCACTGATAGCTAAATATTCAGCTTCAGTGCTAGACAGCGCTACACACCTTTGTTTGCGTGACTCCCAATTAATGGTGTCATTACCCAACTGAATCACAAAACCAGTATATGACTTCCTATCTGTCACGTCATTGGCCCAGTCTGCGTCCGTAAAGGCATTTAAAAACCAATTCCTACTTTTATGAAAATATAACGAGTAATGAATTGTACCTGCCAGGTAACGCAGAATACGCTTAGCTGCTAACCAATGAGTTCTATCGAAGCAGTTATTAAACTGGCTAAGCTGACTACATGCATATGATATATCTGGTCGTGTACATACAGACAGATACATCAAGCATCCTAGAAGCTGACGATAGTTGTAAATGTCATCCTGCAAATTAACAATATTTTGAGACTTATGTAATTTACAGTTAACCTCCATTGGTGTGTATACGGCTTTACAATTATCCATATTAAATCGAACAAGTAATTTTCGAATGTATTCACTTTGGTCGAGTTTTAAAACACCTTTAACTCTATCCCTAGTGACATTAATTCCCAGACAGCTTTTAAGAGTTCCTAAATTTTTAACATTAAATTCTCCTTCAAGAACTGAAACCAGCATGTTCTTGTTAGAGCTATCTGGACTGTAAAATAAATAAAAATCATCAACATATAGAGCAATTATTATCAGATCGTCACCAGTATATTTAACATAAACACAAGGTTCACACTTTGACTGAATAAAATTATGCTTACATAGAAGACTGTGTATTTTACAATTCCACATTCGACTTGCCTGTTTAAGGCCATAAATACTTTTCTTTAATAAACAAACCTTGTTAGGATACTTATCACTAAAGCCTGTTGGTTGTTCCATATAAATAACCTCGTTAAGGTCACCATTTAAAAATGCAGTTGCAACGTCTAAGTGATCTATATTTAAATCAAATTGATTAGCAATTGAAAACAGAATTCGCATGGTAGAGTGACGTACGACAGGCGAAAAAGTTTCCTGGAAGTCTACACCCTGACGTTGTGTGAAACCTCTGGCAACCAAACGCGCTTTAAAGCGGTCAAATTTACCTGTGGCATCATATTTAGCTTTATAAACCCACTTGCACTTAACGATATTTTTATGTAGGGGCCTGTCTACAAGCTCCCACACACTGTTAGCAACAAGGGCGTCGTACTCACATTTCATAGCGTCCTGCCATTGCACGCTGCATGATGAATTCATCGCATCCTCATAGGTAAGCGGTTCATCAATGAGAGGATTCTCATGGGCTAAAAGACTCATGTCATAGTCTAAAAATCTCGTAGGTTGTACATTACGGGAAGAGCGACTGGGACGACCAGTGTGCGAAGCAACAGTCACTGGACTAGTTGCGGCTACTCCCCGAGCTGCGGTCTCGCACGGCGAACTCAAGGGATCGACGCCCGCGTCGCCTGCAGACAAAGCAGCGGAGTCGGACTCGTCCTCGCTTCCCGTACAGTACTCCGAACCTGAAAAACAACCAATATTAAATTCATTTTCATTATTATTATCATTATTTATATTCAATTCAATAACATTCATATCACAGTTCTGTTGAATATCACAGTCAAAATTATAATAATTAATCTCTTCGCCGTCAGACTTTGAAGGTTGCAAATTAGGGTTGTAAAACTTATTTTCTATAAATGCTACATTGCGTGAAATAATGACTTTTGTAGGAGATAAGGGATCAGCTAGGCGATAACCCTTAGAAGTGTCACTATACCCGACAAATATATATTCCTTCCCCTTAGCGTCTAGCTTATCACGTTTATGCTCTGGAACAAGCGAAAAAGCAGTGCAGCCAAACACTCTGAGGTGGCTGACGTCAATTTTTGACCCAGACCAACGTTCCTCAGGAATAAGACCGGATAAAGCAGCTGTGGGAGAACGATTTTTTAAATATAAACCTGCCATAACAGCTTCTCCCCAAAAGCGCTTACCAAGGCCCGCATGCTGCAACATGCAACGCACCTTCTCAAAGAGTGTTCTATTTAGACGCTCAGAGATGCCATTTTGCGCTGGAGAATAAGGAACTGTGGTTTGGTGAATAATGCCTTCTTGTTGTAAAAAAACGAGTAAATTTTAAGCTACAATATTCACCACCATTGTCGGATCGCAGGCATTTAATAGGCAAACTAAGCTGCTTTTCAACTAAGGCTTTAAACTGAATAAAATAATCCATTACCTGAGATTTATTTTTCATTAGATATCCAAAACTTTTTCTTGTAAAGTCATCAGTGAAGGTGACCAGGTATCTCGCTCCACCCCAGCTCGCCTCCGGCATAGGCCCACACACGTCACTATGAATCAGGTGCAATGGTTGTGTTGTCTTGCTGAAGCTTGCACTAGGGAAAGATTCGGCCGTAAGCTTCCCCTTAAGACAAGCCTCACACTTGTGTTGAACTTCATTCTGAAAAAAACACACCACACCCATGCATTCTTAACTTATTCATACCTGCAATATTTAAGTGGCCAAGCCGTTGATGCCATATATCCATATTGGAAGAGGCAAAGGCAGCAACATCTGCACTCGGTGACTCCTGCCTTTCTTGCAGGAACAAGGAGTGCATCCTATTGAGTGAGTTACCTTCATCTACACATCCATCTAATTTGTAAATGCCGTTTGAACAAATTGCTTTTACTAAATAATTGCCAGAAGTTTTACATTCCCTATCATATAAAAAACAACCATCTTTATTAAAGTCTACTTTAAAACCATCTTGACATAACTTAGAAACAGACAAAAGATTAGCAGACAAATTGGGGACAAACATAACATTTTTAAAGATTCTAACCTGTTTGTTAATTATAATTCTTAAATCTCCAATACAAGAGCTTCTCAATTGCTGGTCATTCGCCACAGAAATAGTTTGAATATCAGTTTTCTTAATATTTGAAAGAAAATTCTTGTTATTGCACATGTGGTTGGATGAACCACTGTCGATGAAAATCTGCGTTGAACCAGAATAAGCTAAAAACGCAGTAACAGGCCCTTTTTCATTCTTCTTTTGCAGTTTATCCTTTCTTAGTTTAAAGCATTTCGACTTGATGTGGCCAATTTTTCCACAGTAATTGCACGAAATTTGCTTCTTCGTCACAAATGCAGCATCAGAAGTACTACTTGAAGTGCCGTTCTTGCGTTGTGCTTCTTGAAGTAATCTAGTTCGCACCAACTCACTTTGTAACCTTGATGCGATGCACAGAGTTTCTAAATTAGACACCAAAGTGTCATATTCCTGCGGCAGACCGCTGAGAAGAATTTCAGCTATTTCTTGATCTTCAATAATTTTTCCTATGTCAGAAAGTTGATGTACCAGCGACATAACTTTTTCAATATAATCTGACATGCTGTTGAAGTCGGTAAACTCGATGCGGTGTAGCTGTCTAAGCAGTAGAACCCGCCGGTATAAACCGCGGTCTTCAAACACATCCGACAGCTTATTCCACGCCACTCGAGCTGAAGTAGCCTCTCTTACGTATTGGTATAGCCCCGGTTTTATGCTTAAGCACAAGCGAGCTAGCGCACGTTGATCGCGCGCAGCATCTAAAATTGTGATCGGCACATTGTCGTCACGCTCAATCATGTCCCACAAACCTTCAAGTTTCAACAACATTTTCAGGGTGAACTTCCAACTATGGTAGTTGGCAGCGCCCTCGAGCTTGTCCACAGCGCCAGCAGCACCCATCAGCACAGTTGACGAGGTCGACGCCAGCGGCATATTCTGTGACGCCTCCGTTGAAATATTTGCCACGCCGTCGTCAGGCATGTCCGGCGATTATTTATGCGGCAAAAAATTCTTAAACTGTAACAGCAAATGTCTGATGCGGTTAGATGCGGCCTGGGCCCATAACCTGTTGGAATCCGTGGTCTTCAATGATGGAGGCTGAACGGCGAGAGATAAAAAATAATAGAGAACACGTTTTTGGTTGTGCACGTCTTTGTATTTCAGTCGGAAGAGAAACAGAGACAGAAACAATGTTGCCATAGTACATTAAGGTCATAGATAATAAAGTACGCCATACAATATAATATTTGTGAAGCCATACATTATCCAACACATATTTGCTACATACAACATATGTATGAACAATAAAGTGCAATCTGCTCAAAATACAAAATTACGGTTTAATTTAAGTTAACAAAGTTTGTCGATAAAACATCCGACGCTAATCTCATTATGCAAAAGCTCTCTTGAATAATTTTTGACGATGCGGTTAGCCTAGTTGGGAGTGACCCTGCCTCCGAAGCTGGCGTCCCGGGTTTGATCCCCGGTAAGGGCAAATATTTGTGTGATGAGCACGAATGTTTGTTCCTGAGTCTTGGATGTTTCCTTTGTATTTAAGTATTTATTTGTCTATATAAGTATGTATATCGTCGTGTGTAGTACCCATAACACAAGCCTTTAGAGCTTACTTTGGGACTAGATCGATTTGTGTGAAAGATTGTCCCCTGATTTATTATTATTAATAATGAAATGTTCAATCAATCGATACACTCTCGTCGTCTTTCCATATCTATCGCCTAAATCTCAGTGCAGTCCACATTCATGCTCTCACTTCCTTCACTAGTGCATTGAACAATCTCAATAGACAAATTGGACCTTTTAAGGGAAAAAAAGAACTCTTATTTCTTCATTTCTTTGTTTATTTTTGAGTTCCAACTCTACCCGTGTTATCAGTGCAGTGTCTCTCAGAGCTCACACACCATTGTATCGATAAACAGCACAGCCAGAAAGTTACAATAACTAGGTATATATTTTATCACTATGAAACGGGGTTATAATGAACATTCTGATTTTTACTATTAACATTGCGGAAGATGCATGAAAATCAAAATGAGGTTTAAATGATATATTATGAAAGTAAATGTAAACCAGTGGCGAAGCGTCAAATATTTTCTTTTAGGGACTTAGCTAGCCGTAGCTTTCTAGCTTTGTAAAGCCGTCAGGAATCGGCTTGTAGGCAGGCTGCGCCACTAATGTAAACAAAAGTATATTACAGAAAAAAGCAGATCTAACTATTCATTTTTATTATATGAATGGTCAAAATTAGTGAAAAATATATATTGGTTTATATTATAGTTCTGATTTTAGTTTCTTGGACATCGTCATCAAATTTATGTTATGTTTTATTTCTACGATGTTGGTCTAAAAACAGTATTTTCGGAAATAATTGCAGATTTCATTTAAACGACATACATTCTGTACAGTCCAACGAATGCTGTGACGTCATAGTTGTCGTCTATTTTGTATGGAGTGTTTTTGCGAGTGGTATGAACAATGACTTTTCAATGCTTCATGAGTTTCATAACTCATAAAATAATCAACATAATAATGTGTTGCGTACACAGATCGGTTTCTGTTACTCAGCACTTTCCAAAAGAAGATGAAAAAAAATTATGCATCTTCTCTATTAAAATAGGGGAGACCTAGGAGAGTTGTGACAGAGGAGAGTTGTGACAGAGACGATTTCTCCCTACCTATAATAGTTAGCGAGCTGCAAACAACGCTCGTTTGTCGCTTTAGAGACGAGCTACTTGACTCAGTACCTGTCCTGGGTGCACAAGAAGCAGTTGAGGAATTACGACGTCTGCGTGCAAAAAAATGCGAAAAGTAAGTTTTTCTTCAAAATTTTGATTGAATTTATGTCATGTCTTATTACATGTGCGTTGTTGTGTTATTTTTTGCCAATATGTATGGTTATTTAAGTCTCAAAGCGTTGCATTGATCTTTTGTGTTTGCATCGTGTTTAGGAAATATGAATTATTATTCGGACCAAGTCGTAATTTTTATCACCTAGGAGAGTTGTGACAGCCTGTCACAACTCTCCTATTTGACTTCATTTTTCTGCTGGGTTACTTCGACACCTTTTTTATTCATTTGCGATGTCTGTTATTGTGTATGTACATTAGTATATTAAGGTCAAATCTTGCAAGTACAGTCCGCAATAAAACCTTGTCTCAATAAATTCATTTTCGACAAAAAAGTATTTGAGCTTGTAATGTGATGTCGCATACTGGATGACTACTTTTTTCGTTTCAGAATGCCTAAAAACTATACATGAAAGACTGATAAAGGCACTGTTAGTGTCGAAATATACGAACAGGCCTTTGAAGACGTTACATTAAGAGATAAAACTCTAAGAGATGCCACGTCCTCTTACAATCTAAAGTACATGTATTTGAAAAGGTATATTAAGAAGAAAGTGGCTTATCAAGCAAACCCAGTAGGCGAGGCTCCATCTATGGGTTATACTAGTCCGACGATATTTACAGAACAGGAGGAGATAACAAATCTGCTGTGCTTACTGATACACCTACTAAGGACGAAAGAAAGTCGAAGAATGTCAAAAAGCGTGTCTTAAGCGAAGATAAGAAGAAACCTAAAAAAGCCAAGAAGAGTAATAAGAAGTAGAGAGCAGGTGATGACGAAGAAGAGGTAGAAAATAATTGTTTTTGCTTGGTTTTCCTTGAAGCCTATGCAAACAGCAGATCGAATGAGGATTTGGTGCAATGCTTAGAATGCAAAAGCTGGTTACACCTTGAATATACTGGAGGCGAGCTGCAATACATTTGCCATTATTTCCTATTAGATTAGATTAAGATTTTTGAGTGATTATAATATGATTTATCTCAAAGCGATGCCTTAATAACTTATAAAATATAATTACTTTTTATGGGAATGTTATTATGTTGTTTTGTTGGTACTTAATGTACTAAAAGATGATTAAATTACTTTTTGCTAAATAAATAATGTTTCATTTATTTATAATATGTGTAATGTTATTTTTAGTACTCAAATAGTCTAATTAAAAAGCTGTCACAACTTACCTCGGTAGCTGTCACAACTTAACTCGGTGATAGGAGAGTTGTGACAGAGCGAGTAGTCCTCCTTTTTGTTGATTTTCTCGGAAACCGTAATACTTTGATTAATTTTGATGATTGTTTTAGAAAAGGAAAGAATAGTGGTACATTAATTCACATAGGTCATAACTGTGGGATGTTTCTTAAGCGAGATATGCCCCTTAAATTAAAAATTGTCACAACTCTCCTAGGTCTCCCCTACTAAGGTCAATTTATTGCAGTCGGAGTATTTTTTCTTGTACTCTTTAACTAATAATACGCGGGGCCTATTGCTTCCGTTGTTCTTCGTTGTGAGAAGTTTACTGTATTCTTCCATCGAGGCGACACCGTGTTCAGCAATGTCGTTTACAGCCATCATTGGTTGTACTTGCTATAAGTACATATTGTTTGCAGCTGAAGACACAAGTTTGCGCGTTCTCCGCTAAAAAATATCCCTTTGATGTATCGCCTTGTTTCGAAGGAATTCCTCTTGACGCTAAACAGTCTATTGGGATCCTGGGTGTTGACATTTCGAGTGACGTTCAATTCCGTGGCCATCTGGAAGGAAAAGCTAAATTAGCTTCGAAAAAATTGGGAGTGCTCAATAGAGCGGGTCAGTATTTCTCGCCAGCCCATCGCCTACAGCTCTACAAGGCGCAGGTTAGGCCTCGTATGGAATACTGTTCCCATCTCTGGGCTGGAGCGCCCCAATATCAACTCCTTCCATTTGACTGCATACAACGTAGAGCTGCTCGAATTGTTAATGACCGGTCGCTTTCCAATCGGCTTGACCCATTGGCCCTGCGGAGGGATGTTGCATCTCTTTCCATCCTGTACCGCATTTATTATGGGGAGTGTTCCGAGGAATTGTTCGGGTTATTTGCTGCCAAGTTCCACCATCGAACTACTCGCAACAAACTGACCTTTCACCCTCACCACCTAGATCGGTGGCAGTCAACTACCGTACGTTTTTTGCGGCAGTTTTTGCCACGTACGGTAGGAATTTGGAATGAGCTTGCAGCGGCAACGTTCCCGGACCGATACAACCTAGGGATCTTCAAAAAAAGAGCCTACTCCTTTCTCAAAGGGCCGGCAACGCATCCGTGATTCCCCTGGTGTTGCGGGGGTGTCCATGGGTGGCGGTGATTGCTTACCATCAAGCAACCCGCCTGCTCGTTTGCCCCCCTCTTAATATAAAAAAAAGCTCTGTATTCCTATCGTCCTCCCAATTTTCAACGTTTGCTTAGGAACTGGATACGGAGTATTTGAAAAAGCCGGTCAAGTGCGAATCTGACTCACGCACCGAGGGTCCCGTCCTTACGTATGAAATACAGACAGTAGATTGTAGGCACGGAACCCTAAAAATTAAAAAAAATGCTTTTAACAAACGAAATAGTGTAACCATCGAGTGTAATACGACTTTGGAAATATTATAACTTGCTCCGTTAAACTATTAGGGTTCCGTACCTCAAAAGGAAAAAACGGAACCCTTATAGGATCACTCGTGTGTCTGTCTATTTGTCTGTTTGTTTGTCTGTCTGTCTCTCTGTCTGTCCGTCTGTCACAGCCAATTTGCTCCGAAAACACTGGACCGATTGAGTTGAAATTTGGTATACATATGTAAATCGGTAACCGCAACACGGAGGTGTAACGTAAATAAATGAAAACATGGGGGCTAGTTTTGGGGGTAAATTAGAAGAAAAAAAAATAGTTTTGCAAACCTTGGCGTGTGACATATCAAATGAAAGGGCTCGTTGTGAGGATCTTAAATATATTATTTTTATAATTTAAATTCCCCCATTCCTTCCCCCCCCTTATCTCCGAAAGTACTGTGTTTAATATTTCGAAAAAAATACAGAAGATAGTTCTTTACCTATAGATTACAGGAAAACCTATAAGAACTCTATGATATTTTAAGTAACAAAGGAAATTTCATATAATCACGGAAGACTCTCCAGGCGAGTTTAACTCGCACTTGTTTTTTGTGGTCTAACTACTGATTTACAGTTTTCGGACGTTTTGCTTTACTAGTTACATGGCTTCTTGGCCAAATTTCATGTTTCTAGGTCACCGGGAAGTACCCTATATAGATTTTGATTCCCTTGCAATACCCTTGCGAGTATCAGTGGTGAAGCGTCAAATATTGCCTAAGGGAAGCCGGAAAAATTAGAACCGTAATTTATTTATTTATTTATTCGTAAATATATTTACACAGCATTACAGTTGTGACACTAATAGACTGTGAAACTACATTAATTAAATTAAATTATGAAAGAGTAGGTATGTATGTATGTATTCTTTCTAAACAAAACTGTTACTTACACTATTATCATATATATTTTTATTAGACTCTGCTGAACAGATTGACATAACTAGAAATGGTAAACGGCAGTGAGCGAGCGAGAGCGAAGCGAGCGAGCAAATTGGTCGGAGCAGAAGCGACTCGGATAGGTTAGGTTCAGTCGATGTTAGGTCTTTTTTTTGTAACAGCCCAGAAAATCTGGCTTATGCTGCTTGCTCCTACTTATTATTAAAAGTTATGTTTATGAATGAAAACGTTATTAAAAACAGCAGTATGAGTTCAAGTATATTCTTAGTAGTGACATTGTGAATTACGATATAATCGAATTACAATTTTCTGAACACTGTATATTATGAACTCCGTTGGTAGTAGAAATGAAGGAACAAAAAAAATCAGAAGAGTGATGATTATGAGTACAAATCGGTAGTACAAGGAAAAATCTGGTTACGAATTTTCTGCGAGCCAATATCGACCCTTTGAATTTATTAGTTTTGTGCGATATCTGAACCTGACTAGAGAGACTTGGTACCTGCACCAACGAAGTGCCTAATAAAGCCAACATTTAAAAAATCGCGCTTAACATAGTGGCAGCGTTTTGAAGTTTCGACAGTTCATACAATAGACAAAATGGCCGGCCATCGCCAAAGCGTCAACACTCGGCCGCGTCCTGTTCAAACCTGCAGTCACAAAATAGTTGCACTTTTTGGTAATATTACTATACTCTTTGGTTGCACTCGTGACCGCACGTGACGTTTTACTAAAAATCGTAAGTGGATTCTTTTTTATCCGTCCTTAGTGCATAAAATATTGGGATTACATTTGTGGTATTTGATGTACTGCCAATGTCTCCGAATATTACATACAATTGTGTAAATGTTTTCGGCGCAACCTTAAACGTTCCATCTCCAAAATATTCGTTAATACCAGTAATTGTTTTGACTCCTCAAGACAGAACAGTAGTATTACTGATTGGTCAAATCGATACTCTGCTAATAATATATCGTGAAAAGTTGTTGGAACTTCAATATCATTTGTTTGTAAAAAACGGTTTTCTTAACCTGTTGTTTCTTTTTCCGAGCCGAGTATAATGTACATTTTAAACTATCAAACGAAGCAACATTTGAAACAATCTGTAAACCTTTATCAAATGCCGGCTTTATATTTTCTTTGTATGTACAGGCATCGAAGTCACCTAGGTAGATGCTTGTTCTTTCATCTTCTGCCAATACAATTGCTATTTCATTTTTTGCAATGTCTGGCACACATTCCACATTATGTTGATTTGATTTTACCATAAGGTCATCATTCTGTAACAGTCGAATATTGAAGAGGGGGGCTCGGTGTCAAAGCACGTCCGTACATAATGCAAATCGGATTTTTAAACCTATACTATTAGTCCGGGAGCCCTCGAATGTTTTTATCAGTTATTAATAACAAGGTAAATCTTCGATCGACGAGACGCTTGGACGTCATAGATCAGTTTTGAACTGATTGTCGTTTTCTTTTACTTCGAACTATAGAGTCGACTGACATGATTCGCATCGTATCACTCTTTTAATTCAGTAGTTCAGTTTAGTTCAATGTGTCAACGGATCAGTTTCTGATTGTCGTTTTTCCTTCAATTAGAACTATGGAGTCGGCTGAAATTATTCGCATCGCAACTATTTATATCTTCTAGGAGTTAGTTCGGGTGTGATCCGATGTGTGATTTTATTCGAGACTGTATCAGAACATGACCATCCTATTCTGATCCTCGTACAAACAATTTGTAATTAATGGTAATTCCGATTGTGTACCTATAAATAAATAATAATATGTCATGTCTAGGGAACCCTCCTCTGCTGCACTGGGAGTGAAGAAATAGCATAAAATGCGTGCAGATGCGTATCATTCTGGCATGTCGTAAAAGTCGACTAAGGGACGGGTCCTCTCCAACATGGTGGACTATCTGTATGGGCGATGGGCTGATCACCTGTCACCATACGGTTCATCATACCATCTTAGGACTAATTAATCGAACGTGGCCACAAGTAGTCTTGTGGCTCTGCCCACCCCATTAGGGATTTCGGGCGTGATGTGTATGTTATGTATGTATGAATGTCATGTGGTATCAAAATATTTGTAATCGGAGGTCAAGTACGCTGGTTATTTTAAGTTGTCAAGAGCATGATAGACCAACATATTTTGAGCTTCGATTACGAACAGTTGCTAAGAGGCCAGAGGTCAAATTATAATGGATTTTTAATATTCTTGTAGTGTTCTTGTAGGACTAGCGATACATACCTATTTTTTGGTAGGACGCTGTTCGGTTTCGGCAAAGAATGCATCAACTAATGTTGTGTTATCTTTGTCCTCCGGTTATTAATGAAACAAGTGCTGCCGTAGAGTCGACAACTTCCAAGCGTCGGACTGAGAAATCGTACCACTTCATTTGTAGGACTATATGGCCATTCCATTATAATAATATTTACAAAGCTGCATACAAAAAATCTGCTAGTTATTAATATTTTTTATGGCCTCGTTATTTCGACATGTTAGGAGTGGAGTACGCTCAAAAAAAACATCCATTTTGTAGGAAAATTGTTTTTCCGAGTATACAATATAATAATCTTGACATTTCAATAAAAAACTTATTGTTAGTCAGACAATTTTGACATCCCACCAAATCGACAGGTTTTGCAGCTGCGCACTTAATTAGCTACCTCTATCGAGAATTTTCACAGAGAAAAACTTGGGCGTCTCGTCGATCGGAACCCACTGACGAAGTGACCCACTGACCTTGTTATTCATCAATGAAAATTGACATACGGGGGCTCCAGGACCATATATCATATAATATACTAAACTGGGGCGCTGTATCATCACGGACAGGACTATTGATGTCAGCATGTGGTGTGATTCTCTTATGGTGCGTTCACATTTGACGAATGAACCGCTCGCGCGAAGCGCGCGCGCAAACAGATACAATAATAATACACGTGTGCTGCGCGAGCGACCGGCGCCGTTCCCAGGAACATTGGGCATATTCCCGGGAACATCGGGCATTTAAGTTTACTGTGGAGCTCTGTATTTTTATTTTTTATTACCTACATTGTAAAGGATTCAGCTGGTTATCATTCATTAAACGATTTATTAAATAAAATCATATGGTTATATATCATTATTTTTTAAATTCCCCTATATTTGAGTTCATTGAGAACATTCCTTGCTTATTACGTTTATCCACCCTTAAACAGCCACCCTAAGGTGGATAATCGGAAACGCGTGTCCGTCTATTCACCCTGAACGGGGTGGATAATCGGAATTTACATAAGTAATATATTTCTTCCGATTTGTCGAAGTTCTCTGCTATTACGCTAAATGCAACAAAGAAACTTAAAAAACGGTTGCAAATTTACATTAAAAGAGAACACAGAACACAGCTTTCTGTGTTCTGTGGAGCTGTCCATATGGCTGAACGGATCTTCATGAAACGTCGTATATAGTTAGACCTTAGCTGCTGGAAAAGGACATAGGGTAATTTTTATCCCGGCCGATAAATGCCAAAGTAACTTTGTTTGTTACGTTTTCACGCCTAAACCACTGAACCAATTTTGATGAGTTTTGGTAGGTATAGAGATAGAGCTGTTTGTTACGTTTTCACGCCTAAATCGCTGAGCCAATTTTGATGAGTTTTGGTATAGAGATAGATTGGACATTGGAGAAGCACATAGGTTACTTAAATTATTATTCTACGCAGACAAAGTCGCGGGCACCAGCTATAATTATTATATAATTCTTCTGTATGTGTCTTTGTCATCTACCTCCTTTTAAATGGCTGGACCCATTTGGATGAAATGTTGTGTATATTTAAATGGATTCTTGGATTGTTTGAAAAAAAAAAAACAATTGGACCCGGTAGATGGCGCTGCTGTCGGTTTTCCACCAAATTTGATTTGCTGAATCCTATGAATGGGGTCTACGTGAGAGAGAGAGAGAGGAGTGATATGGGTCGGCTGCCCGTCGACCGGCGTCACTCCGTATAGGGTGACTCACCGGAAGAGGAGAGGGAGAGAGGGAGCGAGAGAGAGAGAGAGAGAGAGCTCCGGTGCCCGGCACGAACCTAACACACAATTAGACCCGATAGGTGGCGCTGCTGCCGGTACGACACCAAATTTGATTTATTTGGCGCTGCTTTTCCGGGCAGGACGACGTCTGCCGGGTCCGCTTGTTAAATACTAAGTACCAAGCAGCCGGTTTCGGTATTTTACAAGGTTTATTATGGAGAGTGTGCCCCAGTGGCGAAACGTCAAACATTTCCTAAGGGAAACCGGAAGAATTACAACCGTATGTGCCAGTCTGACATTTAGTTAGAGTAACATGAACTTCACTGACAGCTAGCCGTAGCTTTCTAGCTTTGTAAAGCCGTCAGGAATCGGCTTGTAGGCAGGCTTCGCCACTGGTGCGCCCAGCGGCCCTAACATGCATGGCACATGTGTGAGAGAGACGCACTTAGAGATAAGACGGTCTATCTTATCTTTGTGCCATGCATGTTAGGGCAGCTGAAACTACACGACCTCATCCCACCCTCCACTTTCTTCCACCGGTCTTCCCGTCGCCGGGAGGGCTTCCATCCACATGTGGTTCAATTTCAAGTGGTTCGCACGAAGCCGTTTGCTCCGTCATTCATTATTCGTACAGCCAGGGAGTGGAACGCTCTCCCTGCGTCTGTATTCCCGGAACCGTATAACCTTGGTGTCTTCAAGGCAAGAGTGAATAGGCATTTTCTGGGTAAGCATGTACCACCTTCGACCTCGTCGTCACTTAACATCAGGTGAGACTGAGATCAAACGCAAACCCATTTTTGATAAAAAAAAACCCAGGTGAATTTACGGCGATCGCCCACAAGTTATTATTGCAGCGACGCAATCGCCTCTTATCGCTGCCACTTACACGACAGTAAATGTGACAACGATACGAAACGCATGACTGCATCGCAGCATTTTTTTTTATATGCCCTAAAAGTTAGTAAGCTAGGCCAGATGGAGAAACTCCTTAACCTTATGAACGCCACGGCTCGATGCGAGAAAGCGTGCCCCGGACGCTGAGTGACGGCTGTAGCCGACAAAATGCATGGAAAACGGCATGCCGTGGCGTCAGGGGCACGGAAAATTTGATGTCGGCTACAGCCGACTGCGGCGTTCAAAAGGTTAACGTCTTCGTGACGGATAATAATTCGCTCCCCTAAGGCTGATTTTTATAGAAGTCTAACAGACCAAATGCCAGATCAAATTAGTAAATCAGTACAATTTTTGACATTTGTCAAACGATCTTTATAAAACCCAGTTCTACGGAAACGACGGATATATCCGTGTAATCTTACAAACCGTTTTCGTAACAACCAATTATCGCTCGCTCCCATTTACTTGTATCGGCGTCAAGTAGTATTTCCGTTTTCGATAACGAGACCGTTTCATAAACTCGTGGTAATGGTACTGATGGTAACTGAGCCCTTACCATGAGTTTGCGCAAACCGTTCTCGCTATCGAAATCTCCCGATCGGCTTGTACGCATAATACAAGACTTCCTCTCTGATCGGAGCTTTCGCTATAAAGTGGAAGGTTCATTCTCTTCCCCACGCCCACTGAGAGCTGGAGTACCTCAAGGCTCTGTCCTCTCCCCAATCCTCTTCTCACTCTTCACCAACGACATCCCACGAGTGAATAATGTTCATTATGCCCTCTTTGCCGACGACACGGCCATTTACGCAACTTCTATTTTCCCTTCTGCCTTAGTCAAACGCCTTCAGGGTGCAATCGATGAGTTAGGGCGCTGGTTCAGACTATGGAGGATCGAAGTCAATCCGGAAAAGAGTACGGCTGTGCTCTTTTCCAGGAAACTAGTTCCTAACGTATTCCTCAGGAATACTGCACCAATCAGTCTGTACGGTAGTGCCATTCCCTGGGCTACCGAGGCAAAATACTTAGGTGTCACTCTCGATAGGAAATTGACGTTCAGTCGTCATATATCAGTTGTTCGCAACCGAGCAGCCTTCATATTAGGAAGGCTCCACCCGATGCTCAACAAGAATAGTAAATTGTCTCTTAGAAATAAGTTGACTATTTACAAGACTTGTGTGCGTCCTATCTTCACCTACGCAAGCGTTGTCTTTGCGCACGCATCTCCGACCCAATTGGTCAGCCTACAGCGGCTCCAAAATATATTCTTGCGCAGAGCCACGGGTGCTCCCTGGTTCATGCGTAATAGGGACCTTCATAGTGATACGGCCTTACCGACCGTAGCACAGTATATGAAGGATTTGTCGAGGAGATATTTCGATAATGCACCACATCACCCGAACCCGCTGTTCAGGGATGCGGTGGATTACACTCCTCTCGCCAACGTCCTTCCCAGGCGTAGGCGTCCTCGTCACGTGTTGTCGGACCCAGATGACATGATTACGGCCAGTCTTGCGGCCAGTTCGATAGACTCTAGCCCACCTGTAGTGCAGGGCTCCGACGACACTAGCTCAGCTCCTTACACACCACACCGTCCCCTCCGGAGGAGGCGTGCACGTCCCCACACCTCCACACGTGGTCGGCCACATTTCTTCAATCGCTACCGGCATGTACCAGGTAGATTCTCACCTATCAGACACACCTGACTGAGTTTCTTGGTGCTTCTTCTCAGTCAGATTTAACGTAGCCTTTCCGAAGCACTGTAGCACAAAAATCCGATTGTTTATATCCCCGCTTAACGTCCTAAGTCCGAGGTCGGCTCAATAGGAGCACCCTTAGGCATGTTAAGTAAAACCCCCCTTGTTGAGCGCCATTCAGGCTGCTCGCATCTTTCCGGTGAAGTTGTCGAAGTCGTCAGAGACTAACAGCGTATGTCCATTCTAAAAAAAAAAAAAAAAAAAAAAAAAAAAAAAAAAAAAAAAAAAAAAAAAAAATCGAAATCTATCGGAAATGCTCGGACTTTATTATTATACAAGTAAAAGGGACCGAGCGGTAGTTTACGCTAGCGAGAGCGGTTTGCGCAACTCATGGTAATGGTTACTGATCACCCCCGCCATAGTATAAAGAGGGGGGAAGTAAGTTATCTTCATAAAAACGCACCGCGCGCGGCTTGTATGTGTGCGCCAAAGTATCTATGCGTCGCCGCACGCACACTTAAGCGAAATCTCGACCCGTTTCTCAGTGCGCCAGTCGGGGCTAACACCGCACGAGGTTCGCGCGTCACAGCTTTTCGGCACCGCTAAATGAATGTGTGATAACCGCAGGAGAACGTATTGCTGTGTGTTTGGGTGTCTTCATAATTCAGAGATTCCAGAATTGTCTCTGTTCAGATTACCTATTGAACAGAGACAACCCTGAGACAGTAGGCAATTATATCGCGGATTGGGCCGGAGATAGCCTACTTCCCCTCTTTATACTATGCCCCTGCCAACGAAAACCAACAACCCCAAAGGAGTCATGAAGCCGTTGATGTGGCGTTGAAAGTGTTAACTTATTAGTGTTAATAAAAAAGGAGTGTCAAGTTCTTACATTAATTTATTGCAGACACAAACGTTTCAGTTCAGTGACCCCGCCGAACTGAGTTTTGGTGTACGACCCACGTTATAATACATACCTATATTATTTACAAATATTAAACTATTATTAATTTTAACTAACATAAAATAAATAACCAATTTTCCTAAAAACCGAGTACAGAGCGAGTTACAGCTAAATGCTTAATTAAATTTATAATTAATAAAAAAAAAAAACAAAACATGTAACGTTTTATGTAGTTAAAAATTATACGAGATCATTTTTTACATGAAAAAAAATTAAAGAATACGGTATCGGATGAACACAGCTGGTGTGATTCCATTTCATAAGTTGACTCATAGGTTGAATGAATAAGGCTCGGAGTACAAGCACCCGGAATCCCACGGACCCGCTAAAAACAGGCCCGGATTCCATCCGTCGCTCAAGCAATCATACGAATTGTCCTGCGTCTACATACGACCGGCAACCGGATCATACTCGTGTCGCTCCGGGCACCCGGTCCGGTATTTTTCGGCACAGCAGTTCAATAACGTATGTCAAGTCGATTCATCCTTACTTGTCTTATTTGGTAAACAAGTTTATAACCTCAAAATGTAATTTTCTTGGGTGAAACTGCTATTTTATCATAAGTAAAGCAATCCTAAGTGAAAAATTGGCAAAGTGATGTCCAAAATATTATCACCGATTGCTTTATTTACGCAGAAAAAGCTGTTTTAAACAATAAAGGTGCATTTTGAGGTTACAAACTTGTATAGCAAATAAGACAAGTAAGGACGAATCGACTTTAGTTGACCACACGAAACCGAAAACATTATTGTTAGCGGCCGACTGAGTAAATTTCTCTCAGAGTTCAAACGGAGCGCGAGTATTTTTCTCGGACCGGAGAGATTCCGCGCTCTTGTAGTCCGAGTCTTAAAGTGAATCATTTAAGGTTTAATAGTCAGTGGGATTTAACACGTATTCTAGATTGACAAAGTACATTTTAGACTTTATTGTTAAGCAATAAGGACTCAAAACCATGCTAGATAACAACTTAGTTCTGTTATGATGCGGCTGCACCTGTGGGATTCCCGCAGATGTGGCACCGGCATTAAGAATATAGTTTCAAAGATTAATACCTTAACAATCAGTTGAATAAAAATAAAAATATTTTTTTTTGTTTATGACGATTTTCGTTTTTTTATCGTCAATTTCTTGTGGCTTTTTAATTAAAATAAGATAGCTCATAGAACAACACATTATTTTGACCGACGCCTGATTTCTTGTTCATTTTTTTCACTTTAACCAATTCAAAATTAGAGGGACAGAAACACTATAGATTACAGAAAATCTTCAGAATCATATTGATTTACAGCGTTCAATTTTGAACCTTAACAACTAATAAATATTGGTATATAATAATTAACAACAGCTCTTTTTCTACATGTCTTTAATTAGCCAGTTTTTTTTATAATTTAAGGAGCCAGTATTTCTTTGTTTTCTCGAAAGCTCATTTAGACAAAGTTGTTCATTCTACTCGCAGTGACGTCATACAAGCGAGCCAGCTAGAACAAGAGCATCACCAGTATGACGTCACTGCGACGATAAACGAACAACTTTTGGAAAGTTATCTTTCTATATCAAAATATGAGCTTTCGTTAAAATAAAAAAATAGGGGTCGCTTAAAATTGTTTGTGTAACTAGCTCAAAGCTAGACATGTGGAAAAAAATGTTGGAATTATTAAGTCTAAAGTTCAATAGTTCGATTCGTTGAACACAATGATATGAGACAATAGATGGGCAAATCTTCTATGTGCAATTTCTGGCTGAAACAGCCTAAATAAAGCAAACCTAGGCTTAAAATTGGCAAAGTGACGTCTAAAATATTGTCTCCAGTTCCTTTATTTGCATGGAAACTGCTGTTTAAGCCAAAAAAGGTGATGAATCCACTGTAGTCATCTTTTATACTAAGCCCAAGAAAATATTCGGCCATGGTCTAACAAGACAGGCCTGCGAAAATCTTTGAGAAATTCAACACAACAAAAACAAAAGAACTTCCCTAAGTCTACTTTTTTAGGCAAAGAGGCAAATGTAATCGTCGCGGATATGAAGTACAGTCGAGGGCAAAAATATCTAAGCGCTCTTACGCCCTTAACAATAAAGTCGTGTTCACATATGTTTGACCATTTTGTCCGCGACGATAAAATTTGCCTCTGCCTAAAAAAATAGACTTAGGGAAGTTCTTTTGTAGTTAATACGAATGAAATATATATATACGTTTTTACATACCCTCCTGTATATTACTTTTACCATTCGGTGAGTGATGACGCCGGTAGAATATTCGTAGGTATTTCTCTCATTTGCGCAGGCGTCTTCTTAGGCCATGGTCCAATCCAGATTACATTTCCATAAGTTTTCCATCAGTGAGCGAAAAATGCATGTTATTCTGACAAAATCATTAAGCTTCTCAACATATTGTATGCATATTTGAAAACGAATATGAAATTACCAAATTACTAGAATTTGACTTTGAGGTGACGCAAAGAACTTTATCCCTTACGCAAACTCTTATTCGAACAAATTCGTGAATGTTATGACTGCGTATATTTTATCTCGTTCTAGTACGTACGAGTGAGTGAGATGCCATATAAAATGGCAACGTAACTTCCACCATTATTTAAAATGGATGCCCGAAATCATTTGAATAAGAGCCTGCGCAAGACCTTATGAAATAAATAAGTAAATTATAACAAAACTAATATAATATTTATAGCAAAATCAACTAAACGTAACGCAATATTTTGTGCTCCGTCTGAATATGAAAGACTATTTGGGTGAGTTTCGGATAAGCGCGATTATAAACTATATCAATAAAAATGAAATACAAAACGAATATATAGTAATGACATCTGGCGACGGTATCCCAGAAACTTTGGATCGTCATAGACAAGCAGAGAACAATACAGTTAAACAAATTAAAAAACCGGCGGTTTCATGAAACCACAGACCATATTATATCTAGACCATAGACACAGCTCCGCTAACTTTTACTAGCAAATAAAGTTGCCAAACTTGGGGGGTGCGGCGCATATTTTTAACTCTTGTTTTTATTTGTTGATTTTTAAATAATTTATATTTACCGAATAATTGATTCATTTTGTTTAAAAATATTTATTCAATAGTTTTCGGTGGATTTTATGTGTCCAGCGATTTATAATTACTTAAAAAAAATTGATTACTTGATTAGTGGTAACGTGAATGTGTAAATGTTTTTGTTCACTTCATGGTTTTTTTTTTTGTTTTACAGTTAAGTTAAAATATGTAAAAAAAATAGAAAGACACGACTTAAGTAATTCATTTTTAAGCCAGTATAATAAACATAACAAATAAAAATAAACTATTAATCATAAAATCGGTCTGTGTGTCTGTCCGTCTGTCACAGCCAATTTGCTCCGAAACTACTGGACCGATTGAGTTGGAATTTGGTATACATATGTAAGTCAGTGACCGCAACACGGACATACAACGTAAATAAATGAATTTTTAACATCGGGCCCACTTTTGGGGAGTTGTGAGGATCTTAAATATATATATTTTTTAGAATTTTAAGATAAATAGTTTGGAAGTCCATTTTATTTTAAAGATTCGGCCATCTAGGAGAAATTGGCTACTTGATCATAGTAACAACCATTAATACATTTCTGTGGAGCGGGTAGCTTCACCCTTAATAGATTATAGAACAGATTTAATATAAAAATAAACCATGATTGTTTAGAATTTAACAACTTAAAAACTTACATTGTTACTTTTGTCTCACGTGAATTTAATCACTTGTCACGGCGTATGACGTTTGCATAGGTCGGTTGCGTTCCGAATCACGCTGCCCACCGTTGTGATTACCGTGAGCATTATTCGGACCGCACCCTCATACACACTGCTTTTCTTTGACGTTTACGACCGGGTTTAGTAAGTTGAAGTAAAAAATACATTACGAAAATATTTTTAGATAATCTAAAATGAGCTAATAGGCCGCCAAAAATACCGAACTCTACTAAAAACATAGCTATATCTGTTTTCACCACGCTTATCCGATCTCAAAGTTAGGCGCGTTTCCAGAGTTGTGATAAAACCCACCAATCAGTGAACAAGGCGACGTTCATTTGTCTAGAACCAAGCAAAACTATTGGCGGTTTTTTTCTGGCTCACCAATCAGCAATAGCTCTGGCAACGCAGCCTTACACAAACGACTAACTCCAGTCGCGTACGTAGTTAACTAAATGTAAACAAACTAACCCACGTGACCCAGCTAACCGGCCAGAGATCCAGCAGAGGCGAAGCGTGAGGGTAAGCCGGTGTGTCATTTCTTGTTCTAAACATTATATTATTACTCATTAAATTTTGTATTTACATAAAAAAATATGTAATATGTAATTTTTATGTTAATACAAGAAGTAATTAATTATAATAATAATGTTTGAGTTAAGAAATGATGTACCGGCTTACCCTCTCGCTTCGTCTCTGCAATCCAGTTAATCTTTTATTTAGTTTCACCTGTCCCGGGGTGTCTCTAATCTACTGGTGTCTGTCTGTAATCAAATCTTGCAAGTTACATTTGACCCACTTCCCGGCAGGCACGGTCCGAAGGGTCACATAGGACATGACCCCCCCCCCCCCCCCCCAAAAATCGTACACGTCAAAAATCAAAAAAACAAAATAAAAGAGTCTAATCTAAAAGCAAAGTCTAATTTACTCGACATAATATTTTATTATTGGTGACCCCCACCAAAATTTCAGGCTGCGACCGCGCCCGCTTCCCGGTGGCCGATTGGGCTGAAATTTGGTATGCCTACGTGCCAAGGAGCTGGTCTGATGATGCAGTCGGAAGGTGGCCATAGGAACTCCTCACATGATATAACCCCGTCATGTATGGGCTCGTTTGATTATGTTGGCAACTTATATCGCTCCATGAAAATAAAATATTCAATAGTGAAATGGCAAAAAAGCTTACCTTGCTTTTTTTATATTTTTAACAAAAAATGTTTTTATCTATGGTATGTCTCGATTGGCTTTTTATAAGCTGTGGTATACCTTGATTGGATGGTTAGCTGAGTCATGGAGGTTAGTTTGTTTACATTTAGTTAAGAACCTAGACGAATGTAGTATAAGTATATAAATAAACGTTAGTACAAGCGGGGTACTTATACCGAAATGCCCTTGATTCGACTAAACATATCCTATGACACAATTCGCCGCACGACAAGGGTTTGTGACACAAATACGCACTAGATGTCGCCACCAAACAAACAGGGAATAAAAAAATAGAAAAATTGTCGCATATTAGTACTTTATATCTATAATTAATCACAAACAAAAAAAGTGACATATAGAACTGGCAAGAAATGTAATTGTCTATTAAAATATCCTTCCCATTTTTCTACAATTGCCATATAATGACTAATAATTTAAGAACTGCACACGAAAATCTATTTAAGTGGCGACACGTAGTTGTTTTTACACGTAACAAAGACCCTCACTAGAAATCCATTAATCTATATTGGAATGAATATAATAACACCCATAGATTCTAGTACTCCCCAAATGGACCCCTGTGGGTACTGCCCAGCCCTTATCACTATGACTCACCTGTGCCCAACAGTGGGACGTTTATACGCTGATGATGATGTTTCTATTAAGTTTCGTAGCATAAGCCATTCCGTATTAGATCGGAAATATTCTACACAGAAATCTGGCGACAAAATTAATTTATGTCAAACTCGATTTTATCGTTTTTATTACTTCTGTTTGGACATCAAATGAATCAGACTGGCTTGTGCTTCGAAACAACAATATACTTAAACTAGAAAATAAAATTCGAGTTATAATTTTAAAGTACAAGCTATTTTGGTTAACTCGAAGGCGCGGTGGTAGTACAACGGCCATCTGTGCTGGTGGTCGCTGGTTTGAGCCCCGCTTGAGTACTTGATTCATGGATGTATATTATCTATTGTATATAGATGTGTATATGTATCTATATTCGTATCGGTTCGTAATACCCATAGCAAAGGGAAATCCTAGTTTGGGTCTAGATAAATGTGTGTTAGTGTAGATATTATTATTATAATATCAGCTATAATGTTAGCTAGCCTCCGCTGATTTCAAACCCATTCATTCGCTCGGGCTTTACTGGCACGACGTTCATAACTGCCGTACCGCCCGTGTTACACCATGTTACTCATCACGATGAAAATATATTTTTAATAATTTTAAAATAAAGCGTCCTATTTAAATAGCAAAGTTTCTAAATGGTGGCGTCGGCTGGGCAGCTATAAAATATTTAAAAAAATACAAAACCGCCCGTGGCTCGTATTTTAACCGTACGATCCGTTTTTTGGCATATAATCGATGAAAATTTGTTGATCTCGAATTTCATTTTCTAGTATAGTGGCAGAATTTGCCCGATTCACATACATTTCTATTAGAAAAATGGCCATAAGTATTCACCGTCGTATTTTATTTAACATGAGCAAAGTCGTGCGGCGATCTTTATTCGTTTTGTAAGTAAAATGCTTCTCTGTCCCATTTACACTTGGTCCTGTATTTACATTTTAATTGTGATTATTATTTAACTAGATATTTACAAATCGGTGTGGACGCCTTACAATCAATATTAAGATAAGTACAAATTAAATTATGGTTTCTAAGATAACACTCAAACTGCTCGAATTGCAGTGTTTCAAAGTCAGTTCGTTTAAATAGTGTAAAAGAAGCCGCTTAGGAATCAAAGATCCAGTATCATATTATCATTACATTGAATTTAGGCGTTAAACACTCTATTTGAGCGAACGGACTCCACTCGAATTATAGAGTTAGGCCGATCGCACGCGACGTTATCGCAACACGACACTAACCCACCAATCAGATCACACACGGCGACATTCCGTGCAGACGACGCGCGTTCTGTATCGCTGTCACTTTTACACTCCAGTAAATAGGGACAAAGATTGAGACAGAATAAGATGGCAAGAGGAACTGGACCTTACAGAGAAGATTAGGTACGTGGGTCTTTATAGAGAACTGTGGAGAAGTCGGCGGGAGGGCATCGCCCAGCAATGGAATAGCCAAGGCTAGTTAAGGGATAGATACGGTATAGGATCATGGAGTCTAATTAGCAACTCGTATATATCGCAACTCGTCTATATCGCATTTGGTCTAAATATCTGCTGGTCTACAATTTTTTTTGAGTAGCTACTGGCTTAAGAAGCTATTTTGACTAGGTACGACACGTTTTTTGTATCCGTTCGACGTCGTCGGTTCGATAAATATTTATTTTATTCTGTTTTCTATTATTTGTTGTCATAGCGGCAACAGAAATACATCATCTGTGCAAATTTCAACTGTCTAACTATCACGGTTCATGCGATACAGCCTGGTGACAGACGGACGACCAGTTGCTACTCAAAAAAAAATGTAGACCGGTTGCTTTTTAGACCAAATGCGACATAGACGAGTTGCGATATATACGAGTTGCTAATTAGACCCATCCTATCCCATAGATACAAGACGCGCGTCGACGGCGCGCGAAATTCCCCATGACCAAGGTAATCAACTGAAATAAAATTTCAAAATGGCGTCCACAGCCGGCAATCTACGCCTCACTCGCCACCGGCTCCCGAGCGTGGTGTATTTTCACATGTTTATTATGATTAGACTTGTTGCTCGACATCTTCCCGCATATATTGCAGGAGAACGGACGCGCCCCGCTGTGAACCTTCATGTGTTCCGACAGATAATAACTCCTATGGAACGATTTACCACACTCCGGAACTTTGCATACATACTTCTTCGCCATCTCGTGCTCCCTCACGTGGCGTTGGCAGTTGTATTTCCTTATAAACTTGCACCCGCAGTAATTACACGTGTAAGGTCTTACCGATTTGTGGGAGTTCATGTGTGATATGTATTCAGTTTGTCGTATGAAGGCGCCTTTGCAGAGGTTGCATTTGTAGGGTTTCGCTGACCGCGACATGTGCGTCCAGCGATGGAGTTTGAGGTTCCATTTGGTGGTGAACGCTTTGTTGCAGATGATGCAGAGGTAGGGGCGCTTCCCGCTGTGCGTCAGGAGGTGGGCGCGGAGGTTTGTTCGGAGGTACACCTGGAATACAATTTTTTTTATTATCTTCGTCTCTATTTTCTCGGCCCTATATCTATTCCAAGTGTTTGTTCGCTTTTACAGATGACAAGACGAACAAATTTCTGCTATGCCCCAAGGTTTGAATGGTAGAGAATTCCTCAAGGCATTAAGCCAACCTTGTACTCTAAGGTTTTAACTGTGAAATAAAGATGAAATAAAGAAACTAAGGGTTATTTAAACACGAGTGGGTATTGTAGAGCAGGCTAGCTAGAACGGCGCTTTAGAAGCAATACGAATTCAAATATTAGAAGACAGGCGGTTGTCATGATATATAAGAAGATTCTTGGTCTAGCGCTCGAAGTGTGAACATATAAATATTTTAATAAATCTATTTCAGAAGGCCTACCATCTTTGTTTAACCCCTGTTACAGTATTTATGAAACGAACGAACGTTGTATTTCCATAATTGGTTGGAACAAAATTGGTTTAAAATCAATTTCGCTTGTCAGGCTTAACACATTCAGTGCCGAAAACCCGATATCGGGTTTTCTATTATAATAATAATAATAAGTCAGGGGAAAATCTTTTACACAAATCGATCTTGTCCCAAAGTAAGCTCTAAAGGCTTGTGTTATGGGTACTACACGACGATATACATACTTATATAGAGAAATAAATACTTAAATACATAGGAAACATCCAAGACTCGGGAACAAACATTCGTGCTCATCACACAAATATTTGCCCTTACCGGGGATCGAACCCGGGACGCTAGCTTCGGAAGCAGGGTCACTACCAACTAGGCTAACCGCGTCGACACTTATTTGTCGCCACGCCAAACGACTCGCTGCTCGGGTTCTTGCTATAGCAATTTTGTATGGAGGCAATTCTGCGGCGTCTGGGATGGGACTTGATTTGGCAGTGAAAGTGTTAAAACTTCTTGATATTTTTATTATTTGCTGCGCAAATTTTCACAGAACACATGTTCTGTGGAAATTCCAACATTGTAGCTGTCACCGTTGTCGAGCTAGACAGACTCTCTGACAGACGCACAGTGTGTTTTTTTGCCCTAAAAAATTCGCATGCCCTTTTTATTGCATAGTTCGACAAAGCTCTTCATTAATATATAATAATGGTCTATATCTTGCCTAATGAAACTTGGCATGCTGTTAGGCAAGATATAGACATTATTATATTTTTATTTCAAAGTGGTAATTCAATTTCTGATAGAAATCAATTGACAAATTTATATTTGTATTTTTTTTAATACTTTTTACCTAAGCTTGGCCGATAGGAAACTGCTATAAAATAAACTTTGAGGTGTACCCTAACACTGGCATTTAGTTTTATTTTCCTAGTTTTAAAATGAACTAAGATACATGGCTTTGAAAAACTGTCGTTTCATGACACTTTTTTTTGAATAGCTACTCAATTAACTAAGATATAGAGGTAATATCTACACGAACAACTATTACTAGCGTCCTCTACAATATAACATAGTTTACGATATAGGTTCCTATGAGGGGCAGCTTGGCCATGGAAGTACAACTAGACCCTTTTTCCGCTTTCTAACTCTTGATTTCAGGTACACTACTGAACAGAATTTGAAGTTTTTATGTTCATTCGACGCAGAATTTAACCTTCTTTAATATTGAGGTTGAAAAGATTTTCTATCCGATGTACCGTTTTCGAGGTGCAAGCGAAAAACTGAAAAAGGAGTCAAAATTTCATAGTTATTTGGCTCCCAAAAGTTATGCTATCTCCTGGGATGGTGCAAACTCGGATTACACGCATTTAGGACCAAATGTAGATATTAAAGTGATTTCCAGCTTGCTGGAAATTAATTCTTCAAAACCCTTGTTTTGGATCTTATTTCGCTGCCCTACATCTACTAGACTTTTAGCAAAGTTAAAAACAGGAATGGGTGTAGTCAATATAGCTCAAGCGAATAAGGTAAATAGAAAAATTCTCTCGCATACAGATTTCTGTAAAAAAATATATGATTTTGTTTAATTTTTGGGGTCAAGAAGAAAAATAGTTATTCCTCAAAAACTATTTGGAATTGATGCGCGGGAGTTTGACACATATATTTAAAATGAAAAGCTTTATCGAACTATGCAATAAAAAGGGCATGTCACTTTTTTAGGGCAAAAAACCTTTGTTCGCTGGTTACCAAATTCGCAAAACACCAGATTCTCAAATCACCGGATTCTCAGAATACCAGATTCGCAAAACACCAGATTCTCAAAATACCGGATTCTCAAAATACCAAATTCGCATAACACTAGATTCGCAAAACACCAGATTCTCAAAACACCGGATTCTCATAATACCAGATTAGCAAAAGATCAGAACTGTAAACTGGTTTATAACTGTATATTTTACCAATCCTTCAATATTTTGCATTGTGATCATTATTTTCGGTTTGCAGATAACCAGAAAGGTTTAATTTATTGTTTTCGTTTTCAAATTTTATGCATGATTGTAATTCTTTCTGGTGTTTTGCGAATCTGGTATTATGACAATCTGGTGTTTTGCGATTTTGATCTTTTGCGAATCTGGTATTCTGAGAATCCGCTGTTTTAAGAATCTGGTGTTTTGCGAATCTGGTATTCTGAGAATCCGGTGATTTGAGAATCTGGTGTTTTGCGAATCTGGTACCCAGCGAACAAAGGAAAAAAAAACACTGAGTCCCCATCGGGTAGAAAGCGTTCGCTGACCTGCTTGCAGACGGGGCAGGGCACGTTCTCGGCCTTGCCGCGGCGCTCGCCGAGGTAGTACTCGTTGTGCGAGCGGCGCACGTGGCGCGTGAGCGAGGCCGCGTGCACGAACTTGTCGCTGCAGTAGAGGCAGGCGCGCGGGCGCGGCGCGTGCGTCTCGCGGTGCCAGCGCAGCTTGGCGCGCGAGTGGAACACGGCGCCGCACTGGCACACGAAGTCGCGCACCGAGCGCTTCTTGTGCAGGTGGTGCCGGTCTCTGCGGGCGGGGCTCCGTCATTTCCATTCGAATAAATACTAGGGCTTTACTTGAACACTTTTAATAAAAGCTATTCGATTTGGCAAAGCGAAAAAATTAACGTTCATATCTATTTTATAAAATCGAAATACCAGAACGTGACAAAAAACGAATGAAGAAACGAGATGGCGTCTTACAAAATTTTATGAACTTTCGGATCACGTTATATGGGAATCGAATATAAGCATAAAAATAACCACTTCCGCTGCGTATTTTAACAATAATCGACTTAAGAAAATTCGTCATTTCACTACGCGCGGCCATTGTCGGGAACACTCGGTACTCCTCGCTACATATCGTCAAGTTGAGCAACCTAACAACCAAACAGTGTTGCCAATTTAGTAACTTTGTAGCAAAGTTTAGCATCTTTGTCTAGCACATTTTTAGCAACTTTTGTTATTCGGCCTTATTTTTAAAGTATCATTTAGATCATATAGAAGTCGCATACTACATTTCAATAATATTTTGTTGTTTGAGACACGAAAATAACCGCATCGTGTGTCATCAATGCTTTCCCGCAATCACACGGAGACCCGGCTTAACTTCATAATTGTAAGATAACGATTGAGTTCTTTTTATGATAATTGATTATTAAAGCAGGCCGCGTGGCACGCACCTGTGCTGCACCATGTTGGAGTACCGGCGGAAGGCGTCGTCGCACACGGTGCACTTGTAGGGCGCGCGCCCCGTGTGCGTGTTGTGGTGCTCCATCAGCTTCTGCCGCGTCAGGAAGCGCTTCTCGCACACCTCGCACCTGCAAACCACATTGTTAGGGTTCCGTACCTCAAGAGGAAAAAGGGAACCCTTATAGGATCACTTCTTTGTCAGTCCGTTTGTCTGTATGTCTATCTGGCTGTGTGTCAACACCTTTTTTTCAAGAACTCGTGGAGGTATCAAGTTGAAATTAATACCAAATACTCAGGTCTGTAATCTCGTGGAGCTGTGAAAATCTCAACCTTCTAAGTCACCGCAATCAAAAGATACATGCAACGTCATACGTCACAACCGGTGTTTAATTTCAAATACAGTAAAAATTTAAGTTTTTAAGTTATTAAATTCTAAATAATGTTGATTTATTTTTACATAAATCCCGTTCTATAATGTACTATTGAGAGTTAAGCAGTTAATGCAACGGTTGCATAATGATAGAGCTTAAAATACGAGTGTGGGTTTATGAAACGAGCCGATAGGCGAGTTTTATAATATCGCACGCGTGTTTTAAGGCCAAATTATGTAGAGTTGCATACATAACTTTATCTACACACATATTATAAATCCTCCATAATGTGTTCAGAAACAATATTTTCTGGCAACAAGTTATTTGTTACAATCGTGGCTGCATTTACAATATCCGGCGGAGTTTTCACATCGTTCTCGGGGTCGCTACTATTCATATTTTCAACTAAAATGTAAATTATAAACAACTTTTTACAATTCTACTTTCGTACCAGCAAAAAACCAACAAACAAACAAATGACAACAGTAATGGCGGCAATTCGATCCTCCGTCAAGACGAATGTTTTTTTTAAATCATGGACAAACGAATGAAGTCCCTATTCTCATGTACTTCGAGATCAAATGTCGTGCGGTTTATACAAAAAAACATACTGAATTGATGTTTCGTATCGATAACTGTTTTAATAACTATGGATACTAGTATAGAGACACAGTTGAGTTTTGACAACTGTTCCAAATTTAAACTCATAATAATGTTACAAAAATGTATACTGTAATAACATTACAGTACAGATTTTACCTACTACCACAGCTCATAGTAAAATTAGTTGTTATTACAGCATAATAATGCTGGTAGTTTCCTACGGTTTTTGAATACATTATGGAGGTTTTATGATATGGGTGTAGATAAAATTTGTTACTATAGTCAAGTAGCCAAATACTCACTTGAAATTCCTAATACCCAAATGGGTTTTGATGTGCAGCGCAAGATTAGCTCTCCTGAAGAAGCATTTCCCACAAGTGAGACATTCCAGGGGGTGCAGCTTCAGATGAGCGTGGAATGCCGTGTCCGAACCCTGGTCCACCTTGCACGTCGGGCAGACGAAGTCCCTACGCTTCCGCTTGGGCTCCTGCTTGATCAGAGTTTCTATTGTGGGCTTGGATTCCATGGCATCGTAGACCTGGAGCATCGATGTAGCGATGGACTCCTTCGAGTCCGGGAGGATCGCTCCTGGAAAAAAACGTAATAAAATAAATAAATCAGCGAAAAATCTTATGTTATTAGTACTAAACGACGATATACCTACATATATAGATAAATAAATACTTAAATACATAGGAAACATCCAAGACTCAGGATTAAACAGTCGTGCTCATCACACAAATATTTGCCCTTACCGTGGACCGAACCCGGGCCCGCTAAGGAGGTAGGGTCAGTAGTAACTAGGCTAACCGCGTCGTCGCGTCGAATAATTGATCATTATCATCTTTATCATCAACTAATGTAAGTGTCACTGCTGCCCAACAGTGGCCAGCAGTGGGGCACGGGCTATCGCTCATAATGAGACGGAGTGTATTCGTCTCCACGCAGATCCAGTATGATTTAGGGACCTATCCGAAATTCCTACTCTTTTACAATTATTAACTTGACTTGTATCTTCTTACCTGGTATGATGTCCTCTGATTTCTCCTCCTTCTTGATGCTTCTAGCAGTGACCAGGCGGCTGTAGGACGCGCCGGAGCAAGTGGGCGGCGCGTGCGCCAATGCCTTGTGCGCTCGCATCTCTTTTAAAGATGTGAATTTCGCGCGGCAAGCCGCGCATGTGTAGAGGCGCGGTTTAGGCAGATGAATGTCTTCTTCCCTGTGAAGGTTAGGAAAGGTTTAGAATTAAACCCCTTCCTATATCACCATAATGGGATACCCATACAAAACGGGATATCACATCATGTGCCATTTTATAAAAAAAGATACCCCCGGTTTTTTACACGTAAGGTTTGATGTGTCAAAACACAGACGGTATACTTAGGCATGGTTTTATTTAATTATTGTAAATTATTTTATTCTCCTCTGCTGCACTGGGAGTGAAGAAATAGCATAGAATGCGTGCAGATGCTTATCATCCTGGCATGTCGTAAAAGTCGACTAAGGGACGGGTCCTCTCCAACATGGTGGACTATCTATATGGGCGATGGGCTGATCACCTCTCACCATAAGTTCATCATACCATCTTAGGACTAATTAATCGAACGTGGCCACAAGTAGTCTTGTGGCTCTGCCCACCCCATTAGGGATTTCGGGCGTGATACTATGTATGTATGTATGTATTTTATTTATCAAATAAAACCAACCAAAATGACCAACTGCGGTCACCAACCCGCCTGCCAAGCGTAGCGACTATGGCAAATCCCCCCATTTTTGGGGGAGGTCTATGTCCTGTTTTAACGCTGATTATGATGATTTTATTTATCAGACTAGACTGTCCCACTGCAGGGCAAAGGCCTCCCCCCTCCCTCCACTCCTCGCAGCTTTGGGTGCTGGCTGGTCCTCCAGGTCTCTAAATACCTACGCATAGAGCTCAGGCAATAACGATGCATATTTAGGAACCGCCATCTTCTCGTGAAGGTATTGAACGCAAAATAAATAACTAAATAAAAACCATTTCTATTAAAATTATTAAAAAAGTATATTTAAAATTCTCACAACGAGCCCTTTTTTTTTATTGTTTAGAGATTCATTTTACATTATTTGCATATTTTAAGTGCATTTATGACTGTATTTGAAATGTCACACGCCATGTTTGCAAAACTTATTTTTGAAATTTTCTAAATTACCTCCCAAAAGTGGCCCCCATGTTTAAAATTCATTTATTTACGTTACACGTCCGTGTTGCGGTCACCGACTTACATATTTGTGCCTCTCAACTCAATCGGTCCATTCGTTTCGGAGCAAATTGGCTATGACAGACGGACGGACGGACACACGAGTGATCCTACAAGGGTTCCGTTTGTTCCTTTTGAGGTATGGAACGCTAAAAATCAGATTGAAACGCAAAAACATGTCGATTCTGCTACAGAACATTGAACAGGCAAAACATGGTTGTTTATGAAGTAAAACTCGAGCATTACATGACAAGGCCATTGTTTTGAAAAAAACTAAAACTCTAGAATTTTATAAACCTAATCAGTAAAAAATGAAGATAAGTACTTACAGGCTTTCTCGTTTCTCGCTGGGATCAATCTCCGATCCATCGGAGACCCAGCTCTCGCGGGCAATAAGGTCGTACGGCTCTGCCGGCGTGACCTCCGTGTACATCTGAAAAGTTAATTATCAGGGTTATCCTTTTTCCAATGCATGGTGAAGGATCATGCATAACAAATATATCATTTTTAGGGTTCCGTACCTCAAAAGGAAAAAACAAAACCCTTATAGGATCACTCGTGTGTTTGTCTGTCTGTCCGTCTGTCACAGCCAATCTGCTCCGAAACTACTGGACCTATTGAGTTGAAATTTGGTACACATATGTAAGTCGGTGATCGCCACACGGACGCGTGGCGTAAACATATAAATTTTAAACATGGGGGCCATTTCTGGGGGTAAATTAGAAAGTTTAAAAAAAAAAGTTACGCAACCTATATCGTGTGACATATCAAATGAATGAATGAATTGTGAGGATCTTAAATATATTTTCTTTTGAATTTCAAGTAAAATAGTTTAGAAGTTATTTAGGAAAATAGGCGAAAATTGAACATTTCTCTCCCCTTATTCCCGAACTACTGGGGCTAAAATTTTGAAAAAAATACAAAAAATAGTTTTTACCTATAGATTACAGGAAAACCTATAAGAAGTCTATGGTATATAAAGTAACGTAGTAAATTTCAGATAATCATGTACGGAACGGAACCCTCTCCACGCGAGTTTAACTCGCACTTGTCCGGTATTTTTTTAGGAAAAAATGTATATTTATTTTGTTCTTAAGGGGATTTTTTCATACTTACAATGAATATGTTAGTGGTACGGGGTAAAAAAAAATACTCGCCTTTATGAACAAGACGGCGGCAACTTGGAAAATTAGAATTACAATTTTTTTATCCAGGTAATATCCCTATTAGCCCCTGCGCTGCCCCCGTATTCTATATTTTTACATTATTTAGAAATCAATAGTGATCTCCAACTCTGCTTACGGTATTTCAAAACTCGCATGACCTTGGTGTGTCCCACTTCGCCCTTCAGAGAGAAATTTCAAATAAACCTTTTTAAGTAAGAGGTACTCAGTAGCCAAGAACATACGTGCCAGAAGCGTCAAATATCAAGTAAGTAGGATATAAGGGCACCACGTTGACTTATAAAGTGCCACTTGGGCGTCTTTCACGTTGACTGACACGCGGGTGCGGTCACGAAATATCAAACATATGGCGTTATATGCAAGTGTTCACGTACGAAACGCACGTGCGCCAAGACAAGTCAGCGCGCCCGCCACCGCACCCGCGCCCGCTGGTTGTACGTGAACGACGCCTTGGACTTTAGAAAAACCATTTACTTGAATAAAAAAACCGGCCAACTGCGAGTTAAACTGGCGTGGACAGGGTTCCGTGATTATATGAAATTTCCTATGTTACTTTAAATACCATAGACTTTGTATAAGTTTTCGTGTAATCTATAGGTAAAGAACTATTTAATGTATTTTTAGAGATTGGGTGAGAATAGTACATTTTTGACCATTTTCGTGAATAATTTCAAAACTATTCATATTAAAATAATAAAAAAAATTAAGATCCTCACAACGAGCCCTTTCATTAGATATATAACAGATTATAGTTTGCATAACTTAAGTGGTCCCCCCATTTAAAATTCATTGTTGAATGTTATGTTGTGGTCAACGACGTGCACATGTGTACCAAATTTCAACTCAATCGGTCCATTAGTTTCAGAGCAAATTGGCGGTGACACACGAGTGATCCTATAAGGGTTCAGTTTCTTCCTTTTAAGGTACGGAACCCTAAAAATTTTACAAAATCCAATAATTTAACAAAGACAATTAATTTATTTTTATTGTTTTTGTCCTATGCCTCTTTTATAAAGGATAAGAAATGATTGAAGAAGAATCAGCCATTTTTTGGAAATTATATCTTGAGAACCAACAATCTAGTTAGGACCAAATTGAAAATTCGTCAAGTTCCGCAAGGCAATAAAGTATACATGGTGACTTTGAACTACTATACAGTAACCAATTTGAATTAAATCTAACTATGCCTGTGTTAAAGTAATGAATAAATTCCTGAATTATTAAATTAATTATAAAGTGATAAAACATTATGTAGACTAATTGCATGGTCACCCTACATTTCTTGAGGTGGATAGGACAGTTAAGTCAAAGATCGTAGTAGTGAACATAGGGTGACAATAATTTCGGTTTAAAATTAAATCCTAAATAAAGAAAATGATTCTTAAAATAAAATCATCATGTTTATTTTACATACTACTAATTGAAATGTAATTGCCATCGATTACAGAGTAAGAAAAATTTTTTCCTGTATACTAATTCAAAGTCAGCTGCATAGAAATAGATAAAAATGTCTTACTCCACTCCAAGGTGACTCCATGTCTCCATTGCTTTCCTGGCCGCTCAGTTCCCCGCGCGGCGGCATCCGCTCATCCGCGCATATATTCAGCGGCGCTTCGCTCTCGCTCCTTCCCTCACTCAGCACATCCACTTTGCTGTCCCGCTCGCACGTGTCTCCTTCCGCATCAGCCCGCTCACTTATCTCCGCGTATTCCACCCCACTACTCTCCGCTATCTTATAGCTCTCATGAATAAAGTTGGGCAGGACAAACTCACTCTCCTTCTGGGAAGACTCTCCCCAAATATACATCCCATCCTTCGGGGCCACGGATTCCCGCGCAGCGTCGAAAGACTCAACGCGATCTGGTGTGAAATAATCAGCGTAAATATTATCCCCGAAGTAGTTTTCGTTTATCATGCTCACAAACTGCTTGTTCTTGGATGCCGCTTCGAGCTCTAGCAGTTCTTTGTGATTAGATTCGTCGTCGAAATCGTCGGCCGCCATATTGCCGTAGGAGATGACGTTGATCGGTCGCATAGACTCCAAAGGTGTCAGATCCCTGTCAGAAGTGCCGGTGCCATTGCTGCAGCCGCCTTCGTTACTCGTGTTTATCTCCTCTTTAACTTGCACCATGTTAACACCAGAGTGGCTGATGCTGGAGTGTGCCACAGGTTCTATGTCCATCGACAGCTCTTCAGTATCAGCATCAAATTCATGATGATTGTCACTTTCATTGAAAACCTCAACGGCTACAGTTTGCAGCACTTCAGTTTTTTCCTTATTCTCCATCATATCGGAATGAATCTTATTCATAGTGAAATTTTCAGGAGGTCTAATAGATGTTTCAGTCTGTATGTCTTTGCTGGTGCATGGACTTACTGAATAATTCTTGGAATTCTTAATTTCTAAAATCTTTTTATGCTTCTTCACAAATATATGGTTCAGTCTTAAGGGTGCATTTCTGGGAGGCTTCTGTGATGTTGGCTTTATGTTTTCTACAAGATTGTCAATAGGAGGAGGAGCAATCAATGGTTTAGGAGTTATAGAAATCCTATCAGTGGAGTTCTCCCCGTTCTCCGAGAGCTCACTGCAAGGTGAGATAGAAGGTTTCTCCTTGCAAATGAGATCAGGCATGGGGCAGCTGTCCGAAAATTCATTATCAATTTTATTATCTACTACACAGGTCTTGGAAACCGAATCTTTGTATGAGGGAGGGTTCCCAACGTTTTTTATCACAGAGAATGTATTTGACACTATACTATCATTACTAGTGGTAGAAGGATGTATACAATCCCCAGATAAGCTGTGATTGTTGTCTTCAAAGTCAGGAAGGATCCTCTCAGGAGAAGTAGAATGATCTGGATAGTCAGGTTCATGAGACCCAGTCAGGTCTACCACAGTATTGAGCAAATTCTTGTGATGCTGTACCGGTACTTCCACTTTGATATTGCTAAGGATCTTGAGCCCCTTGCTCGGTCCTGGTGTTTCATTTCTACTGTCATTTCTCTCTATGAGCTTCTCAGGCGCTGGTGTAGGTGTTGAGGACCCGGAAATGGTCTGGGATGCTTGCGAGGTACTTGTGGTGGCACAGACTTCCATTGGTGCCGGGGTCACAATTGGACTTACTTCAATAATAAGCGTTTTGTTTGTTTCATTAACCACATTGTTAGGTAATGCTTTCTCCAGATTACTCATGGATACTTCATTATACATTGGTGTACTACATGGCTTCGACAGAAGCTGTTGAGGAGTTGTGTACATACACGAAGTGTTCCCAAACTGATCAACAACCATAACATTCTGGTACATAGAACTAGCTGCAGCTACATTAGTGACATTGTCATGACCACTAAGGACAGCGGGCATGCTGGAAATGAAGGGTTTCCCATCAATATTATGCACCATCTCTCTATAGATGATCTGAGAGTTCTGGGTTACCACAGTGGTGCCAGGGGTGAAGGAACCTGATGTTAATTGATTGAATTGACTGTTACTAGTACCTAAGGGAGGGGCTACAGACTTGGGCTCCATGATCTGACTGGTCGGAATGCTCCCAGTCACAATCATGTTATTCTGAACATTCTTTTGCATGAACGTAGGTGCTGTGGGCACCATTAAGTGCACAGGCTTCACTCCAGGAGTAATGTATTGCATACCTCCCATATTTGTTTTCACCAAAATGTTATTAGGTTTGGGCAACAATTTCACTAAATCACTATTCCTGCGAGAGCCTGCTGGCATCAAGGCTGTCTGTACCTTGACCGCTGGGGCCAACGATGGCATGTTATAAGCAAAAACACTGTTAGCATTGTCTATGGCACTGTACTCAGCGCTACGTGAATACTTTATCTCTTTGTCCTCTTGCTGGTCTGGGTAGTAAATGTACTGTTGATCAAACTCTGGCACCGGAAGGTTTTGGACAAATGGCTGAGTAGACTTGTCATTCTTCATAAAAGGTATTCCTGGGTAAAGATTTGATGGAGCGTTATTAGAACTGTTCTCAAAATTAATGTCACCTATTCTCACATCAGATGGTGTACCATTCCGGGTTATACTTGACACAGGTGTTTTAGAAGATCTACTGGGAGTCCTGCGCCAAAATCTATCATTGTCAATGCTGCGATGAGAGCCACTCCATCGGGGGCTGTCCTCAGCTGGAGTCCGAGACCTGCTCCTGTATGAGCGCTCTGAGTGCATCGGAGTGGAAGTCCGGCTCCCAAATCCAACATTGTTAGCTGATAAAGTACACAGCGCTTTGATGACCTGGTCTTTGGGGTGGGTGTCGAGATGGGACTCCAGGGTCATGCCATTGTGTAGGAAGAGCGTGCACACGGGGCATTGCACGAGCTGCTCCATGGTTGCGTCACGGCACAGTCACGGAGTGTCGCGAAGATCGCACCGTCAACCCGAAACACCAGCCCGCACAATATCCGTCACGCGCATAGCTAGTAACCGCACACAAGGCTCTCATACGGCCCGCGACCGTGAACAATCACCGTCGAAACTTCTCTCCTTATCGATCTGTCGGACAAAATAACTCTATATCAATACCGTGATCGCAATCCACAATGTCGAATTACACAAACTCGTTTAAAGTGCAAACAGAGGACAAAAGAAAACAAAACCCCGAGATAAAGGCCATTGAGACATAAAAAGTCGAGCATTATGTACGAGGAAGAAAGAAATGAATACATTGTATTGTTAACGCGCAGTAACCGGACTTACCTTTGATAATTGTTCGTCAAATATAATTCATAGTGTCGATTATACTAAAATAAACCTTTAAATTAGTCCGATACACGATTACTAAGCTAAGCTAAGTCTAAAAATATTTCCAAATAGTCAGACATATTGCAGACGTCTCGTTCTATTGCTTTTAGTCACAAAACTTTTGTATTCCGATATACGTGCTCAAACGTCGATATCACGCTTCGTGGCAATGTGCTATCTATATATAATTTCCCGAGAAAAAAAAAGAGTTTCGAACGATATATGCGTTAAATGAATTTCATTCTAATCATAGACAAAAATATTTACTTTCCTGTTGTATTATAGGTGCATGGACTTGCACTCTTCAGGCTTAATAATCGCAAAATTTTTGAACCTAATAAAAATATATTGAGTAATATGATTAAATCATTAAAAGACGTATAAAAGGAGTTTACGTCTGTAATAAATACAATTACAATTTAAAGTTTACATATAATCTTCAGATTCAAAAAAATGTCTCTGGTATTCGGGCTTGAAGGAAGGAACTTCCCATTTGACACAATTCAATGACTTTAGACAAATAATGACAAATTTTCCGATCTGACAAGCAAGCAAGAATCCACCGTCAGACCGACGTCCGACATCAATCATCTGTGGGACCTGATATAGTCTTCTAATCTGTGATTTATATTAGAATTCATTCACTATAAATAATTGATTGCAAATAATCCAAATAATTGTTGGTTGTATTCTCGTACTGGGTAAAGTGAATAAAGCCAAAGATGTCGAATTATGACGACCTCAGCATCGGAGGTTCGTAATACATTTTTGTTAATCTTGCCATTGAAATTACCACGTGAAATGCACTATATCTTCAGTTATTTACCTATCCTCAGGTACATTTTAGCCACATTATAAATAAAATAAGTATACTCAAGCTTTTACTTAGTTTCACACCTGTCCTTAGAAACTGAAGATATATAATATTGTAATGGCTTTTTTCAATTTGTGTAGCAATTTAAGATAAAGTTTGCAAAAGAGCTGATGAGATAAAACACATTTTTCCTAATTTAATTTATCACAACTTAAATATACTTTGAGGCAGCGCATGAGTGAAAAAACTTTGCCTAGGTTCTTATTTTACACAATAAAAATCTATATCTGAAATATCAGTACCACTATATACATACCTAAATATGAGGGATATAAATATGTTATGCCATTATAAAAATATTGCCTCAATACTCTTTACCAGAAATAAAGGATTTGCTGAGGCAATGGCGCGAGAACAACGAGCGACGCAGCGAAGATGTGATGGAGTTCTGGTCCACAATAATGGATGACATCGGCAAACTTGGCAATGAGAGTAAGAATTAACGATTGGATAGGTTAACTCAGCATTTTATTTAAAAAAAACCTGCCCATGTTCAGCTATAAGTGAAATATAAATCATGGTCCTATCCATTATACTGATAACTCGTGGGGGTCTCTAAACTATTGTTTGAGTGCCAAAATCGGCACAAAACATAGTTAGATCAATAGTATTATACCACTGCAGATTACCAAGACATAGCTTAAGAAAGCATACAAAATTGCTATATGAAATACTATTTAACATACATACATACATAGCATCATGCCCGAAATCCCTAATGGGTTGGGCAGAGCCACAAGACTACTTGTGGCCACGTTTGATTAATTAGTCCTAAGATGGTATGATGAATCGTATGGTGACAGGTGATCAGCCCATCGCCCATACAGATAGTCCACCATGTTGGAGAGGACCCCGTCCCTTAGTCGACTTTTACGACATGCCAGGATGATAAGCATTTGCACGCATTCTATGCTATTTCTTCTATCCCAGTGCAGCAGAGGAGCATACTATTTAAATTGGAATCAAACATTAAATTCAATTAATTTTAGAATACGTAATCCTGGAGCAAGTGTTGTATGCTGCGTTGGACACTCATACATACAGCGTGTCCAAGCTTTGTATCTCTCTGCTGAATCAGGAGTTTCCTGACAGCATGAGGGTTGGGCGCCACAAGACAGCACAGCTCGAGGCAGAGGACAAGTTAGTATACAAAATAATTTAACCTTTTCACCTTCAGTGCTGAAATGGTGAAGTGTATCTGCCAGGATTTTCCCACTGAGCTGAATTATATAATTTATTGCAAGATTAGCCGGAAGTCCAAAAGGATTTCACATATTCGGCAATGCGCTGGTGATGTCCCCGGTACTGCAAGCATCTATAGGCTTTAGTCGTTCTTAGGTTATCATAATGTGTATATATATATATATGTATATATATATACTTCAACTGATCTTTGAGCGCAGTGCTATGTGTGCGTGTACATTATAGGTATGCAGCTTTAATTTCTCTGAGCAACAGAAGCCCACGCACACAAAGATGAGATAAAGTATCTCAGATTATCTCATCTTTGTGTGCGTGAGCTTGTGTTGCTCATCTGTATAACACCCTACTTGACTGAAAGTTTTGCAACTTATTTTATGTTGGCGCTGTGGCACTGCATGCTTCAAAGGGCTAGTGGTGGAGTAGTATTAGTAAATAACATCCTTAATATCATATACACATCTATATAGATTTTGCCATTTCCTATCGAACCGCGTGGTTAAAGTGTGAAAAAGTTTGCTGGAGACAGTGATCAGTGCACCCTTTTTAAAATAGAACTGAATCACATTTCAAACCAAAAACACAAGTAGACACTGAATCTAAAATCTAAATCGGGAGACCATCTTTACACAAGTGGATCTAGTCCCAAAGGAAGCTCCAATGGCTTGTGTTATGGGTAGTAGACGTCGATATACATACTTATATAGATAAATAAATAGGAAACATCCAAGATTCGTTACACAAATATTTGCCCTTACCGGGGATCGAATCCAGTACCGCTAGCTTCACAGGCAGGGTTACTACCAACTAGGCTAACCGCGTCGTCGAATAATTTTCAGTTATGAAGACGCCATGTTTACCTTATGCGCGATGATAAAAGCGGACGAGACGAACGCCCCCGCGCGGAAACGACGCATAGCGCTGAAGAAGGGGCTGGGGCTCATCCCTGAAGCCATTAAAGATCTCGTCGACTATTTGAAGATGTAAGTAAACTTGGTTCACTGATCACCCAACACTCCGTCACCGTGTCACCTAATGTTGTGCAAATGCATTATTACAAATGTTCTTATAAGCTTAGCAAGTTTGGCAGCTTTATTTGCTAGTAAAAGTTAGGGTAAGATATAAAAAAAAAAATGTAATTTAACTTAACCCACGTTTTGGGGTATAATATATCCTGAAAAGGGAACCGTTTTTAGTTAATGCTACGGCTACACACATCGTGATAACGCGAATATTCGCATTTATCGCGATGTATGTAGGCGAATATTCGCGAATATTCCGGCACTTCGCCCGAAGCCGAAGCCCCTTCGCCCCGCTGTCGGTAAATTTGCGCACATCAAAGGCTTTTATCGCGATGAACTTCGCTTGCGCGGCCACACTTCAGTCGGCTCAAATTCATCATGCGCAGCGGACGTACTGTCAACTGCAAGCGGCGACGTATTGTTTTCGATTTCATGGTTGTTCACGATGGATTGGAGTAATGACAGAATCTTGGAATTTATTTCCAATTACGAGGATGAGCCTATACTATGGAACCCTAAAGAATAATTGTTGAGCACCATAAAATACAGAGCGACAGCTTCGTCCATTTTTCCGCGATAAACTCTGCGGCAATGCTCTCTATAGCAGTGTGGCCATGCACATTCGCCGTAGGCCGAAGACGAAGTTTTATCGCGATAATTCTATCGCGATGTGCGCAGCCTGTACACGTTGAGAATGACCAGACGAAAGGCAGGTAATTGCCCGGAGCGCATTCAGTTGGGCACGCTATCTCTTTACGGTTACACGTCCCGACAGCGCCTAAAGAGCGAGATGTAATCTGTTTTATGCGTGAGAGTAAAAGAGACAATGTAAGCGCGGTCACGTGGCGGCCGGTTCCAGGGGAAGTCATGTGACGCGCTCGCGCCAATGAGCGCTCGGCAGCAATCAATACGAAACAAATGATGTATATTTATGTCTTTCTAACAACCGGCATGCCCCATCATTTGTCTCTATTAGCGCAAAATGTCATAAACACACAACTACTACTACTTAAATGTTGGTGTATAATAAACATGTCTATCTTTTTAACGTCATTGGGTGCGAAAAGGAAATTTGTAAAATGATGCATTTGATCAAACATTTCTTAGTTAAGATGGTAGAGTGTTTGTGAAAAACTCGACATGATTTTGTTGCGAATCTAAACTAGAATCCGTAATTCGGTGAACCAAATTCACAGCTCAAAATGCACGAATGTTGCCACTATAACTGAATAATTCTCCCCCAAGGTTCATGTCAGACGTGGAGGCGTGGCAGGAGCTGTGCTCGCTGTACCTGCAGGTGCAGGAGTACGGGCGCGCCGCCTTCTGCGCCGAGGAGATGATCCTGCACCAGCCCCACAACCATCTGATGCACCAGCGGCTCGCTGACATACGGTACACCATGGTGAGTGGGCATGGGACGAGTTAAGTAGACGCTTATTGCCATAGCTGGGCACCGTTAATCGAATAGTAAACTTCGTTAATCGCTAATCCGTTACTAAAACATGTAACTTCGTTAAACGTTGAAGCGTTACATTTCGGAAGATGTAACGGAAGTTAACGTTAATTGTTAATCGTTAACTCGTCATAGAAATTGCCTTTTTATATCTCGTTGCATTAGTGATTTACTTATAAAAAAATGTTAGTGTGGGCTATGGAAGTTTAGGCAGGACACGAAAAATTTATAAAATTCAGGGGGGTAGACTTGTAATACCTTATTATTTAGAGATCAAATTCAAAGCAAAAGCTATCTGACATTAGCCGCGCGATGTACTTAATTAACGTTTAACGGATATTAATTGTTTTAACGGAATTTAATGAGTCCGTTAACAATTTTTAAAGTTAACTTAAAAGTAAATCCGTTACTCGAAATGTTAACTTCGTTAATTAACGATTAACGCTCTTGTGCCCAGCTATGCTATCTCGGCGTCCGCGTGACGGCAGAATACAGAATATTTAAATATATATTCACTTTAAAAATAAATAATTAAATTAAAATAAAATAAATATTGATTGTACATAATGGTACGGAGTCCGACTCGCACTTGGCCGGGTTTTATTTAACTATAGGTTATTTCGAGGTAGCCCCTAAATATTATAATACCTTATTTGTTTTTACAGGGTGGCCTTGAAAATATGGAGCTGGCGAAGACTTATTACTGCCAAGCGCTGAAACTGAATCCGGACAACATGAGAGCTCTGCTTGGATTGTTTTTGGTATGTTCTGAACACAGAAACCGGGAACACTGAAGGCTATAATTATTCCTGTAGTTCAGGGATCTCTTAACAATTTTTCCCAAGGACCACACGTATTTTACAGCAATTTTAAGGGGGTGCTGCGCGTATGGGGTCGTCCACAAATTACGTAACGCAATTTGGAGGGAGGGGGGGGGGGGGGGAAATTATAATTATATTAATAAGAAATGGAACCGAAATACGTTCATAGATGGTTATACCTAAATAAATGAATTTTAAACATGGGGGCCACTTTTGGGGGGTAATATATCATGTATCGTCGTGTGATATATCAAATAAAAAGGATCGTTGTGAGAATCTTATTTTTTTTTATAATTGTAATATAATAATATATATAATTGGAATATAAATAGTTTTGAAGTTATGTAGGAAATTAGGCGAAAATTAACCATTCCCCCAGTTATCTCCGAAGCCACTGGGTTACTACTAAAATTTTGAAAAAACTCAAGGTTATAGTTAGTTTACCTATAGATTACAGGAAAACCTATAAGAAGTGTATGGTATTCAAAGTAACATAGGAAATTTCAGATAATCATGTAAGGAACGCTCTCCACGCGAGTTAAACTCTCACATACCCGGTTTTTTTTTTAAGTTGTTTCAAAAGTGCAATTGTAATTTACTTTTATCTCCGTTCCCAGGCAACCAACAATCTCCTGAACCACTACAAGTCTTCAGGGAACAGCGCCAAGCGTGCTGAAGTGTGGAAGCTGTGCCAACATGCTCAGGTATTTGAGACGCGGTTAGCCTAGTTGGTAGTGACCCTGCCTCCGAAGCTAGCGTCCCGGGTTCGATCCCCGGTAAGGGCAAATATTTGTGTGATGAACACGAATGTTTGTTCCAGAGTCTTGGACGTTTTCTATGTATTTAAGTATTTATTTCTCTATATAAGTATGTATATCGTCGTCTAGTACCCATAACACAAGCCTTTAGTGCTTACTTTGGGACTAGATCGATTTGTGTAAAGATTGTCCCCTGATTTTATGACGTCACACGTCCATGATTTACTCAGTCAACTTTATTATAACGTGAGCGCCTATACCCTAATCGTTACATACCATAAATGATAATTGTCAGCATCTTTTCCAATAATAAGAAAGTTTTCTGAAAAATTCTAATTAGTCCGTCAGTTAGATTATTAAAAATATTGAACACGTATTTTTTGCTCTATCAAATCAATCAAAATTGACAAAGATAACGCGCATCAAAGTTCGCGTGTGGCGACTTATGACGTCATTAGTCCCCACTTATTGGTACAAAGTGTGCAAAGTCGTGACGTCACGCGAAACTTCAACGCACTATATCTTCGTCATTTTTTGTTTAATCGACAAAAGAAAAAATCTGTGTTCTATATTATTTAACTCCTCTGCTGCATTGAGAGTGAAGAAATAGCATAGAATGCGTGCAGATGCTTATCATCCTGGCATGTCGTAAAAGTCGACTAAGGGACGGGTCCTCTCCAACATGGTGGACCATCTGTATGGGCGATGGGCTGATCACCTGTCACCATACGGTTCATCATACCATCTTAGGACTAATTCATCGAACGCGGCCACAAGTAGTCTTGTGGCTCTGCCCACCCCATTAGGGATTTTGGGCGTGATGTGTGTATGTATGTCAATATTTTATAATGTAAATGACGGCTTGATTAGAATATTTCAGAAAACTTCCTTATTGCGTAGTCGGTTGCATTTAGACGACGGTGTTTTTAAAAACGAAAAAAATATTTTATACTAATCATTAATAATAAATACTTAATAAAATAGCATTTGTAGTTTTGTCTCTATCATGTTTCTAATTGTGCAAAAAATTATGGGCCACCCTATATTGGAGGCAATAATAATCGGCGTTGTCAGCTCAACTTTGTAACACGCCTCAGCGGCCCTAACATGCAAGACACAAAGATAAGTTAAACCCGTTTATCTCTGTAACTATCCCTTTCGTCGGCACTAGTGTGAGAGACGCACTTAGAGATAAGACGGTTTAACTCGGCTTGTGTCTTGCATGTTAAGCTGGGTCCACATTTGTGTCATTTTGGCGATCACGATCATGCTTATCGTTATCGAGTACGCGTACAGTGTCACTAGCACCGTCGCGTGAAAAACTGCGTCCATACTAGCCGTAGCGTGGCAGCATATCGTATCATAACGCCGTATCCCCTTTGAAGATCGAAGAAAAACCGACCCGAGGTGGATCGCGGCGTATTACGTATCAAATCATAACTGCGTATCATGATACGGTGTCAAAACACACCATACTTACCGATCTTGATACGCGTATCCGATCGCGAGTGTGTGGGGTATTTAATAAACGCGTATCAATATGGATCGCGAGCGATCAGATACGGCGCGTAGCATGATCGCGATCTTGTGCGTCCACACTAACGATCATGATATGCGTCGGTGATACGCGACGGAGATACGATACGGCACAATGATACAAATGTGGACCCAGCTTTAGCGCCGCAGGGCTTATTTCAGTACAAATAAATAAAACACATGTATATTTGTCGTTTCAGAGTCAAACGTTGAAGAAGCAGAAGGAGGCGCACGGCGCCCCCTCCTCACCTCCACTCTCCAATCTGATGTTGGCGCTCGCTATCACTGATTAGAACATTCCCTCACTGTGAAAAACTTATACCTCAAATTGGGTGATGGGAAAAATAATGTAATTTTATAGAATACCAAATTTTGAGGTATATTCCATATCTATATATAATACTAGCGGACCCGTCAGACGTTGTCCTGCAGCGCCATCTGCCGGGCTGATTTGTGAATCTAAACCATCCAGCGCGCCACCCAAACGCATACAAAAAAATTCATTCAAATCGGTCCAGCCGTTTAGGAGTTCAGTGACATACACACGTACAGTAGAATTATATATATATCAAGATATATGTAGAAACTTGTTTACCAAATAAAACAAGTAAGGATGAATCGACTTTAAGTATTCGCATCAGTGTCTAACCTATAGTTACAGGGCATCCTGGGCGAGTCAAAGATATTATTAATATTCGTAGGGTCCTTGCACACGGCAAGGTTTTCATGTGTAAGAGACGCGCGTTTGGTATCGCCGTCACTTTTAAACATTAACAATAGATAGAGACAGCGATACGCAGCGTCGCCTAAGCAATGAAAATATCGCCGTGCTACAAGAATATAATAAAAACCCTTAAAATAATGTGTAAATTATAATTTGGAAGACTACATATATAGGAGCAATTTTAAATAAGACAAAATAAGTTATTGCATTATAATGTTTATTTGTTAACAATAAAGTTGTTTCTTAAGTGACGTCTGTTTTGTTTTCCATCGCCTTGCGTTTCATGTAGGCAGCCGTTTCGGCCATTTTCCGTTCTTTCCTCTCCTGCCTCGTGGCTTCGCCCATGTTGAAATATTTTTCTCTGTAACATTTGACGTAATGTCTTCATTATTAATTTTATTAATTTATTCAAACATACTCATTCTAAAAGGACGTAAATCCAATTGTACGACACAATAAATAAATTTCTATGGACTATGACAGTTCGGAAACTCAACACTCCCATAAAATGGGAAAATTGGGCAACTTATTTTATTCTCTCGTCTTGTATTAAATAAGTTATAATTATTTTTAAATATATTGACGTATTCAGGAGACAAAAAATCTTTTATCTATATATATATATATAAAAGAAGAAGCTGACTGACTGACTGATCGAGTGACACATCAACTCACAGCCAAAACTACTGGAGCTAGAAGTCTGAAATTTGATACAGGTATTCTTTAGATAATGTAGGCGCCCGCTAAGAAAGGATTTTACGAAAATGAATCCCTAAAGGGGTGAAAAAGGAGTTAACAAATTGTATGGAAATCCGTCATTTTTTAGCTTAATAACATGAAAATGAGAATTTAGGCTTCTGAATAAAAACAAAGGCGCACTCCAAAATAATTTTGAAAAAATCAGGCCCTATTAGTGGTGAAAATTTATTAAATTGATTTTGGGGTAGTTTCGAAATTCCATCCCATAAGGGGCAAAGTTTATATGGAAAATACCGCGGGCGAACCTGTGGCGGGTTCTGTAGTTTTCTATAACAATTTTCACGTTTGGAAAAAAAATGTATGTTGTCTATTAAAACATGACATAATAATAACAAATAATTATTACATATCACTTGCCTAAAGTTATGCTCCCCACCGCTTCCATTGACCACGTTATCACAGCTCGGCTCAAGAGTCTTCTCATAGGTGAGTAGTCGCCTCGCTGTCAGCCGAGAGAGAACTTGTTCTGAGTTAGCCACTAGCTTGAGGCAGGGATGCGATGGGAGCTGATCCTCTCTGTATTCCTCTCTGGAATATTTTTTTAAACCGTCTATCAAATATTCATCAACTTTTAATCAAACAAAGCACACATTTAAGTAATTTAATCAGGGCTGACAGGTTTAGCAGTGATCATAGCCCCTAAATATAGAAAGAAAAATAAAGTAATTTAATGAGGTAAAACTGAAAAGTCACACAAACGCCAGGTACATCATAAAAGTAACACGAACTTGTGTGAACTTACGGATTTTCATACAAAAGGCGATAACGATTTCCCCTTAATGTTAACCGATGTACACCAATTTTTTGATAGGTTATCAGTCAGAACAGAATCTTGGTCTATACGTTTTGATTTTTTCACTATAATCAATAAATTCAGTTTTATTGGGGTTTCAGTATTCTCATACAAAACAAACGGCATTATTTGACTTCCTTGAACTTTAAATAAAAAAAAAAAACTTATAGACCTAGATTTTGTTCGGACTGACAACCTATCAAAAATTGGTCAAAATCGGTTCACATTCAAGGGGTGGAAATCGTTATCGCCTTTTGTATGAAAAAGGTGATTTTTGCCTTTAGTTCACAGTCCTCTTAAGTCAAAGTGTAGGTTTATTTTACACTTTATACAGACGGATATCCGTCGTTGACGGTGAACCAGTGGTGCGGACATATCCTTGGTGCTCAAAGGCGCGGATACAGTATTTATTGTGGGAGAAAATTAGTTCTAAACAACGACAAAACGGTGATGAAAATAAAGTGCTTTGGTCGTGATCCAGTCCAGGGGGGAGGGGGGGACATTGTATCACTAGCACTATCCCGTAATGATGGCTTGAATCTAGACAATGTCGCCTTTGTCAAGACAATCCGTGACTTCCATATAACTGAATACATATTCTTGTTTGAAATAATTGGTTTTTTTGGCTCAAGATATTATTCTCAGGTTAAGTAAATATATTTTTTCCGTGTACTCTGTGATGTATCTCAAAGCTTACCTAACTAGAGGGTACCAGCACACCAGCCTCCCACGCGCCTCCAAATGTCTCGCGGCGAAGTGCAGAAGGTCGCGGTATATGTGCACCAGGTCGTAATCCACTTTGGCCGGCACATGGTTGAGTAAATGCTCCTCGGTGAGTGTGTAGTTGTCTTTATCAATGCCTATTTTCTCTGTGGGCTCGCGGACGCCGTATGGAGCTACAAGAACATATCACATGTTATAATTTAGGTAGGTAAGTGAAATGTTAGGTATCCCCGGAACATTAGGCTTCCCCCAGACTAGCGTTTTTCGGACGTTAGTGTGCGGGATCTATAAGTTAATCAAAATGGCGGTCGTCCGCGCGCGGCCCTCTCGCGTCGCACCTCATACCGCACTTCGATTGAGACCCGAAAATGTGTTCTGCGCATTCAAGGTGCGCGTTCAACTTACGTGCCGCGAAGTAACCATAGTTGTACCTACCTGCGCGGGCGACCGCCATTTTGATTCAACTTATGTGCCGGGAATTATAAGTCAAGTTAATTAGAAGTCTGATACAGCGCACACAATTGAAAACCTTCCAAAAAAGGATCCAACCCAACTGAAAGTATGGTACAAAAAAAAACCGGTCAAGTGCGAGTGAAACCCGCGTGGAGAGGGTTCCGTTACATACAAGATAAACTGAAATTTCCTATGTTACTTTAAATACCATAGACTTCTTATAGGTTTTCCTGTAATCTATAGGTAAACCACTAGTTTCTGTATTTTTTTCAAAATTTTAGGCCCGGTTTTTTCGGAGATAAGGGGGGGAATGGTCAATTTTCACCTATTTTCCTAAATAACTTCTAAACTATTTTACTTAAAATTAAAAAAAAAATACATTTAAGATTCTCACAATAAGCCCTTTCATTTGATATGTCATGCGATTTTAGTTGCACAACTTTTTTTTTAATTTTCTAATTTATCCCCCAAAAGTGGGCCCCGTGTTCAAAATTAATTAATTTACGTTACGCATCCCTGTTGTGGTCACCAATTTACATATGTATACCAAATTTCAAATCAATCGGTCCAGTAGTTTCGGAGCAAATTGGCTGTGACAGACGGACAGACAGACAGACAGACAGACAGACAGACAGACAGACAGACAGACACACGAGTGATCCTATAAGGGTTCCTTTTTTCCTTTTGAGGTACGGAACCCTAAAAACCGGACAAGTGCGAGTTAAACTCGCGTGGAGAGGGTTCCGTTCCGTACACGATTATCTGAAATTTACTAGGTTACTTTAAACACCATAGACTTCTTATAGGTTTTCCAGTAATCAATAGGTAAAGAACTATTGTCTGTATTTTTTTCAAAATTTAAGCCCCAGTAGTTTCGGAAATAAGGGGGGGGAATGGTCAATTTTCGCCTATTTTCCTACATAACTTCAAAACCATTTTTTACTTGAAATTTAAAAGAATATATATTTAAGATCCTCACAATAAGCCCTTTCATTTGATATGTCACACGATATAGGTTTCAGCGGCCCTAACATGCATGGCACAAATAGTTCTAATTTATCTTTGTACCATGCATGTTAGGGCCGCCGAACTTATTTTTTAATTTTCTTATTTACCCCCCAAAAGTGGCCCCCATGTTTAAAATTCATATATTTACGTCACGCGTCCGTGTTGCGGTCACCAACTTACATATGTATACCAAGTTTCAACTCAATCGGTCCAGTAGTTTCGGAGCAAATTAGCTGTGACAGACGGATAGACAGACAGACAGACACGAGTGATCCTATAAGGGTTTCGTTTTTTCATTTTAAAGTACGGAACCCTAAAAACAACAATTTCCGCAGTACAGTAAAATGTCATAGGAAGTTACGTAAAGTAACATAATAATTTTGAACCCTATTATCGAATCGTAATGTTCATTTATCTGTGTAGCAAACTGTCACGTTAAAATATTAGCAACGGGAAAGAATACTGCGTGCAATTTTGGACTCTATTATTAAAACTTACGGTCGGTAATGATAGCGTCGAATTTTAATCCCTCTCGCCACATCGGCAGTGAAAAATCACTGACAATCAAGTTGAGGTATTTAGAGCGAGTTCCATATTGTTCCATGTTGCCGCGGATGCTCTCTTCTTTGGTGCGGACCTGTTGAAAAGTGTGCTTTAATTATATCGTACATAAAGATTAAGTTCTTTAACCCAGCAGAGCCGAGCTGACCAATCAGATTGCTCGATTAAGTCATAGAAATATTTTAAGCATTCTGATTGGCTAGCATTTTGATAGCTCCGTTCATTGAAATATAGTAAGGAACTACTCAAAGCAATTCTCGCGATGTTTACTTTTGAGGTGTCAGAACGCGAATCTGACAGCATCGCACGTTCAGTCGCATGGCAACCTCGGTCCTTGACACCCGTTTAAGTGACACTATTATAATTAAGTATCTAGTACAATTCCACAACCTGTGAGACAGCACCACCGACCCCACCGCCCACAATGATATGATAGCGTGTGAATCAAGCAAAATTAGACTTTTGTATGTATGCCGTAAGAACTAAGACATCAGCAGTAGGGTGTGGTTAAGCCACTGGCGTTTGACAACTTTCTATGAGACTTGTTACACGAAATTTTACTGATAGGCATATCTTTCTTTTGGGGTGTTTGGCTTCGCTTCATTCCGCTTGAAAAGTAATGCAACGCGTTGTTTGTCAAATTTTCAACTGTTTATCATACTCTCCGTGTGGAAGGGCCTAGCAAGAGGGAGAGCGCATTTGAACGCTATGGCTGAGAGCGAGAAAGCGTGGTCCGGACGTCGAGTGACGTCTGCAGCCGACAAAATGTATGGAAAACGGTATGCCGTGGCTTCAGGGGCACGGTAATCTGCTCTGGACCACAGCCAACTGTGGCGTTCAAAAGGTTAAAACTAGGTATATCGACTTTCATGTCTGCGTGGGCTATGGCACACGGGCAGCGACAACATCGCGGCCGTTTTGCGACTGTATCGCTGCAAATAGTCGCCGAGGGCGAGCGCCCTTAAAGTCAAAAACTATCGGTGCGGCTAGGGGCTAGGGTCTGTTCGGCGAGAGTTGATAAAAAAGTTAAACGTCAGGGCTTCTTAACTCATTACAAATAGTGGCCCGCTAATTATTTTTACCGATGATAATAAAGAATTAAAGGGTTTTTTTTTTTTCCATATAATATTATTATTGAATAGCCTAACTGTATAAACGGAAAGCAACACGCGAACAGAACACCCCAACGACACAATTGAAGCCAATGACATATTATATGTAGAAAGACACAAGACACGTCATATCCATACTCAACGCGTTTTAAACATGCGTCATAGATATTTTTTCTTTTTCGTTTCTTTGGCCGAAGCCAGTGCAGAATATTGAATTTATGTGACATTTGACGCGCACATATAAGACATTAATTTGCAATATGGCGATTGTGTATGATTGTGTCCGCCCGGCGCGACACCGCAGTTGACGACATCTGCGTCCCTCGCACCACGAACTCAGTGCGCGCGGCGATAAGCGACGCCCGTCATACTGTTTGCGATAGTTAAGCGACAGTCGTTATTTCGAAATGATATCATAATATTTATCAACTCACGCCGAACAGACCTTACAAGCAGGCAAGGGCACGCACCAAACACAACGCACTCAGAACCCCGCGCGCCCCGCGAGTTAGGCACCTTTATTTGCTAGTCGAAGTTACGCAAAGCGTGTAATACCACTGCATAGATAAATATAATAACATAGTAATACATACTTCGTAAGTAAGTAAGTAAGTAGTACATACTTCGTTACCTTTTGTCCGACGCGCGTCGGCCGAGTTTTCGCGTGCAGCATCATATAGTCAATATCTGAGCCGTAGACATATGCTGTAAATAATACGAATACATCAAGATATGTATTAAAAAAATGTAGTGACAAAGACAAACTTTTTATTGTTGAATCAAATCAAATAAATTTTTATTTGCTTATAGACATGGTTATAAATAATGGTGGTCAATCAATACATGGTCTCACATGTCTTAACCATAGATGCCATGCAAAATTTTATCTAAAACTAACTTGTTATTTCATTCATATAATTGATGTGTTATTCTCAAATTAACTTGACATTTAATTTAGCGGGATATTGTAAATGGTCTCGCAATCCGTGAGGGAACAGCGATAAACCCATTTGCTCAAGTGTTGCCATACACAAATTGACTGATCACAGATATATGATACACAATACAATTTATTGTCTAACATCTGCTAGACAGTCAGTGCTTTTGACTTGAAGTATTCCTGAATTATTGTATCACAGTTGTATGGTTTTATGGTAACTAATTTACAAATTATCCTAGTTTGGGCTATTGATGTGACTTTATTATATATTTTACCTCCAAAATGCGCAGCAGCAACTAGCAGGGACCCCGACCCTACGAAAGGGTCTAGCACAATATCTCCACTGTGGACCCGCGCCTGATTCGCCATGAGAAGCGCTAGCTGCGCATCCATGCTAGTGTTGCCGATGAACTGGCGCTTCTTCAGCGAGTGGAACTGGATCAGGTCGCGTTGGCCGTCTGCTATCTTAGTTAAAAAGTGTGGTTTTTGAATGGAAATTATTTTGGAAATGGAAATAGCTGATCATGTGCCCACAGGCTAAGCATTCTGTTTTAATATGCGCCTACATAGACAAAAAATGGCTTTCTGTCAATATGACATTCTAGAGCCGCTAATGCCATTGGTAAATAAAAATCAACTAGATATTCTATTCATGAAATTCTTACCCATCGCCCAAAAAACAGATCTTCTGGCTCCTTGGGAACATTGTTAGGGTCCAGCCCATAAAACTCAATGTAGCTCAGCACTGTATCAGGGTTTTTCAGTTTGACGGGACCCTCAAAGGCCAAGTACTCAAATTTCTGAAAAAATATTCACTGTACTATTTTGTTTTAGCCATATGTTTTCCAAGATTTTATAAAGCATTAAACTGGAAGAGTCTGGCATCACAGTTAGTCCATAAATATTCAACTTTTTTGATTCTTTACCTTTTAAAAATTCTGAGGCTCTGGAGGCTGAAGAGGCCCTTATCTACTGATGTTTAGTTACGCAAATGCCACTGACCAGTCCAGTTGTATACATGATTATCTAAGACATGTAATCTTTTGTCGAGAAAAAAATACAAACCTCAATCTTCTCTACTTTTTCCTTAACACTAAAATGCTTGCAGTATGTTTCGACTTCTACTTTGAAGCTTTTCTCCGCAGGTCGACACGCCTCTATTAAAGAACCAGGACAGATGTCTTTATCAGTCAACCGATTTTCAGAGTCCTCCGGTATTATCCACATATTTGTATTGTTCTGTACAGCCAGCTTCAAGTTTTGATGCAATTGCGACTCTGTTTTCGCTCTAGACCATAGTTCTATACAGTTTTTAAGCAGTATAGACCGAGAGGCGAGTTTCTTAACATATTCTTCCGAAGGTAACTCCACTACCCAGTACGGCTTAACCTCGCATGGTTTTTCTACGAATCTTATAGGAATACTCAGCAAAGAAAGCAAACTTTGTATTTCCTGGAATATATTCAATTAAAGATAATATTAATATTGAGTTAAAGAGCTACGATTCAGAGTTAAATTATTAAATATGTATGTACTTACGGCGTGTCGAAAATCAACATGTTCTTGCGCGAACCACAGCAAATAACGAGGCCACATTTTATTTAAATGCATCTATAGTCTTAATTCTTAATATTTAACGCCTTTTGCTACATACTATTAATTATAATAATTATTTACATTAATAGAAATCCAAAACAAACACGATTTCAGTTCACAACATAACCTGAAATATTTGAAGTTTTGATGACGGTCAGTTTTTTTTTAATTACAAACGCCATAGCATTAGACCCAAATTAGGCCATGACAAACCTGAGAAAACGATCTTACAGCCAAAATTAACATCAAGTGATGTTTTTTATTAATTTGAGTTTGTACTTAATATTTGAAGCCCGTTAGCACACTAATTTTTATTTTTATTATCTATTTTCATAAAAGTATTTTTATAACTATTTACCAAATATATTTAATCAAGCGTAACATAATTTTAACATTGATGTTACTTTTAATATCGACGTAAATTTACTACATAGTTAGTTAAGTATTTAATCGTTTCTGAACTATATATATTTATGGAGGAATTAAATGGCTATAATATTTAGAAATATTTAACTTACTGTGAGCCATAGTGTTTATATTGAACTTTCAAATAAATAGATAAAAAAACTAAACAGCACAGCAGACGACACCAGTACGAGGGTGACACTGAAAGTTCTTAGAAAATCAAAAACTGAGCAAACTAGCCAGTTATTATTTTTATTATATCTTTTTAAAATAGTTTCCATTTACATCAATACATCGCTGCATTTGATAGAACCACCGAGAAAAGCATTTTGCCCACTCGTCCTAAGGGGTCTCTTCAATGGCCTTCTGGAACGCAGCCACTGCTTCCTTGGCGTCCATAAGATGTTTTCCTCGAAGTTTTTCTTTTATTTTTGGGAATAAATAAAAATCGCAAGGTTTTTGCAAGTCGGGGCTAGCGGCTGACCCAGCAATTCCACGTCTGATGACGCCAAATAGTCGATCGTTCGCCCGGCGGTGTGCGAGGAGGCGTTGCCGTGGTGAAGGAAGATCCTACTGCGCGGCCGTTTCTCTCGAACTTTTTCCAAGACAAGTGGCAAACATTTGTTACTATACCACTCTGCAGTAACTGACTTTTGATCTTGTAAAACAATTGTCGCATAATGACCGGTCCTTCCGAAGAATGAGGCCACCATCTTTTTTCTACACTTCGACCTCTCTTCAATTTAGTTGGCAACTCCTCGGAAGTAAACACCCACTGAGTAGATTGTTTTTTGGTTTCCGGATCATAGCAATAAATCCAGCTTTCGTCACCCGTAAATATGTCGAACACAGCTTTTGAGTCACCTCCGTTAAATCTTTGTATCATTTCAACACGACGGTTTTTTTGGGCCTCGGTCAAATAATGAGGTATCCATCGGGCACAAAGCTTCCTAACGGCTAAATGTTTGTGGAAGATTTTGTGCACTTGACTCATACGGATGCCTAAGCTTGTCCGAATCTGCTGATAGTTTACTCTTGGATCAGTCTCTATCATACACCGCACAACACTGATGTTATCTTCAGTCGTCGCCGTAGAAGACCGTCCCTCACGCAGAGCATCGTTGAGATTGGTGCGACCACGTTTAAACTCATTTAACCACTTATAAACAGTGGCCCGTGAAGGGGCTTCATCGTGAAAGGCCAATCGAAGTCTGTCATAACATTCTTGTTGACTTAAATGATACCGAAAGTCATAAAAAAAACATAGTACGAAAATTTTCTCGCGTTAAATTCATACTGGCGTGTCTCAGACAAATTTCAATTTGCCGCCAAATCGTAAAACAAATGACAAATGAATGAAATTAGTACTCAATAATATTAGCAAAGAGTTCTATTTTCAAAATTTAAACTTTTTTTTAAATTATATTCTTTAAAAATGGCCAGTTATAAAAACTTTAAGTTACACCCTCGTACTAACTAGCTGTTGTTATTATCTGTTGGAGAAAAACCACTTAATTATATTGAGAGCAGTTTATTCCGTGGACTTAGTCCTGAGTAGAGTGTTTTTCATAGCAACCGTCAATACATTCGTTACTACCAAACAGCCAGTAATAAGGAACATAGAGTTTATACATAAGCTCTAACATTATCTACTTGTTTTTATCGGTTCCTTGTTATATGCCCTGGACGGTGCGGACGGGGCCTTCAATTTGCATCAGATCACAGATTTTTTTCCGCGCGAATTTTAATTGCCAGTGCGGATACTCATATAAGATTCAATGTTTTACAGAATTGCGAGAAAACCCAATTCAATGCTGAAGCGGGACGAACAAAATGGCGGATCAGAAGAAACCAGGGTTGCCAACTATTTAAAGAGGTCCTAAAAGCAGCTCGAAAAATCCCTAAAACCCCAGCCACCGGTTTTTTGTAAGCTCTCTTTACCACAGACTGATAACCCATATGGCCAAGTACCGACGACAAACATTCTGAAAATAGCACTGTATTCTTCGCGATCGCACGACAGTTGCATTTAATGCTGTCATTTTTCAAGCTTACAATCAATTTTCCACTCATTTTTAGTCAGTTTTTTTTATACCCCCTAAAAACCCCCTAAGATTGTACTGACCATAAAAAAATCCCAATTCACTTATTTTACCCCTAAATGTAGGGGAAAACACCCGAGGTTGGCAAACCTGGACAGAACAGAATAGGGCGTAACACAGCCAGGGTTGCCAACTGTCAAAAATCTCGTACACTGTGACGTAGCTATACTCGTGTCGGAAGCTGTTGCGTATCAGGGGCGTAGCTACCACCGTATCTGCCGTATCAATTATACGGGGCCCCCGGTCCACGGGGGCTCCCAACGTGCCTGAGCAAAAAATCTTTACCCTTCCTAAGGGCCCCCAAACAAATTTTTATACGGGGCCCCGCCAAGGCACGCTACGCTTCTGTTGCGTATTCATAGGTCCTTCAGCCTAGTGACCGTCAAGGTGGCGTACACCAATAAGATATCCAGGATTTGATGATGCCAATAAATAGTACCCAAATAGTACCGAATTAGTACCTATTTAAAAAAATTAGTACCCTTGTAGTTTTCGAGATATAAGGGGCAGTAGGTAGGTACGCCACCTTGACGTCAAGGTGGCGTACACCGAGTGAATCTCTGGATTGGCAGTGTTCCCGGAAATTCTGTATGAGCCAAAAATTAGTACCCAAATAGTACCCCTGGCCCTTAAAATCTCATCAGCGTAGCTATTGTAGAAGCTGAGATATTGGACTATTTAACTGAGTAAAAATTTGCGCACCGTCAAGGTGGCGTACACATCTTTTACAGCAAGATTTCACCCAGAAGGCCTTCGAATTTTTCAATCGGCTATATCCCAAAAAATACTACCCGAAATAGTACCCCTTTTACGATCAAAACAATACTGATAATATATGTGGAACTTAGAAACAAATTCAACCAAACTTCTACATACAAATCCATTTTAGTACAGTCGCAAATAAAGATCAAATATGTGTTGCAAACTACTTGCCATGACTGACATCAACGATTTAGAATGGTGGTATGTTGTACTAAGCTTTCAGGCAAAGTGATTCTTACACAGCTGCATGAAGGTGCACAATTGCTTAACTTAAAACATTTTAAGCGCAATTAGACAAAATATTTTTTTTGCTGTTTACCTGTTTTGCGGGCCGGGTGCCGGCGGTGCGCGTTCGTGTTATTATTATTGTCAAGATGACCATCGAACTAGACGGATCTACTAAAGAAAATATTTAAATATTTGATGTGATTTGTTACGTGCGGTGAAAAGTTGAACTACAGTTTTTCTACGATTGTTCGTTTGATTAACGATGCACAGCAAAAAATGTAAGTACCTACAAGCTGTTTCTTTTTGTGATTTTAATATTCTTATAAAGATCAATAAGTACCTACTTATACTCAAATTATTATGAAGGATGATAATATTTTTTTATTTTTTTGTGTATAAAACAGCTACAAGATGGTAGATCAATTTCTAGCAGATAGTTACATTATCACCTCGATTTTTAGCATTTGTATTTAAAGATCAAATTTGAACATAATTTCCATTAAAACACAGTATACCTATATTGGATTATATTTGTTGCACATTGTTCAATACTGTGTTTGTTGTTGTGTTATTGTTAAATACAAAATGCGTTAAAATTCAAATGCTAGAAAAGAAGTATAGATATTTTATTATTGCTGTTTGAACAATAAAAGTTGCTAATAGAGTTGACAAAACTTATGAACTTGCAATAATTCTGACAAAAAAAAATCGACACGCACTAATTTCTTATGAATTTTGCCATGCAATACAAGTAATGTAAGTAGACATTACTTAGGTAGATTCTTAATTGAAATAAAAAAAAAAACATACATTTTTCCAGGTGACGAGATCAAACGACTGGTGTTGACGAAGGGGATTTCTTCCGTTAAGGAAAGCTGACAATACTGAAATGAGATTCAAGTAGGTGAGTATCAATAATTATTTATTACATCCACTCTAATATTATAAATGCAAAAGTAACCGTATATCTGTGTATCTGCCTATTACGCTTTCCCAAAGTAATCGCGATAAAAGAATTTCACGCAGACGAAGTCGCGGGAACAAGCTACGTAGGTACTCGTAAAAACCCGGCCTTTGCGCCGTCGGTCGGCGAGTTAAAAGATAGATAAGGATTTTAAGACAAAAGATTTTGCTTCGGCAAAAAGGAGAATTCCACGTAGAGGAGAGAGCTAATTTCACTAAATGTGTACTTACTTTGTGCGTTATTTTATGTGTTTATTTGTTAGGTTTAGCAATTATTAGCATCGATATGATAGGTAGTTTATTAAAACTTTAGAAAATACTCATGTATGGCTTTTGGACATGGAAGTGGTAAATATTTACCATAATCGCGCTAACCATAAAATATAATTTTAATACTCATTAGAATCATCGTTACCAATTATCATAGTATTCATGTATTGTTCTAAACACTGTTTTTGACTTAAAACTTCCATGTACAAAAACCAAACATGAGTATTTTCAAACATTTTGGATAAATAAAAAAATTAAAAAAACAAATTAGAATACAATAAAATCAAAATTTAAATCAATATCAAAGTATAAATAATAATTAATATTATACATTAAAATAATAACTACAACTTGATTGAAGAATAAAATTATAATTAGAAACACGGACTCTACCGAGAGCTCTAGTTTTGATGCGATTTAATGTTCGATGTTTCGACATCTACATATCTATCTAGTAATATACCTACTATTGATTTTGACCCTTATCTCTGATTCTTAACATATTGTATATAAAAATATTTCCTTTTCACATCAGGAATGCAATCTTCCATATGTAACAGCGCTAACATATATTTTTCAGAGATGCACATAAAAACGAAAACGCTGCAAGTGCTGCAAGAGAATGACCGACAGCCCAACACAAGCTACACCATCAAGTTCTCACTGCAATTTATTTACTTGCGAAAGAACGACAGCCCATCACAAGTTTCACTATCAAGTTCTCACTACAATTTATTTACTTGATAAAGTAAGTTTAAAATTATAGTATACGTTTAGTTAGAACGGTATAAATAGTTTAGTTATATACGTATTAAATATTATACCCATATAGTGCAATGTATAGAAAAAATATACGGTGTTGATTTTATATAACATTATGTATATTATAGTGGTCTTTAACTGTTACTTGTTGATATATGCCAAAATATTTTTAATGTTATATTTTTGTATTGTGATTGTGATTAGTAATAAGAATCTTACTTATTTGTATATTATATCCATGATGATATTCACGTGAAGTTTGTCTCAACAAACTCGGACTACCATAAGTTCATATTTTGTTGTTTAATTGTTGATACGCTTATTTAGTAAGCCCATGACTGTATATCTGATCTCAATTGTAAGTGTTAATTGTAAATTAAACTTGGGCATAATCGTAATCGCTTAACTTTTAAAATATTTTTTACAAAGGTCAGTGAATTATTTTGCCATTTAATAGATGGTCTAAAACGTTATGTAGTAAATGTTAAAGATAATTATATTATTTACTGTTGCTTGGTGATTATTATGCCATACTGTTTTAAATATTATTCGTATTGATTCGTCATTAGAAAGACATACGTACTTATTTATATTTGTATGGCATATCCGTGATGATATTCACATAAAGCCTGTGTCGGTCTCGGCAAACTCATAGATGACGGACTCTACCTAGGTGACTGATGATAGCTATAATTTAATAAGTTCTTTTGTAAACCTGTTTTATGGTTGGTACGCTTGTTTTACTCAAAATACATATTCTTTAAAATAGGTACCATTATCATGTAAAAGAAGTATTATGAAACAAGACTATTAAAAAAACAAAAAAGTATTTTCCTTAGTTTGTTCTATTTTGTACAACAGCCTTGATAACCACTTAACACACACACACACACACGAACACCCTAATATTCTGAAAAACTTTTGATTGAATAATCATAATTCAGAATTACCAAAATTCTGAAATTCATTCTATTTCTGAAGCCGGTCACTCATTACAATAATTTGAACTAGTAATGCTGAAGTTAGATTTAGCGTAGGATACATTTTATATTTTAGGTTATATTTTTAAACTAAAAAATTTTAACGGCAGAAGACCAATCAGAAATTAGATGATTGGGAATTAGAAACAAAGAATTAAAGAAACTATTTAGATATTTATTAGCTATTCCCAACTGTTACCACTGGTAATATTCATATTTTTGTTCCCACTTTCATTGAATTCTTAATGTTCAGCAAATATGTAAAATTTTAAGAATACATAAATAATAATATAAAAAACTAAATAAGTAAATCTGACCCACGTCCCTTATAAATATTGTAATGATCTCAGGTTCTCGATGGTCATTCAGAAATAAAGAACAGAATAGTTACTATTGGAAGAGTGGCGTGTAATGTTAAAAAGTATAAATCCACAGAATCTTAATAATAATTGGATATAAAGAATCCAATGCAGGTGCACAAGCATAACACGCTGCTATTTAAACAAGGTTCTAATAACCCTCCAAATAAATAATAATAATAACAGAACTTAAACTAAAATAAAATAAAACACAAAAAATAACTGTTGCCACAAGTCGGATTTGAACCGGGTGCGTCCGCCTTCCGAGTCGCTCGCACTTTCAACTAAGCTACGTAGTCATCTACGTCATCGGCTGAATTTAACGATCGGTATGCTCAAGGTTAACACACCACGGAACTGATTCCCATTCAGATTCTCTTATGCGAAATAATTATCCGTATTAAAAAAGGGCGTTTCATTAAGCTGTAACAAGATTAAGTACTATAAAAACACACAAGTTCCGTTGCTTCGATGAACATGAATATTTAACCATTTAAGCTAGTCTACGACTTACCCCGTGTCAGCAAACATTAACACATAACAATTTTCAGAACTACAAGTGATAACCAACACTTAGGCTCAACCACTTTCCTTAATTCGACATAAAACTAATTTCGGTAAGTGATCGTTGGCAGAACACCTTGACCGTAAAATCTCTTTTCTTTTCTCCGCCACCCTCATCTTTATAAATAAAAACTGACGCGACTAACCACACATAAATTATTTATTTTGACGTCAGTGGCGACATCTTTTGAGGGATCTGAAATTGACCATTACAATATCCCCCTTCCTCCGGAGAATCCGTCCCGGATTCATGACATAGGTTTGAGATCCGTAGAGTGCCATTTTCCCAAGTCTTTACCCCGTAAACTGACGAGTCTATAGACATCAGTCGATAACTTCCCTGCTATTACCGCTTTATCATATTTTGGAGCTAATTTGGACATAAAGCCCTTCGTAGCACTTGACAACAGCTTGGTGCGTTTCCAGACCAAATCCCCTTCGCGATATGCACAAATACGACGTCTCTTATTATAATGTTTACAGTTTATTTCATGAGCTCTTTTCAATCTATTCGTTATGTCCTCGTAAATTTTATTTCGTGCATTCAATTGTAGTTCAAACTTTTCTCTATTGAAGACAAGTGGTGTACCATTTTGAAGGTGACTGCTTTTTTGCCCTTGAATAGATGTTTCGCGGCCGAAGAATAAATATGATGGGGTTTTTCCTGTAACTTCATGTACTGCCGTTCTTATTGCGTGTCCGATATGGGGTAAGTGTTTATCCCACTCCTTATGGTTGTCCTGTACATACGAGGCGATTGCTGTACCTATGACTCTATTGACCCTCTCCGTGGGGTTCGACTGCGGGTGATAAAACGGAGTGTACCACACATCTATCCCATAGTTCTCAGCAAGTTCTTTGAATTGGTTTGATGTAAATTGTTTGCCGTTGTCACAAATGATCACGCTCGGGGCACCATATAAGAGAATTATTTGCTCTTCTAAGATTTTTACAATGTTGGAAGTTTTACCATTACGTAAGGGAAAAAGAAGGGTAAATTTGCTGAACCAACACGAGACAACCAATAACATAGTATTACCATGTTTAGAGCGCGGAAGCGGTCCCATTAAGTCCATTGAGACAATCTGAAACGGCTCTGTCACCTCCCTATGACGCCCCATCATTCCACTGGGTGGCAGTTGTGACGATTTATGTTTAGCACATGTCTCACACTGCCTGACATACTGTTTAACATCGTTAATCAGGGATGGCCAGTAATAATGTTGCCGAACTCTATTTACGGTCTTTTTAATCCCAAGATGACTTGATGTCGGGTCATCGTGGCATTCTCTCAGCACATGACTTCGAAGAGCTGCCGGAATCACTAGCTTCCAACTATATTTTTCCTCGGGGAATTGCTTTAACTCAAGGTATTTCCATAATCTGTTTTGGCTTATCTGCCAGTCATCAGAATGATTGTTTTTTAGCACCTTCTCCTCCTGTGCCTTATACCATTCATCTTTGTCCTCCTGATTCATTTCTAGAAGACACGATTCTTCCGTATAATCTGTATTTAGCGCTCTTGATAATGCGTCTGGAACTATGTTTTGTTTGCCTTTACGAAATATTACTTCATAGTCAAACTGTTGCAGACGCATGGCCCATCGTGCTAAGCGACCGTGCGGGTCTTTATTCTTGTGCAGCCATTGCAGTGCACTATGATCCGTAATGACTTTGAAGTGACTTCCTTCAATGTACGGTCTAAACTGTTCCACGGCATGAAGGACGCTCAATAACTCCCTTTCGGATGCAGAATATTTCGTCTCGCGATCTGAGAGCTTACGACTAGTATAAGCAATGGGTCGTTCAATGCCTTCAACCATTTGGAAGAGGACGGCGCCTGTTCCTCTGTTGGACGCATCACATTGCACTGAGAATTCTTGCGAGAAGTCTGGAACGCTTAGAATGGGTGTTGAAGTTAGAGCTGTTTTCAAGTTAACGAATGCCGTTTCCGCTTCCTCGTTCCAGATTATCCGTTTTCGCTTTTTCCCACCTTTAGTCAGCTCATGCAATGGCGCAGCTACCATAGCAAAATTCTCTACGAAGCGCCTATACCAGCTGGCTAATCCAATAAATCTCTTGAGCTCTGTAAAGGTTTCTGGCCTAGGGTAGTTTAAAATCGCGCTTACCTTGTCTGGGTCTGTTCTCAAGCCTTCTTTGTCTACAATATACCCGAGATACTTGAGCGATGAACGGGCAAATTCGCACTTGTTCACGTTTATTGTTAAGCCAGCCATTTTCAATTGATCCCTTACCCATTTCAAAGCAGACAAATGCTCGTCGAAGTTGATGTTGCACAGAACTATGTCATCTAAGTACGCAAATATTTTACCCTCAAACTCTGGCGGGAATAACCGATCCATTAGGCGTTGTTGAGTTTGTGAGGCATTATTTAACCCAAAAGGCATGACCTTAAAATGGAAAAGACCCTTCCCGGATAATCCAAATGCTGTTTTTTCTTTGCTAGGGCCATCTAGGGGTATCTGCCAAAATGCTGATCGAAGATCAATCGTAGATAGGTATTGCGCATTACGTAAACTATCCAGAATTACCGACACCCTGGGCAGGGGATAGGAGTCTCTCTTTGTGACTTTATTTAGCTGTCTACTATCCAAGCATAACCTATTCTGTCCAGATGCCTTTTTCACCAGTAGTACCGGAGAGCGCCATGAACTATGAGAGGGTTCAATGATGTCGTTACTTAACATATCCTCTATTTCTTCCTCTATCTGCTTCATTATTGGGGGTGCAAATGGATACTGCCTTTGGCACACCGGTCCGTGATCACCTGTATCAATGCTGTGCTCTATTAGATGTGTCCTGCCAATGCCCGTACCAAGATTTTCTCTCATGTCTTGAATTAGTAACTCCAATGCTTCTTCTTGTTCTCTCGTAAGTTCAGCCCTTGAAACCACTGGTTGAAATGTGTTCAATTCTACAATATCTTCATTACCATATATGTCCGTAAAGTCTTTGTTGGTACTAATTGATAACTCAAAGTTTTGAAAGAAATTCATGCCTAGTACTATCTTGTGTTGTAATCTGTCCATGACGTGCAATTTGACAACTTTATATTTCCCTATGAATTCTATAGGCAGGTATACTACAGAATTAATGCTATGAGAGGTGCCGTCCGCAGTAGACAAACTTTGGGTTGGAATATTCTCTGCAACTATCCCGAATTCAGATAAATCATCGTAAAATTGCTTTGAAATTACCGAAATTGTTGCACCTGAGTCCAACAGTCCTGTGAATGACTTCCCTAGAATCTTAAATGAAGCATGGTAACGCTTGTCTTGTGCCCTCATGTTAATTCCGCAAATTTCTCCCGTTTCGAAGTACAATGAAATTAATCTTAACCATTCCTGCCATCCTTCAGCTTTTTTATTTACTTCGGGAGTCCATCGGCAGACTCGACTCCCGAGTTGGCGTTTCCCGAATTGCTGCAAAGACATTTTTTTACAGTAGAACCAAATTTACCGCATTTATAGCAAAACAGCCTTTGTTTCTCAGCTGTACACTCTCTAAATCTATGGCCTGTGCTGCGGCAATTCCAGCACTTCATGGATCCCGGTACCCGATTTCCCTGCAGAGTGTCATTCCCAATTGCATTTAATTCTTCACCACGATAAGCAAGATCCGGCTCAATGGAAAAACGTCTTTGGCCTGGCTCTTGGAAGTTTTCGCAATTAGTCTTGGTATGTTCTATGATTCTTAAGATTTCTGTTAACTCCCCAACTGTGTTAAAGTTGTCCCTACAGACTGCCCTTTGAAAATCTGGTTGGATGTTCTTTTTTAAAATTGCTAGTTTCTGGCGATCTGAGAGCTTAGTGGGCAAACGCTTAAACATATTTTGCATGACCGAAATATATATCAAAATGTTCTCATGTTTACTTTGAGTACGTTTCCTTATGTCATCCAGTAGTTCTTCCTCATAATACGGCCTCTGAAAGCTAGCTATTAAGAGATCCACCAACTCGTCCCAACATGTAACACTGTCCCGATTAGCTCGAAACCATATAAGCGCGTCACCTTCAAAAAGGTCAATAGCATATCGGTAAAGATCATGCTCTGTAGCGTTGCGGGCTTCCTTGAGCTCTTCAATACGTTCCAAAAAGGAGTTGATACTCGTTGTTCCTTTACCATTGAATTTGATTCCCCAATCTTTTATTGGGATTAACTTCCTACTCGGGCCTTCCACATCTAACGTGGAAGTTCTTTGTAGGTGACCACGATGCAGGCGACTTGAACTTGGGAAGGGCATTGAGACTCTGCCCTCTACTGCCCCTGTGACGCCCGTGTCTGCACGCATTTGTGCCGCGAAATTGTTATTTATGGCTGCGGTTGCCTTGCTCGCTTCCTCATTGTCGTTTTCTGGCATCTGTGTTTGAGCAGCATCCTGGAACTGTAATTTTTCTATGATATTTATGGCTTCTTCGCCCAAGGATCTGTATAAAATTTCCTTATCGTGTTCCGTAATTCTTTCCCTTTCGTCCTCATCATCCACTTGTTGCATTGCCTCCATTAAGGCCATACTTTCATTGATTTCATTTAAAATTATTTGGTGTCTATGTACCAGGTCTCGTTCCGTAGGTATAACTAGTTTAACGCGATTTAAAAGATGAGAGAGGCGGGTATGAATCCGTTTATGACTAGCGCGATCAGGTTTACCGGTAATTTCACTGAGCGCGATTGACAGTACTTTATATTTTGCTTCACAAGTCGTTATCTCTGACACGGGGTTGTCAATACAACCCTTTGGAATCTTCAACGAAATGGAGGACTCCCCACTCGCTTCCCTATTAAAAATCTCCCTCAATATCTTACGCATGGGAACCACAGTCTGAACATCGTGGATACCTCTACAAGCCAGTTCAAACTCCAACTCATCCTTAAGCAGATAGTTAACATCCATTTTGTCGTTAATCGAACCTTAAATTATTAACAAAGAAAACCAAAAAAAAACGCTGGTTTCTTATTGTAAACTACAAACACTAACCGCAACTATGATGATACAAATAGATGCCAACCGGTTGCGGAACTAACTAACATATAAAACACAATAACTGCTGGTTGTAACGGATGGCTTTGCTACACAGACATTATTTTATGACAAAAGTAATAGCCACAACACACCCTCCAATCAACAATACACTACTCTTTATTTCCTGTACCCTGTGGGCGCCAATGTGATGATCTCAGGTTCTCGATGGTCATTCAGAAATAAAGAACAGAATAGTTACTATTGGAAGAGTGGCGTGTAATGTTAAAAAGTATAAATCCACAGAATCTTAATAATAATTGGATATAAAGAATCCAATGCAGGTGCACAAGCATAACACGCTGCTATTTAAACAAGGTTCTAATAACCCTCCAAATAAATAATAATAATAACAGAACTTAAACTAAAATAAAATAAAACACAAAAAATAACTGTTGCCACAAGTCGGATTTGAACCGGGTGCGTCCGCCTTCCGAGTCGCTCGCACTTTCAACTAAGCTACGTAGTCATCTACGTCATCGGCTGAATTTAACGATCGGTATGCTCAAGGTTAACACACCACGGAACTGATTCCCATTCAGATTCTCTTATGCGAAATAATTATCCGTATTAAAAAAGGGCGTTTCATTAAGCTGTAACAAGATTAAGTACTATAAAAACACACAAGTTCCGTTGCTTCGATGAACATGAATATTTAACCATTTAAGCTAGTCTACGACTTACCCCGTGTCAGCAAACATTAACACATAACAATTTTCAGAACTACAAGTGATAACCAACACTTAGGCTCAACCACTTTCCTTAATTCGACATAAAACTAATTTCGGTAAGTGATCGTTGGCAGAACACCTTGACCGTAAAATCTCTTTTCTTTTCTCCGCCACCCTCATCTTTATAAATAAAAACTGACGCGACTAACCACACATAAATTATTTATTTTGACGTCAGTGGCGACATCTTTTGAGGGATCTGAAATTGACCATTACAATATAATTTATCTAATTTCGACATAGGTGACAGTTGGTTGACTGTTACTTTTTCATATGTGACTGTTGTAGCAGCTAAAAAGCAATGTTCGGAAGGGGTGAAACTAAAATTACTACGTTTAATACAATCGGTCAGTCCGCCCCACCAAACATTCATCCCTTTTTACCTGCTCCAGCGTTATGAGCTATTTGCAAGTACATAGTTACGTATAGTGAATCAATTATTTTGTGGTTACTACTAGGAATAAACAATCCTAGACCAGAATGTATTCAACTGTAACAAAGTCGTGGGAACAATCCAATATTTTATGGTGTGTGAGTGCTCGCCTAAACACACGCGCCCACTAAAACCTACTCTTCTGAACCCGCTATGAGGAAGCTGGATCATATTTAGTTAAATTTAAACAAGGACAACTAGCTTATCCAATGATATTGAAGTTTTAATGATATTCAACCAACAATATTAAAAATGAAATTGGTTTATTGCTTTTCGACGCGTCTGTACTTTTACTACGTAGAAGTTTGGTTGATTTTTTTTCTAAGTTCCACATATATTATCAGTATTGTTTTGATCGTAAAAGGGGTACTATTTCGGGTAGTATTTTTTGGGATATAGCCGATTGAAAAATTCGAAGGCCTTCTGGGTGAAATCTTGCTGTAAAAGATGTGTACGCCACCTTGACGGTGCGCAAATTTTTACTCAGTTAAATAGTCAAATATCTCAGCTTCTACAATAGCTACGCTGATGAGATTTTAAGGGCCAGGGGTACTATTTGGGTACTAATTTTTGGCTCATACAGAATTTCCGGGAACACTGCCAATCCAGAGATTCACTCGGTGTACGCCACCTTGACGTCAAGGTGGCGTACCTACCTACTGCCCCTTATATCTCGAAAACTACAAGGGTACTAATTTTTTTAAATAGGTACTAATTCGGTACTATTTGGGTACTATTTATTGGCATCATCAAATCCTGGATATCTTATTGGTGTACGCCACCTTGACGGTCACTCAGCCTAAATAACATTTAGTTTTTAACCCTTTGAACGCCACGGCTAACGGCGAAAAAGCGTGCTACGAGCGCTCGAAGACGGCTGTAGCCGTCGCAAATGTATGGAAAACGGCGTATCGTGGCGTCAGGGCAGGGAAAACTGCCGACGGCCACAGCCAACTGTGGCGGTCAAAGGGTTAAACGCTGACGATTCATAATAATATCCCCAAAAAGTAAATGGTTGCTTTATGGTGATAATATTTAAATGTTTATATTTCGGTTAATGACCAAAAAAACACAAATGAAGAACCATAAAAGTTCACATTTATTATTAAATTAACATAATTATTTCACAGCTACGATTTTCTCCTCTCGCTATCCTCCTTCTCTTGGCCTTCCTCCATCAAGTCCTGACATCTGTCATGCAAGAAGTCCTGATACGCATCCTTTATGGACCCTGAGCACGCCACATAGTGCCCTCCAGAATGTTCAGCTACAACCGGCTTTGTGAATAAACTTATCAGCGACTCGCTCATTTCTGAAAAAAATTAAATGTATTGATAATGACACGATTCTATTATTTTGACGTCTTCATGATAGAATAATAGGGGGTTACAATTAATCCATACTTAATATTATAAATGTGAAAGTAAGTCTGTCTGTCGCGCTTTCGCGCTAAAAGTACTGAACCGATTTAAATGAAATTTGGTACACAGATAGTCTAGAGCCTGAGAAAGGACACAGGCTACTTTTTAATGCGAAAAAAGGGTTCTAAGGGATTGAAACGGGGGGATGAAAAGTTGTATGGAAGTATCGTCATTTTTAGAGCCAGGAGCTTGAACTTATTTTTTAGGCCGTTGATTCGATATAAATAAATATGACATTTAAAGTTTGCGAACCCTCAAGGGTGTAAAATAACAATAGGGAATAAGGGATGAAAGTTTGTATGGAAATATGTAAGGTTTATGTGAATGTTTTATAATATATAATTAAAAATGCTACCCAAAGACACTATTCCACGCGGACGCAGGCACAGCTAGTAATTTATATAGGTTTATTATAAAAGGTATTCTGATGTCTTTCTTCTCATAAAAACTGACGGATTAAAATATTTGCCTTCGTTGTGTTACATACTGTATATTGTAGCGGCCGCTTGATTCTTTGTTTCACAAAACACGTACACGATTAACCGCAGGTGCGGCCTAGGTCTAAGAAAACGCTGCTCATGTTCTAAATAGTTGCTTGTTTTCTTGTGGAGGTTATATAATGGACGATGATCGACGGTCTTACTACAACATGGTGGTAGATTCATTCCTTGACCTTCATAAGAGCTTTTAAGTGCCTAAATCATGGACCAATAATACAAATGGACTGTCAACCTCCATACATTGTAGCGTACGCCGGAAAAGCTAGCTTCCCAGGCTAATACTAGATGGCGATACAAAAATATGTATTGGATCGTAGTTCGGAAGCTTGTGACTAGATGACGCTACTAGAGTTCACCTGGAGATATTCAATCAAATTAAATAAAAATAAATCATTTTTGTCTTCAAACTGTCGTTGATTCGGCTTTTTATCACGTTTTTTGTAAAAACTAGCAGTTTTTTGGAAAAAACCATAGTTGTTTGAACGAATTACGGCCTAAATTTAGGAATTCGTCAATAGATGGCGGGTCAAAGCTCCGATGTACGCTCAAATATATAGAGGTTGACAGTATTCTTGTATTATTGGTCCATGCCTAAATTGAATAAAGACAGTTTGACTTTGACTTTGACATTAACGATGGTTTTATATCCTGATTTAGCTGTTCTCAACACCTACCTCCTCCTCCTCTGCTGCACTGGGAGTGAAGAAATAGCATAGAATGCGTGCAGATGCTTCTCATCCTGGCATGTCGTAAAAGTCGACTAAGGGACGTGTCCTCTCCAACATGGTGGACTATCTGTATGGGCGATGGGCTGATCACCTGCCACCATACGGTTCATCATACCATCTTAGGACTAATTAATCGAACGTGGCCACAAGTAGTCTTGTGGCTCTGCCCACCCCATTAGGGATTTCGGGCGTGATAATATGTATGTATGTATGTCAACACCTACACATAGCAAAAGACGTTGAACATGCGTCAATGTGTGCGTGCGTTCGTGAATGTGTGCGAGTGCTTGTACTGTGTGCAATCGTGCATCGTTCGAGTGTCTTTGGTCGTGAGTCAGGGGGGATTACTGAACTGGTTACAATAATTAACCAATTTACGATACCGGGATACTAATAAATTATAAGGGATGAAATTTACCTTTTGGTATAATCGAATCACTTTCCCCGTACACATGTAAGGAGGGCAAGTCTATCTCCTCATCATAGAATCCTTTGTGGACGAGGCTGCCGGACCGGAAACCGGATGCGAATATCGCAAACTGGAAGGAGTATGGTAAATCTGAAAAAAAAAAAAACATTACTAGCCCAAATCAAAGCCAGTAAAGTAATGCACAATGCCATGACCCTTTTGACTCATAAGTAATAAATAATAATAAAATAATCAGGGGACAATCTTTACGCAAATCGATCTAGTCCCAAAGTAAGCTCTAAAGGCTTGTGTTATGGGTACTAGACGACGATATACATACTTATATAGATAAATAAATACTTAAATATATAGGAAACATTCAAGACTCAGGAACAAACATTCATGCTCATCACACAAATATTTGCCCTTACCGGGGATCGAACCCAGGATGCTAGCTTCGGAGGCAGGGTCACTACCAACTAGGCTAACCGCATCGTCAAAAGTGGCTTATTATTCCTGTCTCATTCTCATCATAGCAACCGATACATTAGCGACAACACTGAAATAAGCCCGTGTGCAGAAACAACAAGTACTCACAACAATCAGTCATTCGCATGATATAGGCGGCATGCTTCGAGCCATAGAGACACTTGCAATCTTTTCCTTTTTAATATACGCTGGTGTGAAAGGGAAGTAGTACACTTTATGAGTGATATAAACGATTGTAATACGGGAACTGCATGTGTATGCACACATGACATACTCTTATTGGGGCGACATTTTAATTTACACATGCCTTGCGTTAGTCTCATTATCTATTCTGTGCTCAAGGGCTCAAAATTTAGGCACTCTTTCGGTATCGGTAACACATGCATAGATTTCCATAATGTTGTCAATTGCGACGCAACAACCATGCGTGAAAGAGACAATGCAACCATATACAAATAACAAGAGTGCTATTCGCAGGGATCATTTAACGGTGTACAAGTTAAATGAGCCATATGGCAGATATGAGTAGCAAGTTGATTAGTAAAAATGTTAAACCAGAACACAACACTGATAGGGGGCTGCGAGTGTTAACACTCCAAATCAAAGAATACTAACAGCAATAGTTAGTATATTTTGTGTCAGTAATATCACAAACACTAAGGCCGCGTACGCACAGGCAGGTGGCTAGCTTAGCACGTAGAGCTTAGTAATTCAGGAGACTGGAGACAGTGTTGCCGTTCCAGAAAATTTTTGTATGTTTGTTTATAGCCTAGGCTCTACGCGCTAAGCAAGCCACCTGCCTGTGCATATGCGGCCTAACACAAGCTTACTTACAGCCTTTCTGTTGCATGGCGGCCAACAGCCCTGCTAGACAAGCTCCCTGTGAGAAGCCCATAAGCCCATCATAAGGCCCGTGCTCAGCCACCGTCCTCTCTATAAGCCGCAGTGTGTCTTCAAACCCTAGCGCCGGTCCACCCAGGCACTTGCCGCTGAATGTGTTGTCTTCTGCATTGAACCACCAGGATCTGGAATCTGGAAGTATGAGGTGGATAAAAATATTTTGGTAGCGCACAGGACAGTTGTATAGAACTTAGGGTCCAACTGCCAAATTCTCATGTCATCATAGATGTTTTAAGACCTATTACCATCCATAGCTGGGCACAAGACCATTAATCCGTAATTAACAAAGTTAACCTTTTGAGTAACAGATAAACTATTTTATACATAAATTACTAACACGACAACATATAAAATGTACTTTCTATGACAAGTTAGTGATTAAGTTTAACTTCTGTTAACTTAACATATATCCAGGTTGACCTTTTTAATAATGGATTAACACGACTTACGAATACTACCGCTTCTGAGTTTATATATTTACGAAATATCAAAGTTTGTTAGAAAGCATAGTGATCTATTTAAAACTGCTAGAAATATATGTACACGTAATACAAGAAATGGTTTTCATCTTGAAGTTGGTAAACAACAAAAAACTATAATATACAACAAATTACCACAACTTAAAGAACTACCAAATAACAAATTTAATAAAATGTTATATGAATGGCTTCTAGAACGTAGATTTTATAAATTAAATGACTTTTTAGAATTACAGTGACCTATAATACAAAGTAGTGAGTAGTTAACTTGACATAAATGCTAAAATATAATAATTAATTGATCCTTTTGTACCTTTTGTGTTTGTTTTGTAGAATTAATATAATTATGATTTGCTCGCTAGCCTGACCTCTTTAATATTCTATGTTATATATAGATAAGTCAGCTTGCTTAATAAATAAATTCGTTTTAACTGGCATGAAAAAACACTCACAATATATCTACATAAAATTAACTTATGACTAAGTATTGGTCCATATTTTGCATGCTGTTTGTTAATAGCTGAATAAGGAGAACATTATCTGTGTGTAACAACCCTTTTTCTGGCAAAATAAATTATTTCTATTTCTATTTCAATTAACGGAGTTAACTATTTGATTAACGGTGCCCAGCTATGCCTATCACTGGGGGTGATAAGAGTTAGATGAGAATCAGACAACTTACTAGTACTTTTACTTACTACTTTTTAGTAGCTTAATTTATCCTACCTGAATTTATCAAGATAAACATAAGAGAAAATGGTATAACCTAAAGGTCAGTACAATAGATAATAAATGCCCTTTAAATGTACAACCAAGTAAGGTAATTCTTTAAAACCCCAGTTACAATGTAATTACATTTTAGCTTGAATTACTCAAACTAAGTACCTTTTAAGACTATTGTTCTAGCCAATACAATTGTGCTTGTATATTAACTTTAAGATAATTCATAATTTATTGTGATAGGAATTATATTACTGAACTTGACTGGTTAAGGTCGCTGGAAGCCATTAGACATGGAAGGCATGCAATCATACATTGTGGAAGTCTTTGGGGGAGACCTATGTCCAGCAGTGGACGTCCCCAGGTTGAAAATGAAAATATTTATTTTTTGCAAGTGGCCGCATGGGCTCTTTTACATGTCTGAAGCTACCAGCGCTTCGAAAAGGTAACATCTGCTGAGAAGAAACGCCACAAGAAACTCAGCAGTAAATCTTTTTTTTTCAACTTTTACATTAGAGTTTTAACTAAAACTAACACATGAAAAGGGCAGCAAACAATCCTAATGGGTAAAAATTAATTATAATAAATAACTAATAAGGGAGATGTATAGTCTCCGCGTCTGGACAAGTTAAGCTACTTAGAGATGATAAAGCCTCTAAGGGTCATCATCATCATCGTTGAAATGATGATGAGGAATTATATTTTACCTTCCTCGCCTCCGCCTTCTTCGTTAATCACTCTATGCGGCGCCGATATGAAGGTTATTTGCGCATACTTAGCTACAACTTTGCGGAAAGATCCAATTTTCGCACGGAACACGGCGCCATTCTGGCGGTACCCGTGTAAAGCGAGGATCTTCACCTTTTTACGCTCTTCCTTAGGTTCTGCTTTATTATTTTCTGATGCCGGTTCTGTTGGCGGTTCACTCATATTTGAGTTCGAGTTTTCAGACATTTGAGCCATTTTGTGTTTTGGGGTTAGGCACCGCTTATAGCATAGGACATTCAAATTCCTAAGAAAAATGATCGGTATGATGTATTTTCTTAATTTAATTACTTAAATTACAAATTACGTTAGTAAAGAGTCTTTCTTAAAAGCCGTAAGGTACTGGTTACTAACAAGCAATCAATTCATGAATTTGTAAAAGAAACATTAAATCAAGGTGTTTAACGTTCAAAGTATTTCAGCCGAATTAAAACATAGGAATTAGGTATTTACTCTTTTAACATTAAAAAACGTATATAGTGATTATATACACTCTGTATTAAAAGGCAAAAAAAACTGACTGACTGACAGCATACGGATATTGCCAACTTCTAAATTAAAAAGGGGTTAGATGTACCTACGCTTAGATTAGAACATGCCAAAAAGTTGCTAAAAAATTAAATAAAAACTAAAAGAGAAAAATAAGGAAAACTCAGCTGCTTTAATAATCAGTTATCATTAAAAAAACTCAATTGTTATTGTAATCTTTTAAATCAAGTTAAGCTGGGTCTCCGGGCTCATTTTAACGCATATTTATTATGAAGGCAGTTGTTTTGAGAGTATTAATGACACATGCAATAGTTCTTTTAGTGTCTCAAAGAACAAAATATTGAAATATAATATGAACTATCTATATTAACTAAAATATACTTTAGCAAAAAGCCTGCAAAACAAAAGTTGCTAGAAAATGTGCTAGATACTAAATGGAAATTTTAGTTGCTAAATCAGTTGAAAAGGTACAAAATTTAGCTACAAAGTTATTACATTGGCAGCACTGAATTTTTGTTGGTTGACAGCTCGTTCAGAAATACTTTAGGAAAAACCTAATTAATTAAACAGCAGCGCGTCCTTATTGCACCGTATTTTGAGGTTTCCAGTCTTAACCACAACCATTGCTATCAATGGATGTGATAACTAGGTGCCTACTGTAATACATGGAATTAATATTTTTTTTACACTTAGCTAATAATATGAACGTTACTTCATAATTCTAGGAAACAAATACAGCCTGTAATTTCAGAACGCACTGTATTTAGATATTTTATTGGCGGCACTCAAAAAATATGGTTATTTGTTTAAATATTATTTTACTAATAAATGTATTACTTGACATATTTACGTAAAGAACATAAATGGTAGATTAGGAAATACTTGTTTTTAATCTAATTTAGGAAAAGCGTGACGTATAAAAGAACCCCTAAACGCAATGTTTTGGCGCCAAATCATAATAACTGTCAAACACCCGACCGACATTGAAGTTGTTTTTCGTGTGTCGTTTTCTCGTTGTTACTTTTTTGTTAGTCTGTAAAATTAAAGTAGTTTGTTTAGTATATTTCTTAAATCAAACAAAATGGAAGACGGTGACTTTGATCAAAGATTACGGGACCTTCAAAGAGAATATTTGGAATTCTTAGACGATGAAGTGAGAACAATACAAATGTAACCTCAAAAAAACTAAACAATAACTACAATAAAAGATTACTATCTAACATTGTACTTTTTCAGGAAGACCAAGGTATTTACATGGAAAAGGTAAAGCAGATGATAGCGGACAAGTCAAAGCGCCTTGTTGTAAACATCAACGATTTGAGGCGTAAAAGCCCTGACCGCGCTAAAAATCTACTAGAATACGCCTTCGAAGAGCAGATAGCATTCCAAAAAGCACTAAAGGAGTATGTGTCGTCGATCGATCCGACGTACGCTAAGGAACAGGAAGAGTTCTTTGTGGCATTCTCTGGCAGCTTTGGAACTAAACATGTGACCCCACGAAGTTTGACATCAAGGTATGTGTTTAAATCAGTGATGCAACGAATACTACTTTTACGAATACGAATATCAAACCTACTATTCGGCGAATACGAATATCTCGCCATGGTAATAAAAGACTTATTTATTTGATGAATGTTTACTCTTCTAATAATTAAAGTTTACAACAGGCAAATTTTTATTTAAAAAACATAAATTTTGTAGATTTTCTGGTTTTAGGCGATTTCTTTTTTCAGTCTGGATGTTCCCAGCCGATGAAAAAAGTCTTTCCGAGGCGACTGTTCATGGCTTCAGTGAAAAATATTGCATGCTCGTTGCGGTTAAGGGCCTCTGCACACGTCATATTTTTACGCGCGTTTTTCAAATCTGCAGGAAATAGAGTTGCATACAAAAATATCAGTTTTTAAATATTCGGTAAATGTCTACTATTCGGCGAATACGAATATTCGTATTAGTATTAGTTGCATCACTAGTTTAAATAATAACAGAAAGGTAATTAACTCAGTAAGAAACCAAATGTTTCATCCCTGTGTCCATTAGTGGTTTAAATTAAGGTTTTTAACTCAAACCATAACAAATCAGAATTCCTAGAACAGGAGGATTAGCCAATGAAATGTTTCTTCCACAATATTACTATTCTAGGTATCTAGGCAACCTAATATGTGTGGAAGGAATAGTGACGCGTGTGTCACTGGTGCACCCAAAGGTGGTACGCAGCGTGCACTACTGCCCTGCTACTAAAAAAGTCATGGAAAGGAAATACACAGATCTTACGTCCTTTGAAGCCTTCCCAACTACAGCTATTTACCCTACTAAGGTTTGTTGATAAAAAATCTAGTTATACATTTTTGCAGATTTATTTTTGAGTTACGTACCATCTCTATATGTTATTCTTTCTCTCATGGTACAGTTAATATAGTACATATTTATACAGAGATGTTGTTTTAAGATTTAGTCAAGTGCACATGAGAACCTGCTAACGCAATACTTTATAATCTTAATCTAAATAAAAAATATATTAATTTATATTTTAATTTTGTCTGCTGCAGCTGCTCTGCAGCATTGTAATTTAACAAACTATCCCTTATAATCCAATTTATTCCAGGATGATGAGGGCAACCCCCTTGAAACAGAATATGGTCTCTCCCGCTACAAGGATCATCAGACCCTAACTGTCCAGGAGATGCCTGAACGTGCACCTGCTGGGCAACTGCCCCGCAGTGTGGATGTTGTTTGCGATGATGATCTGGTGGACAAATGCAAGCCTGGAGACAGGGTGCAGATTGTTGGAAACTATAGGTGTCTCCCATCAAAGCAGGGAAGCTTTACGGCTGGAACTTTTAGGTAGATTTTTAGAGAAGAAAGCAGTATCTTGTATTCTTTGAGATAGTTTTTAGGGTTCAAAAGGAAAAAACGGAGCCCTTATATGATCACCCATGTGTCTGTTTGTCTGTGTGTCTGTCACAGCCAATTTGATCCGAAACTACTGGACTGATTGAGTTGAAATTGAGTATATATATGTAAGTCGGTGACCGCAACATGAACACATAACATAAATAAATGAATTTTAAATATGGGGGCCACTTTTGGGGGGTAAATTAGAAAATTGAAAAAAAAAAGTTATACAAACTATATTGTATGACATATCAAATAAAAGGCCTTATTGTGAAAATTTTAAAATAAATAGTTCCATAGTTATTTTGTAAAGGGAAATAATTTGTTGGGCAACTAAAAATACATACATGGACTACAAAATTAATAGGTTAGCTCCTGTCACCCATTACTATTCACTCATTTAGTAATTTAGTTACCCACTTATATTAATTAGGTTAGTATTTTTTGCCGCTCGATTAAATACTACCCTTTTGGAAAATAGACGATAGTTTACCATTCGCACCCCTTATTTCCTAAACTACTGGGCCTAAAATTTTTAAAAAATACAGAAGTAGTTCTTTACCTTTAGGTTACAGGAAAACCTATAAGAAGTCTATGGTATTTAAAGTAACATAGGAAATTTCAGATAATCATGTACAGAACAGAACACTCTCTATGCGAGTTTAACTCAAGTTCAATTAATCAAGTTTTCTATTCTAATTTCAGAACAATCTTAATAGCGAACAACGTCACCCAAATCAACAAAGGCATGGACCTAGCAATAACAATTGATGACATCAAACTGTGCAAGCGTCTCGCTAAACGCAAGACTGAAGACATGTTTGAGCTGCTCAGCAAATCTCTGGCACCCTCTATACACGGGCATGATTATATCAAGAAGGCAATACTGTGTTTGCTGTTGGGTGGTATGGAGAAGATATTGGCTAATGGCACAAGACTTAGAGGGTAAGTCTCAAAATGGCTTGTAATGACCTTAACCTTTTGGCCGCCAAGCATGTCTGAGAAGTAACACGAATTTCAACTTTAAGTCAAGGTTATGAAGGACTTTTTTACCCTGTATACGCATAGTCGACAACGGCGGCCAAAAGGTTAAAATCAAACTTACTATGAGAGTTGGTTTATTTTCCCAGTAACTGTGGAACAGTTTGTCTGAGACACTGATAAGTGCACCCTCAGTTAACTCTTTTAAAAAAAGACTTTATAAACATTTTAAATTAAAAAACACAAGTGGACACTGATTATGCACATATCAGCTGTAAGCTGCCTGCATAAAATCTATAATGATAATAACTATAATAGCCTTTTGAACACCACAGTTGGCGATATGAAACACGATTTTCATGCCACTGATGCCACAATATGCCGTTTTCCATACATTAACGTCGGCTAATGCTGTCTGCACTTGGCCGTATTGTTCAAAGGGCTAATAACATTTTGAGAAAGCTTTTTTTTCTAATGCAGTAAAGCGCATATTACATTGCCCATTTTCTAAAGAATAACGGAAGGAGACACACACACATGGGCAGCCACTACACCCTAATAAAGGTGCCTTACTTCCCTTATTATGCTACCAGAATAACTTTAAGATATTCAGAGCAGGTAGTGTTCTGGTATTTCCATGCTTTAACTGTTGGTTAAGAAGTCAATTAATCTAATTTGTGGACTTATGTTGTCTGATTATATATAAATCCTTATTTCCTTACTATTTCTTACTATTAATAAATGCGAAAGTAACTCTGTCTGTCTGTCTGTCGCGCTTTCACGACAAAACTACTGAACCGATTTAAATGAAATTTGGTACACAGATAGTCTAGAGCCTGAGAAAGGACATACTACTACGTTTTAATGCGAAAAAAGGGTTGTAAGGGGTTGAAAGACGGGGATGAAAAGTTGTATCGAAATATCGTATCATGATTCGAGAAAATTTACCTTTAAAAATGCTACCCAAAGACACTATTCCACGCGGAAGAAGTCGCGGGCGCAGCTAGTAAATAAATAAATTATCCAGTGACATCAACATCTTGCTCATCGGAGACCCATCAGTGGCAAAGTCCCAGCTTCTCCGCTATGTGCTGATGACGGCTCCGCGCGCCATCACCACTACGGGTCGCGGCTCGTCCGGCGTGGGGCTCACCGCTGCCGTCACCACTGACCCCGACACTGGGGATCGCAGGTCAGTCCTGGATTATCTTCACACTTTGGCTTTGTTATTTTTACAATTGGACTATGTTCCTGTAGGTCGTGGGTCATTCATATCGTGATTAACTTGTATTTGATTTAATTCTATTAATAAATAATTTTCATTTCATTTTCATTTTGTGGCCGAATACAGAAAGGCCACTCAAATTGACCTTAGTTAAAGTGACGTTTCCCTGAAGTTTCTGTATAGTTTGTCAACTAGTTGAGGGACATTAAACTATTTAATATCTAATCCAATGCTTAAGTCGCGTTTCTGAATTCGGCCATTAGTTACTTATCCCTGACACATTTATACCGCTCGTACTCCATCAAAAAATATATTCGTTCTTCTGTTTTATTACAACTCACGCACATCGTGGACTGTACAACTGTCATCATATTTAAACAATTATCTACTATATAAAAATAAGTCGGGTTTTCCTTCCTGACGCTATAACTCCAGAACGCACGAACCGATTTCCACGGTTTTGCATTCGTTGGAAAGGTCTCGGGCTCCGTGAGGTTTATAGCAAAGAAAATTCAGGAAAAATGTCAACAGAAAAGCGGGAAAATCTTTTTTCACATACAGCGCCATCTCTGATACATAGCTACACCAAACGAAATGTTACATAAAACGAAGCCATCTGGTGGCGAAACGGAGTTCGCCGGGTTTGCTAGTTTTTATTATTTATTATCAGGCAAGCAGTTGTAGCAACTGATAAATGCCTGTATGCAGCTATTCTGTATCCAGGTGCTTCTTTTGCGCATGGTGTACTTATCCAGTCTATGACATTCAGCGCTGTGACCACTCCTGGTAATTGGTTCCACTCTTTAACCACTGTTGCTTAAGAAGTGCTTGCGGGGATTATTGTGCGATACATCAGCAACAAGTTTAAGATGGTGCCCTCGCAGACGGTTGTTGTTCTTGCGTTTGAACATGTCATGGAAGTTCTCTAGGCCATAGTGTCCAGTAAGAATCTTGAAGGTTTCAATCCGGTCTCCACGCTCTCTGTGATCCTTTAGGGTTGTGAGGTTCAGCATTTGCAGCCTCTCTTCGTATCGACCGAGCGAGTGAAGCGAGTGAAGCGTGTCCGTTTCAGCTTGGGCAAAAATGCTTTCGTATCTCCAGCGTCTGTCCATGTGTTCTCGCCTACAGGGTCGCAGTTCGCAACCGATTCTCGTGAAATTTTGTGAGCAGGTTCTAGAATTATATAAAAAAAAATTGTCGACACAGATTTTCCAAATTTTTCAAATTGGCGGAGATATGGGGGTTTTTGCAATTACAAAGTTATTTGCGGTGTTGGTAAACTGACCCGACCTATATCGATGTATGGGGATAACAGTTTTCTAACGGCAAAGTTAAGTTTGTCGCGAGGTGTACAGCTCACGGAGCCACTAGTTTATTGATGTTTTGAGTTTTGTATTGACTCGGACAGACTGGAGGCGGGCGCGATGGTGCTGGCGGACCGCGGCGTGGTGTGCATCGACGAGTTCGACAAGATGTCGGACATCGACCGCACGGCCATCCACGAGGTCATGGAGCAGGGCCGCGTCACCATCGCCAAGGCCGGCGTGCACGCCACGCTCAACGCGCGCTGCTCCGTGCTCGCCGCCGCCAACCCCGTCTACGGACGCGTGAGTCATCACATTATTTATCTACACCCATATCACAAAACCTCCATTATTACAACCAATTAGGTAAAATCTGTACTGTAATGTTATTACAGTATCAATTTTAGTATCGTTATGAGTTTAAATTTGGAACAACTGTCAAAACTAGTATCCATAGATATTAAAACAGTTATCGATACGAAACATCAATTCAGTGTGTTTTTTTTATATAAACCGCACGACATTTGATCTCGAGTGACATGAGAATAGGGACGTCATTCGTTTGTCAATGATTTTAAAAACATTCGCCTTGACGGAGGATCGAATTGCCGCCATTACTGTTGTCATTTCATCATTCATGTTGTTTTTTTGCTGAACGAAAGTAGAATTATAAAAAGTTGTTTGTAATTTACATTCTAGTTAAAAATATGAATAGTAGTGACTCCGAGAACAATGTAAAAACTCCGCCGGATATGTATGAATAACTTGTTGCCAGAAAATATTGTTTCTGAACACATCATGGAGGATTTATAATGTGTGTAGATAAAATTATGTATGCAACTGTACATAATTTGGCCTTAAAACACTCGTGCGATCTTATTATGAAACTCGCCTTTCGACTCGTTTCATAAACCCGCACTTATATTTTAAGGCCTATCATTATTGAACCGTTGCATAAACTACTATTATAGGGTTACTATAAAAGAAAAACCGGAACCCTTATAGGATCACTCGTGTGGCTGTCTGCTTGTTACAGCCAATTTGCTCCGAAAATACTAGACCGATTGAGTTGAAGTTGAGTATACACATGTAAGTCGGTAACCGGAACACGGACGCGTAACGTAAATAAATGAACTTTAAACATGGGGGCCATTTTTGGGGGGTAAATTAGAAAATAAAAAAAGTTATGCAAACTATATCGTGCGACATATCAAATGAAATGGGCTGATGTGAGGATCTTAAATATATATATATTTGGAAGATATTTAATAGAATATATTATATTATATTAATATATAGATTATAGGAAAACCTATAAGAAGTCTGTGGTATTTAAAGTAACACAGGAAATTTCAGATAATCATGTACGAAATGTAATCCGCTCCACGCGGGTATAACTCGCACTTGTCTGGTTTTTCTTTATTTGATTTGCCATTAGATACACCTAGATTTTGTTCTGACTGACCTATCAAAAATCGGTCAACATCGGTTAACATTTAAGGGGTGGAAATCGTTATCGCCTTTTGTGTGAAAAGCCGTAAGTTGACACTCCTCTTAATTTGTAATTTTAATATCTTTAGGGCTACGCTGTCCGTTTGTCCGTCTGTCTGTCTGTCCGTCGGTCCGCCCGTCTGTCACCAGGCTGTATCTCATGAACCATGATAGTTACACAGTTGAAATTTTCACAGATGACGTATTTCTGTTGCCGCTATAACAACAAATACTAAAAAACAATAAAATAAATATTTAAGGGGGCTCCCATACAACAAAAGTGATTGTTTTCGCATAATGGTACGGAACCCCTCGTGCGCGAGTTCGACTCACACTTGGCCGGTTTTTTTGTTGACAGTATGACCAATACAAAACTCCCATGGAGAACATCGGGCTGCAAGACTCGTTGCTGTCCCGTTTCGACCTGCTGTTCGTGATGCTGGACATCGCCGACGCCGACCACGACAACTTGATCTCCGAACACGTGTTGCGCATGCACCGATACAGGTCAGGACGCTCACAGATGCTCATGTCCTACTCTTTCTCCTAGCGCTTGGTGTCCCGTTTCTATTTCGATATATTTTTAATTAGCTACGGACTGATTGCCGTATTAAATTGAACTCCGTGTTACATTACCTAGCTTATTATTTAATATGTATCGTGCATATTCCTTTATCTACACCCATATCATAAAACCTCCATAGTGTAATCAAAAACCGTAGGAAATGACCACCATTTTGACAACCAATTAGGTTAAACGAGTGCTGCAATGTTATTCCCGTATCGTTTTTAGTATAGAAATGAGATTAAATTTGGAACAGCTGTCAAAACTCAAGTGGGTCTCTATTGTGGTATCCATAGATATTAAAACAGTTATTGATACGAAACGTCAATTCAGTATGTTTTTTTAATATAAACTGCACAACATTTGATCTCGAGTGACATGAGAATAGAAACTTCATTCGTTTGTCTATGATTTAAAAAAAATAGTCTTGACGGAGGATCGAATTGCCGCCATTATGTTGGTGTTTTGCTGAACGAAAGTAGAATTGTTGTTGAATTGAATAGAAAAAGTTGTTTGTAATTTACATTTTAGTTGAAAATATGAATAGTAGTCTTCTCGGAGTGTGTGTGATGTGAAAATGCGCCGGATATCGGAAATATGCAGCCACGATTGCAACCAATAACTTGTTGCCAGAAAATATTGTTTCTGAACACATCATGGAGGATTTATAATAAGTGTGTAGATAAAGTTATGTATGCAACTCTGCATAATTTGGCCTTAAAACACACGTGCGATCTTATTATGAAACTCGCTAAAGCTCGTTTCATGGAAACCGCACTAGTGTTTTATGGCCTATCATTATGCATCCGTTGCATAAACTACTATTATCGTTGTAGGCACATAGCTCAATTGCAAATGATCAAAATGGCGGAAGCTCACCGATCTTCTCTCTCTGCGCCATTTCCCGTCACTAATTCGGAGTACGCTTTGACCATGATCACAGATTCGGCAGGTCGGGTTATTACAGTGGAGCGACTGACTGACGTCCGTAACCCTTGCGACAGGGGAACCAGACCAATTGGATCATGTTTACACATTTAGTTACCCAAGTGTGCAGGTTTCCTCACGATGTTTTCTCTCACCGTAAGAGCATCGGTTGCCGCAATAAGGCAGTTTCCGAAAGTCATTGACATTGTATAAAAATATTGATCACATATTTTATCTTTTGGCGATTAAACAAAAAATGATAAAGATAACGCGCGTCGAAGTTCGGGTGTGGGGATTTATCACGTCTTAAGTCTCCACTTATTTGGTATAAAGTGTGCAAAGTCGTGGCGTTACGCTTAACTTTAACGCACCATATCTTCGTCATTTTCTGTTTTATTGACAAAAGAAAAAATATGTGTTCAATGTTTTTTTTATAATGTAAATGACAGACTAATTAGATTTTTTTCGGAAACTTCCTTATTCGCAGGTGGCTAATGTACATAAGTTAGAAAAACTCATTGGTACATGGCAACCGCTTGGATTCGAACCCGGACCTCACGACCACGAGTCGACATCCTTAGCCACTAGGCCACCGACGTTCTTAGATACTCATATCTTACTAATATTATACATGTGAAAGTATGGAACTTTGTTTCTAAGTCACGCGCATGCGGCTGGACGGATTTGGATGAATTCATAGAGAGATAGGTCATATCTTTGAATAAAATTATTAGAAAGATAGTTTAGTACAATAGCTACTACACTTCTAATATTATAAATACGAAAGTTTGTCTGTATGCATCCGTCTTGCTCTATCTCACTCTGTCTGTTTCGCGCGTAAAACCTGACCAGTATGTCTAGAAATCAATTCATATGTTTACAGAAATCCCAAAGAACAAGATGGAGAAGTATTGCCAATGGGCTCCTTGGTGGAAATGTTGTCCACAGATAACCCAGATAATGACGAAGTTGAGGCAAGTGCTACTCAAATTCTATTAAAATAGTATAAAAAAAGTAATAATGACGACGCGGTTAGCCTAGTTGGGAGTGACCCTGCCTCCGAAGCTAGCGTCCCGGGTTCGATCCCCGGTAAGGGCAAATATTTGTGTGATGAGCACGAATGTTTGTTCCTGAGTCTTGGATGATTCCTATGTATGTAAGTATTTATTTCTCTATATAAGTATGTATATCGTCGTCTAGTACCCATAACACAAGCCTTTAGTGCTTACTTTGGGACTAGATCGATTTGTGTAAAGATTGTTCCCTGATTTATTATTATTTATTATTATTATTAAACTTCCACTGTATGTCTGCATTTTCTTAAATATAATACTTATGCAATATGGCAGTAAACTGCGAAAACAATGGAGCTACTTTGCTTATAACTAAGAACTATACTGTATTCGTTTAGGTAGTTTATTAAATGTAAATAAAATAAACCACGTGACTTAGCTAACCAGCCAATCAAGATATACCATAGATCAAAAAGAGCCAATCAGGACATACAATAGATAAAAAAGACCGGATTGACTAGATCGGCTGAGTCACCTGAGTTAGTTTGTTTACATTTAGTTAAGTGCCTTGACAAAGAAAGTTATTAATTAAATTTAAATAAGTTTTTTTTAATAATAATAATAATAATAAATCAGGGGACAATCTTTACACAAATCGATCTAGTCCCAAAGTAAGCTCTAAAGGCTTGTGTTATGGGTACTAGACGACGATATACATACTTATATAGAGACATAAATACTTAAATACATAGGAAACATCCAAGACTCAGGAACAAACATTCGTGCTCATCACACAAATATTTGCCCTTACCGGGGATCGAACCCGGGACGCTTGCTTCGGAGGCAGAGTCACTCCCAACTTGGCTATCCGCGTCGTTTTTATTAAGTAGCATTTTTATATTAAGCTTTTTTGTCCACTGCACTTTAATATTGCAATACAATGCGTACAAATTTGGTGTCTGTGCTGTGGACTGTTGAAGAGTTCCTTTGTCTGGAGCTAACCCTGGATTTCGATTCAGGTTATGCTTACCATACAAATGCATTGTCATCGGAATTGAACTAACATGTAAAAATTCAGCCCCGTAGGATAAGAGGAAGTGGTTCTAATTCAGCTTGCAAGATTTGACCCGAACATACATACAAACATTGTAAGCTAATAAAAAGCTAGTCAAATAGTTTTAAGCATGATGTCTACTTAACTCTCTACTCTCTACTCTTAACTCCTGGGAAAAAAGTTTTGTGGTTTCATCTATATATATAAAACAGTACCGTGACTCACTTGTAGACAACGCACAGCCTAAACGGGTGGTCCTAAAGGTTTGAAATTTGGAGGAGACATTCCTCGAGTACCCTAGAGGTGCAATAAGGAGGGATTTTTTGAAATTCCATCCCTAACGGGGTGCAAAGGGGTGACAAAGTTTGTATGGAAGCGTGAGGGTAAGCCGGTGTATCATTTCTCGTTCTAAACATTATATTATATTACTCATTAAATTATCAATTTACTTAAAAAAAATATGTAATATGTCATTTTTATGTTAATACAAGAAGTCATTAATAATAATAATAATGTTTGAGTTAAGAAATTATGAACCGGCTTACCCTAACGCTTCGCCTCTGATGGAAAATATCGCAGGCGGGTCCTTTATTTTTTTAATTATTGTGTTCTAACCAGGACACAGCAGAGTCCATCTATGAGAAATACGACCCTCTCCTCCACGGCAACCTGCGAAGCAAGAAGGATCGCGTCCTGAGCACCAAGTTCATGCGCAAATTCCTGCACATAGCCAAGCTGATGAAGCCGAAACTGACCCAGGAGGCGTCGGACTCCATCGCCGATGAATACGCGAGGCTGAGGAACCAGGATATGATGGATAGCGATGTCGCTAGGGTAAGTACTAATTTAATTAACCTTTTGGCCGCCAAGCATGTCTGAGAAGTAACACGAATTTCAACTTTAAGTCAAGGTAATGAAGGAGTTTTTTACCCTGTATCCGCTGACGGCTGCAGCCGACTGTGGCGGTCAGAAGGTTAATGAGATTTTTGCACTGGGAAGTTTTTTCTCTTTACGTTTTCTATATATACATATATATTATGGCGCTCGTGTTTTTAGAGCCCTCACTTGCGTTCGGGCTCCAAACTAACACTCGGCGCAATAATGAATCACTTCGTGCTTGGTGCAATAATCTACTATTAATTTAATTTGTATGTAACATTTGCCCACCATATTATGGTCAAACGAGAAATGTGCTTTTTGACATTTAACGCCATTTCATACTCTCGTTTATACAAATAAAATTTTGATTGATTGAGAATAACACGCCTGTGATCGGACCATGAGGCCCCATCTTTACTGTAAAGTTAAATCATAGACATAGACAATGTAACAACTACAATGCTTTTTTTCTAGACGCAACCTGTGACTGCGCGTACGCTGGAGACGCTGATCCGACTCGCCACGGCTCACGCCAAGTGCCGCCTCAGCTTCGAGGTCACGCAGGACGACGCCATGGCCGCCATCGAGCTCGTGCAGTACGCCTACTTCAAGAAGGTAAAGATTTCAATGTCATGAAAGGAAAAGAGACAGAAAGATGAGTTTGAAAAGTCATGTACATAAAGCCTTTATAAGTCCCACTGCCGGGCCGGCCGGCTTACTAAAGAATTAACTAATTAAAAGTAGCACTAAAATAATCTGACAATGAAAGAAATAATAATTTAGATTATATTTATCTACACCCATATCATAAAACCTCCATTGGTTAATCAAAAACCGTATGAAATGACCACCATTTTGACAACCAATTAGGAAAAACCAGTGCTGCGATAAAGAAATAACATGACTTCTTTATCGTTTTTAGTAAAGAAATGAGATTAAATTTGGAACAGCTGTCAAAACTCAAGTGGGTCTCTATTCTAGTATCCATAGATATTAAAACAGATATTGATACGAAACGTCAATTCAGTATGTTTTTTTAATATAAACTGCACAATATTTGATCTCCAGTGACGTGAGAATAGAGACTTCATCCGTTTGTCTATGATTTAAAAAAAAAATGGTCTTGACGGAAGATCGAATTGCCGCCATGTTGACGTTTTGCTGAACGAAAGTAGAATTGTTGTTGAATTGAATAGAAAAAGTTGTTTGTAATTTACATTCTAGTTGAAAATATGAATGGTAAGTAGTCTTCTCGGAGTGTGTGTGATGTGAAAATGCGCCGGATATCGGAAATATGCAGCCACGATTGCAACAAATAACTTGTTGCCAGAAAATATTGTTTCTGAACCCATCATGGAGGATTTATAATATGTGTGTAGATAAAGTTATGTATGCAACTCTACATAATTTGGCCTTAAAACACACGTGCGATCTTATTATGAAACTCGCCTATCGGCTCGTTTCATGAAAATCGCACTAGTGTTTTAAGGCCTATCATTATGCAACCGTTGCATAAACTACTATTTTAATATCCGTTGCGTCTCTAATCAACACTTGACATTTCAAGTATTGCATGTTCTTATTTTTTACCTTATATCCGCAGACGAGGATTCTATATAAATGGACAGTTTTAGCTTATCGTCAATCATGTTTTATTCGTTCATGATTTAACTAACATACGAGTATGGTTCTAATGTAGGTGCTGGCGAAAGAGAAGCGTCGCAAGCGCCGCGCGTCCACCGACGACGAGGCGTCCGACGCGGAGCCCAGCCAGCCCAAGCCCAAGAGAACCCGCCGCACGGTGAGAAACAACGTGCTTCTAATAGCCTCCTAAAACCCCGCGGCCTTTATAAAGAACAAAGTCTACAATAGTTTTTGACTGTCTTAATTTGACAGGGTTCAAAATTCAATAACGCAATTGACATTCAGGACTCAGGAGGCATATACCATATCCAATAGACTCCGCATAGCCGGGCGGCACAGCATTAGAGACCATAAGTGGCGGGGCTAGAGGCAGGCGCGGGGAGCGCATAGCCTGGAACGCACCAATCATAGCGCCCTAAAAACCCCGCACGCCCTGCAAGTTTGGCAGCCTTATTTGCTAGTAAAAGTTAGGCTAAGCGGTGTCTAGGATATTTGGTCTGTGCTGTCAGGCACGTAAACGGGGGGGCATTGGGGGCAATGACCCCCCCCTAACTCGGAACTGAAGCACCTATTGACAAATGGTTTTGGATTGTAACATTGCTATTTTTTGGTATACTTTTTTGAGAATTCAACCGGAAATACACTATTGTGTACTATTTGAGAATGTATTATAGAGTAATAGCTATTGCTTGAGTTTTTGAATTGCAAAACACACGAAAAATATAAATATTCATAATACGAAATTTTGAGAACATATTGCGCTACATGCTACTGAAAATGAACATGAAAATATTAATTTTCAAGTAGGCCACATGGGCTCTTTCATATGTCTGAAGCTACCAGCGCTTCGAAAGGTCACATCTGCTGAAAAGAAACGCCGCAAGAAACTCAGCAGTAAGTCTTTTTTCAATTTTGTTTTATCTAAAAACTAACACAAAATGTGCAACATAAAAACCTAATGGGTACAAATTAATTCTAAGAAATAACTAATAAGGGAGATGTATAGTCTCCGCGTCTGAACTTCATGGGCGTGGCCTCAATATAAAAAATTCAAATTACATATTAATTTGATTTAATTTTAATTGATTATAATAAAATTAATGGTTTAATACCTAAATAAATAAACACTTTATTTATTAAAACTACGTAGCTTGTCCAAATGATAATTAAGGCGACCAACTAACGACCTCTATTAATAAAAACCGGTTTTATTTTTTCCTTTTCACCATTTATCTTATCTCCATACTAGATAACACAACGCGCTTATTACGTTATGCCAAGTGAAAGGCGCTTGCGCAGCTCTCGGTTACAAATGCCCTCGGGCGTGTACTGGATACTGTATGAATTATATATAGTCTATTTTTCGCCAATCGTAGCACCGGGGGCGTAGCTCAGATGGTAGAGCGCTCGCTTAGCATGTGAGAGGTACCGGGATCGATACCCGGCGCCTCCAATCTTTTTTTAACTTTTTTTAAAATACTGTTTTAAATTGAGGAACACAGAAAAATAATTGTATTGCCTTTCCGCAGCAAAACCGTTTGAAGTAAAAATTTAAATCGAGCGAAGTCGCTCAATAACAATTAGTGCGAATCTGAACGCTAACTTTGTAAAAATAAGGCTCAAATTTTCATACACAAATACGAAAATAATGCCGTCGGTGTTCTGTCAACACATACATTTATAATAATCATACCTATATATTGCCAAGATTTTCGGTGTAATTCATGTCATTTGTAACAATTTAAATCGTTGGTTATAAGCGTACAATATTGTCTTGTGTGCATACAGAATGGCGCTGCGGGAGACGACCCGTACGCTTTCTCGTCCGACGAGGAGGCCGAGCCGGTGCTGCGCGCCGCGCACGCCTCGCAGCCCGAGCCGCAGGCGAGGGCCACGCGCGCCTCGCAGAAGAGCATCGATGCTAACAGGTTGGGATTTTTTATTTTTCTAATCAGAGCCAGAGCAAACCAAGGGCCCGCCGTTCAATAAAGTAATTCATCATCAGCCTAATACGTCCACTGCTGGGACGCTGGGCCATTGCGGATTGGGGAAGTCCACGATCCGCACTGGGTCCGCTTGGGAACTACTGCCCAGTCCCTCTCACTATGAGGCAGCAACTGCCACTGCTGCTCGCGCTGCCAGAAATAATTCCCGCATACTGCTTTCGAAAGCAGGGGGTGTTTACATGCTGCTTCCTGACTCACTGCGCGCCGCAACGAGTAGCAGCGGCAGGAGCAGGAGAAGTGACCCATTTACATACTCGCGCTGCCCACTTCTTAATTGAAAATATGAATAGTAGTGACTCCGAGAACGATGTGAAAACTCCGCCGGATATCGCAAATGCAGCCACGATTGCAACAAATAACTTGTTGCCAGAAAATATTGTTTCTGAACACATCATGGAGGATTTATAATAATGTGTGTAGATAAAGTTATGTATGCAACTGTACATGATTTGGCCTTAAAACACTGGTGCGATCTTATTATGAAACTCTTCTGTTAGCTCGTTTCATAAAATCGCACTCGTATTTCGAGGCCTGCGTTGTATAAACTACTATAATACAATTCCTCAGACTGAGCCAGTTCAAGACGGCGCTCCACCAGGTGTTCCAGGAGGAGCGCGCGAACTCGCTCCCGCTGTCGCGCATAGCGGCGTACGTCAACGAGAAGTACTCCCACCAGGAGTTCGACGCGGCGGAGGTGCACGCCGCGCTGGACCGCATGACCAGCGACAACCAGGTCATGGTCGCTGATGATATCATATTCCTGATTTAAGATCGTTAACGGAAAAAAAAACACCTATTTGTTCCCACCCACGTATTTCTTTTTTTTGTTTTTTTATTTTATTTCTAGGCTCCATATTATTGTCGCCATGACGTCACTACAAGGTAGGCAGGGGAGTAAATGGAACACCTAGTTTTACACACTTTTTTTAGACAAGAATATGGAGTATAGTTGAAAAAAAAAATTGGATTCGGTTCTTTTTCCCCATTTGTCCCCACTTTGTACAAATGCAAAGTAAAACGGAAGTGAAGAGGCCTGAAAGTTTTCAAGAAATTGATTATTGTAAGAATTATGCCTTGAAGCAAAGCACTAAAATCATTATTATAATGTTCATCACATCACAATCAAACATTATTGTAATGAAACCCGCCTTGCGAAGCATTTTGTGAATGTCTTCTGAGTTCTGTTATTTTTTTAATTTTTGTGTTGTTCTAGATATAAGTTTCTACTAAACATTACATTAATCATACATATTGTATAATGTTAGGAAATCAAAATAAACTGATTTTTGATACGTCATAGTTTTATTTACAAGGCAATCAGTATAACACGTTTATTTCCTATTCTTCCCTTTACTCTGTTTTCCTGACTTGAACTTATTCGTTTTGCCACCGAACACCTTTTTAGGTTTGTTAAAGGACTTCCCACTATCTTTTCCTCTGCCTTTTCCTTTGAAATTTTGGTTTCCATCTTTGTTGTTAAACTTCCTCCCACCTTCCCTGTCGTTCTGGTTTCTTCTACCCCCATCCTGACTCTTGTGGAACTTTCTTCCACCGCCTTCTTTGTTCTGGAACTTTCCGCCACCTTCTCTATTCTTCTGGAACTTTCTGTTGCCGTCTTTGTTTTGGAATTTTCCTTCTTGTCTGCTCTGCGGGGCCTGGTTTGGTTGGTATTTCTTCTTCAATTTCTTATCGAGCCTCATTTTCTTGAAGCCCCTGACGGATTCATCGTCTGCCTTGCGTTTTCTCGGTTTGCTGAATAGATCTGAAAAAAAAGAGAAAAGTTAAGGTAGATTATACACTATGCTGAAATTGCGCGGTCGAAGTATGGCGTTCGGTGGATTTATGTGGACAAGACGCGGCGTATGACGTCACGGGTAATACAGAAAGCGTTGCGGGCGTTACGTGAGGCGTGAGGAGGGGGTTGAGCCGAATCTCAAGTGGGGGAGATCTCCATTTCCCATATAAATAAAGAGCAATACGCTGTCGGTTACCTTTGTCGGGCTCGGCGCCGACCTCCTCGCGGTAGTACGCAGCGTCGTCGTCGTCGTCCGCGGCCTCCGGGCACTCCGCCGCCGCCAGCTCCATCAACCTTCAAGCACAAATGTACACGTACAGTCGAGCTCAGAAATGTCTACGCGGACAGTGATAAAAGATATGTGAATGCGACTTTATTGTCAAGGGCGTAACAGCGATCCGATATTTTTGACAATTTTTTAAGACTTCAAAAGGGTTCTGTATTCGGTTGATTTTTTTTATCTTTGTTGGCTCAGAACTCCGTCAATTATGCCGTGCCTGGTGACTTGGCGGAAGCTGTAAACCGGGCATGTGCGTGCTTATAAATAAATAAATAAATAAATTATAATTATAAACCGATTTGAAAATTTATTTTTTAATCGTTAGGGTATACCTCCAAGTTAGTCCCATTGTAGTCACAATCAAGGCGTGATGAGAGGATCTAAGAGAAGTCGATGGAACTCCTCAAATATTATAGGCACGCATATAGCAAAGGGTCTAGCGGGATAAGGTAGGGTCAGCGGCCCCAGAAAGGTATTTTGATAATAACTTGTGCCCTTACTCAACTCCAGGGTTCCTGTTAATGACGGTCAATATCATCTACGTTATATTGTAGTCTAGGGGGCCGCCTCCACTCCTTTGTTGCCTCCAGCCGTTTGATTCCTAGTTTGATCTAGAATGTGCGTTATTGCTCAAACTATTATTAATAAACAAAACTCTTACCTCTGGCTCTCCGTAGTTTCCCTCTTCTTCTTGATACCTTCTAGAGACTTCTGTTTCAGCTCGTCCTTCTCCCGCTGTTTACGCTTGACATTCTCCTCTTGCTGTGACTTGCGCTTCTCTTTCTGTTTCCTAAAATAACAAATAAATTGGTATAGATTACTTTAAACGAAACTCTTTCTGCGGGCCTAGCAAAGTTGACACGCGGATTAGTTAACCCCGTCTTATCTCTAAGTGCGTCTCTCTCACACAAGTTCCGATAAAAGAGATACATGCTAGGGCGTGTCGCTCATAATAATGACGACGCGGTTAGCCTAGTTGGTAGTGACTCTGCCTCCGAAGCTAGCGTCCCGGGTTCGATCCCCGGTAAGGGCAAATATTTGTGTGATGAGCACGAATGTTTGTTCCTGAGTCTTGGATGTTTTCTATGTATTGAAGTATTTATATATCTATATAAGTATGTATATCGTCGTCTAGTACCATAACACAACGCTTTAGAGCTTACTTTGGGACTAGATCGATTTGTAGATTGTCCCCTGATTATTTATTTATTTATACTAGTATGGAAGAAAGAGATGTAGTGAGAGATACGATGGGGGTAACTTACCCCTGTGTCAACCTTGCTAGGGCCAGTGATTGGTATCAGTGTGTGCGGATATAAACCCTTTATTAGCGAAAAATCGTATACAGGCTGGAAAAAAATTATGGGCCCTGGAGGGGAACTGCCTTAAATTCTTAAATTAGCTAATTTTACTTAAAGAAAACATTATTTTATTTTTAAAAGGAAACAAAACGGCATTCAAAGTTTTTCTAAAATTCGCTTGTCTTTTGGCGCTGCTGTGTGACAATTATCTCTAACTTTACCTATACCAAATCGGTAACTACAGATATAGTGAATAATATGTTTCCATTGGTAAAACTCGGATCTCAATCGGAAGACGACGGGACCCGAAGTGTCAATTAATTATTGTATTAAATGAGTGACATGTTTATATTCATTAATATGAAACTTTATTATTTACTGTCAAATGTCAAAATGAAAAATGACAGCATGGTATGATGGCTACTGGCCCCCAATTCTCGGTGTTTTCGAGATAATGTCGATTGCAAGATTAAAAGTCAAGATTCATACAGTTGTGTCAAATGACTGTATGCACTGACGTTTAATCTCGATTGTGAGATTATCGCGAATGCACCGAGAATTGGGGGCCTGCTGAAGCTAATTGAGAGAGCACGATAATACGAACTTTTCCGATAAAACACGATGGAAACTAATTATGCACTACATCTGTACGGGCCTGGCGCAAAACACCGTAGAATGTTAAATTTAACAATACAAAACTCTTACTTCTTTGCGTCCCGCTTCTTCTTGATCAAGGCTTTCTCCTGTTCAGTTTTTTCCACCAGCTCGTGGAACAACACTTCGCCGTCCATCAGACCGTCTTCCACCTGCAATTGTATATAGATATTTCAATCCACGAAGACGCGCGCATCACCACTCAATTTTACGTTACGCAATCGTGCGAGTGTGAACTGAAAACCTAGGGTGTAAATGAGCTACCAATGTTTAAAAGAGGCACGATAGTAATAGTATGTCTCCAGCGCGAGTTAAGGTCCCATTCATATATAAGGAAGTTGTCTGAAAAATTATAATTAGTCCGTCAGTTAGATTATCAAAAAATATTGAACACGTATATTTCGCTTTATCAAAATTGACAAAGATAACGCGCATCAAACTTCGTGTGTAGGGACTTATGACATCATAAGTTCCCACTAATTGGTACAATGTTTGCAAAGTCGTGAGGTCACGCGAAACTTCAACGAACTATATCTTCGTCATTTTTAACCGACTTCAAAAAAACCGAAGGAGGAGGGTTCTCAATTCGACGCGTATATTTCCTTTTTTTTGTTTAATCGACAAAAGAAAAAATATGTGTTCAATATTTTTTTATAATGTAAATGACGGACTAATTAGATTTTATCACAAAACTTCCATATTACGTAAGGGTCCTGAGAGGAAGCGGGGGGTTTTTACGTAGTATTTTATAAGTATGAATGTGCGTCTTCAAATGTAGAGCGATGGATATTTCAGAGCATAGCTAAATTATGAGTATTTATTAACCCCTCGTATGCCGGAGCCAAAGAAAAAACCGGCATTCGCGTCTCATTGGATTCATGGAGTACCAAAAATATTATGGTCAAAAAAAATGCAAAAGGTGTGTGTAAGAAAATGCACGGATCCGTGTCTTAAGCATCCGATGGGTTAATGTATGTCCCTGATCGTTTTCTAATAACATTTAGGAAAACTAGATAAAACCTTACGTATGAAGGGGGAAGGCGAGCCCGAAAAAACTTACGTCCTAACATAGGTTACAGATGTAGTGCATAATTAGTTTCCATCGTGTTTTATCGGAAAAGTTCGTATTTACCGTGCTCTCTCAATTAGCTTCAGCAGGCCCCCAATTCTCGGTGCATTCGCGATAATCTCATAATCGAGATTAAACGTCAGTGCATACAGTCATTTGACACAACTGTATGAATCTTGACTTTTAATCTTGCAATCGACATTATATCGAAAACACCGAGAATTGGGGGCCAGTAGCCATCATAACATGCTGTCATTTTTCATTTTGACATTTGACAGTAAATAATAAAGTTTCATATTAATGAATATAAACATGTCACTCATTGAATACAATAATTAATTGACACTTCGGGTCCCGTCGTCTTCCGATTGAGATCCAAGTTTTACCGATGGAAACATATTATTCACTATATCTGTAGGGGGGTCGATAATCGCCAAAATCATCCTTAGTTAATTAATTAATGGCCCCTAAGGTCGCCGAGTGCAAGGACCTTTAGGTCATAAATTCGCCTGTAACGGTTACCTTGATGAGCTGCAGCGAGATCCTCGGGCCCAGCTCGACCAGCCGCAGCGCGCTCTTGGAGTCCGCGGCGGCGCCCCGGCCCGCCAGGCTCTGCGGCAGCACCAGCTGCGACGCGGCGTCGTCCTCAAACTCGCTCTCCGATAACAGCGCCGCTCTAAAACAATAGGGGAAGGTTTGAAAATGATAATATTATGAAAGTAAATGTAAACAAAAACATATTACAGAAAAAAGCAGATCATTTTGACTATTCATTTTTATTTGATTAAGTAATAACTTCTAAACTATCTATTTTAAAATTGCAATAATAATATATTTAAGATCCTCACAATAAGCCCTTTCATTTGATATGTCACACAATATAGTTTACATAACATTTCTTTTTAATTTTCTAATTTACCCCCCCACAAAAGTGGCCCGCATGTTTAAAATTTATTTATTTACGTTACGCTTCCGTGTTGCGGTCACCGACTTATTGTTTATTAACTTAAGAACAAATTTTACATTACAAGTGGTTTTCGTTAGACCCCGAACTAGGCTGAGCCTGTATCTCGGGATCCGCGAGTGCGATTTACTAGTACAGTTTATTAAAGAACCCACGAAAAAGTAAATTAAGCGACATAAAGCACAACAATTAAACAATACTTACACGCGTGCGTGACCGTGCATGCGTGCATGCATGCGCGGCTGTGTGTGTGTGTGTGTGTGTGTGTGTGTGTGTGTGTGTGTGTGTGTGTGTGTGTGTGTGAGTGTATGTGAGCCTGAACGACGTAATTAAAGAAGATTTTCAGTGTTTTCGTATGAGAGCGTAACAAGCCAGGCCTTTATAAGACCTTTGACCTTGGGAGTAGCAGTCCTTTGATGTCACAGTGCTTGCAGACATTATTATACGTGTGTGGGAGTGAAAATGCTGGCGATTTTCTTGCAAAAGCGGATCTAAGCGAAGACAGGGGCGCCTTGAAGGTACGTCTGGATAGTAGTTCCTCATAGCGTGGGGAATTTAGAATGCTACGGTGGGTGCGGGTGACAGCTTTTAGTATAAAAAGATGCCTCGCTCCAGAATCTTTGTTTCATTAAACAGCGCATCGGTGGTTGATGACTGCTCTTGATGACCTACATATGTATACCAAATTTCAACTCAATCGGTCCAGTAGTTTCGGAGCAAATTGGCGGGTTTTCCGCCTATGGTCAAACGTGCGATTCGTCAAAATACTCTTTTTGTCAAAGGCTCGTTTGGTCAAATTGTGTTTGTCAAAAATGCGATTCGTCAAAATACTCTTTTTTTGTCAAAGGCTCGTTTGGTCAAATTGTGTTTGTCTAAAGTGCGAGTCGTCAAAATACTCTTTTTGTCAAAGGCTCGTTTGGTCAAATTCTATTTGTCAAAAGTGCGAGTCGTCAAAGTACTCTTTTTGTCAAAGGCTCGTTTGGTCAAATTCTATTTGTCAAAAGTGCGATTCGTCAAAATACTCTTTTTGTCAAAGGCTCGTTTGGTCAAATTGTGTTTTTCAAAAGTGCGATTCTTCAAAATACTCTTTTTGTCAAAGGCTCGTTTGGTCAAATTGTGTTTTTCAAAAGTGCGATTCTTCAAAATACTCTTTTTGTCAAAGGCTCGTTTGGTCAAATTATATTTGTCAAAAGTGCGATTCGTCAAAATACTCTTTTTTTGTCAAAGGCTCGTTTGGTCAAATTGTGTTTTTCAAAAGTGCGATTCTTCAAAATACTCTTTTTGTCAAAGGCTCGTTTGGTCAAATTCTATTTGTCAAAAGTGCGATTCGTCAAAATACTCTTTTTGTCAAAGGCTCGTTTGATCAAATTATATTTGTCAAAAGTGCGATTCGTCAAAATACTCTTTTTGTCAAAGGCTCGTTTGGTCAAATTCTATTTGTCAAAAGTGCGATTCGTCAAAATACTCTTTTTGTCAAAGGCTCGTTTGGTCAAATTGTGTTTTTCAAAAGTGCGATTCTTCAAAATACTCTTTTTGTCAAAGGCTCGTTTGGTCAAATTATATTTGTCAAAAGTGCGATTCGTCAAAATACTCTTTTTTTGTCAAAGGCTCGTTTGGTCAAATTGTGTTTTTCAAAAGTGCGATTCTTCAAAATACTCTTTTTGTCAAAGGCTCGTTTGGTCAAATTCTATTTGTTAAAAGTGCGATTCGTCAAAATACTCTTTTTGTCAAAGGCTCGTTTGATCAAATTATATTTGTCAAAAGTGCGATTCGTCAAAATACTCTTTTTGTCAAAGGCTCGTTTGGTCAATTTGTGTTTTTCAAAAGTGCGATTCTTCAAAATATTCTTTTTGTCAAAGGCTCGTTTGGTCAAATTCTATTTGTCAAAAGTGCGATTCGTCAAAATATTCTTTTTGTCAAAGGCTCGTTTGGTCAAATTCTATTTGTTAAAAGTGCGATTCGTCAAAATACTCTTTTTTGTCAAAGGCTCGTTTGGTCAATTTGTGTTTTTCAAAAGTGCGATTCTTCAAAATATTCTTTTTGTCAAAGGCTCGTTTGGTCAAATTCTATTTGTCAAAAGTGCGATTCGTCAAAATACTCTTTTTGTCAAAGGCTCGTTTGATCAAATTCTATTTGTCAAAAGTGCGATTCGTCAAAATATTCTTTTTGTCAAAGGCTCGTTTGGTCAAATTCTATTTGTTAAAAGTGCGATTCGTCAAAATACTCTTTTTTGTCAAAGGCTCGTTTGGTCAATTTGTGTTTTTCAAAAGTGCGATTCTTCAAAATATTCTTTTTGTCAAAGGCTCGTTTGGTCAAATTCTATTTGTCAAAAGTGCGATTCGTCAAAATACTCTTTTTGTCAAAGGCTCGTTTGATCAAATTCTATTTGTCAAAAATGCGATTCGTCAAAATACTCTTTTTTTGTCAATGGCTCGTTTGGTCAAATTGTGTTTTTCAAAAGTGCGATTTGTCAAAATACTCTTCTTGTCGAGTTTAGTTTGGTTTGTCGGTCGTAAAAAAATGGTTTGACGAATCGCGACTTTGGCAAACGACATCTTTGACCAAACGATCCTTTGACAAAAAGGCTATTATGACGAATCGCACATTTGACCATAGGCGGAAAACCCGGTCCACGCGTGGCCTCTCGTCTGTCCTGTGTTCAAACCCCAACTCGCACGTCTGAGTGTTGCAGAACATGTGGCAGAATTCAATTTGATATTTATTTACCACTAGTATTTCGGTACGGTGAAACATCTTGAGAAAACAGGCACACTTCTGCGAAGTAACTCACAGATGTGTGAAGTGAATAAATAAATAAGTCTCCAATCCGCACTGGGCCCGCCTCGGGACTACTGTAAAGTCCCTCGGAGCCCTGTGCCCGACACATAAGCTGATGATGACAAAAGAAAATAAAAATAGGATTGTGCTTACTTACTTATCAAAGAATTCTGACATGTCCTTGCATCGGTTCAAATTAGGTATTTTACCTTGAACCACCTAAAATAGAAAACAAAAATTACGAATGACTGAATAAAAATATAATAAAATATATATTCATTATAGATATAATTCGCGGCATGTAAGTTGAACTTTGACCTTAAATGCGCAGAATACATTTTCGGATCTCAAGCGAGGTGCGGTATGAGGTGCGACGCTTTTTTCCATACTTGTACCTGCGCGGACGGCCGCCATTTTAGTTCAACTTATATCCCGGGGATTATACTTGACTTCGTTGTGTGCGAAAGTGTATATGTATATTGTCTATACGCAGCCTCTGTGTGGTAGTGAGTCGCAACACACGCTCACGCACACAGCCCTGCGCAAAGATGAGTTGAACTTATACCTTCTTGGTTCCTTTGTTAAGTCCTACAGGAATAGCCCTTATGACGTAGTGTCGAAGGTCTATGGTTTTAGTAGCCGGGTTATAGTTCATGAGCACGCAGCGGCGTATATTTTTTAATTTCACCTGCAAAAATATTGGGACTATTACACTCTGCTCGGCAAGCCGAAAAAGCCGTGTGCTGGTTAAAGTGAGTATTGGTATGAAATTTATAGTAAAAATGTATAAATAAATATAGTTCAGTTTATAAATTTTTTTTGTACCAAAAAATGTTAATAACTCTAAAACATCGAAATAGGGCAGACATTGTCAAATTCAAAATCTTTGTAGGTCATTTCTTCTTATCTTTGCTGAATTTTAAGACACTGAATCTTATGATTTAGACAAACACCTTGTACATTTTGTTTTTGTAAACTTGTATAGTTGGCGACACGGGCATGGCCGATGAAAATTGATCTGCAATTACTACAGCAAACCATAAATTACCAAAAAATCTGCCCATAATGACAATGATGGTGACCAGCAAATGGGTAATACACACTTGGAGAAACAAAATTTGTCCCTCCTGTGACCAAAAGTTAACGAAAATGGCAGGTTAAAGTCACGTTTTCCTCATACAGGCCAAAACTATGCCTGATACCCTACATGCGCACTACACTTTTGGGAACAGGACGGGACACTTCTGTACCTAAAGGTGTGTATGACCCAAATATATATAACCAAATTATACTCACATTAGTAATATTAATGGTGGGGAACATGTTTTGGAACATGGTTGCCATCAGTTTCATGTGCATGCCTTCCCCGGAGAAACTATTAAGCACTATCAGAGGTGCATGCTGGAAGGCCTTCATCATGACATACTGCTTACGGAGAGATGAGACCACGTCGCGGGCCAGACTGTACTGCAGCAAAAAATTCATGTGAAACAGCCTACAATTTATATAAGTGCATTATGATACCGGAAATCAATTGTTAAATTATCCATTTCATCATTATCATATGAACTTGAGTAGACCAGCAACTTGACAGAAGTAATAGAAAACAAACCGGTCCAGGCGGACTTGCGCATTAGTTGGCGAATGGTTCCAAACCATTATCTATAAAAATGGCAAAAAAATCACGTTTGTTGTATACATCCTCTGTGAAAATGTCAACTGTATAACTATCACAGTTCATGAGATACAGCCTGGTGACAAAAGGACAGACAGACAGACAGAAGGACTGACAGACGGACAGCGGAGTCTTAGTAATAGGGTCACATTTTTATGCTTTGGGTACAGAACCCTAAAAAAGTAAACAAAAACCGTTTTTTTATTAGTATCCCAATCATTGGCGTAGCTAGGGTAATCTTCCAGGGCGGGATGAAGCCATAGCCAATGCGAAGGGGTTGTTAACCTCATATACTGGAGTGGGCACGGCCAACCCAGCCCCTCCTCCATATATGCCTATAATGCCAATAGATTCAAGTAATTTGTAGTGATGCCAAAGTCTCTAGTGCTTCACTAATTTTATTTAAATATACATAAATAAAATTTAACAAAACCTACATAAATACTAGAAAACCACACAGAAACTAAGCTGTGTTGTTACAAATACTTACATTCTGTATTTTGAATGTGAGCGTGGGTCCCCTGGGCAGTCTAGCGAGGCGCATATAAGAGCCAAGCTCTGTCTCCGTGAACACCATCATGTGTGAGACATGCAGATACCCTGACACCGACAGGAAATCTTTGATTGTGTTCTTCTTTCTTTCCTGAAATCATGATATAGTTTTTTCATGGCATTCTTATCATAATTAAGTAAAATGCTATAGTTTTTTTTTTTTTAATCTATTCCTATTTAGGGGTTTTGAACACGTCAGCCCCGCAATAATTAACTTATAAAGCAACTAGTGCCTAAAAGACGACAAATATTTCTTATTTTGCGCAAAATACAACATATCTAAAACAAGAAGAAATAGCATAGAATGCGTGCAGATTCTTATCATCCTGGCATGTCGTAAAAGTCGACTAAGGGACGGGTCCTCTCCAACATGGTGGACTATCTGTATGGGCGATGGGCTGATCACCTGTCACCATAAGGTTCATCATACCATCTTAGGACTAATTAATCGAACATGGCCGCAAGTAGTCTTGTGGCTCTGCCCACCCCATTAGGGATTTCGGGCGTGATATAAATATGTATGTATAAAACAATAATAAAATTAAACGACGTATAAAACGCAACTATAAACCAAATAACTCAAACAACTTACTTTGAGTTGTGACGCCGTAAAAGGCTCCATAATCTTCCTGAAATCCTTCGTCAGTTCGATGAGATCCTTGCCGCAGTGTCCGCGGTGGATCACAAACGAATGCGGAGCCTTCGCCAAGTTCTCGGGCTCCAAACCCTGCTTCGTGTTGCTATTTTTCTTTGCACATTTTCCTTTTCGTTTCCCCATTGTGTATTTAAGAGTTGTTTAAAGGAAATAAACTAGAATGTATGCTATGTTTTTGTGTACACTTAAAATAAATAATATACATGCATCTCATTAGTTTATTAGTAAAGAAACGTGATAGACCAACTTTTAGGTTATAAACAGCGCACACGAGATTGACAATTAAATAGTGTCAGTTAGTTTGTGGTAGTGACCGTCACTACACTTGATGCACACATGCACACTGTGACAGTAGGTAGCTGTTTTTTTTGAGCTCTAGTAGCTGTATTTTTATTTTGCTCATCCGACATTTCCATTTCTTCTAAGCGTTTCTGTTTAACGAATAAATTTCTTTTAAGTAATTCAATAATTTCTGTTTTATTTATGTATGTTTGAAATACTAGGAAAATACATGTACTGTCAATCCAGTGTTGCCAATTTATATGGAACGACTTTTAAAAAAATGGGGTTTCTGGTTTCATGTACATATGTTAGAGATTATCTAAGAAATACTATACAGGTTTGGACGACTCTTTCGACTTCGATATATTGGGGATGACCATAATACACTAGCACTTTCCCGTGCCTCAAAATATATGACAGTTCGCGCCTAAGTTTATAACCAACAACAAAAAAGGAGGAGGTTATCTATTCGACCCGTATATATTTTTTTTATGTATGTTCTGTCATAACTTTTTGTTATACGTTATTTATAAGTCTAAACAACCTTTACTTTTGACTTGTAGATTTCCGAGGAAACAGTCTTACCTACCTGTACCCCAATTCTCGCTGCATTTGAGATTATGTCCATTGCGAGTTTAAACTTCAGATTCATACAGTTGTGTCAAACGGCTGTATGCATGCACTGACGTTAATCTCGATTGTGAGATTATCTCGAATGCACCGAGAATTGGGGGCCTGGCATACAGATATTAAGTTTTTATAAAGAGGTGGTAAATGAAACACGGCAAAACAAATCAAAACAGCTTTATTTCCTGCTGGTTCATTAATTGTAGAATTCCCTTACTCGCACATGAAACTACACTATTTAATACATACTTCTATAAGTCTCGTTGTGTGGTGATAATTGAATATTCTGTTCTAAATTTGGAATACACTTTGTTACACAAAACCTCACAAGAGACCCGTAGATGCACAGGTGATAATAAATAAAATCATTGATTAATCCATCGCGATCACATACTCGGTTTGTACGAGTCACAGGATTGGATAAAACGTGAAACAACTAACCTCTATGGTCACCAGTACAACCTATTCCTTAAACCTCGACTAGTTCGGGAATAATCGCATCTACCATGGTCCTATTTCCGCTAAAGAAAAGAACAGAATTCAAATTTGGAACTAGTTTCAACGTTGGTAGGCGTGTCTTGGTGAAACGATGGTTCGATTTTCTTTCCTATTTTGTAGAAGTTACAATAAAGTGCAATACACTGTTGAATCTAACTGTTATTATTCGGATTGAGTTTTGAAAAGAATATAGAATCATGCTAAGCGTACTGCACGGCTAGCATAACCTACCCGCGAGTAATTTGTCGCTCAGGGCGTCCCTTAACATGTTTGATATAGACCTTAGATTATAGAATAGAGTAAAAGATACGCTGTGTATTGATTGAACCTACGACTGTAATGCTACGCTACTCCCGCAAACATCAGCGCCCTAATGAAAAAACAAGATGGCTGTATTTTATTAGTACGTCGATTTCAAATATGGTTCTTCGCCTTACGTCAGCCAGTGACAGTATGACCAAATTAATAAGATTGTAATAATGCTGTCACAAATAAACACTAAATTGCCAATATTATTTAGTATCATAACCTTACAGGCCGAACAAATGCGCATGTGTTTTGTACTAATCCGTGTGGGCTGTAGTTGACGTTTTAGGAGGCATGGCTTGACAGTATCAACGTTTACTCTATTACTATTGTATACTCTAAGATATAGACGCACTCAACGATAAACGACTCGCGCGCATGTTACGCTAGCCCGCCTGGGTATGTAAGGCTCAATTTAGCTAGCCATGCACCGTAATTGACTCGAACAATGTCCTAACTTTACAATACATAAGGATTTTAAATCGCAAGTTTAGGACCTGCGTCAATTCAGCCGCTTAATGAAATGGGAACACCAAAATAAATACTGAATCAAAGGTGCTTTAGAAAAATTTATATAAAAAGACAGCTGTTCGCAATCCGCCAAGGACTTACACGATTTAAAAAAGAATTAAGAGTTTATTTTAAAATCACAAACAAGAATGTAGCAGACCAGCGTTCCGCCTCTATGAATATAAAAGCCCCCTTTTACCCCCTATTACAGTATTAGCTATATCTATAGTCAACTCTATTCTATTTTAAATATTATACCGTTAAAAAAGAATTTACAATGAGCGAATGATCTGTTGGTTATATCTGCTTTTTAAGAGGAGTGTGAACGGCTTTTCATACAAAAGGCGATAACGATTTCCACCCCTTAAATGTTAACCGATGCTCACCAATTTTTGATAGATTGTCAGTCAGAACAATATCTAGGTGTAAACGATTTGTTTATTTTTTTCCACTATAATCAATAAATTAAGTTTTATTGCTATTTTAGTATTCTCATAGAAAACTAATTTCGGTAATATTTGACTTTCTTGATCATTAATCAAAATTAAAATAACGTATAGACCTAGATTTTGTTCTGACTGACCACCTATCAAAAATTGACCAAAATCGGTTAACATTTAAGGGTTGTTGGTTCACAGTCCTCTTAACACTACTGTAGGTTTTGAATACGTATTAAATTCGTAAAAAATTAAACAAACTAATGGTTAACAATTATTGGCTTAAGGATTACAAAATGGAGTGTTATATAATTTGGGAAAAATCAATCATAATCTTGATAAATATTTTAATGTAGGCTGGTTGCTAGTACACAGTATCATACGGGACACACAGTTTGAGGGTGCTACCCATACGTAGCCCGTAGGCCCGTATCTAGAGTTGAAGGTATAATACTATGAACAAACAGTTTACTTAGCATATTATCTCAGTTAATGGTATTTTTTAACACCCCCCCCCCCCCCCCCCCCCAGCTACGGCCGTGGCGGCCAGAACGTCGCTCTCCGCAGTGAAATCACCCTTAGTTGTGTCATCATGACTTGATATTAAAATACAGTTGCAAGAATTTGGAATTTGTGCCGATCATACCAACTAGAATATTTTCTTATCTGCGTACAAGCGACCCAGCCGTTGTATTGAGTTCATGTTAATTTAAGAAATGCATAAATTATTCGTATAATAAAAAATTCGAAGACTGTATTTGCTATTCTATTTTATCTACAACGCAGCATAAAATCAAAGCTTTACTATACACGCTCCTTATTCCTTTACAATAGAGTTGAACGTTGCGTGCTCATAATTATATCCTTAAGGCCTACACACTGAAAGCGGAACTGAAGCGGAGCGCGCTCGCGTGAGCAGTGCCACAGGAACTCAAATGGAAGCTTTCACATCAATCCGCCCGGCTGCCGTTTGGTCATTGGTGTGAAAGCTTCCATTTTAGTTCCTGTGACACTTCTTACCCACCGCTCCGCTTCCGCGTTCCATTGTGTGCAAGCCTCGAGTTACTTTTGATTCTAATTTACATTGAATAAGTAATTTTTTTCAATTTCACGCAATCAGAAATACTTCTTTGCAAATCCACTTTGAAAATTCAATACATTACAACTGAAGAGAAAAACTACAGTGACAAGAAATTTTAGAAATGTAATTGAAATTATTTTAAGTAGCAACACCAAGTTCTCTAGAATTCTCCAGAAATTGGGGCCCTCATATGGCAACTCTGCATTTTATTAGTTCTTGTTAAGTGACAGATATAACAACAGACAAAGCATCTATTCGAAGCTGGCTAAATGACAGGGAAACCGTTCGATACCAAATGGCTTCGTTCATCAGAATTTTACTTACAAATTGACAATTGATTGAAGAGTGACAAAACCAAGCCAAGTTTCCTTGTCACTACCATATATCGAATAGAAGCCGTAGGTACTCGCTAGTGAGATGACTGCTTCCTTCCACAGAAGGTACATTAGGTAGATGCGAGCGAAGAATCACTGAACGTCTTTAGTCGAGTCTGAACCACAGAGCATATCCAATAGACTGCATAACTGGGGGACCCCGCTGCCAGCGTTAGAGGCAAGAAGCCATAAGCAGCATACCCTCGAACCCACGAATCAGCGGTCTTTAGGATATTTGGTCACAGCTGCTGTCTATTGACAAACTGGAGTAAAGTATTATCGTAACAAAAAACTTGTTAGGTCGGTTACACATGGCGATTCTTTGCAGCGATGCAGGCGCGCGTATCGCCGTCACTTTTACACTTTAAAGAGTAAATGTGATAGCGATACGCGCACCTGCTTTGCCGCAAAAAGTAGCCTTGTGTATCGGCACTTATGGCTGCAATTTGAAGAAAATAGTGTCGCTTCTCCCGCTTGCATTGCCTGAGGTATTGTGGGCCTGCAATGTTTGTGGACGAGGACGGATTCGATTGGGGATCCGAAAAGTCCACAATAGAATTAACCACGACCATATTTTACTGCGGGGGGTCATAACTAGGGTTGCCGGGAAGCGGGCCGAGCCGAGGAAGTTTGCTAAAAACTAAAGTGTGACAAGAAATTTTAGAAATGGAATTGAAATATAGCAACACCAAGTTCTCTAGGATTCTCCAGAAATTGGGGCCCCTCATATGGCAACTCTGCATTTTGTTAGTACTTGTTAAGTGACAGATATAACAACAGACAAAGCATCTATTCGAAACTGGCTAAATGACAAGGAAACCGTTCGATACCAAATCGCTTCGTTCATCATAATTTTACTTACAAATTGACAATTGATTGAAAAGTGACTAAACCAAGCCACATAGTTTCCTTATCAGTACCATATATCGAATAGAAGCCGTAGTAACTCGCTAGTGAGATAACTGCTTCCTTCCACAGAAGATACATTAGGAAGATGCGAGCTAAGCCTACGTCCTGAATTTAGAACCAGTGAAAACGTTTCTAACCCCTGCATTTAATGTTTATGTTTACATGAATTGTATTGATATAATGAAAATGGTATAGTCATCACCCCCATGACCTCCCCTGGATCCGTCCTAGTTTGTGGACACAGCAAATCTAGCTCAGTGATTCTCCCTCGGCTACCCCTCATTACAAAATGAGTGTATAGCTAGATTATAAAAGTGAATTAGTTACATTTTTTTTAAGCGCAAAATATATTTAGCCACCAAAGTTATAGATTCAGTTAGCCATTTTAGTTTAATTGCAAGTGATAAGATGTTATGGCCTTTTTATAGGCCAAAGATTTTATGTTTGAGGTAGAATCTGCATTAAAAAGGTTAAATAAACATTTTTGATATTACTTTAAATATAAATAGCAAGTTTTGGATTTCATTGTTCATTTTAAGAGTATTTTTTGAAGTTATGACATCTTCCCTACTTGAACTAATTTGATATAGTTGCATTCAAGAAATCTACCTCATTATGACAAAGAAATCTTCGCCTCAAGCGTTTGAATGAGGAAATTATTTCGTGTTATTTATATTATCATCTGAGGTCCATCGTCCTAAATAAAGGACAGAGGAAATTAATTTAAATTTACGAAACGAAATGGTTTTAAATTCAACTAATTAATTATGCTATGGACCTCAGAAGGATTACTCAGTATTTCCTATGTGCAATAAACGCATCCAGAAGCTCCAACTATATTTGCGAAGAGTTTTGCCTGAACAACTTCATAGTTAAAGTTCCAAAAATGCGTCAAAAAACGTCCGCAAGTGATTGAATTACAAAAAGCCAGTTAACCCTCCTTCGTACGAAGCATCACAAAAATACTACAAACAAATGTGTAGATGCAACAGAATAATGTTAAAATCGAGCACAAATCATCGATAAATTATTAACAAAATATGTTTATATGCAAAAGATATTGTTAAGGTCGTGCCCGCGGGCAGAAAACAACTATAGTACAAAATGGCGCCGGAGCGCGTTGCCGGCTCGCTTAGTGCTGGTCCATCTGAAAGAAGAGCGAGTGGAGTGAGCAAATGATGCGTGAGAGCTTTCATAGAATCTTCACCTATTTAGATTACAAGCGTTCTGTTTTGACAAGCGCAATTGCAAGACACACAAGAGGACTGAACAAACGGCAAAAATCACCCTTTTCATACAAAAGGCGATAATTATTTCCACCCCTTTCTGGCTTTCCAAGCTACACTTTCTGGTATTGTTAATGACCTTCTTACAGCAGTCTGCCATCTTAAGAGGAGTGTGAACCTACGGCTTTTCATACAAAAGGCGATGACGATTTCCACCCGTTAAATGGTAACCGATTTTGACAAATTTTTGATAGGTTGACCACAACCACAACAAAATCTAGGTCTAAACGTTTTTGAATATTGATTAAAGATCAACAAAGTCAAATAATCGACAAAATTAGTTTTGTATGAGAATACTGAATTTATTATTTATATTGAAACAAAAAAAAACCAAAACATATAGACCTAGATTTTGTTCTGACTGACAGCGTATCAAAAATTGGTGAACCGCCTTTTGTATGAAAAGCCGTAGGTTCACACACCTCTTAAGATGGCAGACTGCTGTAAGAAGGTCATTTACAACACCAGAAAGTGTAGCTTAGCGACATATTTTCTAGTAAAACAAGGAAATATTGTCGGGAAAACGTATGAGATCTGTCGTTGGATTTCGCAAGTTCAATTCACCTGTAAAACTATAAGGGGTCGTCCACAAATTACGTAACGCAAAATTCTCAAATTTCCCCCTCCCCCACGTAACACGACCGTTTAGCCAGGACCCCCCTCCCTCTCCATTCCGTTACGTAATAGGTGCTTTGTAAAAAGTTTTTGCCTAATATTCAGGTAATTCGGCGCTCTTTTTACATTGGGCGAGGTATAATCATCTATGAACGTATTTCGGTTCCATTTCTTAATAATATATTTATATATTCTTGACGTAACACCAACCTTTGAACCCCTCCTCCCCCAACGTATCAGGACCGTAACGCTTGGCCAGACCCCCCCCCCCCCCCCTCCAAATTGCGTTACGTAATTTGTGGACGACCCCTAACTTGTTACTTAATAATATTGGACTAGGGGCGTTGCCTACGTCGCCGGTCTTGTAGAGAGACAGGGCTGACGTAACTTCCCCTGAGCAATCGTGCGTGGCGTGTAGATAAGCGTGCAGTCGAAAAAATAGTGGTATAAAAATCCAATGATCAGTTGAAAAACACATCACCTAAAGTCTGTTCGCCGAGAGTTGAAAAAAAAAATGAGGGCTTCTTAACTCATTACAAATAGCGGCCCGCTAATTATTTTTACCGATGATAATAAAAAATTAAAGGGAAAAACTATGTTTTTTTCATAGAATATTATTATTGAATAGCCTGTATATGTCCCATTGCTGGTAGGTATACCATCGGACTAGTCCCAGAGTCGGAGAAAGCATCAGAGTCGGTGACGTTTGTTATAAAACGTTCAATTGCTTCATCCAGAACAACACACGAACACCCAAACGACACACTCGAAGCGTATTCCAGAAACAATGGCAATCTATGGCGCTCGCCCACCCCGCGCGGCGCCACGCTTGAGAACAACTGCGTACCTCGTACCACGTAACTCAGTGCGCGCGGCGATAAGCGACGCCCGTCATACAGTTTGCGATAGGTAAGCGACAGTCGCTATTTCGAGACGATATCATAATATTTATCAACTCCCAGCGAACAGAGTTTAGCTAGATGATGTTTTTGCCGAGTAAGGAACATCTCCCAGTGATCTGCTTGAATGACCGTTGCTTTTAGCTCGGTATTTGGTCACAGCTGATGGGAATTTGGATAAATAGAACAAAAAAAGCCAATTCGATGATTTAACAGCGTGCACGCTCATCTACACTACACTTTTGACAAAGCCCCAAAATACATTTTGGTTTTTCGCTGAAATACATTAAATGAAAATACTCTTCGACCTGTTGCTTAAACAATGGACAACATTTCATATTTATATTTATAGTTTCCATCACTGATAAGTGAATTGAGGATTATGACGATACAAACTTCTGCCCGCAAATTCGTTTGCATGGCGTTCCGTTACAGTTATTCCGTAGGGAATTAAAAAAAAACCGGGATAAGTTGTGCCTATGTGTTAATCCAGGGTTTAAGCTATCTCAATTCCAAATTTCACTTAAATCCGTTGAGCCGTTCAGCGTGAAGAAGTAACAAACATACACACTCACAAACTTTCGCATTTATAATATTACATAGTGCGCTTAGAAATTGAAATAAAAAAGCAGTTGATCAGAGCAGAATTAATATTATATTCATACTAATATGTTAATGCGAAAGTAAGTTTGTCTGCCTGTTATTCTGTTTTCACGGCTAAACTGGACCATAAGTGATTAAATTCGGCAAAGCGGTAACTTGATGCCCCTGCGGCCCTAACATGCATGCCACAAAGATAAATTAGAACTGTTTATCTCTATGACTATCTCTTTCGTCGGCACTAGTGTGAGAGAGACGCACTTACAGATAAACGTTTCTAATTTATCTCTGTGCCATGCATGTTAGGGCCGCTGGGTTAATATAGGATATTGATTCCTAAAAATTTCACGGCTCTCGAGGGTTCCAGAATAAACAGGCAAATAAAGGAGAGGAAGTCGCGGACGGATATACATATAATAAAAATATAAAATGCTGTCAATTTCTCAATGAGGAACCCATCCCGCTCACAACACCCATCGCCACACGGCCCGTTTGAAACGGAACACGGTTGCGTGCACTGTGCAAGCCACGGTGCCCGGGCGGCTCGCACTTGCCTCTTTCACGTCTTCCCTGGCTTGTTCCTGGGCAGGAAGTGCCTGGTCCTGAGATTACCAATCACAACTGTACCGGCACTATCAAATTTTTGCATTAGATAGTCTGGCCCAAAAATTAATCTAACCCTTTAAACGTCACGGCTAAATGCGACAAAGCATGCTACGGACGCCGACGCAATGTATGGAAAACCGCATATCGTGGCGTCAGTGGCACGAAAATCTGCTGTCGCAGTTGAATAGCCGACTGTGGCGGTCAAATTATTAAGAACATTTCAAAAAATCTCAAGCATCACATTGCACCCTCTTTCTGAATCGTATTCCGACATTTGAAGTTTAAGGTTTGTTTTTTTTTTTATTGCGGGGTGTAAAATAAGAAACGTCAAACTCGATATTGTATAGCTCCATGCTGTCAAAATCAAGTCTGACAGTTCTTATTTCTAATTTAGCGACTTCTTAATTTAGCGAAAACCAGTTCGAATTGGCCCCATTATCGCATAACTATGTATAATCGCACAATAGTTATGACTCGAAAACGATTCAAGGGTATGTCGGGCTAGATCAACTGAAGTTCCATTGGCCAGACTCTTAAGCATTGATTAAACATAAATTAAAATTAAAAATGTACCTGCTCCTGTCCGTTGGCTTCCTGTGACTTCATGACGTCTGGCAGATCCGGGGGCGACGAGTACGGGGTCAGATCCAAAGCCTCAAATTCACCATTTTCCTTTCTGTAAGAACAGACAATATAATCGGTTGTATCTTAACTGACTGATAGTGCTAAATTTAGGACAATGCGACTTTAACTACCAATCTAGGTTCTTTATCTTGTAGTGTAGGGTTTACTGTCTTAAATTAAGGGCATTGTGCTTTTAAATTCCCAACCCATGCATGTCTTTCCAATAAATGAAATGCAAGATTGGCTTTAAGTTGTAACAGGTTATACGAATGAAATCATAGAAAGTAACGTCTTTAGTTACAACTACCTGTAATACTGTAAGATTTAAATGATACTATGAATAGTAGTCACCGGAATATGATAATATAATGGGAAATAGCACATTGTATATTGCTGAATCGCAAAATATGAACAGGGTACAAAGGTCAAACTTTATGCAAATATGTATGGGTCTATGCACGACTTATTGGTGTAGTCAGTGGTTTTTTTTCGATTGGTATTGAAAGATTTTTTAATTCGATGCACGTAAGTTGAACTTTGACCTTGAATGCGCAGAACACATTTTCGGGTCTCAATCGAGGTGCGGTATGAGGTGCGACGCTTTATTTCCATATTAGTACCGGCGCGGACGGCCACCATTTTAATTCAACTTGTGTGCCTGGGATTATACTTATAATTAAACTAGAGGTTTGTGTGCGTTTCCAAATATTTTTAGCCAAGTCAGTTAAACTGTGCTGTCTTTAGTCCTATTTTTAGAACACACATTTATTAAAATTCTAGATCTATCTAGACGTTTGCGTGTGAGTGACGAACAAACATACTTTCACATTTATAATATTACTAGCTGTCACACACGTAGAAAAAAAAACAGTTGCCTGCTAAATTCACATTCATCAAGCGCACCAACTGTCAAACGCGTGAAGTTAAAATAGTCGTTGAGTTTTCTGAAATTATCCAATTTTCTACTCAATTTCCTTATCGTAAGAACTCTCTACGAAGTATCAGAAAACTAAAAAAAAAAGTCGAATGGAATCGGTAAAGTCGTACTCAAGTTTTGGCGTGACCTGGGGCGGAAGCTAGTATATATATATATATGTGGACACCCTAATCACCTAGCGGTATGAAATATACCTATCGACCTATTCCCATACCTACTAAATTACCAAATATAAAAAAATATCATAAAAATCGGTCGAGCCGCTTCGGAGGAGTGCGACCACAAACACCGTGACACAAGATTATATATATATATTTACTAGCTTTTGCCCGCGACTTCGACCGCGTGGAAATTCCACGCTGTTCCCTTAGGAACTGTGCATTTTTCCGGTTTAAAAAGTAGCATGTATCCTTTTCTGGCCTTTCAACTATCTCTATGCAAAAAATTAAGTCAACGTGTTGCACCATTTTAACGTGACAAACAAACAAACTTTTGCATTTATAATATTAAGGATAGCAGGATAGGATTTATGGTAAAGATAAATAAAATCATCTAATACATGTCATGGTAACACATTACCACAGGATTATTTGCTATCTTATCAAGACTGCAATAAGTAAGTTATTGACGGATCAATTGCTATCATTAACGTTGAACTCTATCTTTTACATTTACGTAAAATAATAATCTATCGCATATCGGAAAGTCATTATTATTTAATAGATTTGTGGTTCGCATTACCAACTATCAAAAATAGTTTTTAAAAGTAGTGTAGAAGGACAAATATTTGTGTGATGAGCACTGTTTTTCCTGAGTCTTGGATGTTCCTATGTATTTATTTCTTTATTTGTCTATATAAGTATGTATATCGTCGCCTATTACCCATAACACAAACATTTAAAGTTTACTTTGGAATAGATTGATTTGTGTAAAAACTGTTCCATATTTTTTTTTTTTATTTATTTGTAGAGTGGGATACAGTATTTTTGACTCTTACATTCAACTATTGTAATGTCTTCATCACCATTGGGTCTCTGCCTTCATACAATATACATACATAGCATCACGCCCGAAATCCCTAATGGGGTGGGCAGAGTCACAAGACTACTTGTGGCCACATTCGATTAATTAGTCCTAAGATGGTATGATGAACCGTATGGTGACAGGTGATCAGCCCATCGCCCATACAGATAGTCCACCATGTTGGAGAGCACCCGTCCCTTGGTCGACTTTTACGACATGCCAGGATGATAAGCATCTGCACGCATTCAATGCTATTTCTTCACTCCCAGTGCAGCAGAGGAGCTACATACAATATGGTGTTTGAAAAAGCAGATGCAAAAATGACAACTTTGTATCACTGAAATACCATGTTGCTGGAGATTGACTGTGACTGACTACACACCGCGGATAGCCTAGTTGGTAGTGATCTCCTCCGACGCAAGCGTCTCGGGTTCGAGCCCCGGTAAGGGCAAATATTTGTGTGATGAGCACGAATGTTTGTTCCTGAGTCTTGGATGTTTCCTATGTATTTAAGTATTTATTTCTCTATATAAGTATTTATATCGTCGTCTAGTACTCATAACACAAGCCTTTAGAGCTTACTTTGGGACTAGATCGATTTGTGTAAAGATTGTCCCCTGATTTATTTATTTATTGATTTTATTATTGGCACATATGCCAGAAATAGAAAATTGTACATGATCCTTCCAAATGGAGAGCTATTTACAACTCCTACATCGCAGCAAGGGATAACAGGAAGTGATAATGATATTGCCTGTGATACCCAGCATTTTTTTTTAATCTGCCTTATGGGAAGTCTCTCGGAAATTGAATTCATGGGGCATTCTCCCTCCAGAGCTTGTTTCTCTGGCAATTAATGAACGCCTCACAAATCTGTAAATCTGAACAGCATCACTAGACAGTGGGCTGGTCAGCACCGCATTTACCTCACCATTATGTAGATTTAAGTGACTTATGGCCGAAGCCAGAAAGGCCACTCAAATTGAGCTTTAATTAAAGTGACGTTTTAGTGACGTTTCTGTATAGGTTGACAACTAGTTTAGGGACATTTAACTACTTAATATCTAGTCAAATGCTTAAGTGGCGTTTCTGAATTCCGCCATTAGGTACTTATCCCTGATACTTTTATACTGGTCACACTCCATCAAAAAATGTATTAGGTCTTCCTTTTTATTACAACTCACGCGCATTGGGGACTGTACAACCATCATCATATAAAAAAAAGGTTTAAGGGAATGTGACCAGACCTAACACGAAACGCAATCACAAGCAGGTCCCTGGGGAGGCTGGCTTGATCAAATCAGGGTATCCAAAATACTTTATTCTGAATGGTGTTGTACACAGCAACAAACATCTCTTGCCAATTATTAATTATATCTGTTCTTGCTAGTCATCAGTTCCATACCATAAGGCTTACACAAAACTTCCACACCACCAGTGACTGCTAGATTTGCCAACATATCTGCTTGTTCATAACCGGTTTCACCAACATAAGTTCCTAGTTATTAATGTAATGTGTTACATACCGACAAGCAAGTCCGATGGGCGCAGGGCACTGAGCCTTAGCAGTAGCCGATGTGAGCCCATATTCAGCCAGGCTCCTCTCATCATCCATCAGCTGACTGTCTTTGTTGAACAGCATCTGACTCGGAGGTGGTACTTTCAAGATACCTGCCAACCAAGTGTTATTTATATATTATATTGTAAGATAAACAGAATATACAAGGACCAAAATAACATACCAAAATAGGACACCTCTAGCCATCACCATACCCTTTACGTTCTTTATACCTATTCATATTTTGTTCTTTATTGTGTACAAAATATTAATTACATAATTAAATAATGTAGCTCCAAAATTTCCTACAATAGTTTCATTTTGAAACTAAATATTCTAACAGTATAATTAAAAAGTATATGAAAAATTGATTGAAACTTTTATAATGGATTCAAATTAAATAAACATTACATTAGAAATTTGCTAGAATCTTTACTAGCTTTGAATCATACAGTTAAAAAGAAAGACGGTGGTTCAAACGACACATGCATTGGTAAATGAATTTAAACTGAATCTAACTGTGATCACAAAGAAAATGGAAATCTTCATCCCTTTGTTTTAAAATCTCCAATGAAAACAATAAATAGAAGATAAAACAACATGGTGCTTTATTTGGTCACATATAATTCTACTTAGATTCACTTGTATTATTAAAGAAATAAAAGCATCATGAAATAATCTTTAACTGCAGCAGAATTGGAAAAACAAAACAAAATGCAGAGAATGGCCAAGGAAAAATAGATAGAAGCCAGTATGAATAAGAATTGTAATTTCTTGTTATTACTAAACCTTGTTCTTCAGTATTTGAACTGGTTCAACGCGAGGAGATAAAACAAAACACACAGACAATGATTTGGCGAAACATTTCGTGAAGAACGAGAAAACAAATTTTATAGAACTATGTTTTAGGTAATGATTTATTTACTGTGTACACCACCGGAGAATAATAATACAGTTGTTGACGGCTGATTCACCCCCCGTTCCAGCTGCTGCCTCGAGGAAACTTATCGCCAGTAAACATAGTATAAACGGATGCAAACCGACTGACATTGTCTCAAGACTAAAAATAGACTTTTCTCTAATCATTCGAGCCGCACTCACCTTCAATCATTTTCTTTAAATCGAATACCGTTGTCGTATCCTTGGCGTCCGTGAAGATGGTTAATTTTTTTCGCCTAATCATTAGAAAGACATCCTGAAAATAATTTAATTTTTTGAGGTTACATGTCGAGTCAATAAATGTTTAACAAGTATATACTTTCATGAAATGCAAAAAAGGTATACTTATCATATGCGCTTACCATTTTTGAGGTTTTATTTAGTAACTATTAACCATTTATTCAAAAAAACGCTGCCCTTTGAAGCGTAGGTACGATACGCAATTGACTGTAGTTTCGATTCTTGTTTGTTGAATTTAGATTTTAGACTTTGTGTTGATTGGTTGTTGTCGATGGTTGCTGACGTGTGATTGGGTAGAAGGATATTCGTCACAACAATTTAGCCAATTAAGGACAATGGTTTGATGACGGACATTTTTTTTGCGTAATATATTTGGACCCGGATGCCTAATCATTTGGACTACTAGAGTAACTTTATTTTGTTTTATGAATGTATACCTGCATGATAAGTGTTATTTATAATTTTATTTACCGTAATTAAAAAAAGATAAGTACCAAAAAATATTATACTTTCAGTTAATAATCAAAAACCTACGTAATCTAAATAAAATAAAGAAATATTTAATAAAATACAATCAATAAATACGCGTACCTAGCTCATGGCCACATATTTATTCAAAAATTTGAACGCATTTATTGTCGTTCAAGTCAAGTCAGTTCAGTAGTCATCGGCGTCAGGAACGTTCTAAAGACAGACATACATATCTGCTATTGTACTACATAGCTCCTTGACCATTTTCACTTTTGTGCACTTCATTAGCTTTTACTGTAAAATGGTGTTATGATATATATCACCAAAGTCTTGGTTTACTACATCCATCTTTTTACAAAGGCATTAGCTAGCACTATTTGGGAATAAATAAATGCAAGGCTATAGTCTTAAGTCAAGTCTGACATTTGTAAGGTTGTAGCATTGTTCAGAACGTAATTTGCATCGCGATAATTTTTTCGCTGTTATGAGTAATATTTTTATCTCATGATTCAATAGCTAAAATTTAAGAATCGAATGATTCTTTGCCCTACGATTTACTGTTTTACTACATTGCAATGTGAATGGAACAACAATAGCGCGATGCTAAAGCATTAACCTCAAAGTTCTTGTTATTCAACAATGGAATCGCAAGTTTGCATCAATTGTTTGAACAAGAAGCCTGTAAACACGACCACTAACCGGTTGGTGACTGAAAACTGCGGCCATGTGAAGTGTATGGACTGTCTAATTCATGAGAAGGCTGGCTGCTTGGCCTGTGCGGAGCCGAAAACTGCAAAGTCCGAGATTGGTCCAGAATCGAGCGAAAGCCTGCCCTCTGATGCTGAGATGGTGCAGACTGACTTCCCACTCCAGCACTTCATCCTATCTGAAGATAATAAGAAAAAGAAGCTTGAGACTTCTCACATTAAGATAGAGTTTGGTAAGCGTGCAACTTACTTTACAATTTGTTTTATGTTTGAGATGTTGATGGATGGCTGCCGAGACAATTATGTATTGGGTAGATTGAGGCTTGGTTATGTGTTACAAATATAACCGGTTTGTTCTTATTAGAATATGATAAAATGCTCTTTATTTGGTGGTATTCAGTGAAATAAAATGAGAATATTATGTAAACTAAACCTCATTCAAATTTAATTTATAAATTTGGATTAATTAATTGTTATTCTAAGAATCTAACCAGAAGCAGTTTCTGGTATTGGTAAGAAATAAAGAACACATTATCTGATATTTACCTGAGTTCTCTCCAGAAGAAACCATTAAAATGTTTCAGTTGTTTGGGCTTTATATGATAAAAAGAAAGCTTTCCTAAAAGAAGTATAAAATCTGAGTTTCAACATATTACTTTCCCAACCACATATTGGTAATGTGTGGCTTGAAATTTAACAATTATAACTTTATCCAATTTTGCTACTAATCTTTGCCTAATCCAGTAATCAGTCAATTTTTTATTAATATTCCATTGTTTTGTATTTTAGATGAAAATGGCAGAAGTTATTTGTGTACAGTTTGCAAGAAAAGGTTCCAGGCTCGCAGCCAGGTAGCGTACCATGCTTATTGCAATGGGCAGCGCAAGCCTTACCAGTGTCCAGAGTGTAGTAAGGTAATATATGACTAGTTTGTTGATGTGCACCAAATATTCAATCACCCTCTTAGAACACATTGAATGAACAACAAAACCTGGTGGAAAATGAAGGGGGAGGCTTTGCCCACCATAGGGATGATGTATGAACAGAACTAAATCAAAAACAAAAGTGATGTGTAAAGCTGAACTATATTATCAGGAAACAGAACTGAAAACATATTGTGAAATACAAGCATGAAGTAAATTTAAGAAAAAAAATGTTATACTGTACAATATAGGCTAATAAATAAATAAACTAGGATATAATGGGCTAGTCAAATTGATGAGCATTTTTATGTAACTTTGCAGTATAACAGAGTATTCTTATCAAATAACCTATGCATTCTGCTTGATAATACTTTCACAATTCATGGGAGAATTAGTGCCAGGGTCAAACACCTAATTGGTTGGTGTATTAACCTTTTGACCGCCAAGTATGTCTGAGAAGTATCACAAATTTCAACTTTAAGTCAAGGTAATGAAGGACTCTTTTCCCTGTATTCGCTGACGGCTGCAACCGACTGGGGCGGTCAAAAGGTTAAATACTCTGTCAATGTATATTCAAATTTTTCAAAGAAAAACAGAACATCTTATTAATTTAGTTTCAATCTATATCTATATTCTTCTTATTCTTATTTATAACAATAGTGTGATAAAAACTAAATACCACTTGCCCACTCATTCTATTACTTTCTCACTCACTCACTCACTAACTAAATACGGAATCTTAGGAACTATAACCAAGTGCAAACTTGAATATTGGCAGGTAATTTCCTTTTTGGTTGAAGACAGCTAACAAAGAATTCTACGAAATGCAAGTTCAAAGTTTGTATGGGAAATACCAGGGCAGGGCTGTGACAGGGCTGCTAGTTACACTTTAAGGCAAAAAATATATACAAGATAATGAGCCATTTTCATTAAAATCCAATTAAACACAAAATATTATATCATTTAAATAGGTAATCAACAATTTTTTTTTAAACAGACCAAGTAAAATGAATCCCTTTATTGGTAAAATGAAGAAAAAGGAATTTTATTTATATTGTAAAATCTGTTGAAATAAGACTATTTTTCCTAGTAAAATTCCTTGTAATAATTCCATAATATTCCCTATGTTTCCTTTCTAAAAATAACCTTACTTTTGACTCAGAGCTTTGCAACACACTCGCACTTCAAGTATCACATGCGGGTGCACCGGAACGAGAGGACATATGCATGTGAGCTATGCGGGGACAGCTTCTTTCAGATGTCCAAGCTGCAGCGGCACAAACTCAAACACACCAGTGAGTATGCTCGGACAAGATCCAAGTTTCAAGATTTAAAATACAAACATGTCCAAACTTTCAATTAAGGTATTGTACTGTTTATCAGCTTTCGAATAGGTAATTATATTTTTGAGTAGCTTGATCAGTAATATGCATTGATCTAGTCTAAGAACTATAACAACTGACAGTTGCAACTAAGTTAGCTGATTGTTATCTGCAGTGGTCATTTTCTGGTTTGATTTAAATATATTTTTCACATTTCTAAGAGAACACCATTGAATTTATTTTTGTTGTTAGACTTACGTTGTATAAACTTAAATCAGGCCAATTTTGATAGCTAAAACAAACTTTTGACAGCTGGAACAAAATTGGTCTAGAATCAGTCAATTATTAGGGTATCAATGTATGAGAAACTTCTCGGGCCTAAAGCTGCTGGATTATTTGCTACTAATAGTATTCGCGTAACAACAAGTATTCTGTGAAAATTCTAAACTTCTATGTCTTACCGTTGCTGAGCCAGAGGCCTCTGACAGATGGGCAGACGAACGAACGTTGTAGGCTCAGTGATAGGGTCCCGTTGATTCCTTCGGGTACGGAACCCTAAACACCTCACGTAATTAATGGATGTCGTCTAATGATATGTTCATCAATAACTGTTATCATTGATCAACAGAGGAGAAAAAATACACATGTACAGAGTGCAACAAAGCTTTCAACAACCTAACCTCTCTCCGTAAGCACGGGTTGACGCATTCTGAGGAGCGCCCGTACGGCTGCAAGATCTGCGGCCGCTGCTTCCGTGACTCCAGCAACTTTAGAAAGCATGTCGCTAAGCATAACGGTAAGTTAAAAGAATATGCGACGCCTCTGACAATGCTTTAGGTGCTGCTGTACAAGAAAACTAAGTCTTTACTATTTTTAGATTAAGCTTAAGGGATAGTTACCTTAATGTAGTTTTTCGTATAATTAGTGAAAAAATTAATACCTTATTTACAATGGACATAATAAAATTCAAATTTGATTGAAACAAGCATACTCATAGTCTGGTTAAAGATTAATAGCTTTGCAAGCAACTGATACTTGCATTTTAATAAGTCCCGTCACTTACATTCGTTTTCGAATCGGGCTTTCTGAACGCAGCAAATCCGTATAACAATAAGAACTTTTCCGTCCATTCGGTCCAAATGTTAGGTAGGGTGGTTTTCAAATTACCAATTATTTTATTTTTTGGTGGGACATTACCTGATTTGATTCTTTGTCCAAATGTAATAAATAAATATTTTAATCAATTTTTTTGTAATATTTTAGAGGTCGCTACACCCTGTCGAAATTTAAGAAAAACTATTTTCCTAAGACTTGGTGCTAATAAAGTTATTTTTTAACTACGCTTAGCAAATCAAAAAGAAGAAAAATTAAGTCAATAAAGACTGGCCAAGTGCGAGTCGGTAAAGCATACTCACGGTTCCTTCCCGCAGGCGCGGGCGGGTGCGCGGGCGGCTGCGCGTGCGGCGCGTGCGCGCGGCGGCGGGCGGCGCGCGCGCACGTGTGCCCGCGCTGCCCGCAGGCCTTCCACGCGCGCCGCGACATGCGCCGCCACGCCGCCGTGCACGACGGTCGGTACCACACCAGCCACACGCCCCACTGCTGGGCAGCACTTCATACACTTTCAGTCACTTGGCACATGTATGCTGAGCTTCATTTAGCTGGGTCCGCACTTGTATCATTGTGCCGTATCGTATCTCCGCCGCGTAGCACCGACGTGTATCAGTGGGTCCGATTCAAAACGGTGTCACCTAAATTTAAAGTTCCCTTAACTTAAAATAAGAAACGCTAAACTCGATTTATTATAGCAACGAGCTGTTAAAATCGCGTCTGACGTTTCTTATTTAAAATTTAGACACTTTTAAATTTAGCGAGCACTCTTTCTAATTGGCCCCAGTGTGGACGTAAAAAGATCGCGATCATGCTACGCGCCGTATTTGATCGCTCGCGATCCATGTTGATACGCGGTTATTAAATACTCCCACACACTCGCGATCGGATACACGTATAAAGATCGGTAAGTATGGACGCGTTTTTATACCGTATCATGATACGCAGTTATGATTTGATACGTGATACGCCGCGATGCACCTCGAGTCGGTTTTTCCACGATCATCAAAGGGGATACGGCGTTATGATACGATACGCTGCTACGCTACAGCTAGTATGAACGCAGTTTTCACGCGACGATGCTACTAACACGGTACGCGTACTCGATACGATACGCATGATCGTGATCGCCTAATTGATACAAATATGGACCCAGCTTTTGGCTTCTCAACAGATGTCACCTTTTGAAGCGCTAGAAGGTACAGACAAATGAAAGAACTCTTATCTACAGACCGCGCACGAGTTGAGTGCCGTCGGGGCCTGAAGTGAAAGGCGGGTGCAGCTCCCCCCGCCGCCCGCACGCCTCGCCTATCATGCCCACATTGTACACTACAATGTACACTACAATGTACACTACAATGTAAACTACAATGTACACTACAATGTACACTACAATGTACACTACAATGTACACTACAATGTACACTACAATGTAAAATACATTGTACACTACAATGTACACTACAATTTGGGCATGATAGGCGAGGCGTGCGGGCGGCGGGGGGAGCTGCACTCGCCTTTCACTTCGGGCCCGACGGCACTCAACTCGCCGACTTGCAAATTAAATATTTTGAATTTTAAAATTTTATTTACGTTTCTTCGCGATGTTGTCCTTCACCGAAATGCTCATGATTAATATTTAATTTAATTCGATACCGCATATTAGATCCAATAAACGAAAGGCAGCTAATTTCCTACTTCTCGTATTGTCTTATAATATAAACCCCTGGATTAGAAAGATTCGTTTTTTTGGCAATTAAGGCGCCATTTTGGTTTTTTCCATTTCTTTTAGGGCCGGTCACCGGTCATAGAAACATATGCATTCTAACAACTTTTCGCTCGTAGGCCAAGATCACGCTGAACTATTGGCCTTCGGTAGGACTTTCCAATCCAAGAAATCGTTCCTGTAATATCACCGGGACCATCCATCTATAATCGTTTGGCCGACACTATAACAATTTTAAATTTAAAATAAAAAAGTGCCTCCATAAAAATGTATTTTACGATTATACAGAATTTTATAGTCTACCAAGCTACAAATTTAATCTTTAAGAGGATTGCGAATCGACGGCAGAAATCATCCTTTTCATACAAAAGGCGATAACGATTTCCACCCTTTAAATGTTAACCGATTTTGACCAACGTTTGATAGGTTGTCAGTCAGAACAAACTAGGTCTCATAATCGTCGAAATCAGTTTTGTATGAGAATACTGAAACAACAACAATACCTACTGAATGTATTGTTTATAGTGACAAAACCAAAACGTATAGACCTAGATTTTGTGCTTACTGACAACATCAAAAATTGGTCAACATCGATTAACATTTAAGGATGTATACCACGTCAAATCCGTAGTACATCTATTTTATTTTTCAAGTTTTGTTTCATTCGCACCAAATAACGGCAATGAGAAATTTTCTACGAATAATGATTTAAAATATACAAATTGTGTTATTATTAATAATTATTTAGTATGTGAAATAAAATTAGAATCTGATTTGACTACGCGAGTGACAACAGCGCTAGCGGCCTTTCCCTATCGTTTGTTGTTACGGTCCGGAGACATGGATATTCAATCAAGAATATTTCCGTGGGAACAACGGCAACGACATTTTTTTTTGTCATCAAAAAATCGAGGAGAGTATAAAGTTATAGAAAATATATTTTCTGATTATAAAAATACTATGGGACGGAAACAATTATCGCGTTTTCTTGTAATTTAGTCAACTTCCGGTACAAATAACACAGGCACAGCACATGACACATTTAATTTTAAATGTCATTTATCTCCTTTAAAAGAACGGTAAAGTGGTTTTATTTTTTATTACACTTATGCGAAACGACTAATATTACCATACTATTCAATTTCAGCGAAAAATATACAAATCGATATATTGGGTATACATCCTTAAGGACATATTCAATCGGAAAATCGGGAAATCGTTATCGCCTTTTGTATGAAAAGCCGTTCTTTCTCATCACCGTTCTCATGTTTTAATCGATTTCCAGATTGCAAACCGTTCCGCTGTAAAGTGTGCAACCGTCGTTTCCGCCGGAAGGACAACCTGGAGCGCCACATCCGCAACACGCACCCCGAGCACGCTTCCGGCGCCTCCGCGCCGCCCAGCGAGCCCGAACCCGAAAAAACCAACCCGGAAAACCCGCGAAAAATCTACGAAAACACCGAGAAAATCAAGCTGGAAATACTCAACCCTCTCCCACCGGTACCCGTGGATGTCATGCAGAAACACATGCACACGGAACAAGAGATTAATGTGAAAGAGGAGAAATCGTTGACGGACAAGATTATAGAAGCGAATAATGCGAGACGGAGTGTTATATTTGGACCGAGGAAAAGCGAGATGCAAGAGAATCCTAAGGAAGAGTACGTGCACAAGATCAGGAGGGCGCATATAATGTCGTCGTGTCAGATGGAGGTGCAGCTGCCTCCGATAGATGCGAGGAAGGTTGCGGAGTTGGAAACCAAGGTAAATAACTATATTCTTGCATCTCTAAAAACCCCGCGCGCCCCGTAAGCTTGACAGCTTTATTTGTTGGTATCTAACGCTCAGTTTGGGGGGAAAGTGATGGGGCGGTTTCGATAATATGTATCGATAAAAAATGAACTTGATTTACGACTTTTTTCTATTATTTATTAATGTATGTTTCATAATAAATTAACAATATTTTTTCCAAGTTATATGAAGTCAAACTTCGTCACATGTTTGTAAAAATCCATTTTAAAATTGAAAATGATTTTTCGACCTTTACAGATAATTCTATAATTGTCGCCCTCCTATCCGATCAAATGGATGCAATTAATGAGTTATCTCAAGAGCATTTACAAAAGAAGAATTTTATTTTGACAAATAACTTTTTATAATAATTAAATATGAATCGACTAATTATGTGCTCCTCTGCTGCGGCAGGGAGTGAAGAAATAGCATAGAATGCGTGCAGATGCTTATCATCCTGGCATGTCGTAAAAGTCGACTAAGGGACGGGTCCTCTCCAACATGGTGGACTATTTGTATGGGCGATGGGCTGATCACCTGTCACCATACCGTTCGTCATACCATCTTAGGACTAATTAATTAATCGAACGTGGCCACAAGTAGTCTTGTGGCTCGTCCCACCCCATTAGGGATTTCGGGCGTGATGCTATGTATGTATGCTATGTAATTATGTGAAACCTCATTACTGTTTTAGCTTGCCCCCAAACTGAGTGTTAGATAACGGGGTATAGTTGCTACAAATTAGTCTAAGCGGTGTTTAGAATATTTGGTCTGTGGCATATCTCTAATGGTGGTTTTAATTATTTTATTCTAGAATAATCTAGACGTGGGTGCTCCCCCGGAGAAGTTTCGAGAGCTTTACAAGAAGATTCTGTACGAAAAGACTGAGAAAGAAGCAGCGCTGGCGGCTGGAGAAGAGAAGAACGCGATCCCACGCGTGCACTGGAGGAAGTTGAAGCTTAATAGCAATTGGTGGGTCTATCCTTACTTCCTCACTTACGCAGCAACAGAATGATGTGTTTTTTTGCACATAATTAGTTAATAGGCCAGAGACGTAGGCAAATTTTTATCCGAGAAAAATGCGGAGCCTTTATTTGTACCTTGCTCTTGCCCACGGCTTTGTCCGCTTGACATACGGTTATCGCTAAAAAAATAGACAATCTTCGAAATTATGGTAAAAATTGCATTAAAATCCGTACAATAGATTACCTAGGCAGGAGATGTTTCCTGGGTAAAAAAATGTAATTCTAATTAGTCTGTCAGTTAGAATATCAAAAAATAATGAACACGTATTTTTTGCTTCATCAAATCAATCAGAATTGACAAAGATAACGCGCATCAAAGTTCGGGAGTGGGGGCTCATGACGTCACTTAATTGTAAAAAGTGTGCCAAGGCGTGACGTCATGCGGAATTTCAACGCACTATATCTTCGTCATATCTCGTTTAATTTTCAAAAGCAAAAAATACGTTTTCTCTATTTTTCATAATGTAAATGACAGACTTAATAGAATTTTTCAGTAAAAACTCGTTTGTAGCAAAATAGGTTTATTCGGTCTTCTATCAAAAGGCTAATTTAATTTTGGCTAAAATGGGTTTCTTGTTACAGATCTTCGGCAAATTGAAGGCTGACTCGGAGGTAGTACTTGGAACAGGTACTTTTTGTAGCTTATAAATGTCTACTATTGGAACTATTTGACTGAGTATATATACTTACTAGCTGGTACCCGCGACTGCGTATGCGCAGACCACCACGTCGTGACTGTCACCTTATATTTAAAATAGCAGTTTTTTTTTGTAGCCAGTCAATTACAAATACTTGATCCTTAAGGCACTTGTCAAAACTCAATCAATATCCCTTTAGCTTTTTTCCCTGTGATACCCGTTCAAACAAAGAGACATAAAGACACACTAAGATTATATTACGGATTTCTATAAATTTTTGTACCGTTGTATATATTTTTAAGTTCAGACACACCATAATTCTAAAGAATTATTATATGTATGGATAGCAATATAAATCTTATGGCTGAACTTAGAAACGCCACTTAAGCATTTGATTAGATATTAAATAGTTAAATGTCACTCAACTAGTTGTCAATCTATATAGAAACGTCATTTTAATTAAAGATCAATTTGACTGGCCTTTCTGAATTTAGCCATTAGCCAAACGTTTTCGTACATCAAATGAAGTTCGTGCGCGGCTTCTACCGCGCGGTATTGATGTGAAGGCTTTTTCTTAGTAGCTTGTAACACAACGCTATGCACTTGCGCGCCGCGCACGACCCACGTTTGGTGTGTTGATGCTTTTGGGTTCGTTCACACTTGCGATTCGCTATATTTAGTACGTTGTATTTGTATATAAAATACCAAAAACCAGTGAAACTGATTCATGTTAGCAAACACGCAACATATTTCAAAATGATTGAGTCGGCGATATCCGACATAATGTACAATGCGATATCGAACTTTATGCATGGGCGTAAGCTTCAAATTCGCTTATTTTAATATGCCCGTTTAAAAGTGCCTTTAGCATTTTTAAGCCTATTCTACATGTAATTTGTATTGCATATGGAAACTAGCGACCTAGTAGATGGCCCATCCCCCCGCGCACCGCGGGCGCTGACGCTGCTGACGTGCCCAACCGAGCCGTGCCATGCCGAGCTCACGGTGTCCACAAGAGTGTCGACGCGTCCAGTATTTCGAATGGCTGGTGTAGGTTACCTCAAGCAGTTTGTTGTGCACTAGTCACTGGCTCACCGTCGCACCAAGTGTATCTCCACGGCACGTCCGTCCTCGCCCGCGTCTGTCATACGACTGGCCAACCGACCAGTGCTGCCAGACCATAAATCCGATTGAGCGCTTACACGATTACAAAAAGGGCTAGATTTACAGAAAATGACGCTTTAAAAAAGCGCTAGATTTAGTCTAGACAGAGACACACATAATGCTCCGATCCCAACCCGACGGAACGCCGCTACGTGACGGGGCGTGCGTAGTTAGGATATAGCTCACAGACCATAAACTATCGGTAGATATTTTTTTCTACTGGGTTTTACGCTCTGGGTTCCAGCCGTTTTAAATCATCGGTAGAAATATAGACTAACAGTGCTGCTATGACATAAATGAAAAAAGCGTCAGGTTATACGCTAGGTCCTCCTCTGCTGCACTGGGAGTGAAGAAATTGCATAGAATGCGTGCAGATGCTTATCATCCTGGCATGTCGTAAAAGTCGACTAAGGGACGGGTCCTCTCCAACATGGTGGACTATCTGTATGGGCGATGGGCTGATCACCTGTCACCATACGGTTCATCATACCATCTTAGGACTAATAAATCGAACGTGGCCACAAGTAGTCTTGTGGCTCTGCCCACCCCATTAGGGATTCGGGCGTGATAATATGTATGTATGTATGTTATACGCTAGGCGCTAAAACTTTGAAATGAGCACTAAACGTACCAAAAAAGCGCTAGGTCTAGCTTCCAAAGTGCTAAAATGGCAGCGCTGCAGCCGACTGACTTATTATTATTACTCCCTATGACAGATGACAGCTGGCACTTGACAGCTGTCAATGTCATCCGTCGGCCCAAGTGACAGCGACGATTGCCAACTGACAGTTGACGGCCTACCACTTGTGTGTGTGAGACAGCCATCTGGGACAACGGGCTTCCACGCTGGTGGCAATTCCCACCGCATATCGCGGTTGAAATTGGGGCGTCGTCTAATCTCAATTCCCTCGCGGATCTTGCGTTGTACGACGTGTCTCCCTCGACACGAATGAAATGCGACGTACCAGCGTCCAGGGCGTGTTCTGCCACCGCGGAGCTATTGGTGTCCATCTTCTTCACACTACGCACGTAAAGCCATTTCAAGCTATTTCAAGTATTCATAATGTCTCACGAAAGTTTTAATTGGACTAGTGTGACTGTTGTATAGGAAATTAGTTCCATTTTTAACCACCGCGTGAGTTTCATTCGCTCGAGTACTGTTTAAATGTTTTTGCAACGCGTTACAGTATCACCGACCATTTAGTTCGCCGTACTAATAAACGTGTTTAAAAAGCGTCCAAGACGCGTTAGAATAAGATAATCATAGTGTCACTACTTCATTTATATTGATATGTATGCATTTATCAAATTTTGCAAAAGTTATTTATACATATTTTGTTTTTTCAAAATCCGGCTCGAAGGACCAAAATTTGCCAAGTCACTTCGTAGCCTTTTAAATGCGCCATAAATAAAATAGGACGCGTACAGTCGGCCAACGAAAATGTCGAGCACTTTGGGACATTGTGATTGACTTTAAACATATTTCACGTACTATTTATTAACTGTGAAATTAATTGCTTATATTATCTATCAATAGTTAAATCCCCCACCCCTCTTATGGGTATTTGCCTGTAATGTTGGCAGCGGGGCTCGCCCGGCTTTATGCGGAGTCTATTGTATATATAGTCTGTGGCCTAGTGTAATATCCACTTAATTGAAACAGGCTGTGTGTGAGCCTTTGCTTTGCGTGTGTTTGCTAAAACGACTGAAGATAGATCTCTTTCCAGCTGATCTCAAGTATGTTAATTTAAATTATTATGTTTAGTGTCTACGGAACACTTTAATGACAAATATCACAATATGGCGCGCAAACAAGAGTGCGTCTACGCAAGGACTAACGCCGAAATGTTAATGCTATTTTATTGCATTGGGCCAATTTGAAAGAGCGTTCGCTAAATTTAAAAGTTACTTAACTTAAAATAGGATACGTCAAATTTGATTTTCACAGCTCTGTGCTATACAAAATTGAGTTTGAGTTATTTTAAGTTTAGGAAATTTTTAATTGAGATTACACCATTTCGAATTCGACTCAATAGACGAGGAAACCAAGTTGATTACTAATACCAATCGTCATACAATCAAGCGTAGGCATAGTTTTTGTATCGCTATCTATCGCCGAATTTCCTAAATTGCGGCTGCAATACATTGTAATAAATCGTTTTTGTAATCCCATTCTAATTTGCTGAATAAATGATTTAATATAATTTTATTTGATTGAATATCCACTATTGATCATTGAACACTTAAACTAGATGGCGCCACAACCATAGCCTGCGCCTTATTTGATCAAATATATACAATGATTTTTATAAAGTGCGCTTTTTTACACGTCGTTTGTGTAAACTACGGTTCGAACTTCGAAGAAAACCATACCTAATGTTTGAATGAATTGCAGCAGTAATTTAAGAAATTTAGCGATAGGTGGCGTTACTAAATCCGGGGTTAGCTTGGTAAGGCGATTAACAGTCCTCTAGCGTTCATGGTACATTACAAAAGATGGCGTTAGTCAAACCTCTTCTTTCGACCATAATCTCAATTATGACTGCAATAAAAAATATCAAATATAGTGATAATTGATGACATGTAAAATGATTTCTCACCTATCAAATATTATCTACATTATGTTAATTATTCGTTTGTGTGGTTACATTAAGTTACGTTTAAGATATTGTTTATGCAATGTACGCAACACTTTGGTACGATTAAAATTATTTTAACCAAAAAATTTCGGCTTTTATTATTAATAAACTCTATTCAGAATCAGAATTCATTTATTTGCTTTATCCTCTTGAACGCCACAGTCGGCTATATCCGATAGTGGATTTTAATGTCACTGTCGCCAAGAATATGCAGTTTTCCATAAATTTGAGTCGGCTAATGCCGTCGTTAGCGTCCGTGACACGTTTTTGCACATTTGGCCCTGATGTTCAAAGGGTTAAAATACACAAAAATATGTTTGCATTAATAAAAGTAAAAATTTACATTACAGACAAAAATTTAAAACATAAGATTAGTACACATAAAAAAACAGACTTTTAAATTGAGTCGAATAAATTAGTTAATAAATTACGAATAAATCGAACGGAGAGAAAAAAATCTAATAAATATGTGGGCATAATCTTCTTATATAATGTAAAAAGGATTATTACGAATAGTTAGAGACCCACCCACACTGGCGTGTTAAGAGTGTCGGCGTCTTGCTAGCGTCAGTGCAGCGTCGACGCAACGCTCCCGCGGCGACAAGACGCCGAAGCTCGAAAGACGCTAGTGTGGGGCGTCTTTTATTGCTAAAAAAATGATTTATATAATTGTGTCACTTACTCTGCCACTCAGTTGTCAGAAGTTATAAATATTCAATACGGCATATCTTGCATCCTTGTCTTACTCATAACGCTATAAATATGTTGTCTCACCCCGGAATTGCTTGTGTAACGTACCGCAGGGCTGAAGTTTTCCGTTCAGCTATATTTAATTTCAACTGTATCATATTTTTGGGTAGGCGCCAATTTTTATTACTATTGAGATGGGACAGGGAGGGATTCGCTGGTGAATTGTTTTTAAATATATTTTTATTTCATTTTAATGCCTCATTTACATGCCGCCGAAGTCAGCAGGGAAGTGGGCAGCGCGAGTATGTGAATGGGTCACATCTCCTGCTCCTGCCGCTGCTATTCGCGTTGCCCATTCAGCCGAAGTGAGCAGGGAAGTGGGAAGCGCAAGTATGTAAATCGGTCACTTCTCCTGCTCCTGCCGCTGCTGCTCGCGTTGCCCATGCAGCCGAAGTGAGCAGGGAAGTGGGCAGCGCGAGTATGTAAATGGGTCACTTCTCCTGCTCCTGTCGCTGCTACTCGCGTTGCCCATGCAGCCGATCTGAGCAGGGAAGTGGGCAGCGCGAGTATGTAAATGGGTCACTTCTCCTGCTCCTGCCGCTGCTACTCGCTACTTTTTCCTATAAAATATACCTAAGTTTCTCTCAGCATGAATTTTTTAAGATTTTTGGGTTTGCATATTGAAATTGAAATGAAAAAGAGGGACGGTAATTTTTTGCACATTTTTAGAGTTCCGTACCTCAACAGGAAAAAACGGAATCCTTATAGGATCACTCGTGTGTCTATCTGTCTGTCTGTCTGTCCATCTGTCACAGCCGCAATACGGACGTGTAACGTAAATAAATGAATTTTAAAGATGAGGGCCACTTTTGGGGTAAGTTAGAAAATTAAAAGAAAAAGTTCTGCACACATTGGCGTGTGACATATCATATGAAAAGGCTCGTTTGAGGATTTAAATAGTTTTTTCATTATAATTTTAAGATAAATGGTATTGAAATTAATTAGGAAAATAGGCGAAAGTTGACCATTCCGCCCTTATCTCCGTAACTACTGGGCCTAAAATTGTGAAAGAAATACAGAAAATACTTCTTTACCTATATATTACAGGAAAACCTATAAGAAGTCTATGGTAATTAAAGCAACATAGGAAATTTCATATAATGACGGAACCTCGCGAGTTTAACTCCCACTTCTGGTTTTTGTTAATAAATAATCATCAATTTAATACATATAAAACAGTACCGTGCGTGACTCACTTATAGACAACGCACAGCCTAAACGGGTGGTCCTAGAGGTTTGAAATTTGGAGGAGATATTCCCCGAGTACCCTAGAGGTGCACTTAGGAGGGATTTTTTGAAATTCTATCCCAAAAGGGGTGAAAAGAGGTGATAAAGATTGTATGAAAAATACAGCGGGTGAAGCTGTGGCGGGTCCACTAGAAAAATATAGTTGCACAAGAAAATAAATAGTTTTGAAGTGCTTTAACGAAGCCCTTTCATATGATATCCCTTTTGACTCTATTGCTTGGCTCGCAAAATTCGACCCACTTCCTTCTTTTCCTTTTCAGTAAAATTTAAGCAGACAGCGAACAAAGTTCACCAATTTTTTTACCTTTTAGGAATTGAACCCTAAATAGATAGTGGTAGCAATTTTAAAATGAAGGTGACAGTAAAGACAGGTGATACTCTGCGCATACGCAGCCGCCGACACAGCAATTTAATAATAAAAACAATTCCCAAGTACTTCTCAGCAAAAAATAGATCATTGGCTTTACGCAACACAATGGTGCATTCACTGTCAATGTCAAGTACACGATGGAAGACAATATAGTTACCTCCATACTCAGTTTATACAAGGAGGGTAACTGGAGGGAGATCGTTAATAAATTTCACGGCCATCCTGATCGGAACAGGGTCCTCTGGGTGTTTCCAAGTGAGGATAATTTTGTGTTTCTAAATGATTGCGTGAGGGGACTGGGTTGTGATCGGATTGTCAGTGTTGGTTGTGGTAGTGGGTTGCTAGAGTGGATGATCACAGAAGCTACTGGTAAGTAATCAATGTATTTATAAGTGTTTTTTCTGACGTTCCGCCGCAAAAAAGGACCTTAACGAGGCATTCGTTTTTATATCGTTTACATACTCGTAATGAGAAGAGGGCCTATAGTCTAAGTGTAAGCCAACGTCGGATAGAGGCCCATCTATACCTTTAAATATACCTACTTTGATTTGACTTGTCTTTACATCTTTGAGTTCTGAACAGTCGGCAGGATTTAGGTCATGTTTATTTCGAATATTAATAATATAATAATAATAATCTCGTTGGCCCTGAGGTGCCGTACTACAAGTACGCACCGAGGCCAGTTCTTGAGAATGGCCGTGCTACGCTCTACTGGAAGTGGTCTATCATCACGGACAGGAATTGGTGCTAATACACCTGATATGGTGCTGGTAGACCAGTCGGAGCGCCGGGCGATACTGCTTACCATCACCATTCCACATAATGCTAACCTCGTAAAGCCCGAGAAGGACCAGCTAAGCGATTACCTTGACTTGGCCCCACGAGGTTATCGCCATGTGGGATGTGGATTCAACGATTATCGTTCCGATAGTTGAGTCGGGGAACGGACTGATAGCGAAAAGCCTCGACCACCATCTGAAGAGGCTCTAGATCAAGGGTCGGATACAGAAGGCGGTACTCGTGGATTCTGCACGCTTTGTCAGGAGGTTGTCTCTGCAGCCCTAGCTACCAATCGCTTGGGCCCTGCTCTGCGTTCGGTGGTACTCTGCTTTTTATATTTTTTATTATGCTATTTCTATGTTGTAAAAACAAAAAAATTGAATGAGAATAATAATAATAGTAATTTATTTCAGGCCCATGGCATACATTCAGGTTAACATACATATAAAAATATACCTAACTCACAAAAGTATACCTTGCCCAATGTAAAAAGAGCGCTGACGGTCATACATTTTATCTGGCCGTTAGCACTCTTTTTACAGTGGGCTAAGTATAAGCTAGTATACACCTTGCAGTAGGTAGTAGTGCGGAGGTGACCTGGTGGTCGACGCGCAGCCTCCGAAAATATGACAGCGGATAAGCTTGCGAGGGAAGAGGGGTCAATGAAAAACCACATTGGACCGGAACCTATCGTGGAACTTTCACAGGGAACCATAAAAACAGCCCTTACCAACCATGCCAAAGGCAATCACCACCGTGAATGGAGTACCTTGGCAGGCTATAGGCATTTAAAGCTCTTTACAAGAACAATTGAATCAAGCTGGACCAATAAACTTTGGAAGCTCAGCCGAAAACAACTTTGATACAAAATTCGAGTGTTCATGGGTCACTTCGGAGTTAAGTATATCTTAGCCAATATGGGACTTTCTGACAACCTCAACACAGTCTGAAGAATTTGTGGCGAAGAGGAAGAAGCAATGAAACACATCATGTGTGAATGTGACGCCCTCGCCAGACTAAGAATGAAAATCATTGGCAATGGATTTCCAGAACCAGGAGAATTCAAGGCAATACCACTGCGCTCCACAATTCACTTCATTAAAGTGTTGCACACTGCCATGGACTAAGTACTTAGGAGAGGGGTATTTACAAAAAGTATTCCATAGGGTCGAAGTGCATCCGTAAGGACCCCACCCTCTAAAATAAGATAAGATAAGGGGTAGGTACAAAGTTTTGGTCTTTTGTGGGTCTTTTTCATAGTTTATATTATTATTTATGTAAAAATAAAAGATTCCGACGAATTGAGAAACTCCTCCTTTTTGAAGTCGGTTAAAAAACGCAATTATTTCTTTATTAAAGGCAATTAAAACTGATTATGTGTAAAAACAGCTGTTTTTTATGAAATCCCCGAATATTCGAATAATAGTCGAATAACTCGAATATCATCTAATTTAGAAATCGAATATTCGAATATCGCAAACATCGAATATTTACAAACCCTACTCCGAACTCAGGGTCCCGGGTTCAAACCCAAGTTTACACCTCTGAGATTTTCGGGTTTCATGTTACCTACGGAATTTAATTGAATTTGATATTTACCACGAGTATTTTGGTAAAGGAAACATTGCGATGAAACTTGCATACTATGTGAAGTTACTCAACGATGTGCACCTGTGCCAAGCAGTGGGAAGTTTATAGGCAGATGACGATAACTCAGAAAAGTTACGTAGGTATTAAAATGTTCAATAGTCTAATTCATTGAAATACACACCGCTTTAGTCACGATTTATTGACAGCAATAGTCCGACATGTTTCGAACTCTTATGGAGTCTCTTCAGGGGTAGAGTGCAGTCGCGGTCAAAGCAACCCCCGCAATGCCCGCCGCACAGCGCGCTGCGCCCGCGACTAGTCTAATTCCTTTTTCCAAGTTTCATGTCATCAATCAATAATGCACCTTAAAGTATAATAATTACAGCTTAATTTGTTTCAGGTTTGCCTGTTACGGGGATCGAAGTGGACAGCGCATGGTGGCACTGCAAATACTCACCACCGTCCTTCATACCTCTCCTTTTCACTCCGCCTACGTTAAACAAGGACATAGTGCAGTTATTAGGGAAATCTTCGACGTCAGCTCTGTTGTTCTGCTATTTTAATAATCGACCAGCTTTTGAAGAATATTTGGAATGTTATTCAGGGAAAGTCCTGATTATTATTGGACCAGGGGTTGGGAAAGGAGTCCATACAGATCCGAGGCCGTTTGAAGATGTCAGGGAAGAGTGGAGGTTGTTTAAGCATGTAGAAGTTAGGAGTAGCTTGGATTTTATTGCTGTGTATTGTAGAAATGAAGGCTGAATATTTTAAATTGTATAATTGGTATAGGTGTTTTTCAAAGCGCGCCCAAATATGGATGTTTCTTGAGAAAAAAAAATCTAATTATAGTTTGACCACAAGCAATGTACCGCCTGGGTGGCGCCGGACGTGAGAGGGGAAGGAAAATGGAAAGGAATACTGCCCCCCCTCCCTCAATTTCCGCGGCGCGAGCACCCCGCGTCTCGTCACGCAGCTACCCAAGGCGCGGTACAGCGCTTGTGGCCAAACTATAGTCCGTCAGTTAGATTATCAAGAAATATTGAACACGTATTTTTTGCTTTATCAAATCAAACAAAATTGTCAAAGATAACTCGCATCAAAGTTCGGGAGTGGGGGCTCATGATGCCACTTAATGGTAAAAAGTGTGCAAAGAACTTCAACGCACTATATATTCGTCATTTTTTTTATAGATCATGGAAATAATATGTGTTCAATATTTTTTTATAATGTAAATGGCGGACTAATTAGAATTTTTCAGGAAACACGCGTATTGTTAATATAGTCTAAAAGTTAAGACTCGGTCACATTGTGGGCGCGGCAGGTGCGCGACCGCAGTGTGACGCCATCTGTTGTTTTTCTATTGGAAGACTTAACAGACGCAACAGATCTCGCGCGCGCCGCGCTCGGCATGCCTTGGTGCGGCGTGATATGTGCGCGTCGCGCAGCGCTCGCAATGTGACTGAGCCTTAAAAGTATTCTGAATGTTATCAAAGACACTTGTTAGCAGACAGCAGGCTTTATTTAGTTGTGGATTCTGTGCATTTTTGGGCTGTGTTAGTAGATAGTAGATGCGTAAAATAAATTTAATTTAAATTTGCACCATGATTCTAATTTTCTTCCATATAATCTTCCCCACGTTCCAAGACGCGCGTGCTCACAGCACCAATAGCGCGCTATAAGTATGCTTACGGTCAATTCGGAATGGAATATAGCGTACCTACTCGCGGTGCTGTGAGCGCGCTTTAACCTTTTGACCGCCACAGTCGGCTGCAGCCGTCAGCGGATACAGGGTAAAAAAGTCCTTCATTTACCACCTTGACTTAAAGTTGAAATTCGTATTACTTCTCAGACATGCTTGGCGGTCAAAAGGTTAAGCACGTCTTGGGACGTATCGCTTATCAACAACGCCTCGTCAAATACAGATATAGTAAATAATATGTTTCCATCGGTAAAACTTGGATCTCAATCGGAAGACGACGGGACCCGAAGTGTCAATTTATAATTGTATTCAATGAGTGACATTTTTATATTCATTAATATGGAACTTCATTATTTAGTGTCAAATGTCAAAATGAAAAATGACAGCATGGTATGATGGGTTGGCTTGCCAATTCTCGATGCATTCGAGATAATGTCGATTGCGAGATTCATAAAGTTGTGTCAAATGAATGTATGCACTGACGTTTAATCTCGATTGTGAGGTTATTTCGAATGCACCGAGAATTGGAAGCCTGCTGAAGCGAATTGAGAGAGCACGATAAATACGAACTTTTCCGATAAAACACGATGGAAACTAATTATGCACTACATCTGTACAAAAGTTTACACTCACGCGCAGGCATGACTATGTATCACGAACTTCAACCTTACGTTCGACTTGTTTAGGGCTCTTTTACACTGTATGCCCTGACGGATATGTATATGTGTGGATGGATAAAAAAATAAGATCAAAGGTCTTCGTCAATCAGCTGTCAACCTTTACATAAAGATCAATCATCATCATTTCAGCTGAAAGACGTCCACTGCTGGAGATTCGCCTCCCCCTTATGCTGCTCGCTTCCAGCGGAGACCCCAATCGCCACCAGATCGTCAGTCCATCATGTGGGCGGTCTGACGATCTGGTGGCGATTGGGGTCTGTTCTAAGAGCAATGTGCCATACCTAAATACTGGAAATGAAGTACCTGGCACTTTTGTTTGGAATCCCCTAATTTGTGTATTAAACAACATGGTCAATAAAGGGAAAAATAATATACCGTCATGTTTATCATATTTTTATTCTAAATTGTGTAAATAAAAAAACAATGCCTATTTAACACCGAAATAATCATAATACAAACAAAAGTTAACAATAATAAAATAAAATCATTATTAATAAAATATTTTCTTGTAGCCAGAATAAGTTAATGATATCATTGATCGTGCATGAACTTTGAAATGCCAATTTAAAATATGATTTAAATTGAACAAAGTCTGCATAAAAAATAATTTAGATGCACATTAAATAAATTTCGACAAATTCTTTCTCACAATATTTTTTGCGCTTGCAATGCCATTTCTGCCTTAGTGTAAATATTTCTTATTTCAAAAAATATGTAGCTAAGAATTTGTAAGAATAATAAAATTAGACCGTTAATTATACAAATAGAATGAGGTGAGGGTAAGGTCACACGACGCGACGCAGCGCAATCCAGGCGTTAAAACATATGTACCTACACAACATTAATATATTTGCAAAGCAACCTGATAGAATATGCCCACGACTCTATCAGTCTCTTTCATACTAAAACAGTTGGACAGTGACGCCAAGTTCCATACAAACTATTAACTTTATAAAACTCATATCTTACGCAAACCTGATGTTGCAAAAGCGAACATGGCGTGATCATGATAAAGTAAATATTTGAGTGAACGGATTAGCGACATCATAAGTTTGTTAAAGGTCAGTCGGTATAGCTGAATCATATTGGGCACGCATTTGCATGGCGAGGATGAAATAGGATGTGTGAATTTTTTGTTTGTGTTAATGGAATACTGTGGTGTGATTCTTTAATGAGCTTAGCTTATTAATTTAGACTTTAAGAACAAAGTCATTCGGTCCAAATTTGAATGTGTTCCTCGACGCTATCAGAGAGAGAATAACACAATACCACTACAAACAAATGCATCCCCAACAGTGATTGGCTATACGAATTGTGAGCAGTAGCGGAACGTATAATATGGGCTAATCTTAGGGTGATGACAGTTTACTACTCATCTCTGTCGCTCGCACACAAAGGGGGACGTAAACGTAAAACTCGACTATCACTTTTCCGGGGCTAGGCCTTCTGGAAAATAACCTTACATACTCCAATGCAGATACGCGCCGTGCAAATAGTTGGGGGTCATTGTCCCAAATTCTTTCTGCTTCGCAACAGCATTATTTTAGTAGTGTGTGTTGGACGAAGCTTATCTCTCTTGGAATTAACTTATATGGTGATGGCTGATGGTGATGTTATATAGAGTTATATTTAGTTGACGCCGTTGATGGCCGCGAGGTCCTGGCGCTGCTCGTACGCCGATCGTGGGGTGATTTTCTCTCGCTCCTCGTTGCCAGCCAGAAATATAGCTAAGTGCTCCTATAACAAATATAATTAGTAAACTAGTTTTTTAGTAAATTCACTCAGTGACAATGTGGGGGAAGAGAAAATCAGAAAGTTGCTTTGTCATGCTACTTAGCAAGGTTGAGATGAAAATAAGTTTATCCTCTCAGTGCATCTCTTCCTTCGATATTAGTATGAGAGAGACGTACCGAGGGATTTAAGATGGGGACAGCTTATCGTCGTGTCAACCTTGTTAGTTCCGCAGGGCACAATAAGCCCGTGAGTCGTTTGTCGTTTAGTCCATTTCTGTCAAACCATTCAAATGCGTAAGGGACGCACTGAGCGACAAACGGCTCTCTGGCAGGTTATGCTAATGAATCGGTGAGGCACAGGGGGTCTTCCCCGAAGCATGAAATCCGAAAGTTGGAAGCCCCGGCTCTTTCTTGCAAATATTGTCATGCCAGGACCGCAAGAGGGATAGCCAGTGGCGTAACAATAGGGTGGCAGGGCTGGCAAAATGCCACAGGCCCCCGACCCAAGAGGGCCCCGGCCCAAGAGGGCCCCAGCCCAAGAGGGCCCCAGCCCAAGAGGCCGCGAGCCAGTGGCGTAACAATAGGGTGGCAGGGCTGGCAAAATGCCACGGGCCCCTGACCCAAGAGGACCCCGGCCCAAGAGGCCGCGAGCTCAAAAATATAGTACAACGTGACGATTTTTACTGATAGGGCCTCATCAAACGAATTTGCCACGGGCCCCAGATGGTATAGTTACGCCACTGATAGCAATAGATGAAGTTCGAATTTCGTTTATGTGAGTACAGGCCCAGCGGCTCTAGCAAGGACACAAGGATAAGTTAAACGGTCTTATCTCTAAATGGGTCTGTCTCACAGCTAGCGCTGACGAAAGAGACAGAGAATAAACGGGTTTATAAACTTATCTCCGTGTCTGCCATGCTAGGGCTGCAGTACCCGACAGAAAACAGTTCGGGTTGTATAGTCTCGCACTCGCAACGAACAAACCCGAATTGGCACAATAATTATCAGACTACGCGAAGCCGAAAGAGTTTAACAGCTTATATAGGTATGTATGTGATAAAAAATAGGATGTGTCACATTAGCTCCTCAACTACTGGACCGATTTTAAGAAATGGAGTAAGTATCATATAATTGGTGCAGAGCGTGTGGGAGCCATAGGAATAACAATTCTAAAGAGGTTCAGCTCATATTAGGAGCAAACATGTTACGGCGCCAGTCGTATTGTAGTTTTTAACTTTACTTTTAAACCGACTGCGCTACAAGGAGGATAAATGCTTTTCGAGTGTAGGTATGTATGTATGTGTATGCTAAACGCCTTGATGATTTTAACCTGTGGGAGTGACATCGGGTATATTATTTAACTAAAAAGATGAAAATACAAAATATTAATTATAAAAACAAAACACCCGACTGCGTAATACTACTACAGCTATTCGAAGTATCGACTGCTATTTTCTAGCGAATCCAATAGGTAGGGTAGAATCAATTTCTTATTTTTCTCTTCTTAGAGGTTATGCAGTTAGGTATTTTGTATTTATAATTAATATTTAATTTACGGTTATTTTGTGATAGTGGCCGTATCTCAGTTATATGTGCGACTCGAGAGCGAAAGAGAAATAAATAAAAAGGAAAAGGTACGCATTACGCTCGGGACCGCATACGCGAATATCTATTGTCAATGTTGAATGATAATCTTGTCACTTTTATATATTATGGCGCTTACGCTGGGCAGCATACGTTCTAATTGGCAAATTGTATAAATTATATACATAAAGACAATAACATAAATACATAAATAAATAAAAAAATAGATAAATAAATGAGCAGCGTTTTTCTTGGGCCACAACAGGTGCCTTCGTTGCAAGCCCGAACGTATTGGTCGTCTGTTCTCAACGTGTGTTCCCCGTCTTTTCACACATGCCACGTCTTGCTGTGGTGTTTGTAAAAATGGGTCAGATGGGCTTACCAGGTAGACCTTGGAGCTAGCTTGTAGCTGCAGCAGGAGTGCCTCCAGCTTGTTGCGCCAGCCTCGCACCTCCGCCATTGCTGAGTCCACCGGCAACGCCTGGAGGAATTAAAACCTTAAATGCCTGGTCACAATGCGTGCGTGGCGGGACCACGGTGATGCCATCTGTTGGAAGTCTTAACAGAAGTAACACAATCACGCGCTCGCCACGCTCGGCTTGGCTTGGCGAGACCGCTACGCGCGCAGTGTGTTACGTACGTCTGTTACGACTTCCAATACAAAACTAAAGATCACGCTGAAGTGGCGCCAAGTTCCACCACGCCCGCAATTTATCAGGAAGCTATCATTCTGACAATATTATTATAACTAAGCACATCCTAAACATTATACCCTCATAAGCGATATAAATTAGAAGAGTATAAATATTAGTCGTTACATTAACTCCGCCTTCCTGGATTATAATTTATAATTAGTACCTAATCATTATTTGTTAAAACTCATGCTAAGTAATCCCGTGGATCATCTAAAAAAAACTTTGGTTAAGTTAGGTTAACTGGGATCTCCTCGGAATGCTAAGCCAAGTAGAAATACCAAGCAAAATAGAGATCTCCCTACTGGTGGGGAATATGCCTGGGCACCCGAAGTCCAAGGGAACACGTTGTTTCAATATAGGTAATCCATCCAACTTGCGAAACTTTGTCAGGGTGATGGGAGCTGTCAGGTAGGTTCCCATATTCGACACGGTGGCGCTTATAAAGGATATCACGATGTCACTCAGATACGTTTTTGGTCTGATGCAGTTTTGATCCGTTTCGATATTTGTCAGTTGCTATTTTAACCATATTCTCCAATAGTCAGATCATTTATTCACCAGATGCATTCTTCGTCGGATCCGTTTAAATGATCTGACTATTGGAGAATCTGGTTAAAATAGGAACTGACGACGCGTATAGCCTAGTTGGTAGTGACCCTGCCTCCGAAGCAAGCGTCCCGGGTTCGATCCCCGGTAAGGGTAAATATTTGTGTGATGAGCACGAATGTTTGTTCCTGAGTCTTGGATGTTCCCTATGTATTTAAGTATTTATTTCTCTATATAAGTATTTATATCGTCGTCTAGTACTCATAACACAAGCCTTTAGAGCTTACTGTGGACTAGATCGATTTGTGTAAAGATTGTCCCCTGATTTATTTATTATTATTTATGGGAGAATCTGGTTAAAATAGTAACTGACGAATATCGAAACGGACCTAAACCCTATCCGACCATAAAAGTACCTGACTGACATCGTGATATCCCTTGTAAATGGCTTGTACCTACTTGATACTGTATGTCGCTACGGTGGATTCATCCACACTTGTCTTATGTGGTAAACAAGTTTCTAACCTCAAAATGCACCTTTTTTTGGCTAAAACAGCTGTTTCCATGCAAATGAAGGAACTGGAGACAATATTCTTGGCGTCGCTTTGCCAAATTGTAGCCTAGGTTTGCTTTATTTAGGATAGAATTGCTGTTTCACCCAAAAATTGCACATTTTGAGGTTAGAAACTTGTTTAACAAATAAGACAAGTACTATAGTAAGTAAGATACTTGTCCAAATTGCCCAAAAGTTACTTATAAACTAATTTTCTAAAACCACTCGACCAAACATACCGTCAAGCAAACTGAGAGGGGCTAGGTTAGCTAGTTAACTACATTAGGGACAAGATTCTAGGGTGGATCCAGAACTGGCTCAAAACCCAGATCCACGCTACACTTCCTACACCGAATTCATGCTATTTGTCAACTATCAGGCCAGACTGACGGGACCGGTGACGATTCGCAGGTGCACCGACATTGAGAGGCGCGCGAGCTCGCCCAGAGCGGAGGGTCTGGGGGGTACCTTGAGCAGGGCGTCGGCGGCCGTGGACAGGTGCTTGGTCACGAGGGAGAGACCTTGGGTCACGTTTCTGGAAATAAAACAGAATTAAAAATATTCATCAAGGTCCAGTACAGGTGGAAAAAGTTGGAACCCATTGTTTCTCTTGGTATAGCCATTTTAATCCAGTTTGTTCACATACTGGTATTTTTGACAACCAAATAGAGATAGAGATCTAACGTCCTGTCTTGCCTGTGGACGATGTCATGGTACAGGTTTGAAGATTATATAGTACGTAAGTAGCGCGATTTGCGTATTGTCTGATTAATTCTACTATTTGACAACTGAAGCTTATTGCTGTGAGATAATTTATAATTACAGTGCAGTGTCAGTAAAAGTGTCCACAGCAATAACATCTTGTAAAAATAGCGTTATCTTAAAAGCGGGGTGATGGGTCAATCTGAGAAGATAAAGCATCATTCATATTTACTAGAAACCTTACAATGAACGACACTCATTGATCTTGTTATACAATTTTTTGACTTCACCTGTTGGTTGGTAACTTTACGTCAAATCATGCAAGTAAATTTTTACCTAAGTATTTCTAGCCAGCCGATAGCGTCGCAACATACATAGGTATGTTACTGGGAAAACCTGATTTCAGGACAAAGCAACCCGATTTTAGACCAAACTAGTTTGTGCTAGGTCAAATTAGGTTAGTTTAGATACGCGTAGGATAAACCGGTTCGGCCTAGGACAAACTAGTTTGGCCCGGGTTTGGCCGGTAACACATACATATGTAACACACTAGGCTTTACCCTCGAGATTAGTATCTCTCTTGTTAACATATTGGCGGTTGCGAAATTGATAGGTGCTTTATGTAGGCAGTATATGGGACCCCTGCTTCGGAAGCCACAGAGGGTGGTCGCCCAAAGAATCTGCAGGGCCTACCGCACGGTGGCACATGCGGCGGCCTGCGTCCTCGCCTGCACCCCGCCGTGGGAGCTGGATGCTCAGGTGCAGGCGGAGACGCACCGTATGAGGGTGGAGGCCAGGGCAAGACTGTAAGTCGGACATGAATTTAAAGAAATAAATAAATAAATAAATAAATACATAAATAAGAGGGGAACGCCCGGCCCCAGAAGAGGTCGCCCAGGCGAGGCACGCGACCGAGTTGCGGATGAGGGACCGGTGGAAGAGCGACCTGGGACTCGCGATGGGTAGCAACACTCAGCGACGAGTGATCGTCCGCAAAGAGAATCACACCCTAGATGCAAGGGAACTGATACTTCGATGCACCAGTCGTCGGAAGTCTTGCAATCTTTGCAGCTATCATCATGAGAAATAATTGTTGAAATGCTGGTTCTCTCAATCAAATTGATTTCTTACACATTGTCCCTTGATAGAAACACGATAGAAACGGCAGTCAACGATTTATTTTGACTATATTTCGTTTGATGATTACGACTTGTATGAACCTCCTTTGAAGGATGGTGAAAGTCAAAATGGCACCCAATCACCCAATGGAACAAGCCTATGACTGTGTTCTATTTGATTTGTTTGATCTCAGAAGGCCCAGTCTAGCCTACAAAAAATAATTGGTGACTGACAGCTAAATCTCTAAGAGCCCAAACGCACAGGCAGCTGACTTGCTTAGCGCCTAGAGCCTTGGCTATAAACAAACGTTCTAGATGTCTCGGCACCGGCCGAACTGCGCGCTTGGTGCCTTCAATAGTCACCTGACTCGCTAGACGCTAAGCAAGCCACCTGCCTATGCGGCCTTAGCCTGAGGCGCAGTGTCAGACCCTTGTCATATTATCTCGCGATTTGATGATTTCAACTCTGTAGCTAGATTATATGATAGCTAACTTTGTGCCAGCAGCTCCCGCATACGAAGAAATTATTAACCACTTCCTTACCTGGGCAGATCCGTGTGTGTATAGTTAACGAGATGGACGACCTTCCTTGCCGTCTCTCTGGCCAATAGCACGACCAGCTCCTCCAAGGTCTCTGGACGGGCCTGGTTTTCTGGCTCGGGCTGGCTGAGTGACGAGTAGAGCTGCTTCGCCTTCTTCCACGCGAGGGCAGGGTCTGTTGCAACCTGATTATGGAAAGTATGAAGTGTTCGTTCTAAATTTTACATATGAAGTGTCATGATAAGGAGGAATCTAGGTATAGTTGGTGGATATGGCAAGGGTGGATCCAGGCTCCAGGTCAGGGCGGAGTCACTCGTAAAAAAAATGTCTAAATATCTAAAAAGAACCATGACAAGTCATATTTAGACACACTTATTTATATTATGCGCAAATTTAGATCAGGTGTGGTATGGCCCGCTGCTCTCCCCACTGGATCCACCTTTAGGATATGGGGTGAAAAAAGATTCAGAAGAAATCTAAGAAGTCATGAGTGTGAGGAAGAAGAACAAAAAAATGTAGACTTTGAAATAGCAATACTTAGAAACATGGATATTTGTCTTTGGAAAAACCGGACAAGTGCGAGTTAAACTCGCGTGGACAGGGTTCCGTGATTATATGAAATTTCCTATGTTACTTAAAATACCATAGAATTCTTATAGGTTTTCCGGTAATATATGGGTAAAGAACTATTTTCTGTATTTTTTAGAAATTTTAGGCCTAGTACTTTCCTAAATAAATAACTACAAAACCATTTATCTTAAAATTCAAAAAAGCTCAAAATGAGCCTTTTCATTTGTCACACGCCATAGTATGCAATACTTTTTTTATTTTGTAATTTACCTCCCAAAGGGCCCCATGTTTATGCATGCTGCGGTCACCGACTTACATATGTGTACCAAATTTAAACGTAGTTGCGGAGCAAATTGGCCGTGACAGACGGACAGACAGACAAAAATAGTAGCTCGCGTGGTAGGTACAGTTCTGCCTTGCTGGTACGGTAATTTTACAACGTCAACCATAGGTACTTTTCCCACAGGCCCGCAGTTAGAGTTCAATTTAAGGTAGGGCAGAGGTGGTTTAAGGTAGGGCAGCGGTGGTTACAAACTAAACAATCTTAGTATATTATCTTAGTTAATGGTATATTTTAAGGTAGGGCATTGGTATTTTATGGTAGGGCATTGCCCACAATGCCCCCCCTAGCTACGGCCCTGTTTTCCCATGAACATAAAAGTCGCAACTGAGTCTAAATGTACATCTTATAGGTACTTCGCAAGCGATTGGCAGCTTTTCATAAAAAACAACATACCAGTTCAGCAACGTAAACGAGCACATGTATCTGCTCCTTGATAGCCTTGGCCTCAGCCAGCGCCTGTCTGGTGAGCCGCCGCTGCAGCTTCCTGCGCAGACGCGCGCCATGCTGCACCGCCTGCGCCGCGCGCGCACGCCCCGTGTCTGCCGCTGTCTCCGCGCTCGTCACTATGATCGTCACTACAGTCATAAGTCTTATAAGGTGAGGAATTACATCACTATTGCCTAGAGACGTTTTTTACCCGACTGCGCAACGCAAAAAAGGATAATGTGTTCAGCCTATGTATGTATGCATGTTTGTTCCTTTGTGGCGCTCTAGAGATCAAACGCGTGGGCCGATTTTGATGTTTCTTACGTCAATCGATTTGTCTTAATCTTGCGAGTGTTACTAAAGACATGACAGTAATCAAAATCCAACATGGCGACAACCAGACGCCATATTGTGAAAAAAAAAAGTCGACGAACTATGTTAAGTGGGGTAGCATTGAATAGGTATTTGAAAACCATCTTTATGTTTCTCTTATTACGGAGTGTGGTCATAATGGAAGTCCTAGGTATAAAGGTGCTTGGAAACGAGCAATTATTTTGACACTATCGCTGCAATTCTGGCTATCCCCAAAAGTTTTCACTTAAACTTTTTGTTCCCAGTGATGTAATATGTAATCATTTTGGGAATATTTAACCCAAATTGTAACAATAAATAGCTAAAAAACAGTCCGTTTACGAAACCCTTAATAGTCGTGCATAATACTTAAGTTGATTTTTTAAATTTTCATTTAAGTATTTCGTCGCTAAGTTGCTAGTAGCTGCCTGGTCACTATGTCATAGACATCTTAGTGTAGGTATGTATAGTCATAGGAATAGTTTATTTTAAGTTTATAGGACAGAGAGTGAAAGTGAAGCGAGTTAGTGAGATAGCTTTTAATTTGAATTTAATATCTAAATAATAGGTATTTTATTACAAACTATGCAATACCCTATTTTTACTAATGTTTCATGTCCTGCCTAAAAATCCATAGCGCATTCCATCATTTTATATAAGTAAATTACTAACGCAACGACATATAAAATGCAGTTTCTATCACGAGTTAACGATAAATATTCCGAAATGTTACGCTTTCACATTTAACGAAGTTAACTTTTCTGTAACGGATTAGCGATTAACGAAGTTAACTATTTGATAAACGGTGCCCAGCTATGTGCTGCTGTTGTGAAACTGCAATCTGCGTTTAATGTTTATCCATATTTGTATGTATTTATCTATACACATAAGTATTCGTATCGGTGTCTAGTACCCATAACACAGAGAAATCCTAGTTTGGGACTAGATCAATGTAGGTTAGTGTCCAAACTGTCCAAAATATTATTATTATTATCAACCGACTTCAAGAAAAGGAGGAAGTTCTCAATTAATAAATTTATTTTTGATTGTTAGTAAAATATACATACATGTCATACATACATAGCATCACGCCCGAAATCCCTAATGGGGTGGGCAGAGCCACAAGACTACTTGTGGCTACGTTCGATTAATTAGTCCTAAGATGGTATGATGAACCGTATGGTGACAGGTGATCAGCCCATCGCCCATACAGATAGTCCACCATGTTGGAGAGGACCTGTCCCTTAGTCGACTTTTACGACATGCCAGGATGATAAGCATCTGCACGCATTCTATGCTAAGTATTACTTCACTCCAAGTGCTGCAGAGGAGAGTAGTGTTAGTAAAATAGCTATCAATTATGTCTCAAATCAAAACACTCCAAATGTCTTCATACATTTTAAACATTGCACGGTCGCTCGCTTCCTTCGTAATTATGTTGTTCTTTAAAGTAATTTACGAGCCGTAATTTACGACCAAACATTTAATTATTTGTTTACTGATGGACGTCACATCTAAAATTAGCCATTATTTACAACGGCATATTCCACCCTAACATAGATAAGGGGCGAACCCTGCCCGTCTGCCTCCCACCTAATAGTCCTTATCGAATCCAATAAACGTATTTCAACACTCAATTATGAGTTCATTGCGTCTTAAGCCCATGCAGTAAAGCACATTATACTTGTATCAGGATCTTTACGAGCTTCTGAGCGTATTACTCTGGCAAATTGGGATCCTGGTGGACTCTAAACCAAGAGGTCATCAGTAATTAAATTTGCCGGTTATTACTAGATAACGCATTTGATATTTGAGGCGTTCGAAAGAAGATTTCTGTGCAGTGTGGACAATTAAGGATTCAATAACAAATAGATAGGTATTTTATCTACTCGCCAATTACTGAATAAATTATGTGTATAATTCGCACCACGTCAGTTTTCGTCTGTGAAGTTAGCTACCAGTAGCATTGCAGTAGAAGTTTTTAGGTGGCAAAGGGGTTCGACGCCTGCGCCGAACACGGCTTGAGCCGAGTTGAGCCTACCTTCATAGATGCAAAGCAATCCTTCCTCCTGGCCGAATCCAATTGAAGGCTTATCTACCGCTTGGATTCGAACCCGGTAACACGATCACAAATCGATGTCCTTAGGCACTAGGCCACCGACGCTCTAATAAATCCACGCAATTGATATTAATTAATTCACACTACGCACATTTTTAAACACATGTAAAAGTATTCAGAAAAGGGTGTCCAAACCCACAGTTGACTCGTCCAATAAGAATTAAATATTAACTTAGTTTATACCGAATAAGTAAACAGTTTTATGGCTAAACTGAAATATCGAATAGCTTCGATACTAAACGAAGCGAACGCGTTTTGTTATACTTCGATACAATGCAACGTTGTTAACATTGCAACAAGACCATATAAGTATTGTTCGCCCATAAACTCCAGTAGTTCTAATAAGTAGCGGGATGATCCAGGTAAGGTTACTTTTTAAATGGTTTTATTTAGCTCACCGTGTTTGTCTTGTGTGGGTCAAATTTAGTAGGTAACTGAAAGTTTACCCCCTTTCTGCTGAGTGATTGATCTAAAATTCGGTACACATATTTAGTTTTCATGACAATTAAATTATGTATATTCAGTATCATTGTAAATTCAAGATGGCTGCCGCCACTAAATGGCGGATACACATTTTTTTAAAACTGCCTCAACTCAAATGAAAGGGCTTGCCAGATGGCCGCTGCAACAGAATGGCGAACTACATAATATATTTTTCTTTTCCATCCACTTAATAGATATGGGTATCAAATGAAAATTTCCTTAGCTTTTAGTAACTTATCTGCATCATTATTATGCTTCTTTACAAATAAAACTTTAACAAAATTTTTTTTTTAAAAAGTACTTGTTTAGATTAATGTACTTAATTATATATATATTTGGGTCATTCTACTTTTTGGTGCCTAATTTTGTTTTAGATATTGTTGGGTAATTTTCAACGAATTCACTAATATTTTTTCCTGCCTTTCCATGCCCTTTTGTACTATTTACATGAACCTCAGTCAATAAATATTTCTAAAAAAAATACTAAATTAACTAGATTTTCCTGCTCAATTATCCCTCCGTTACTACCCAGAGCGCCCATACCAGAGACCACTGACAAACCAAGTCAATTTTATGAACCACAATAGTTATTAAATATGATTATAAAGCCTTTGTCGTAATAATTAATATCTTCGTAGTAATAATATGGAATAAGTAATCCCGTGTAGTAAAAAATGTACTTTATCATATGTTGGGGGTGTATGTGTAGGTAAGTACCTACTAAAAAGCATAACTGGGCACCGTTAATCAAATAGATAACTTCGTTAATCGTTTATCCGTTACTAAAAAAGTTAACTTCGTTAAGCGTTACATTTCGGAACTATGAGAGATTGCATTTTGTTTTTCATTGCGTTAGTGATTTATTTATAAAAAAATGTTGCTATGGGCTACAGAAGAAGGGTGTAAAATTGGAGTTTGTAATAATACCAAATAAATTAGAGAGATTAAATTCAAATCAAAAGCAATCTGACATAAGGTGCATATTCACCTTTACAAACATCTGTCCGCGCGGTGTCCTTTTGTACAAATGATAGTGATAATTAACGTTTAACGGACTTAAATTGTTCTAACGGAAGTTAATGAGTCCGTTAACTATAGTAAAGTTAACTTAATAGTTAATCCGTTACTAGAAATGCTAACTTCGTTAATTAACGATTAACGCATTAGCGGTCTTGTTCCCAGCTATGCTGAAAAGTAGAGTGGCCCATTTACGAAGTAGCTTAGCGAGTGCCGTGGTACCCTTGTGATCTGACTCGCGGCTTCAGGGTCGCAATTTCAAATTCCGGCTTGCCTCTGAGGTTTTGAATTTGATAAATGCCAAGTGAAGAAACATCGCGAGGAAACCTACATAACTCTGCGAAGTAATTGAAAGGGTTTGTGTGAAGTCCTGTATCCGCACTGTGTCCACAAGGACTATTGTCCAATCCCTCTCACTACGAGAGGAGTCCTTTGCCCAGCAGTTGGTCATATAATAGGCTGATGATTATGAGGAGCTTTGAAAAACAAGGCGGTAAAATAAATGTTACTTTATTGCAGAAGCGACAGCAATGTTCCGTGATAATGATGATTGGGGTTCTGCATTCAGTGAATGTTCAGATGCCGATGGCGATGTATCCCCAATCCATGTTCATGATGCCACCACCCCCGCTGTTCGGCGTGCCAGTGCCGTTCCCCGTGCCAATGCCAGTTCTTGTTACGAAAAAGACGAAAAAAACGACCATTACGACCACGGATAAACCAAAACAACAATCGATCGTTCTACCAATTCCCTGTGGAGTTCCAATGCCGGTGCCTCCGCCGATTCCCATCTATCCTTTTCCACCTCCAGCTCCTCCTGTAGTCGTTTATCCGTTTCCCCCTCCGCCCCCGCTATACGCAAGGCCTAGGCGTAGACCATTGCATGTACGTGACTGCGATTCAGATCGTTCAGATCGTTTCTATCGTTCAGATAGTTCAGATTCAGATGATAGCAATAGTGACCTATCATTTGATAGGAATGACGATGACAGCTCTCACTCGGATGATTATGACAGAAAATGGGTTTACCATGGTAATAAATGGAAAGACTACGGCAAATTATGGCACTCACGTGCGGACCGAAAAAGAAGTCATAAACCAGGTGGCAAATCAGTGCGCACGCTAGGTGGTAAGGCAGGTGGTAAGCGCCGTGGCTTGAAAGCACGAAAACGTCGCCGACACGCCAAAAAACATCGAAGGTCCTTCTCAATTCCGTCAGATGCGAGTGACGATGACTTTGTTAAGCCAATGTTAACTTATCTTTCTAAGAAGGGTGATGTCAAGTTCCAAAAACATATCAGTGAAGATGATGCTGCTATGTTGATAGGTAAAAAAGATATGCACTCAGAGAGGGACGACAACAGCAACTTTAATCAACGTAAGGAAACCAAACAGATCATAATAAACAAAGCAGGAGTTCGTCGCATGGAACAAAGCAGAACTTCGAAGGAAAACGACAAAGAAATTATAATCAGACCTTCACCTGGCAAGAGAATCAGTAATCTTTCCGTGTCCTTTCATATCTATGATTAATTATTCGAAGGTACATGTTATATCAAAATAGGTGTTACCAAAATACTTCTATCGATCGTTTTTTTGAAACTGTTATTTTTCCGTCAACTTTATAAAAGATACTACGAAGTTTTTTGGGACAAGTGGGAACCTTCAACAATATTCAAATAAATCAGCTTGAATTGTATGTATGTGAGAACACCAGGGCCTCTAATCAACATCGCTTCGCAAAGCGATATCGCAAACTATTTTGCTATATCGTAGCTTTTATTAACTTGATAGTGAAGGTGGCCATATTGTAAAAAAAAACATACGAGCTATTGCTTAGCCAATCTCGAATAAAGAGATCTCAAAGTCATCAGTTTCTTTGCCCTATCTTTGCAGCCGCACGTTGTCGTAAGTCATAATTTATTAAATGATTTTTGTACTCTTGAATAATGTATTATTTGTACTGATATTTCGTAATGTTACGTTCGATTTAAAGCAAGAGGTCGGTCACGCGGCACAGCCATTCTAGCATCAAATAATCGTAAAACTCTACGCGTAAATCTTTATGCAATGCTTGCACGTGTGTGTTGTGTAACGAAACTTTGCATCTTAACAATGCTCTTTTAAAAATTCGGAATTAACAATCAGCCTTTAAAAAAAAAACTATATAACTAGAATTTACGGCTGCGGCCACGTGGTTCGACAACGTTATCCGACATGTCGGACGACGAGGAATTTTCATTCCTTGCTGTCCGACATGTCGGACTATCAGGATTTTTTTATTCCACTTAGTTCGACCATCGGACCAAGAGGATTTTTAAAAAAAAATATTTTTTAAAACGAGGATCATTGAATTCCACTTGGTTCGACCTTAAAACTACGAGGATGACTGTATAGATTAAGAAAAAGACATAGGAGACAAAATGCATGGAAAAAAATACGTCTAGCAACAAAAACAAATAGAAATTATTGCGTTCAAAGAAATAACCTAATGGTAACACAACTGCATATCATCCTCGTCGTTTGAGAGTCGAACCAAGTGGAATAGAACTCGGTAGTCGAGAGCCTCAAATAATCTACAGTTAGTAGGTATAGTATGAACCTGCCCAGTCCTCGGGAGCTAGGTTCTTGATCGTGGACGTTGTTGTATTGTGGTGTGAGCGGGATAGATAGATTGTGTGATGAATTATGATAACGCATTGAAATAGATAGTAAGGAGCTCAGAGTAATTCGCGCGATGCTTACTTTTGAGGTGTCATATCGCGAATATGACACTATCGCACGTTCAGTCGCATGGCAACCACGGTCATGGACACCCGTTTAAGTGATTCCACAAACAACCTATGAGACCGCACATCCGAAGCCACCGCCGACAATGATATGAAAGCGTGTGAATCAAGCAATATTAGACTTTAGTATGTATGTCGTAAGTGCTAAGACATCAGCAATAGGGTGCGTGGTTATGCCATGGCGCTGGCATTTGACAACCTTCTATGAGACTTGTTACACGAAATTGTACTGATAGGCATATCCTTCTTTTGCGATCTTTGTGATAACGTATCTTAAATACCTCCTAGCCCGAGCTAGAATCTGGAAGGGGGCTGTTTAGAATTTCTAGGGAGGACCAGCCTTGCTCTTAAATATTTAGCCACCGTGCTTTTTACTTAGTTAAGTAATCCTGTTTAGCTGAGGGCTTAGTTAAGTGCAGGTACTAACCGTCAGTTGTATCCTGGTTGTCAGGCGGCAAGTACTTGTCGACGTACTTGTCAGCGGTGGACAGTGCTCGGTCGAATGCAGTGGCAGTGGCGCAAGTGACGCGCGAGTCCAGTACCGCTGTCCCTAGCTGCTTCACTGAGTCCGCGCGACGGAGCACATACTGGCGGGTTTCTGAGTACATCTGGGGATATGAAGCTTGGTTAACCATTGTAATTCGCGGCACGTAACTTGAACTTTGACCTTGAATGCGCAGAACACATTTTCGGGTCTAAATCGAGGTGTGGTGAGGTGCGACGCTTTTTTTCCATACTTGAATGATGATGATGTAAAAAAAAAGTAAAAGATTCATACCGCATGACTTACGGTTTGCGGTGGCAGGTTGATCGATGGTACTCTTTTCTCCACGACATCCAGCGATGCGCAGAGGAACCGGTCCAGCTGGTGGATGGGGGACTCGAACAGCATCACAGCTGGTAGGGCCAGCTGAACGCCCGTGGCGAGTGACCTCTCGCCGAGAGAAAGGTACCAGCGGAAGAGCGGGTTGGATTCCTGCAAAAGGTGCTGTTAGTGAAGCACAGTGTCTACTTGCCCATGGATTTCGATAGTTGTAATAGTTTTGATGCTGCATTAAATGCACCTCTTTATGAAATTTAACTTGCTTAGCCTTTTCGAAGCCACGCAATGCCCAGCGATTTGTTAGATGGATTCCGCGAACGCATTATTTTCGTGTAGCTTATTTCGGAGTCGCATTTTTCCGCGATCGATTAATTTCATAATCGGAAATTTACTCGTAGCTTTCTTCCAAGTCGCATTTTTTCACGACCGATACATTTATTCATGGGCACTCTACTTACTCGTAGCTTTTTTAATGACGCATTTACTATCACTTTCAAAATGTTGTAATATGCAAATAATGTAACGGATGGAATTATATACGAATGTACCATTCCTACACTTAATTTTTGTCAACATGTCCAAAAAATTGTCATTGTCAGCGACTTTTGATAAAGTAAGGGGGCGTCCATAAATTACGTGAGGCAATTTTTAAAAAAAATTACCCCCCCCCCCCTCCCCCCTTGGTGAGATGTTGTAAGATTTTTCCCCCCTGCCCCAATCTCACGTGAGATTTTTCAAATACGAGTTTATCGTATTTATAATTGTGTCAGATTTTGCCATATTTTATTCAAGACACTTTTTACTTCCATTTAGCTTTAATTTAACTTAACTTTCACGCAGTTTCACACCGTTTTCTGCTAGAAAAAAATTACGTGATATTTGCCAAGACCCCTCCGTCTCCCCCAAGTGAGATCAAGTAAGATTCGTCTCAATCCCCTCCCCCCCTGAGCACCTCACGTAATTTATGGACGCCCCCCAACCACTATTTTGTTTTGTTTCCACGAGTAGAATGCTGATGAATAAACTAATCGATCGCGGAAAAATGTGAAATGGAAAAAAGCTACGAGTAAAATTCCGTTGAGGAAATTATTCGATCACGGAAAAATGCGACTCGGAAAATAGCTAAACGAAAATAATGCGTTCGCGGAACGCTAACAACTCCGTTTTCGTTAACTTTTGGCCACAGGAAAGACATTTTGCTGTCCAACGAGTGTATGACCCTGTGCGAGAAAATGGCAGCTATTTTATTTAGTGCACAATTGGCTACTTGCATGATTTTTATTTCATCTTATTTCGGAAAGTACCGAGTCATAGAAACCCAACTGTGTTCGCAAAACATCATTGTGTTGGTTTTTTTTCGAGATACGACGCTTGAAAAGTCCTAGTTCATACCACTCACAAAAACGCTCCATACAAAATGGCCCTGAAATATGACGTCACAGTTCAGTTAGAGTGTATACGAGACCAATGTAAAAAGAGCCCTGACGGTCATACATTTTATATCGCCGTCAGGGCTCTTTTTACATTGGTTTTGGTATACAAAATATATGAAATTCGCAATTATTTCCGTAAATAATGTTTTCAGGACAATATCGTGGAATTAAAAAATGACAGAAATTTGATGAGGATGTCAAAAACTAGTAGTTCAGAACTAAAAAGCAATATTTATTTTTCACTTAATTTTGTTAATTTTTGACCCTTAATAGAAAAAAAAGTAACAGTCAAAATGATCTTTTTTTTTCTTTGACATGCATTTATTTATGTTTAGCTACCGTTCCACAGAAATATATTAATATTTGTTATTAAAGGCAAGTAGCCAATTGCACATATATAAAAGACTGTGGCAAGGTAGAGGAACTTTACGACCTTGGTCAACTTGCGTAAAAATAACAAATGGCGCCAATGTCAATGCCAATCTTAATATTTTCTACAATAACACTGCTTATCGTTTGAATAGAAGCATTCCAAATATGCCTCGTCTCTAATGGACGACAAACAGGCCTATCTTTGACCTCTGATCTTAAAAGGAGTGTGAACCTATGGCTTTTCATATAAAGGCGATAACGATTTCCACCTCTTAAATGCTAACCGATTTTGACCAATTTTTGATAGGTTATCGGTCAGAACAAAATCTAGGTCTATAAGTTTTCATTTTTTCACTATAATTAATAAATTCAGTTTTATTGCTGTTTCAGTTTCATACAAAACGAATTTCGGCGATTATTTGACTTTGTTGATCTTTAATCAAAATTCAAAAACGTATAGACCTAGATTTCTTTCACAAAACGCGCGACTGTATCGCAACAAAAAGTAATAAAGTATGACGTTCCAACTAGCATTTGGAACGACAAGAAATTTTCAAATTTGCGAAACTTCTCGCGAGAAATTCTCTGTAACTTCGAGAATATTCTCTACATTTTAATGGGAGGTAGAATGTTCTCAATATTCTCGGATGTTTCCGAGAATGTTCACAGAAATTTCTAAGAATATTCCCACATTTTTGGGAAATGTTCTGCAACTTGCATATTGGTGCTTGCAAAACAATTCGATTCCTAAAATTGCATCAATAATTTTTCATCACCGTCAGCTATCGCATTAGGTATACTCGGTTATTTTTCATGGATAGCAAAAGTAACAGTCAGCTTAAGAATGGAAAGAACACACAGGATTCTAGACTGGATTTTAAAACAGACAATTTGTAGCTAGGGGGATTGCTGTGAGCTTACCTTAATCTTAAAATATATTTTCTCAGTGACCCCAATGCCGGACTCCACTATTGGGATGGCAGCCACTCGGGACACCACCTCCAAGTTCGGTAGCTGTGGTTTCGATACTGCCGTCACTGCTCAAGCAAAGAAAATACTATATTAACAAAAATAAACGTGTCAGCAGGAACTCAAGAGATTGTTATCACCAAAGAACCAAGAATATTACGTATTTTATAAAATATAAACAATGTCAAATAGTTATTACTATCGCAATAGATACGGTCACGCGCAAGTTCTATAACTGTTCCAAATTTCTTCCTCATAACCTTTCATACAGCCTGAAGTTGCCGGGATAAATGGCCTATAGACGGACAGACAGACTTGTTGCTTTTAGGTATCTGTACCTTTTAGGTACAGAACCCTAAAAATACGCCATTCGCGTCGCATAATAATAACGATCAGAATTAAATCAAAGTTCGGAGTTGACTTGCGGGGCAATTACCACAAGAGTTCCATAACATGTCCCAAAACTAAGAATAAATGGCGCTGCTTTCTAGATGGTCAGCTTTACAGGGTAACATTCAAGGCCTTAGCCACTGGATTCATAACGCCCTTAGGCATTATTTAAGAGGAGGTAAACCTACGGCTTTTCATACAAGAGACGACAACGATGTCCACCCCTTAAAGGTTAACCGATGTTGACCAATTTTTGATAGGTTGTCAGTCAGAACAAAATCAAGATCTATACGTTTTAGTTTTTTCAATATAATCAATATATTCAGTTTTATTGTTGTTTTTGTATTCCCATACAAAATTATTTCTGCGATTATTTGACTTTGTTGATCTTTAATCAAAATTCAAAAAACGCATTTGCTTCGATTTTGTTCTGACTGACAAACTATACCTATCAAAAATTGGTTAAAATCGATTAACATTTAAGTGGTGGAAATCGTTATCGCCGTTTGCATGAGAAGGGTGATTTTTGGCGTTAGTTCACAGTCCTATTAAGACGTACAGCCCGTATTCCAGCATTTCCAGCATCCAACCAATATTAGGAGTGTGATGAGACCGCTACTCACTGTTTACTTTCCATTCTGATAATATGATAACATGAGCGTGTATTATCGTTTTCACTGACGGCCCCAGGCGGGATCCAGCGGTGTAGCGTGTATCTAAGTACTAGTTATAGGTAATCTGACGTTGACAAAGGTCAGCACTGACCTTACATGAGTGCAATAGGTGCGTGTGTACTCGCCCAGTTCAGATATCATTACCCGAGTTCAAAAACGGAGGTTCTCATTATTACACGATTTAACCTCGTATTGTTCGTACGGGGTTTCTCATGTTTGGTATAATTTCATAAGTCATAATCGCTTTATTATACCAAACTAAGTTCAATTCGTACGCTTAGTTCAATTCTTTTAAGCTCAGTCAAGTTTATACGTATCGATGATTAGTTGTGGTAAGAAGGTGATTGATATTCCCAAATTTATCAGATAAATAATTTTTATTCAAATGTTTTGCAATAAACTAAGAATTAAATTTCATAGCTTACTTCAGATGAAAATGTAATTCACAGTGCTGTAGTGATTGCTGTTATGCTGTGCGATTATTTTAAATAATTAAAACCAGCTTCTTTGACGACGTGGATAGCCTAGTTGGTAGTGACCCTGCCTCCGACGCAAGCGTCCCGGGTTCGATCCCCGGTAAGGGCAAATATTTGTGTGATGAGCACGAATGTTTGTTCCTGAGTCTTGGATGTTTCCTATGTATTTAAGTATTTATTTCTCTACATAAGTATTTATATCGTCGTCTAGTACTCGTAAACACAAGCCTTTAGAGCTTACTTTGGGACTAGATCGATTTGTGTAAAGATTGTCCCCTGATTTATTTATTTAGCTTCATGGTACCATATGCATTGTCACCGAATAAGTTACGCACATATGCTAAAATTCAGCCCAATCGGATGCATTACTTGGAAAATGGATTACAAAATTTGAATCGGACATTAAATAAAAGCTGGTAAAAATCGAATAAATAGATTATTTAGGTAAGGATTCAGAAGAAAGAAAAGGCCTAATAGCTATCCTGATTGCCTTACCCTTAGCAGGCGGGCCTTGGCTCTTACTGACAGCTTGCAGGTAAGCCTCAGCTTTCTGAGCGATGGAACCTTTCTTCTTTAGTCCAAGCTTGCATTTCCCGTTAAAAGTTCTCTTGTACACATCACCGTTCCCCGACATACTGCTAGTTACTGTGATACGAGCACGGTACTCGACAGACATACGAGTAAAAATGAAAGGCCTTAGGAAAGCTACGAACAACAACTACATTAAAAAGGAATCTACACTAGGAATTCGGATATATAACGAATTAATGCTTCATATCGATTTTCTATAATGATACGAATGAAACGACAGATTACTGTGAATAAAACCGCACTCCGTATTCTTACTTCTTCACGCAACAACCTCAAAACAACTGATGACCACCAGCTTAAGTTTAACAAGATATTGCAAAGGTTATCTGTTAGTTTAAAAATTATGAATCTATATTGTTGTTAATTGATGTATTTAGGTCATCGGCTGAAATAAAATGATGTCATCGAAGAACAGCGCCTGATTAAAGTATACTAACTAGCACACGTGTAATGCGTGCACATCGATAACAAGCACTTGCAAGGGTAATACCCTTAAGGAATAAGATGATGCTGCTGTGTTGTGTGTGATGACCCTTGAGTCAAAGTATTAAGAGCTAATTTGCGACGGCTGTATCTTTCCAGAATTTAAGAGGTCTATGCAAAAGATGACCTGGCAACATCGTACTTATATCGTTTCTCAAATACACAAATACCTACATGCCTATACACACATTTAAATGCGCCCATCTGGTTGGCTGGCTGGTTAAATGTCAACTACATTTCAGAATTTCACTGATAATCGAGAAAAACGATAAAAGTGCAACGTTACACTTGGTGACGTGGGTCCGATGATGGAGCTGGGAGGTGTAAAATGGAAATCTTCAGTGGCTACTAGTAAACCCCTCGAGTTTCGGCTGTTTTGTTTGTTTGGACGAGTCCTTACACTTTTCTTTTATTGGAGCACGACATGTAACTCTTCTTCCTCCTGTGGGTAAGCGGCAAGAGTGCGGGCGACAGGCGCTTAACCAAGATTAAGTATGGCGTCTGTCGCCATCACTATGCCGGCTTAGGAGAGGCTTCTTCACGCTTTTGAAGACGCTTGAGTTTTTAGAAGAGGGAAACACAAGGGAGCATTGTGAACATTTTTGTTGTTCAAAAGTAGAATGATTTGCAAAATTTCTGCGTACGCGCAGGAATTTCACCCGCGGTATGTCGATGTGGTGACGGTTGTCAGTTATATTTTGTAATTTTTATGTGTTAGTGACTATCTTAAACTATAATTTTTATTCATAGATAAGTACGGGACCCTCGGAACGTGAGCAAGACCAAGGGCGGATCCACCCTTGTGGGCACGATGGGCATGCCCACAACCCTAATAGACTTATGACGATCATGAGCGAGTTCATGCTCCGACGCGCAGTCGACTGATTTTCGGGTGGCTGTGCTCACAACGTTTTTTGAGGGCTGAATCCGCGCCTGAGCCAGACTCGCACTTGACCGGTTTTGCTTTAACCATATCAGGTTATGATTATAGCACCAAAAATAGCAATACAGCTCCAATACTTAGTCCCTTATAAAAATCGCAATGACATGTAAACGAACAGATGTAAAGATAAAAACTACAATACGAGTGTCCCAATTCATAAGGACAAACAAATGCAATCAAGGTCTCCAGACACCACCCAATCAGTTGGATGTCGTCCCGGAACCGTCTTATCAGCACGACTTGAGCTCGTTATCATTAGTCATTACGTGTTTGTTGTAACAGCTCAAGTTGGCAGGGATGACGGACTATGAACCTGAATAGAAAATCACGCTATTGTCATGACCGTGTAGTGTATGAACTGTAATGATTAAAATCAATGGCTTAACTCTAAACTAGTGGCTCCGTGAGCTGTAGACCTCGCGACAAACATTAACTTTGCAGTTGAAAAACTAATATCCCCATACATCGACATAGGTTGTACTCAGTTTACCAACACCGCAAATAAGTTTGTAATCGCAAAAACCCCATAAATTCGCCAGTTTGAAAAAAATCGAACTACTGAATCGACAAAAAAATCTGTATAATAATCGAACCTGCTCACAAAATTTCACGAGAATCGGTTGAGAACTGCGAGCTGTAGACGAGAACAAATGGACAGACGCCGGACATCCGAAAGCATTTTTCCCCAAGCTGAAACGGAGAAGCTTCGCTCGTTCGGTCGATAAAGCTGGTGCGGCGTTTGAATCTGCAGACACTCTCAAAAGGCGTTATAAGTAACCCTTGAGCCCGTGTCTCAACTGCTTAACGGATTTCAATGCGGTTTTCGATGAGCAACTTCAGGCTATAGAAACTTTTATAAATAAAACTGAAAGGGGGGTAAAAGAGGGGGTTGAACTTAGTATGAGAAAAGTAACAAACCCTAAGGCCTTGAAATAATGCGTTTAAATCTTTAATTAACTCTTAAAAAAGAAGGTTCAGTTTGCCCTGTAAGTATGCGCGCAATTGTTGACTGTATACATTTTCGTGTGTTTAGTTGTTCGTCTCCTTTACGTTCATATACCAATAATTCGATTACGATTAGAGATGGGCACGTACCCGGGTATTTACCCAGTGGCCGGTAAATACCCGATATTTACCTACCCGCGGGTAAATACGAGAGTATTTACTATTTTTTCTATTTTTAAACTATTTTATTAATTCTGAGTCTAAAAAGCGAGTTATTTAAACGAATTGGGGCAATATTTCGTTAATAATTTTAACTTAAAGTGCGCATAGTCAAGAAAAACCTTCTATTTAATTTATTATGGTCAATATTTGGTGACAATACATTTAAATGTATGATATACACTCTCTATTGGTAATAATATAACGTTGCGGCTTGACTACTTGCGATTTAAGAACAAATACAGTTAAACAAAAAATACTTCTCTCTCACTCTGTCTTATTTGTACCTGACTGTCAGTCGTTAGCTTTCCCATCCCACAGCCACTAATTAGCTGCCAAAAGCGGTTATTTTATTGGCTTAAGCTTAACCTAGCTACCTAATTTATATTTCTTACGACTGGAACTTCATGCATCTTAACGAGGAAAGCAATGATACCTACCGACGAGATTGATGAGGATATTGAAAGTTGACTAATCGCGTCTTTACGCTCAAATACTACAATAAGAAGTCCATACTGATGTCGAATTTATTTATAGATTTAAATAATTTGATCAGTAGTGATGGTGAATAAGTAAATTAAATAGGTTTTTCTTTTTGATTTGAAATAAAAAAAAATTAAGCAAGTTGATGTTTTTGTTTTCATTTTAATACTGATATCCGTCTATCTGGCAATTGGCCATGCCGGATATCCGGTATCCAGCCAAACCACTATCCGTTGCATCTCTACTTTTGGCACATCTAATTTAATTAAACAAAACCACTTACAGGCTGAAAACCGCATTTTTTTATATACGTGATATATGTCTGATATATATATCAGATATACATATATCAAATATCGGAGGTTTTGATATTTATTATAAATATCGGATTTTTACGAACCCTGGTTAATTTATAGTAATATTGTATTCATTCTGTCTGATTGACATGTGCATTGTATTTCATTTTCTAGTTATTCTTGTTAATTTTGAATTTTATTGATTTTTTTATACCCAAATTATGTAATTAAGCTTACTTTAAAACATATCTACATACTTTTATTACAATCTGCAATCAGCTCATTTTCTGAAAAGTATCTACCCGTCAAATCGGGTAGATACGGGTAAATACCGGGTAGAAAGGTATTTACCGGGTATTTACCCGGGTGGGTAAATAAGGTAAATACCCACCGCCCATCTCTAATTACGATGGAGCTTTGGTGAGGTGTTGTGCGCGCTCGGTAAGATTTATGACCCAAAAAATAACAACGGGGACCATTTACAAACTACCTCTGATTTTTTTATTGTGATGTAATTACAAATTTACGGTTTTCGGACTTTTTCCTTTACTTGTGCTGAAAGACACTGCTTCTTCCCAAACATGATTCTAGGTTAACGGGAAGTACCCTATAGGTTTTGATTCCCTTGCGAGTATCAAAATATGTGACATAAACGGCTGTATCTTTTGATTGCGTTGACTTAGGTTGATTTTTTCACAGCTCCAGGGGATACCAACTCCAACTTTACCACCACGCATTCCTGAGAAGACAACCCCTTCTTCTACACACACATCACATATAGACAGACAGACGGCCAAAGAATGATATGGTAGCTTTTATAAACTTGAGACGAAAAGCCATACATAATATTATCCCTCTAAATGTTATGTATATTTTTGATATAAGTAGTTAATAAATTCTAAAATAAGGAAGTATACAGTTTTTATACAAAACATATTTTGGCAATAATCGCCTTATTTAATGAAACATCTAAAACCATATATGTCATCATATATTATAATTAAACTATCAAAATGGGTTAACATTTAAAGAGGTACAACGTTTTCATCGTTTGTATGAAAAGAGTGATTTTTGCAGTTGGTTCACCGTCCTCTTAAGATATTTGCTTTTATTAGCGACAAATTGTAGGGTAGGTACACATAAATTTACAAAGTTTATTGAAAAACTCAATAAATAAATAAATCAGAGGACAATCTTTTACGTAAATCTATCAAGTCCCAAGTAAGCAGCTCTAAAGGCTTGTGTTATGGGTACTAAACGATATACATGCCTATATAGATAGATAAATAAATACTTGAATACATAGAAACATCCAAGACGCAGGAACAAACATTTGTGCTCATCACACAAATATTTGCCCTTACCGGGGATCGAACCTGGGCCTGCTAGATTCGGAGGCAGGGTCATAATAACGGCTAAAAGAATACCCGACATCATCGACTTATTATCTCTTATTTGGTCAGGAATAAAGTTAACTAAGATGAAATTTGTCGATAAACGTTCAGAAAGCAATGGGATCGGTAGACAACAAGAATCTTCTCAATACATACATAGCATCACGCCCGAAATCCCTAATGGGGTGGGCAGAGCCACAAGACTACTTGTGGCCACGTTCGATTAATTAGTCCTAAGATGGTATGATGAATCGTATGGTGACAGGTGATCAGCCCATCGCCCATACAGATAGTCCACCATGTTGGAGAGGACCCGTCCCTTAGTCGACTTTTACGACATGCCAGGATGATAAGCATCTGCACGCATTCTATGCTATTTCTTCAGTCCCAGTGCAGCAGAGGAGCAATCTTCTCAATCCTCATAAAAAAATAGCTGAACTCATTGTGATGTGACGACCATCGAAATGTTTACCGCCATATTGAATAATCATACTATACTTCTTGCTAAGTTTTGCTTTTTGACAATATAAAGTTATAAGTTCTTATTGATTCCAAAATACTAAGTAATTATATTCGCAACAGGCTTTGTCATATCAATGTAATAACATGACACGAAAGTAGCGTGTGTTTAACAGCTAATTAATAACGCTCATACTTTTTTAACCTACCTACTATTACTTTAGCTAAAAACAAATGCGTTTAAAATACTTCCCATTTCTACATGACACGGTATGGTCAATTTTCCCGCCCTAGAGTTCAATGATAAAGCGATTGGTAAATAAACAATAGCACTCACTTTTGTTAGTTGTTTCCCGCGGCGGCTCCCGGTCCTCACTGAGCGGCGCCCGCGCAGTTACGCCGCAAGGGTGCATATCAGTGCTAAGGAGCTAAACGGACGCTGCCCATTGAAATATTCGTGTAGTAGAAAACTGGCGAACACGATTTTCCGATGCTCACTTTTTTGACACTGTCAGTCGCCTGTCAGCCAACCACGTAACTTTACGCGCAAGCCTATGTGGAAAGGAAAAATGCCATCTTGCGCTGTTAGAGGCTGCAAATCCTTTTTTTATGTCAATTGACTGACAAACGAGCTGACGTCCCACCTGATGGAAAGTGGTCACCGCCGCCCATGGACATCAGCAACACCAGAGGTGCTGCCAATGCGTTGCCAGTCTAGGGAGGATGAGGAATGGGGATGGGATAGGGATGAGGGAACAGGTCTACGGTTCTCGTCACTCACCGTACGAAACGCGATAGCAAGATATTACTTTACGCCGATATTCTGTGAGAGTGAAGTCTAAATATTAAAGTGACAAACAATTATGGTATGGTAGCCGAATTTACATTCCGTGATACTATTTTACAAATCACGTGTATGTCTAGTCTACCAAGTACGAGTAGAGATTGCCGACATCAAAGTTTTTATTACACCGAGGAAAAATCTATTATTGCTTGATTGATGCGTTTTGTTTTTATGGTTCGTAGTTCAATATGGCTAGAAAACCAACCTAGCGAAGCAATGAAAGCGTATGAATCAGGCAAAATAAGATAGTGCAAATGTAAGAACCAAGACGTCGGCAATAGTGCGTGTTATAGTTATTTGTAGTTCATAAACTTGAAAAAATATGGTTTTACCAAACCTAAGGCGCTAGTTTAACGCAGTTGTATTGACAGCCATATCCTTCTTTATATAGATCGTTGACGCTGCCCAAATGCCATTGGTTAAGTGTTTATCAAATGAAAGCTACCATATATGAGATTTGCCACTTTTAGCTGTCACTTTCAACTAATCATCAGACAAAACGATATTAATACAGCCCGAAATAAAAATATTTTACTTTTCACTTATCCTATGAGAAAACAAATGAAACACGCTCAATAACAACATACTAAATATCAAATTTTTAGTACTTTAAAATGTAATTACTTAAATAAAATCATGTCATTAATATAAAAAAAATATACGGTTAAGCTGTAATAATCAATACATATAAAACAGTACCGTCACTCACTTATAGACAACGCACAGCGTAAACGTACGTCCTAGAGATTTGAAAATTGAAGGAGACATTCCTCGAGTACCCTTGAGGAGCACTATGGAGGGATTTTTTGAACTTTCATCCCTTAAGGTGTGAAAAGGGGTGATAAATTTTGTATGGAAAATACCGCGGGTGAAGCTGTGGCGGGTTCACAGTTTTAGATAAAGCAGTATGAAGTGAAATGCGACTTTGTTTCCGCTACGCAGGGTATAAATGTATTGTTTTCAAATACGAGTGAAAAGTCAAATTAAAACTTTCGTGAGACATTATGAATGCTTGAAAAACACACGGCTTTACTCACGATTTATTGTCAGAAATAGTCCGACATGTTTTTTGAGATATGTACCATTTGTCACTAAAACATTGTAACCATGACGATATGTACATTTTGACGCTTGGACATTATGACATAAGCACATTTTAACCCGTTTACCACCCAGTCCCTAAATAGTTTTTGTTTGTTGTGTTATTTTTTTTTTCCAAGTATTCACGAGTGAAAAGTGTATTTAATTTTGTATAGTACAAATGACCGTTTAGCTCTCGTGTCAGCTGCCCGGCGAGATCGTTACCGCTCGGCCGCGCTCGGGAGTGAAAGAACTGCCGATAAACCGAGGAACCGTCAGATAACAGCTTCTTAATTATTACTCATTTCTACCCACTAGCTATTTAATAATATTAACAATCTCCAAGTATTCTTATTGTAGAACGAATATTTTATTATTGACGTCGATTTAAACTGACATGGAGATAACTTGCTACTCGATGAACACAGAATATTCTATACCCACCATGTTTGCATACCTAGTTTCTGAAGGAGTAGCGAACTGTACCTAATCCACGTGGAGGACATGGGCAGGAGGCGTATTTAAATCTTATAATATAATAAAATCTTAATGTGGAAAAAGTCTGTAAATACATTGATGATAACAATGAAAAAATACTATGTGGCGGCTTCAGAATGTGCAACATAAGAATATAAGAATAAGTACTTATTCTCAATTTGACGACTTTTTGACATGTATTATTTTCTGTTTATATGTAATTATTTATCGTGTAAGTGCGTTGGTGTTTTATTATGCTGTAAACTTACATTGTGTCTGAATCAATAAATAAATAAATAAATAAACTTAACACATCCCAATGGTTTTCGAATTTCATGTCTATTTTTCTGATTGTATGTGCGCGATAAAAATTAAAACTACTTATTTGGAATAATACGTAATTATTTAGAGATCTAACTCCAATGTTAAGCCCTTATTTTATGATTTTTTCATGTCCAGCATAAACTTCTTTTTTATAAGTATCTCACTATCGCAACGACATATCAAATGGAATTTAAACCAGGAGTTAACGATTAACTTTAACTTCCGTAAAATCTTCCTAAATGTAACGCTTTAACGTTTAACGAAGTTAACATTTTTAGTAACGGATAAGCGATTAACGAAGTTAACTATTTGATTAACGATGCCCAGCTATGTCTTCCATATAAATGTTTTGAATGTTTGTTCGTTTCCATGCGTTCCTATACAGTTCATCCAATTACGATGAAACGTAGCGTTACGTTTACGTGTTGCGTGCTCCGGAAAGTTTAAAGGACCGGGCAAACCAAACGCGTTTGCGGCGCGAACTCGTTTGGTTTGCCCGGGCCTTTAGTTTATGAAAAGAAAAACAGCGTTGTAACGCAAGCTGAGCACAGCTATGTAAGGGCTATAGCCCTTACATACCTATAAATAAATCTATAGAAGTGAAGTTTGAATTACAGTTGATATTTACAAATAAAAGATACAGGGGGGATACATAATAAGTAATCGTAATAGAATGTCGTCCTGGCCCACCCCATAACCATTCTGGCTCACCCCGGAATTTAAATATCGGATGGGTACCTATATTGCGCAGTTACTGAGGGAATAGCTGTAACTTCACGTTCTTTATTTGTAAATGTGCAGGAGTCGGTTCAATTAAATATTGCTGTCTTTATCTCCCGATTAACAATACTTCCGATTGCAGGCTGGATAAGATATAAATAAAATTCCTACTTAGCGTGTTTATAAACTTATCGCCTAATGTGTTGATGAAGATAAATAAATAGATAGATAAATTAATGTTTTTTATTCTGTTGCTGAATTTATGGACAAGTTTTTAAGTAGTCGCCAAGTCAGTCATATTGTTAATTCGAATAACTAACTACGTTACATTATTATTATTAGTTTATCGATTTCACATTTATTAGATTACATATTCACAGAAAATAAACTTACGTTATTTCTTTTTAAATCGCAATCTAGAAAGTTACAACCGCATTATTTTTTTTTTGAATTTTACAGAATTCGGATTCGAAATATCTTACTCTTTTAGGTGCTCTGACTCGGGACCTCAGCTTGACACTATTTCCCGGGACACCCTGTATGTACGATGTTAGAGACGCCTAATTAGCGTCATGCCGCGATATAGATGCGTTAAATGCTGCAACTTGCCGGGTCCATGAGACACTTCTACGTATATACATGCTAATTTAAGATCGGCTGTCAAACTATGACAGCAAGGATTACAATGCGCACTACGCGAGTTTGCGGTGAAGTTAGCCTCAAGCTGTGTTCAGCGCAGGCACAGGCCGTACCGTGCGATCCTTTCCCGCTTTGCCTGTCGAACCGTTTACTGCAACCAGTGGCGTAGCTACCGAAGGGCTAGACGGTGCCCCCAAGCTCAGGAGGCCCTAGGACCCTGACCAGCAAACCTCGTTAAAAATTGTCCCACCTTAAACAGTTTAGGTAGGACCGCAGTTTTTTTTGCACCTTTGGTTACCTAGCTACGCCTCTGACTTGTGAATGAAATGAAGGTGAAAATGAAAATTCGCGCTAATCAAAAGAAACAGGACAAGCGCGAGTTAAACTCGCGTGGAGAGGGTTCCGTTCCGTACATGATAATCTGAAATTTTCCATGTTTCTTTAAATACCATAGACTTCTTATAGGTTTTCCTGTAATCTACTGTATTTTTAGCAACATTTTAGGCCCAGTAGTTAAGGAATTAATGGGGGGGGGTTGAATGGTAAATTTTCATATAAGTGTTTTCCTAAATAACTTTCAAACTATTTTTTTTTAAATTCCAAAAAATATATATTTAAGATTTTCACAATAAGTACTTTCATATGATATGCACACGATAATAGTTAGCATAACTATTTTTAAATTTTCTAATTTTTCCCCCAAAAGTGGCCCCCATGTTTAAAATTCATTTATTTACGTTACGCGTCCGTGTTGCGGTCACCGACTTACAGTGTAACAAATTTCAACTCAATCGGTCCAGTAGTTTCGGAGAAAATTGGCTGTGACAGACGGACAGACAGACAGACGGACAGACAGACAGCCAGACAGACAGACACACGAGTGATCCTATAAGGGTTCCGTTTTTTCCTTTGAGGTACGGAACCCTAAAAAATTAAGAAGTAGGGTGCGCCGTGGAGTGGCCGGGCAACGTTCACGACGTCGGTGTTGTGGGCAGGTCCTAAGGCTTTGCTTTTATTGTAGCGGGCGCGTAACCCATAGCAGCTTTTTTCCGCTGTTTAGCGAACTTACGAACCCGCTACGAATTAAGGATTCGGCTGCAAGGTCCTTGACAATGAAATAGTTTTGTGAAAGCCCCCAATCGGCATTCGTATTTCGGCGAACAAAGCGATATCATGTCCTTAATCGATACAGAGTGAATAATTATAATATCGCTTATCTTATCTTATCTGAAAGTGTCATAGCGCAAAATAATGTTTCATTAAGATTCGTATCGGACAGTATGAAAATATCGTCTTTGAGAACACTTCCTGATTTCGAAACTGTAAATTCGATTAACTTCATTTGTTTTATTGGTGTGCACAAGGATTCTGAATTTGACACAGTTTAAAAAGTTTATTGTGACTTTGTGCTGAAGAGATTTGAAGATCTGAAGACAAGGAACATCTATAATTAGAGAAGTAATAAAATTGTTTGACACTGTTCTCTGTCAAGTTTAATGCGTGCAATATCTAGTTGTAATTACACAAGGCCTGCATTCGACACCGCCTAAACTTGTAGCTCTTAAATTGACAGCAAAGGTGGGCGCATTTTAAAACGCGATATCTATTTAGTGCCTGGTCTGATGATGGAACGGGAGATGGCCATACGAACTCCTTAACCGAACAAGATAGCCCCGTCGTGTTTGGACTTGTTTGATTTGTCTTGACAAGTACCAAATGCAAATACAATAACAAAAATGATAACGAATAGAGGCACATGTATGGTGAGTCGCAGTTCCCGGCCGAGTTTGTGCTCTATTCGTATTATACCTACAGAATGTTACGAAACTACCCGTAAAGCTGAAAGGAGGTTAAATGGGGCCTTATAACGAGTCCATTCACAATATTTAAGAACCGTAGTAACGCTGTATAACATACCCCAAAACAATAAAAAAATATTATTACTTTCACTGATGTGAAAATGCTATTTAAAAATTTGTAAAGGCTATGGTAGGCTTTCTGTTAAATAATCGGGTTAGCGTACCACCGGTCGGTTTCCTTAGTCATCAATTTCCCCAATTCACCAGTTTACTAATTAGACAGTTTCGGTAGGTTGACAATTTCGCTAGTTAGGCATGTTGGTTCCCCGACATGACAGCTTACAAGGGTTGACAAAATTTTTGGTTTTGATAATCCTTATATATATATAAAAAGTACGTGTCACGTTGTTTGTCCGCGATGGACTCCTGAACTACTAAACCGATTTTAAATTTGATTTGCACACCGTGTACAATTCGATCCAACTTGAAAGATAGGATAGCTTACATCTCAATTTATAGTCGCAATATTATTTTATTGCAAATTATTTGTCTATTATTTATTAGTTACAATTATCTGTTAGCTCCAAACGATTCTAACAGATGGCGAATCTGTTGACTGGATTGAGTAAGTATTCAATAGATGGCGCTATGTCAAATTAATCAATCATCAATCAATACATATAAAACAGTACCGTGACTCACTTATAGACAATGCACAGCCTAAACGGGCGGTCCTAGGAGTTTGAAATTTGGAGGAGACATTCCTCGAGTACCCAAGAGGTGCACTAAGGAGGGATTTTTCGAAATTCAATTCAATTGAAATTTGTATGGAAAATACCGCGGGTGAAGCTGTGGCGGGTCCACTAGTTAATTATATTTTTACGGGGTATTTTGTAACACGTTGTATAGAAAATCCAAATCTGTATCTTATGTGCATCTTGGATGAAAGTATGGTGTCCTTTAATTTACGATAAGTATAAAATGAACGTGACTAATGCTCATTTAAATTCATACCGGATATGAATAGAGATTTCTTGCTTACGATGAAGTTTGAAGAGGACTGTGAAGCAACGGCAAATATCACCATTGTCATACAAAAGGCGACAACGATTTCTAACCATTAAATGTTAACCGATTTTGACAAATTTTTGATAAGATATCAGTCAGAACAAAATCTAGGTCTTTTAGTTTTTTGAATATTGATTAAAGATCAACAAAGTCAAATAATTGCCAAAATTAGTTTTGTATGAGAATACTAAAACAATAATAAATCTGAATTTATTAATTAAAGTGAAAAGACCAAAAGGCATAGACCTAGATTTTGTTCTGACTGACAAGCTATCAAAAATTGGTCAACATCGGTTAACATTTAAGGGGTGGATATCGTTATCGCCTTTTGTATGAAAAAGTGTAGGTCCACACTCCTCTTAACTTACGTTCCCATAACCACAGGCAATCTTAGTTGGGAAAGCAAAAAGGTTTAACTCATCATCCTCTAGCATTTTTCCGTTAATTCGGGGTAAGCTTTTTTTTTCAGGGAACAATCTTTACACAAATCCATCTAGTCCCAAAGTAAAGCTCTAAAGGCTTGTGTTTTGGGTACCAGACGACGATATACATACTTATATAGAGAAATAAATATTTAAATACATAGGACACATCCAAGACTCAGGAACAAACATTCGTGCTTACCACACAAATATTTGCCCTTACCGGGGATCGAACCCGGGACGCTAGCTTCGGAGGCCCACTACCCACTAGGCTAACCGCGTCGTCAAAACATGCGGCTTTGATCATGATTCTCGATTTGGTAAGTCACTAGCGGACTACCGTCTGAGCCCCAATTCTCGGTGCATTCGAGATAATCTCACAATCGAGATTAAACGTCAGTGCATACATTCGTTTGACACAACTGTATGAATCTGACGTTTAATCTCGCAATCGACATTATCTCGAATGTTCTGAGAATTGGGGGCCTGATCTCGTAAAGCCGAAACCATACGGTATACGATAATCTCCGCATAGCCGGGCAACCCCCACTGCCATATTAGAGACAACCCATAAGCGGCGGGGCTATAGGCGGCCGCGGGAGCGCATAACCTCGAACGCACCAATCACAGCGCTCTAAAAACCCGGCGCGCCCTGCAAGTTTGACAGCTTTGCTATTTGCTAGTAAAATTGTACTCATCGACATACCTATCTTTCTTTTGAGATCTTTGGCGGGAATTAATTCTGGCAGCGCGAGCAGCAGTGGCAGTGGCTGCATGTCAATGAGGTGTAAGAAGCACCAACCTCAATTTGTTAGGTTGGGTCAGTGTTCGACTCGCAGAGAATTCCTTACGGCATTATATCCGCCTTTTAATAAATACATATTTCCTTGGTCTGTCGTCATTGAAAATATAGTTGTTTCTAGAAAAGCGGACCATGCAAGATGGCGGGTAATCTCTTAGCAGCCGCGGTGCTGTTGATGGCAGCGCCACTCATAAAGGGACAGAATGAGGGTAAGAAATAAGTATTAAATAAATTAATGTCTACGAAGTGTTAAAAATATTTACACATTTAGTCTAATATTTAACCGACTTGAAAAAAAAGGAGGAGGTTCTCAATTCGGTTGTTTTTTTTTATGTTTGTTACTTCAGAACTCCGTCATTTATAAACCGATTTTGAAAATTAGTTTTTTAATCGGTAGGGTATACATCCAGTTTGGTCCCGTTATCATCAAAGTCAGGTTATGATGAGAGGATCTATGAGGAATCGATGGAACTCTTCAAATATTATAGGCAAGCATAGAGCGATTTTAGTATTTTCTGTAATAACTCAAGCAGTTACGTTCGAAAGGCATTATTTGGTGAAGTGAAACTGTTGATGAAGACCATAGATGATCACCGGAACTTCTAAACGTTGAGTATTTCACGGTTGGCGATTAAATTGCTGTATAAAGTTCTGAAGCAACTTATGTCCATGAAAATTCATGTAGTAAAATTGAAGAACCAGGAGAACTCCTTAACGATTGACATCTTTGCACCGTGGATAGGAACAGTTTGTAAATGGTGATGAGCAATTGGCATTATGCTATTGTTACTTGATGTACTAAATGTGTGTCGTTAAATCACAGGATAATAAATAAAATGTGAAAAAAAAACTTAGGTACTTTTCAAAGGCTACTTATTTAAAGTCGGTTTTTTTATTTTATAAATTATAGATTATGTAGCAAATTGACGTAGTTATTTTTTGTGTCAAGTTAAATGCTGACTCTACTATCTCATTTTCACACGTTTATACAACACGACATTACATAATTCTTTGATAAAAAAATTGACAGCATTCAAATAAAGATGCTGGCAGGAAGAATTTATTTAAAAAAAATCAGAGAAGTTGATAATTAATGTTAACAAACTTATCTGTTTCGTTAAACAAAGTAGCATTCATAAAAAAATTGTTTGGAATAATGAGATTTTGACTATTTTTAAAAATATGATGTGCAGTTTACACGTAAGTATAATACATTTTCGAGACTGAACCTTCTATTGTTTTTCCTAGGGCATGACTGCGATTATATGATCCAGATTCCAAGACCGGAGAGACCAGACGAGTGGCCGGAATTCAACTTCGATGGTAGGTTTCAATGTCTATTTCAGATATCGCTGGCTCATGATTTATGGTTCTAAGTAGCACTTTAAGCGTATTCAAAACTGAACCTCTTTACTAAATGATAATCGAAATATTTTTATTTTTATTTTAGGATTCCGTACTTCAATAGGAAAAAACGGAACCCTTGTAGGATCACTCGTGTGTCTGTCTGTCTGGCTGTACGTCTGTCACAGTCAATTTGCTCCGAAACTACAGAACCGATTGAGTTGAAATTTGGTACACATATGTAAGTCGGTGATCGCAACACGGACGTGTAACGTAAATACATGAATTTCAAACATAGGAGCCACGTTAGGGGGGTAAATTAGTAAAATTTAAAAAAAAGTTTTGCAATTTCTGACATGTGACATATCAAATGAAAGGGCTCTTTGTGAGAATCTTAATCGTTTTTTTATTGTTATTTTATTATAAATGGTTTTAGGTTATTTAGAAAATTGACTATTCCCCACCTTATCTCCGAAACTACTGGGCATATTTTTTTTTTTAAATACAGACTATTCCTTTACCTATAGGTTACAGGAAAACCTATAAGAAGTCTATGGTCTTATAAGTAACATAGGAAATTTCATATAATCACGGAACCCTCTCCACGCGAGTTTTACTCGCACTTGTCCGGTTTTTTAATACGTAAACGTAACATAGATCTATGTAATAGTGAGCCAGCTTTTTGGTAATGTCGTTTGATACTTCTTTTAACAACATCTTATTAAGTACAGTTTTATAAGAACAGCGCTCCGTTCTAAGTTTTTAGGGTTCCGTACCTCAAAAGGAATAAAGGAACCCTTATAGGATCACTCGGTTGTCCGTCTGTCTGTCTGTCTGTCTGTCTGTCTGTCTGTCTGTCTGTCTGTCTGTCTGTCTGTCTGTCTGTCTGTCTGTCTGTCTGTCTGTCTGTCTGTCTGTCTGTCTGTCTGTCTGTCTGTCTGTCTGTCTGTCTGTCTGTCTGTCTGTCTGTCTGTCTGTCTGCCTGTCTGTCTGTCTGTCTGTCTGTCTGTCTGTCTGTCAAGACCTTTTTCTCAGGAACGCGTGGAGGTATCAAGTTGAAATTAATATCAAATATACAAGTCTGCAATCTCTTGAAGCTGTGAAAAAATCAACCTTCTAAGTCATCGCAATCAAAAGATATAGCCGTTTATGTCTCATATTTTAATACTTTCAAGGGAATCCAAAGGGAATCAAAACTTATAGGGTAATTCCCGTTGACCTAGAATCATGAAATTTGGCAAAAAGCAGTGTCTTACAGCACAAGTAAAGGAAAAAGTCCGAAAACCGTGAATTTGTAATTACATCACATAAAAAAAAGTTAAACGGAATAACCTTTGCAAAGTCGTATCACACTCTACGTTTGAACGGAGATAGGAGCTTGCGAAAGTTATTTTTTGTCTTATTTCATAGGTAGGTTGTAAATGGTTACCCCGTTGTTAAAAGCTATTTTTTTTTCTTTTTTAGGGTTCTGTACTTACAATGTACTGTTTCTTTTACATACGTAATTGCGGAACCCTCGGCGCGCGAGTCAGGCTCGCACTTGACCGGTTTTTTTTAAGATGATCAACTTGATAAAACAAAAGTTTATGGCTAACATTATTAATGTAAATGTAACCTATCTGTTCGGTTAGGAAATGATTGTAAGATTAAGTTTATAGGACAAAAATAGTGATTTGCCGTTCCCGGCAATGTCCGGGATATATCCATTACCTTTACCATTCCAGGCATATAGAAAAATCGACCACGAAATCGGGAACATTCCCGAGATAATTCTACTAGGAAGCAATGTTGCCGGAAATGGATTGCAGCGGCAAATCTTTACAAAGAAAACTAGCGGAACGATCGGCAATAGTGTTGCAAGCTTTTTGGCCTTTTCTCTTATTTAAATAGCACTTATTGTTGGCTTGATTTGACGAACGTTTCTTATCAAAAATAAATTGAATCTATGTTGTGTGTGTCAATCAATGTATTTTCTTTTTCCCAAGGAACGACGTGGGCGACGCGGCCCGTGTTGCCAGCTCCAGACCGGCTGGACCTCTGCATGGACCAGTATTACCCACTCGGAGCCAACAGGGGCATTCAGCTCATCTACATGGAAGAAGAGATTGAAGGCGAAATACCCATCGGAAAGCTAAACTATCAAGGTAACCGACTGATAACATTTCTATATTACATACACTTTAAAACTTTTTCGTTTTAGCTCCTATGACAAGAACACATATACATAGCATCACGCCCGAAATCCCTAATGGGGTGGGCAGAGCCACAAGACTACTTGTGGCCACGTTCGATTTATTAGTCCTAAGATGGTATGATGAACCGTATGGTGACAGGTGATCAGCCCATCGCCCATACAGATAGTCCACCATGTTGGAGAGGACCCGTCCCTTAGTCGACTTTTACGACATGCCAGGATGATAAGCATCTGCACGCATTCTATGCTATTTCTTAACTCCCAGTGCAGCAGAGGAGAGGAGGAGGATGACAAGAACGTATGGCCAAATTCAGAAAGGCCACTCAAATTGATTGTTAAATAAAGTGACCTTTGAGTGACGGGTTTGTATAGGATGACAACTAGTTGAGGGACATTTAACTATTTAATCTCTAATCAAATGCTTAAGTAGCGTTTCTGAATTCGGCCAATAGTGTTGCAAAGATCTATCGATTTTAGTACCTGAGCCAGGGACAAATTTGGTTCATCATTTCCTCCCGGCTGATAATTCGTATAATGATTAAGATAGTTGTAGCATGAAGCCTAGTGAACGTCAGCTGCGGCTTGGTGGGTGGGTTGAGCAGCAGTAACGTCCCACACTAGGAGAATGAGCTAGCAGTATGCCGAGGGAAGACTCGTCAGCTGCTGCATTTAAATAGGCAATAGTTGCTCCTCCGTTACACCTTTCAGGTGACCAGCTGACGATCTTTCCACCGCGATAGAGCCAGCTGACGATTTGATTTGTTCATAATAGCATATAAACTATCATCTGACAAAGTACCATTCGGGAGGCGATGGCAAAAAAAAAACTCATGTTCAGGTGACCAGCTGACGGTCTTTCCACTGCAATGGAGCCAGCTGACGATTTGATTTGTTAATAATAGCATATAAACTTTAATCTGACAAAGTATCACTCGGGAGGCGATGGCAAAAAAAAAACTCCTAGTTTGGGACGGTACTGCTGCTCAACCCACCCACCAAGCCGCAGCTGACGTTCACTAGGCTTTATGATACAACTCTCCTAATCATTGTACCAGTTATCAGCCGGGAGGCAATTGGTCATGAACATCAGATCTGTTGCTGGCTCGCGGAGCATTTAATCATACATATATTTTGATTCAGGCACCGTAATCCCTGACTTGGTATTCCTGTCTGGTCGCAACATCTTCCTGGGAGCTGAGGTCCGGCAAAACGAAGCTGGTGAATGGTACATTTGGGTGACTCAAAGGTATCTTTCATAAGGCATTATCCTATACTATCCTTACCACTTATATAACGTAATACATCTTAATTAAGTCCCAAAGCCACATATCGAACTTTGAGTCTCAAAAAGTCATTTTTATTTTGTACAAAATTTTGTACGCGGGTTCTTAGGAGGTTATCTAGTCAATTGTTGGCACCGAGGGTATCTCGTGACAGTTCTGCTCTCATTTTGCCACGTCAAAACAATCTCGCAGTGTCTGGCGTTTAGTTTTCTTTGGTATATTTAATATCTTCACAAGTCACACAATTTATAGATTTTGGATGAGGGCTGTTTGACAGTTCCTTCCCATCATTAAGCGCATCAGCATCAGAAAATGGCATGGAGCGTGCTAATGTATAAAACCCCTCAAATTTACTCAGAAAACATATCTTCCTAGCTATCCTATCATAGACAACTCAGGATTGAATATGAGATTTGTCGACTTTTCGATGAAGGTTTTCACGTGTTCAAAATGGTTAACAGACAAGACTACGAGGAAGGTATGCTGTCCTACACGTTCGAGGTGCGAGTTTCTGGCGAGACCCTAGTGGCTGAGGTGTCTCTGACGATCGTGAATATCGACGACAACCCGCCCTGGCTGCACGTGCTCAAACCCTGCGTCGTGCCGGTCGGTGACACGTATACCACGTCGCAAACACTAATATCATAGCAGCCATATCGCCATATTTATACGCTACAACACAACACCTCGAAACGTAGTACAACGCCTGCACATTTCCATATAAGCTTCAATCATCTCTTCAATGAACCCGAGGACATTTGCTGGCATCGAATTACAAGAGTAGTCTTTTTAGTAAGCTGGATATACTTAGGTCATCCCTAAAGACTTTCACAATGAACCAAGTTGCCGGTTTGCAGAGCGACGTCCCATGATGGATGGCTCCGTCTGTATCTCCATTCTGATTTAGGATCCATTTTTCACTGCACACTGGCACAGTATTAACTGTGACACTGGTGTGTGCATAGCTAGCTAAAAAGCTCTTAGTGATGAACCACGTTTCTGTTTCACAAGTCACCACACAACACACAAGACTAACATTCATTATAATCATGTACGCCAAGTCTGTTCGCCAAGAGTTGATAAAAAAAAACCACAGGTCTTCTTAACTCATTACAAAAACTATATTTTTTTTCATGGAATATTATTATTGAATAGCAATGTATATGTCCCATTGACGACGACCATGACGAAGTTTCGGAGTCGCAGGAAGAATCAGAGTCGGTGACGTTTATTATGAAACGTTCAATTGCTTCTTCTTCCCTGCCATCAGTTTGTAAAAATCTATCATCTTCTTTTACCGTTTAGTCTTGACAAAAACTGCATGCCTCGTACCACGAAACTCAGTGCGCGCGGCGATAAGCAACGCCTGTTATACAGTTTGCGATAGTTAAGCGACAGGAAATCGCTATTTCGAGACGATATCATAATATTTTATCAACTCTCGGCGAATAGACTTTAGGTACAAACAAATACGCGCTATTAGTAACTATTAATTCAAACCTCTTTTCTATCCAGGAGTTAGGAGAGGCTCGACTGACCGAATGCGTCTACGAGCTCACGGACGCCGACGGCCAGATCAGTACCAGTGCCATGACTTTCGAGATCATCAGTGATCGGGGAGACAATGAGACATTCTACATCCAGGGTGAACTGGTGACCGGGGACTGGTTCCGCATGAAGATGACAGTGGGGATCAACAGGGCGCTGGATTTTGAGGCCAACGCGCTACATATATTTACCGTTCATGCCTTGGTTAGTGCTGTTTTGGTATCTTTGATTTTGGATAGATAAGAATAAAGAAGAGAATTATAGACATTTATGTATGTATGTAAACTCTTGATTGTACATCAAGAACAACTTAAAAAATCACAAAAACAGATACATTTTATTAGTGCAAAAGCGAACTTATCACCTTAAGAGATATCTTCTAGCTTACCTTTGAGTTCGAGATGTGAACCAGATCAAGGACGTACTTAAGAAAGGCCGGGTCAAGAGTACCCTAAACCAGCGAGCGTTCATAAAGAATTTAATGAGAGTAAGTAGACGAAGCGAAAGATGAGTCAGGATCGTAGCAGGTGGAAATCCGTGGTCTCTGCCTACCCCTTTGGGAAACAGTGATACATGTATGTATGTCTGTACCTTTGAGTTAACGATGAAAGAAAACATATAGCTATAGACGAAACTGACTACTATGTACACAAACGCGATAAAAATAAGCATGCTTAATATACTTAGATAAACACAAAGTCAAACACTTAAAGTAAAACAGTTATTTAACAATATACAGATTCAAAAAGCGTCTTCTACGCAACCAATTTCAGAACAGCACATCAGATTTAAGCTCCTGTTTTCACAGGGAAAAATACAAGCGGCGGTGTACTCTTAAAATAGTATTCTTTCCCCAGGACTCCCTACCCAACACTGGCTCAGCTTCGATGATGGTACAAGTAGAAAACGTGGAGCATCGGCCCCCGCGCTGGTTGGAGATCTTTGCAGTCCAGCAGTTTGATGAGAAGACGGCGATGGACTTCACCTTGCGCGCGATAGATGGTGACACTGCAATCGATAAGCCAATTTATTATGAGATCATTACGGAGGAGGGAGGTAAGTTGGAAGATAATAGAAAAATGTGATTTATTAATCATTATTATTTATAGAGTAACTGATAACCAACAATTAAGATAAACAATTCACGGACCATTTTCACGGAGTCATATTCAGTAAGCTGGCCGCGGAATCGCCAAAAGTATTCGTATAAAGATATTCGGCCAAAACTCCTGTATCATGAAGGTTGATAGATCTAGCATCGGTACTCAAACCACGAAGGAGTTGCTAATGCTACTGAAGGGGCTGTAATGCTACTTATATAATATTTCCGAAACCTGCATTACCATTTATGTTCTTTAAAATCTTTCGGTCTATTTTCCTCTCCTAGGCTCTCTCAAATACTGAGTTCTCACAAATACGTTATAACTTTAAAACGCATTCTACTTTCAGACACATTCTTCTCGATAACGACAATAGAGGGCGGTCGCGCCGGCGCCATCTTGCACGTGGATCCTATCGATCGGGACTACCTGCAGCGAGAGATCTTCCGTCTCACCGTCGTGGCTTATAAATATGATAACAAGTAAGAATTCTAAATTGAAAATATTAAAATGTTGCTTCTTCATTCAAATATAAGCATTAAATTCACGAAAGCAGTTTTGTGCAGATCAATGAGCTGAAGTAACAGATGTTATAATCGTGAAAGTTTTAGTAAATCTCTATAATAATATCTTGGACAATTAACGCACATTTATCTAGATTGACCTAAGCGATTTGTTTATACTGTTTTCACGGCGTGGTCAACCACTGACACAATTAAATGGTATTTGGTAGGGACTTAATACATTACGAGCACAGGGCAGCTTGTCTACTGTGGTGGTTTGTGCTACAAAATGCGCCCCACGATGGGCGCCATTTTGTAGAACCGACTACGTTGTCTATTATGGTGGGGGTCGTTGTCCGACCAACAGAACGTTATCGCTGCGACTAATTTCTTATTAATGTTGTTTTGTAATTCTAATAAGTTTACTTTTATATTCTCATTGTATAGATTGGAGAGTAAGCAAGTTTATTGACTGCGTCTCGACATTTAATGACAAAACGATCCTAAATGTTTTGCCTATTCGTTGGCGCACGGACCACCGTAGTACACAAACTAGCCAGTGCTACAAAATGGCGCCCAACGTAGGGCCCACTTTGTAGCACGAACCACCATAATAGACAAGCTAACCAGCGCTACATTTTTTTCTCGCATCTTCATGTCGGGTTTTCCGGGATACTGCGTCATTGTTACATGTGACTGCAGTTCGTAAGGTATACCGTATTACAGCCCTACCAAATACTATTTTTGATTATTTCAGTGGTTGACCCGCGCCCTGAAATCAATATATAAGCAGCTATAGGTTGACCGCTTAAATGAGTCGTCGCCCGCGCGGCACAGGGGCGCGGGGGAATGGCGACAAAGGAGCCTGAGAGAGGTGCGGGCGGCGTGAAATGAAAGAAAACAAAAATGCGCCTGCCGCCCGCACCTCTCTCGGTCCCCTTTGTCGCCATGCCCCCGCGCCTCTGTGCCGCGCGGGCGACGACTCATTTAAGTGGTCAACCTATAGTAGATGCTACAAATTAGTAATAATGTTGTGATTTTTCTATGACAGAGACTTCGCAACTGAGGCGAGTATCGTGATCATCATCAATGACATCAACGACCAGTTCCCAGAGCCCATGCAAGACGTGTACCGCATAAGTATACTCGAGGAGACACCGCTCACTATCAACTTTGGGGACCAGCTTTTCGGCTTTCATGATCGTGATCTGGTGAGTCATTGAAGTATTACGTTACATTAGAACAGACATCTGAAACAAATGACAGCGAGCACTTGATGACGGAGCGGGCATGCGCGCCGAGTCCAGCGGTGGGTTTTCTTATAGGCGTTTGTGCCATTTGGCCTCAACAGGCTTTACAAAAAATCAAGTTGAGACGTCCACTTTAGTATACATAATTACTTACTCAAACATTGACCCAGTTACATTCTTTTGCTACTACGTTAATAATAAAAATACGTTGGTAATTTTTTTGTAATTGGGCGAATCAACTGTTTAGTGCCACCCGTTGCTATGGTTACACAAATGTTGTCCCTTGGACAACCTAAGCATTTTTCTATGAAACAGTATATAAGTGTCACTTGGACAACCGGGGACAAAGTAAACAACACAAAAAAGTTGATTCACCCAATTAGTAGTATTAACACTATTATTTTGTTTTTGTTTAGTACTTAGGTATTTATGCAATAATGGGGCCAATTGGATGGTGTGTTTGCTAATTTAAAATACACTAACTTGATTTTGACAGCTTGGTGCTGTTAAAAATCGAGTTAGACGTTTCTTATTTTAAGTTAAGGTAATTTTAAATTTAGTAGACACCGTTTATAATTGGCCGTTAATGTGCTACTAAGGTCTCATTTTTAATAAAATGAAGTGAATTTCTAGCAAACAATCTGTACGTAGAATTAAGTTCTACTTTGCTAGATAACTATGACTATAAATATGATTGATAACAGTAATATTTAAATGTAAATACGAAAGAAGCAGAGCTTTGTAACTCGGCAACTGTCAGTTTACGCCAGCTAATTAAAAATCCGACTTTACATTACTAACCGGTTGGCCCACGGGTTTCACTGCTGGGCTAAAAAAATTGTAGTCACGGGCTTGATTCCAGCTCGAGTCAGATACCCACTGCTACGACACAAAACAAGTACTTATTTTAGAGCCCTATAGTTTATTTTTATTCTAATTAGGACTGTCCAACTTGCTGTTGTTTGTTTATCGAACATAATTTTGATCATTATGTTGTTGCCAGATAAATGTTTCATGTTCTGCCTAAACTTCCATAGCACATACCAACATGTTTCATAAGTAAATTACTAACTCAACCATATATAAAATGCAATTTCTATCACGTCTTAACGATTAACGTTAACTTCCGTTAAATGTTCCGAAATGTAACGCTTCAACGTTTAACGAAGTTAACTTAACTTAACTTAACCTGAGTTTCTTGCGGTGTTTCTTCTCAGCAGATGTCACCTTTCCAAGTGCTGGTAGCTTCAGACATGTAAAAGAGCCCATGTGGCCTACTAGCAAAATAAATATTTTCATTTTCATTTTCTTTTTTAGTAACGGATTAGCGATTAACGGAAGTTAATTAATTGATTAACGGTACCCAGCTATGCTTTTAACTTTATATTTGCGTGTGCCAAGGGTGAAAATGCTCAATACAACGTGGAGTTAGTGAGCGTGCATCCACCAGGAGTGGCGGCGGCGTTCTACGTGGCACCTGAAGTGGGCTACCAGGAGCAGACCTTCATCATGGGGACCATCAATCACGCAATGCTGGACTATGAGGTGGAAGAGTTCCAGCATATTGAGATCGAAGTAAGTTTCATTAAACCCTGTGTAGGAGCCAGCAACTGGAAGACTTAAGAACCGTTTACATTGAGAGCGCGGCAGTATCGCGCATGATCTATACCGTTCACACTAATGCAATACAACACGATGGCGGCGCGAGCCCGGGCCTTTAAAGTTTATCGGAGACATACAAATTTATGACAGTATCCGTTATTGCAGCCTTCTACTAACAGCTTTTGTAGTGGTAGAGCCAAACAGTAATCCTCACTAGATGATTACTGTGCGAATGTGCCGGCTCGACCGGGGTAGTACCACACTCTCACAGAATATCGGCGTAAAGTAATTGCTATAGCGTTTTGTACGGTGAGTGACGAGATCCGGAGGCCTATTCCCTCAACCCCGACCTATCCCTATTCCCCATCCTCCCTAGACTGGCAACGAATTGGCAGTTGCAGATGTCCATAGGTGGCGGTGACCACTTTCCATCACTTTCCATCTGTTGTGCATAGCACGCCACGTTGCGGTCGCGCCAAGACAAGCCGAGGCCCTGCCTGTTTGTCAGTCAATTGACATAAAAAAAGCTAAAAAGTGTCACCAATAATAACATGTTTAACATTTTATCCACTTTAAAGCCAGATCAGATTGCAGGTGTGTCAGGACCGCGTAATCTGTTGTCTCCTTTTGGATGTCGTAACAGAACAGATGTTAGGTACACGACACATCACGCGCGCGCCGCGCTCGGCTTGTCTTGGCGCGATCGCAACGCGGCGTGTTATGGACAACAGATGACCTCAGACAGCGCTCACGCTGCAGTCGCCGGACCGATTGATCGATCCTTTAAATAAATACGAAGTGAATTTAAGTGATCTCATTACAAAGACTTTAATTTCACAGGTAGTTGCAACAGACAGGAACAACTCAGCATTACAAGGCATCGCCAAGTTATACATCGACCTGATCAACTGGAACGACGAAGAGCCGATCTTTGAGGAGGCTTCCTACACGGTCTCCTTCAACGAGACAGAGGGCGCTGGCTTCTACGTGGCTACCATTCTGGCTGAAGATCGGGATATTGATGATGTAGTTGTGTAAGTGAAGGGAAACGCGACGTTCGAAGCGTGCTTTGGAGTTTATCGCTCCTCAATCCACCCACGGCACCGCAGCTGAGGTTTACGAGGCTTCATGATAGAACTCTCTGAAGCATTTTACGAGTTATCGCCCGAGAGGAAAGGACTGCCGGAATTTGTACCTGGCTTGTAGAGTAGATGTCAGGGACAAATAATCTGGGGTTAAGTTATCCCTATGTTAACCTTGCTAGGGCCGCTAGTATTGACGTATTGTATTTTGTAGGTCAATTGATGATACAAAAGCTTCAAAATTCACGTATACCTTCTATTGACCATAGTACACATTACCTTTATCTTTTCGGCTTAACAGCAAAGCTAATGTTGAATGCCATTAATACTTTCGTAGTTGTTTACCTTTTAAGATTTTTTTGTGCGTAAAATAAATATGTTTCCTCTTTATCTTCTTCATTTGCCTTTGCGTTGTTAAAGCACTTCTATGTTCTGACAGGCACTCTCTGATGGGTAATGCTGGGGACTACCTGACCATTAACGAGAGCACGGGAGCTATTTATGTCTCCATCGACGATGCCTTCGACTACCACCGGCAGAATGAGCTCTACGTCCAGGTTAGTAAAACTTTGTATTTTAACAAAATCATCTATGTACAAGTCCACTATCATTCGTTAGAAAAAGAAATAAGAGTGACAAATTCTGAAAATCCCATTTGATGCGTAGGTATTAGTATTTAACTTAATGCCTCATTCTGATGCAAGTGGTAGTCCTTACTATAGCATAAATATCAAGCGCGGATGCACCGTTGTGGGCACGTTGGGCATGCCCTCAACGCTAATAAGACTTGTGACTTCCTTTGTAGGAATGCACTATATCGGTCATGAGCGAGTTATATTCCGGCTCGCACTAGGCCGATTTTCGGTTGGCTGTGACCACAACCTTTCTTGAAGGCTTGATCCGAGCCTGCTAAATATTGGAAGAAAAACCAATGGACCCTGATCTACGGTTCGCGGGAGGCTTGCATCATTTAAAAATTATTGTTTAGTTACTCGAGCCCCCCCAAATCACTGAGCCTAAGCCTAACATATAATAATATAATATTTTACGGTCTGATATAGAGCTGGGGGCCAGGCCCGATAGATTTAAGTCCTCACTAAGCCAATGCCCAGCTATTGTACAATTAAAACTTTTTGAAACTGAGCACATTGCTAATCTTGATTACCAGAAAGAGGTGTACTATTTCTTACTCTAAAAATATTGTCTGTTTTCTTTAGGTTCGGGCAGTGGACACTCTCGGCGACGGTCCCTATCACACAGCAACCAATCAGCTACTTATTCAACTAAACGACATCAACAATACGCCTCCAAGTCTACGATTGGTGAGTTGACTAGGGTCGATAATGCCGCGTGAATCTAAGATTTATTACCAAGTTTCGTATTTTGTACCTTAATAATTGAAGTGGATTAATAGGGATGTTTCTTGGGTAAAAAAAAACTAATTCTAATTAGTCTGCCACTTACATTATCAAAAAATATTGAACACGTATTTTTTGCTTTATCAAATCAATCGAAATTTACAAAGATAACGCGCATCAAAGTTCGGGAGGGGGGGCTAATGACGTCATTTAATGGTAAAAAGTGTGCAAAGCCGTGACGTCACGCGGAACTTCAACGCACTATATCTTCGTCATTTTTGTTTAATTGACAAAAGAAATTAATATGTGTTCAATATTTTTTTATAATGTAAATGACGGACTAATTAGAATTTTTCAGGAAACTATCCTGACTCTGTTGTAAAATTTACAGAAATTGTGTATCTAAGTATTTGTCTAGGCCATTTTTTTCCCTCTCAAAATCTAGATTCTCCTCATAGTCATAGTCCTTTACGAGCCTTATCTGGTTCCCATGATGTCTTGTTCCTAAAATAACTACTCAAAGAGACCTCTTCAAACACTTAGCCCCTTTAGTGTCCCCTTAGCTAATCAGGTACCCTTTATCCCCAGCCACGCGGTAGTCCCCATGTAGAAGAGAACGTACCAGAAGGCTACGTGATAACCGAAAACATCACCGCTACCGACCCTGACACCACCGCTTACCTGCGCTTCGAGATCGACTGGGAAACCTCGTATGCCACCAAGCAGGGCCGCGAAACGCCCGCTATAGAGTTTCATAAGTAAGCTCCAATAATTTGTACTAAAGGTTCTGAATGTGAATAAGGCTACTTTTAGTGGTGATAGTAGACTGTGCTTCTAGTATAACACTCCCACATAGCTTCTTTGCATGTTCATCTTAACATTTATTTTTGATGGGTAGTAGCGTCGTAGTGATCTTAGATCTTCGTAAGTTCATAATTATGAAACTAGCTTAATAGTTAAAAGGCTATATCCTCTCACTTGGTTTAGTATTCAATCCTTCTTCACATTTGTTTGCGATCATCAGACAAAAATTGCTAGGCCATCCAGCCAACAGCGGGGTAATATCCATACAAAATAAATCCCTATTGACTAGCGTAAATAATTTGCAGATACATATCATCTTAGTAGCATTTTCCATTGGCATCCATTGGCAAACAGTAGGGAATCCGTAGAGATATAGTTAGTAGTTTGCCCACATAAAACTAACATTGGGCCAATATAACAAAAATATTATCATTACGCCCAACCAATTACCAACGTTGAGCCATTGAAAACGGTCGGTATTTCTGCATTGTATACAAAGAAGGCCCTATTAGATATTAAGTAACGTTGGCTCATTGTAGTAATATTATCATTACGCCCATCTATTTACCAACGTTGGGCCACTGAAACTTCTGCTACCGTTGGTTTAAAACTGTTGGCATTTCTGCATTATATTATTTCAGTTGGAATTTCTACAATGGCCGTTGGTTGTAGGCCTTACCTCAAAACGACGGCCAAATCTAACCGTTGTCCAACTAACGAGACCCATGCCAACACTAAATGCCATTAGGGCAGTTTCTTACCGCTGATACCATATCAATGCATTATTATTCATAGCACCTTGTTAAAGAAAGCTTCGTTTTCCAGCTGCGTGGAAATCGAGACAGTGCACGAGGAAGGGAACAATGGCTCTGCGTACGGGCACCTCGTGGTGAAAGAGATCCGGAATAACGTTACCATTGACTTCGAGGAGTTCGAGGTGCTGTACCTCACTGTGCGCGTCATCGACGAAATGACTGAGATCGGAAATGATTCGGATGAGAGTGAGTCTAACCTCATGATTATTTGACAATAGGGTAGATATGAGCGCCGATGGCAGTTTAACCGGCGGCGGCGTGGGTCAGCATTTTCATCGGCGGCGGCGGCGTTGTCGGCGGCGTGACTTTGCAATACATCAGGGTTAAAAAATAAAATAAAACACTGTTTTTAAAAAACAATCAACGTATAAATATCCTTTAACTTATTGGCAGCATATGATAGTATATATTTCTGCAGTACGCCTTCACCACAACTCTGAAAAACAAAATAAGAATCAATCGTTACCCATAACCTTCAATAAAAATATATTATGTAAATATATAATGAGCAGGCAGTGCTTTTTAAGTAAACGACAGATTCAGTTTTAAGCAATTAAATTAATATTACTTTCAATGTCAGTTAATGAAAATCAAACACACAGCTTTTAATATATTTACTAAAGGAAATGACATCAAACCCAAGTTAACTCAACTCTATTTTTAGGTAAAATTATTGAATATAAAACGTGATGTTTTTTTTCCAAAAAAGGAAACAATTCCATAAAACTTCCAATGAATTCATAGCGAAAATAATTTATCATAATTGGTACAAAGTAATATTATTGAAATAAAAATAAAGTAAAGACTTACTCTGCAAACAAATCATCTTCACTGATTTTCTTTTCACTTTTCAAGCAAGCATCGCGAAATATTTGGTCACATAAAACACTTCTTCTCTTGCCATCTAACAATAAATTGATTGATCTAAAATGAATCGGTAAATATCTAATTGTATTATTCGCGGTCGATGCAGTTGCCATTTTGTTTTATATTTGACGTGGGTTCACCCCACGGCGAATCAGTTTCGCCTGATCGGATTCATCGGATCCTCCGATCCGCGCGCCGATGGTGCTGCGCCGGCGGCGACGGCGCGGCTGCCGATTGCGGCGGCGGCGGCGCGCCGGCGTGGCGCTCATATCTACAATAGGGATGTTTCCATGGTAAAAATAATGTAATTCTAATTAGTCCGTCAGTTAGATTATCAATAAATATTGAACTCGTAATTTTTGCTCTATCAAATCAATCAAAATTGACAAAGATAACGCACGTCAAAGTTCGGGAGTGGGGGGCTAATGACGTCACTTAGTGGAAAAAAGTGTACAATGTCGTGACGTCACGCGGAAATTCAACGCATTATAACTTCGTCATTTTTTGTTTAATTGACAAAAGAAAAAATATGTGTTCAATATTTTTTTATAATGTAAACGATGGACTATTTAGTATTTTTTAAGAAACTAGCCTATTGAAATTTTTCCTCATTTCTGTTTTTTAACTACTTAAGTTTAAACAATCTTAAGGGACCCTATTTTTTACTATCTCAAAAGCTCCTAATTTCATCATATTCATATCATACTTATTTCAAATTTTATTAATTCAATGTTGAATTTGAACGACCCATAGAAGCGAGGCAGCCATAGATTGGGGATCATTTAAATGACGTCACTGCCACATAGGATGAATATTTGTAAAATGATTTTTCTATACGAATATACGAGCTTGCGAGAAAAATAAAAAAATACGGATTCCTTAAAATTGTTTAAACTATTTCACTAGTTAAAAAAATAGACGCGTGGAAAATAAAACACGACGAAATATCACAATTTCAATGAAAAAGACATCAACGCATCGCCATCGACGTTGTTAAAGCTTGGCGCTAAATTCATCTGGGGGCAAGATGCATTTAGCGCCAATTTAGCGTAAATCTGGCTCTACCGTAGGATCGCACAACTTTTTATGGCGTAGGGGTTGGAAAATAGAGGATGCGAGGCTTGGCACATTTTTTACATTTGAATGTTTTAATGGGATTTAAATTTTCTCAGTATGATAAAAAGCATTGTATGTCACACGAATGGTATAACAATGAAAACAGCACCATTACCACCCTCGCCTGCGGCTCATAGTTCTAGTGTCTATTCTTATGTAATATGCTTGCTTAGAACTGTTTTAAAGGCTAAATCAATTAGCGAGCCCGCGCGGTAGCCGCTTAGTTACTGAAGTGACGGCTTCCATTTAAGTTACACAGGTCCGGTTCCAACCTGCTTTGCACATGACCCGCGTTTTGGGGTTGGTATCATAACGACTATATTGTCAAAACGAACAAATCATCATAAGGTCCAGATCTCAGGACGACCGATTCCGTAGAAAGCCTTATTCTCCGAATAACTTGGTAGCAAAATGACTGGTTCTCGAAAAGACCACCTCGTTTATAGATCACATCTCAAAAAGACCAGGTAGCAAAACGCATGATCGCAAAATGTTGGTATAATCTGCGTAGCATTTTAAGATCAAAATATAATACGTACTAGCATTTAACGGTTTACTGTCATTAGGTACAAATGGAAAATCGTTCACGTGAAATAACCATTCTGAAGTTAGGTCAAAAGTAATAGTATTCAAAGTGAATTTAATCAAAATGTAATTATGCTGAAAAGTATATTTAACCAAATTTATTTTCGTTGTAAATTAATTAATTAACGTATAATGGACGTGGACGTTCAAGTGCCTTTTAAAGTTGTACCTAATGACAGTAAACCCATTTAACCACGGCTTCGCATAGATGTGTACCAAAAGATTCCTATGAACTTGCAAATTTAGTAAGCGTAAATTTGCTACCTCGTCTTTTTAAGATGTGGTTTATTTAACGTTGTGGTCTTTTCGAGATTCAGTCATTTTGCTATCAATTCATTCGGAGATACTTATAGGCTTTCTACTGAGATGGTCCTTCTGAGATCTGGACCTTATGATAATTTGGTTGTTTTGACAATGTAGTCGTTATGACTACTACTCGCGTTTTGGTGTGTGCCATAACACAATTTATTCACTACCGGTTTTTCCCAGTGACCTTCACAATCATAATCATTGATATGAACGACAACTGGCCACTGTGGGCGGAGGGCACTCTTGAGCAGGAGCTCCGCGTCCGCGAGAACTCAACCAGCAATGTTGTGATCGGCTCCGTCCTCGCGACTGACATCGACGGCCCGCTCTACAACCAAGTGCGGTACACTATAGTGTAAGTATCAACGATCTCAAAAGAAGGATATGGCGTTTAATACAACTGCGTTGAATAAATGATTTAGTTCGTCATGGTAACGCCATCTATTTACAAGTTTATAAACTACGAAGCTCTATTGCCGACGTCTTAGTTATTACCACATTTACATAGTCTTATTTTGCCTGATTCATTGCTCGCTAAGAGCTACAAACCACAAAACCAAAACGCATGAATCAGCCAATAATCGACCTGTCCTCAATGTAATAAGAACGCCGATTTCGGTAATATTTACCGAGTATGCGATGGTGTCATTTGACACCAAAAAAGTGTGCATCGCGAAAATCGCGTTGGGCAGTTCCTTACTATATATTTCTATGGTAAGTATGCTGATTTTAACTAGCTATTGTGCCCACTCAAATTTGTTTCATACGACTGATAAATATGAGGCCTTCTTTTACGTTGTCTAAGAAGCCATCTTTTATATTTCTCTTTATCCTTAGTTCTTTCCTTCAATAGTCTTATAGAAGTTATCGTCAGACATCAAAAGGTCACTCGTTTCAAAAACTTGTGTAAAAGTGCTTACATGACTAACTTTTCACGGCAATTTATAGCCGGCAACTAAAGCTGTCTTAATCTAACTTCGTACGTTAGACGAAGACGCCTATAGTTGCCGGTCACTATTGCCGTAAAAATGTTGCTCGTGTAACTGTACTTTTGCTAAACGATTTTGAAAGCATCTTCCGAATTTCCGTTAATAAAAGAATTATGAAGATCTGTCCAGTTAATTTTGGTTTGTTCAGTATTTAGAATATCAAACATGCGTTACTAAAAAACTGTCAGAAAACTACTAAATTCGAGTTCTAGGTAGTTAACTAAATGTCAACTAACTTACCCACGTGGCTCCGTTAACTAGCCAATCAAAACATATCATAAAGAAAAAACCGGTCAAGTGCAAGTCGTACTCGCGCACGAAGTGTTCCGTACCATTATCTATAAAAACGGCAAAAAAAATTACGTAGTTTGTTGTATGGGAGCCTCCTTAAATATGTATTTTATTCTGTTTTTCGGTATTTGTTTTTATAGGGGTTTCATCTGTGAAAATTTCAACTGTCTAACTATCACGGCTCATGAAATACAGCCTGGCCCCCAATTCTCGGTGCATTCGAGATAATGTCGATTGCGAGATTAAACGTCAGATTCATACAGTTGTGTCAAACGACTGTATGCACTGACGTTTAATGCACTGACGTTTAATCTCGATTGTGAGATTATCTCGAATGTATCGAGAATTGGGGGCCTGGTGACACACGGACGGACGGACAGCGGAGTCTTAGTAATAGGGTCCCGTTTTTCCCTTTGGGTACGGAACCCTAAAAACGAGCCAATCAAGACATACAATAAATAAAAATACATTGACTGAATTGGCTGGTTAGCCGAGTCACTTGGCTAGTTCGTTTATACTTATGAATTTAATTAACTATCTAAACTAATAGAGTATAGTCTAACCATCAGAACATACATCCAATTTGCCGAACATTTATTACTTTACGTATCTCCTCATTTCAGTCCAATAAGAGACACTCCTGAAGATCTCGTGAAGATAGACTTCTATACGGGCCAGCTGACGGTCGACCAGGAGTTTGCCATCGACGCAGACATTCCTCCGAGGGAGTTCCTGTACTACAATGTGGTGGCCAGTGACAAATGTTACGAGGATGACCCTGCCAACTGCCCTGACGATGAAACCTATTGGGAGACTCTTGGCGAAGTGAGTAAAGTACCAAACCCCGTCACAATACATAAATAATGTCACACTGATCCCAAAATAGTATGTGGGGATATGTCTTAAGTCTGTGACGAACACGTATAGTAGTAATTCTTTTTCTTGTCCCGAGCGTATTAGCTACTTATCTGGCAAACGAAGCCATTGTCTTTCATTGTGAAGTGTAACCGCAAATCGCTACTTTGAAATAGAAGGTCGTAACTGCAAACACTATTTCACACAAACGGCGTCTTTATATCTGAGTAAAGAAGGTTCACATTAAAACACAGGGCCTGTCAGGTGTTGAACATTTTGTATTTAAAACAGCAGAAAAATACACATGGAAGCGTTTTAAATGCAAAATGTTCAACACCTGACATGCTCTGTGTTTTAATGTGAACCTTTTTACCTTCGACGTAAAGACGCCCTTTGTGTGAAATAGTGTTTGTAGGTACTACCTGCTATTTTAAAGTAGAGCTTAGCGGTTACACTTCACAATGAAAGACTATGGCTTTGTTTGTCAGATAACTAGCTAATGCGATCGGGACAAGAAAAAGAATTACTACTATAAAGACTAACGACCAGATATCCCCAATTAAGGCGTCTGATTCTGACGAGAAACGATCCCACGACCTCAAGTTCCATAGCAAATAGTACGAACATTAGGCCAACCGGCCGGTCCACGGTGAATTTTGAATCTCTATTAAAAGTCTGCCTTGACACGTTCACTAAGCTCACCCTGGAATAGATCGCTCTGTACGTGTTTGAAACAAGTAATTTCAAACGTACTGAAATTATAAAGCTGATTTAGTATTTTTACTTTATTATTGTACTAAGCTTGGTTCCTGTTCGCAGATATCCATCTATATTATAGACACGAACAACAAGATCCCGCAAGCCGAGTACGACCAGTTCCCGGTAGAAGTACGCATCTACGAGGATGCTGGGGAAGGGACTGAGGTTGTGCAGTTGGTGGCCAGCGACCAGGACAGAGATGGTTAGAATTATCAAAGCATTACATGCGTTAATTATACACTGAAAAAATGGGATGGCTAGAAATAAATCAAGCTACTTATTTCGGACAGAGCCTGCAAAGCTGTTTGCTGACATCAAAGCAATCACATGTCTATAATTTACAAAGTTGTTATTTATTTTCAAATAAGTCTCGCTTGTATGTGGCCTTAAAATTTTAGACAAGCCAAACTGGTACTTTGCTGGCACTTCGTGTTTTCCATGTAGGGTATTTGGATCTAATTGCATTAATTGATATTGATTACTTGATAACAATTACTAGGATTTGACTTTTCGTATTATATTTCTACACACTTTTCTAAAAGAGAGAGACAGAGAGAGAGAGAGAGAGAGAGAACATCTGTCACGTCCACGTTTTAATACAAGCTTAAACTACAGATCCGATCTCGGGCATATTTGGCAGGGACGTAGTTAAACGTTTGGTCATAGCCTGCTACACGGACATCAGCTGGTACAAAATATACGATGCGTCGATAAGTTCGTGGTCAGTGCCAAAAATATGACGTTGTTTAAATTTTCTGTAGTAGACGTTACAATGATAGAGCAAATTATTTTTGACTCCTTTGTAAATCCTGCTCCTCTGCTGCACTGGGAGTGAAGAAATAGCATAGAATGCGTGCAGATGCTTATCATCCTGGCATGTCGTAAAAGTCGACTAAGGGACGGGTCCTCTCCAACATGGTGGACTATCAGTATGGGCGATGGGCTGATCACCTGTCACCATACAGTTCATCATACCATCTTAGGACTAATTAATCGAACGTGGCCACAATTAGTCTTGTGGCTCTGCCCACCCCATTAGGGATTTCGGGCGTGATGCTATGTATGTATGTATGTAAATCCTAACAATATTTTACCAATTTCCAGAGATATATCACATGGTGCGCTACCAAATCAATTACGTGATCGATCCGCAGCTGCGCCGCTTCTTCGCCGTGGATGTCGATACGGGCAGGATCTACGTGGAGTTCACCACTGATGCGGTCCTGGACAGGTTAGATCACCACCATTGAGGAGTAGCCACAGGCTGTGAGCCGGGCAAGAAGTATTAAAAACTGTCAATTTCAGAAATGCTACGTTCGCCAGGCAGACTTTGATGTGCTGAAGTGACGTGTTCTTTGAGTTGTAACTTACTGTCGCAGGCTTACCCGATTCCTTGTTTCAAATCTGGAGGAATATTTCCCGTCAATAAAAAAAGAGCAAACCTTTTACGGGTGTTGAATAAAGTTTTCCGTGAAAATATAATGCGCTATTCTATTTCAGAGATGGAGACGAACCAACGCACAGGATTTTCATCAACCTCATTGACAACCTTTACTCCGAAGGAGGTATTTATTTCCCTTCTGTAGAACTGGTTAGGTACAATTATGGTCCAAACTTTGCAACTAATGTCCAAAGTCTTCTATAAAAATATATTTTTTCAACTTGAACTATTGTTGAATTAAGTAAGGAAGCTCTGGTAGAAAAAGCTGCTGTGCGATGCAGCTAAGCGGTGCGCAAGGGAAAAAACCACTTAGACGATAACTTCATTTTAAAATGGCCGCAATCGTATTGGTGGAATTTTTAATCGCTCACTCCTTACCTGCCTGGCAGAGCTCTGATAGAAGCGCAGTTTAATACTGTTGGCTGATGAGACAATAATTTAAATGGTCTTGAGTTTTTCGACTCTCAACTAAAAGGACCGACGACCTTGAATGCTAAAATTGCAAAAGTCGTTAATTTGATCCACACTTAGACTTTCGAGACGCAGAACTTCAAATTAGTTAGATTCTGGCATCTGCTTACAGAGGGCGCTCCAAATATAGTTCCCACAGAAGTGCTAGTGATCCTACTGGACGTTAACGACAATGCGCCCGAGTTACCGTCACCGACCCTGCAACGGTGGGAAATGTCTGAGGGACTGGAACAGGTAATTTTTTTTTTATAGAAGATAGATGTGCATTTGACCTCTATCTCACCTGATGGAAAGTGATGATGAGGTCGACGATGGAGCATGCACACCTAGATAATGCCTATTCACTCTCTTCTTGAAAAGACCCAAGTTGTAGCGTTCTGGGAACAAGTCTGCAGGCAGGGAATTCCACTCCTTAGCCGTTCGCCAAATGAATATTGAAGCGTACCGCTTAGTGCGAATTCTTGGAACATCCACAACATAGGGATGGAACCCCAGCCCACGCCTAGTCCCCCGAAGAAGGAATGGGGATGGCGGAATTAGTTCATGTAATTCCATCGCACACTCTCCGTGATATATCCTGTAGAATACCGATAAGCAGGCAACTTTGCGGCGGTGTTCAAGGCTCTGCAGTTTTGCCTCAACTAATTCCGAGTCACCGATGAGCTTCTACTAATTCTAATTAAGATCAACTACTTCATCTTTGCCCAGAGAGAAAAGTTAAGATTATTTTATGCTGGTTCTGTCGGACTTTTTTCGGTTAAAAGTCGATTAATTTACCTACTGGCTCTGAAATCACATAAGTTAAAAAAACAGCGGTGCCAGTCGAGATTTGAACACACGACCCTCTGCTCAACAAGCGCGCGTCGGACCACTAGGTTACCATACTATCCCATACAATCTTCAATCCCCAGGGAGTCCGTCTAACCCCGGACATCCACGCGCATGATCGAGACGAGATTGGAACGGACAACTCTCGCGTCTCCTACCAGGTCATAGAACTAAGACCACGTGACAGAGAGATCGCCGTACCGATGCTGTTTGACATCATCAGCAATCCGCCTAACGCCAACTGGGAGTCTCGCGGCGAGCTTGTGACGGCCATGGATCTGAAGGGGTATTGGGGCACCTTTGATATACATATCCGAGTAAGTAATGGTGTCATCATCATCATCATCATCATCAGCCTATATACATCCCACTGCGAGGCACAAAATTTAAGAGGCGGGCCCAATTCGGATTTGGGTGGGATATCACACAAATCTTTCAACATCTTCACATAGGTATGTATGTATGTAGGTTTCCACAAGGTGTTTTTTCTTCATCTACATTTTCTTCAAAATAATGATCGTCAATATTTAAATATCATTTCACACCATAGTCTGGCTAACAAAAAGTTTCCGGAAGGTTTTTTTCACTATTCGTTACCCAGATTTTAACCGTATTAATTGCAATAATTGGAGGGCGGCAAGTTCATGTTTAGCTACGTTACGCCACTCTAGCGAAGCTAGGCTACCCCTAATTTTCCTGTAAGAGTTCAGAAAATAAGGTCATAAAAAACCACACTGGATTTTTATTATTTTCTCTTACCAGGCATATGACCACGGCGACCCAATGCAGGAATCTTTTGAGTGGTACGAGATAGTGATCGTCCCTTACAACTTCCATGACCCAGTGTTCGTGTTCCCTCTCACTGGGACTACTGTGCGGCTATCTAAGGTACGGTGTGATGTCATTAAGGTACGGGTAGATATTGGTTCTTTTATGGTTTTAAATGACAGATTATGAAGGATGCCCTGTTCGTGTTGGCAGACAGAGGACTCTCGTGGTCTGTAGTTGATTTGATACACTTTGCGTCTTTCTACCATACACCACAAGATTATAACATTACCAGCAGCGGTAATAATACGGAATCTCGTGAATAAGAGTGAATATAGTACGATCGTGCAAAGAGACTGGAAGACGGCAATACATATGCAATACATACACAAAGTCTTCAATTTGTTATTTCGTTACAACAACACTTGATTAAGCTTTCTTTTCTGATCACCATCAAACCATAGAATATGTGGTCTATGATCTAACTAAACAATCAAAGTAATCAAGGTTGATGAACAGAATGCAGTTGGTACAACGTTCTAAATGCCTTACCCTTTCTATGCTACCACAGTCTTGGTGGGACTGAGGTCAAATTTCAGGTTTACAATGTAAAATATTTATAGAAATATGTCGTCTTGCAGGAGAGATCGGCGAACGGGCCCCTGGTTACGGTGGCTGACACTTTCCTGGAGAACCTCGAGGCCACCGACGAGGATGGTCTGCACGCCGGCATCGTCGACTTCTCCGTTGCTGGCGATGGTAAGTATACCAATTTGTGGACCTTTTGGTACGAGTATGAACCTATTTGAAATCAGTAAAATGGTCACTTGTTGATCACCTTATTCTCTGTCTCGACGTATGTCGCAACTTCATTATAATCATCTTCCTCAAAGTTGGCTACCATGACTGGCTGTACGCAGGCTGGTGCTCTCTCCCAAAGAGATCTTATGCGAATCTCTCGTACTCAAGTCTACTCGTACTTCCCCGGGTTTGGGAGGATAATTTTAAAGGAATAAACTTTTAAGCAAAAAACTTATACATAAGTCCCATTATTTATCACGTAGTCAAGTAACTGTTAAGTCTATACACAACTTTAAAATTTTTTGTCATGACAGCTGACGCAATGGAATTCTTCGAAATTGAGAATCTCGGGGACAACAAGGGAGAGTTAAAATTAACGCGGCCATTCGACGAAGACGTCAGAGAGTTCCAGGTAAGACATAATATGTGGGTTCCATTATTAGCTTTCACCACCTGATTATTATTCAGCGCCATCTATCGTGGTGTAACATTTTCATATTTCCTTTACTTATAAAGATTCCTGAAATCCTTCCAGGATATCGGGAATAAAAGCACCCTATGGCCATATAACAGGCTACATTTGTGCCAATTTCATGGAATACTGTTAAGCCATATGGCTGTGAAAACGGAACAAACAAACAAACACACTTTCGAATGTATAATAATAATAATAATAATAATAAAGACATTTATTTAACACACATTTGACACAGATAGATAACAAGAAAAGCAAAGTAAACAATGAACATAAACAGCTGTGCCGAACGGTGCCAAAGAGGGTGCCACTCAGGCTTATGCCATGGCGAACCTCGGCGCTGATTTTCAGTGGCCCCTAGGTGACAACACGAGCGACAGAGAACAATACTTTAGTATGGCAACACTTGAGCAACTCAACCATTGTATGTTAAATTGCAACAAGCCACTGCCACTAATATTAGTAAGAGTATCCCGGTTGTCTATTACACTTACTTTTAATATTCTTCATCTAGGTAACAATCAGGGCAACTGATCGCGGCACCGACCCTGGTCCTCTTTCGACTGTCACCATCCTCAATGTGGTGTTCGTGCCTTCGCTTGCGGACCCTACATTTAGTACTAGCACGGCGACTGTAGCGTTCTTCGGTAAGAATACATGAATACGTCTTAACTTGATGCATATGATTTGTCTCATCTTTCTTGACACACGCTATGCTAGCGTCAAAAACATCTAAATATCATACACATATAACATATAACGGAGTGAAAATTACTAAAATCCGTAGAAACTTGTGACGCTGACTGTACCACTTCTTGGCTTATACTATACTAGTGGACCCGCCACAGCTTCGCCAGCGGTATTTTCCATACGAACTTTATCACCCCTTTTCACCCCTTCAAAAAATCCCTCCTTAGTGCACCTCTAGGGTACTCGAGGAATGTCTCCTCCAAATCTCAAACCTCTAGGAGCACCCGTTTAGGCTGTGCGTTGTCTATAAGTGAGTCACGGTACTGTTTTATATGATTGATTAAAGAACAGAATATCATGAATGCAGTTTATCTGTTCCTTGCTTGGCAAATACCCAGTTAAGTAATACCAAGTGGCTCCTTCATAACCATTGCAAAAATGTTGGAAAAATATTTTCCTGTAAATAATACAATGCGCAATGGGGTTGATACATAAACTTCTTATTTGCACAGGATCTACTTATTTGCCGGGCAGTACCACAGACTAAGTGATATTAAGCCTGATATTACTTTATGCTATATTTAGAACAAGAAGTAGACGAAGAGCGACATCAACTCCCGAACGCTGTGGATCTGAAGAACCACCTCTGCACAGACGACTGCTATCCGATCTACTACCGGATTGTTGGTAAGATCATGGTGTTTTGTATTATCACTGTCGTTGACATGTTATAGAATTTACGTCAGTAACAGCGTGACTTGCGCAAATAAAGCAACAAACTGGGCTAGGTACTTTTATTTTTTACCGCGATTCGGATTTTTGGAAAGGTCCCAATATTTCAATGATGGTGCATTAATCATGATTACCGACTGTCATCTCGACCGATCGGGATCTCTCTTTCTCTGCGGGAAAACCGCAAGAACTCGTACATAAACAATAGTATTAAGGGTTTCAACTTCAACCAATCACATGAGAGCCCATGATCGAAATCTGTTTTAGTATTTAGCCTAGTTGCCGAAGGTGAAACGGGCCAAGCCATCATAATCATCATCCTTACGTCAGATTTTTCAAAAAAAATGCCTTTTCGAGAGCACCCGTTAATAGTGCAAAGTTAAAATTTCCGGATTTTTGCTATTCGCGTTGGATTTGCTGGTTTGTCTTTACGCACGATCAAATACCCTGCGCAATAAGGGTTACTGACTACCGCACACTTCAAAAGGGAGATATTATAACGATAGTCTGCCATAACGTGGTCAGCTACAGCAGATTAATCATATCAGATCATTAGAATTCCTTGTATATTGAAACAGATGGTAACAGCGACGGCCACTTCGAGCTGGACGCGTCTACAAACACGCTGTGGGTTGTGCGCGCGCTGGACCGCGAGGAGGCGCCGGCGCACCAGCTGCTCGTGGCCGCCGGCAACGCGCCCGCGCCCGGCGCCGCCGCGCAGGGCTCGACGCTCACTGTCACCGTCAATGTGAGTCGCACATAGGTTAACCCTTCCACCGTCAGTGATGACAACGTTATCTAAGTTCTGTCTGAGTGCCAAAATCTCTCTAAACTACCCTAGTCAAGTAAAAGTCGGCCGACTTATTCTTTGAGTGTGGCTAGTTAAAGTATTTTGCTTTACACAAAAGTAGATTTGAATTTGAAAACTTTACAGATAGAATACTAATAGTTCTAATGTACCCAAATATTTTATGGAGATCCTTATTGAGACAGGTCCGGGAAGCCAATCCGCGGCCGACCTTCGAGCGAACTCTGTACACCGCCGGCATCTCCAGCTCAGACGTCATTGGCAGGGATTTACTTGTCGTTCAGGTGAGCAATTTTATGGCAAAGTCAAACTATCTTTATTCAATTTAGGCTTTTACAAGCTCTTATGAAAGGTCAAGAAATGAATCTACCACCGGTTCGGAAAAAAATCTTTACTGAGAAAAGCCGGCAAGAAACTGGATAGATTACCGCACCATAATAGCTTGAGAGTCAGTCTAATAATATTATCGTCGTCATACCTATGAGTACCTATTGTATTTATCGTATGGTAAGAACTGGTTTAAAATAAAACTTTTATAATGATTATAATAAAAATCGGACAAGTGCGAGTTAAACTGGCGTGGAGAGGGTTCCGTTCCGTACATGATTATCTGAAATTTCCTACGTTACTTTAGATACTAACAAGATACCAGTATGGTAGCCATTGTAAATGAAACACAAATACATCTATAATACTATAATACTGATTTACCATATTTATAAGTGTTTTTACAACATTGTTACATAGTGCACCGTATTTTAACGAATACTCGTAAAGCTACCATTACTTGCTGCTACCATCCACCCTCACCTGCATCCTGAGTGTCAACGTCTCAAATGTGCTTTTCGTAGCAATAAAGCTTCCGATTGCATTACCCCTTCAAAAGCCTGTTCTAACCCATCATTTATTATATCCCCCAGGCAACACACTCTGAGAACGCCGCGATTTCCTACAGCATCGATCACAGCAGCATGCAGGTGGACAGCAGCCTGGAAGCCGTGCGCGACCAGGCGTTTACGCTTAACGCCAACACGGGTGTTCTTACGCTCAGGATCCAGCCCACCACTACTATGCACGGCATGTTCGAGTTTGACGTCGTTGCTGTCGACGATGGTGAGTCAAATTATTCGACATTCTAAATTTCAATATAAGTGAGTGAAACATGTACAAGTAGTTAACTATGACAAAGTCGAAAGTGCTCAACATTTTTACCGGACTGTACCTAACCAGGCAATAACAAGGTTCCATGTAGAATCGGTTAATTTTGATTTAAATAAAATAATTCTGTTTAATAGAAAATGCAATAACCCTGACATTTGACGCATGATACGGGCTTAATTATTGTTACCACTTACCACGAGTCTTAAAATTGCGTTCGCTATATTAACCGGTAACCAAATGGATAAACGAAATGAAACCAGGCGCCTCATTCGGGAACGCTAAGTGATTCTGTAGCGACTTGTAAGCCAGATTTCTCATCTCGCCCTTACGCATTACGCGTCGTGCGGAAGAGTGGGATGAGAAATCTGGCTTATGAGTCGCTACAGAATCACTTAGCGTTCCCGAATGAGGCGCCTGTTTTATGAACAATATTATCAAAACGAAATTCAAATACGACTAAGACAGAGTTAAAAATATATGTATATCGAGTTTAATCTAAGGCTAGCCACTGACCTACAATATACATACATACATACATAGCATCACGCCCGAAATCCCTAATGGGGTGGGCAGAGCCACAAGACTACTTATGGCCACGTTCGATTAATTAGTCCTAAGATGGTATGATGAACCGTATGGTGACAGGTGATCAGCCCATCGCCCATACAGATAGTCCACCATGTTGGAGAGGACCCGTCCCTTAGTCGACTTTTTCGACATGCTAGGATGATAAGCATCTGCACGCATTCTATGCTATTTCTTCACTCCCAGTGCAGCAGAGGAGTAACCTAAGTGTAAGAGTAAGGACCTACAATATAACTGTGCAATATCATTGGTTGCACAATTATATATTATTGACGGTCAATATCGACTACTGAAGATCAATATAATTGTGCAACTAGTGATATTGCACAGTTATATTGTAGGCCAGTGGCTAGCCTAACTACACGTATTTATCCTTAAAGCTGGCGCGAACGACACAGCGGAGGTGAAGGTGTACCTGATATCGTCACAAAACCGCGTGACCTTCATTTTCGTCAACACCGTCGACGAGATCGAACAGAACAGAGGCTTCGTGAGTATTTTTACTGTATAAGTATTAGGTACAGAATGTTCTAGAAAACTAAAAAGTTCTAGTACAGTGTGGGGTTCTTTGGGTAGGGATTCGATGGGCTTTTAAAGGGTCCGCAATGCGCATGTGATACTCCGGTGTTACAAGCGTCCATAACCTACAGTAACCGCTTACATTCAGGCGTGCCGTACGCTTAGTTTACCATCATCAGAATGTAACTTATCGGCAAATCATTGTGTGTGTGTGTGTGTGTGTGTGTGTGTGTGTGTGTGTGTGTGTGTGTGTGTGTGTGTGTGTGTGTGTGTGAGTGTGTGTGTGTGTGTCTGTCTATATGTTTGTTACTACCCAGCTCCGTAATGGCTGTGTGGATTTTCATGTTTGTATAGTTACCTAAATTCATTAGTTCCCGAGGGAATAACTAATAATCGAATTTCCCGCGGACTACTTAAGTCCCGGGCAGATAGTAAATACTCAAGTATGTATCTGCCAAACATCATCGAAAATAAATACACTCTGATATTTAATTATTTTCAGTAGGATGTAGAAGTATGATTTGATGAAACTGCCGGTCAGTATTCAAGTAATCTGAACCCAACAGATAGCGGAGACGTTTTCGACCGGGTTCAGCATGACGTGCAACATCGACGCGGTGGGCCCGGCGCCGGACGCCGGCGGCGTGCCGCAGGACGGGCTCACCGAGGTGCGCGCGCACTTCATCCGGGGCGACATCCCCGTGCCTGGCGACGAAATCGAAAGGTACACCCTGGACAAACTGAGTTCGCAGTTTCAATACTAGTATGAAAGACACGCATTGAGGGTTAAGGTGGGGACAACCTTACCCTCGTGTCAACCATGCCAGGGCCGCATTAAATTTATCTACGTGCCAAACGTAACACCGTTCGCCAGGTGCATTTACTGATAACAAGGGTCTCCCCGCTGAATACAAAAAAGATTCCTGGCTGGAAATTGAAAACTATGTCTATTGGCCAAATGAGACCACGAATAGATACCGAGATTCGTTTGGACAGGAGATAGAGGATATATCTACTGGTCTTCTGGCATCACGAGGTTCCATATCGATCGCTGATACATTTCCTAACAGTTAAAGATCAGTAGTTACGTCTACTGGTTATTCGTGACTCCGTTCATCAGCTATCAGCAGTTATTAGGCCTAAAAGATTGAGAGGTACTATTGCTTCGTGGAGACGTTTTGAACATGTAAGCGATCTGAGATCTTTATCACAAAAAAATCTATTTGCATTTAAACTTATTTAAAAAAAATCTTAACCATTCCTATAATTCCTCCCACAGCATCCGCGATGACACACAGCTTCTTTTCACCATCCAAATGGCGCTTCGCGACCGCGACCTCCTGCTGCGTGACTTCGTGACGGACCTGAGCCCCGACGCGGCGTCTGACGCGAGCCTCATTACGATCTACGTGCTCGCCGCGCTGTCGGCGGCACTGGCTTTCCTCTGCCTCCTGCTGCTACTTACCTTCATCATCAGGACACGGGCGTACGTATCTTCTTCTAGTTGAGCCCTGCTTCGACTCCATATGCATAATGGGTATTTTGGTGATGAGCTATCGCTGGAAATGGTCTGCCTTGAGTCTTGTGTGGAACGGATTTTCAGAGAGTATACTACTGGTTACTCTGAAACATGAAATATGAATCTTTCTAAGTCCTATGCCTCTCACTGTGATTAAGATCTGTACGCCTCTAATCTGGTATAATGGGTATAGTTCTTAACTCTGTAGTATAATGTTTTAAAAATGGCTTAAGTACCTAGTCATAGTCATAAAGCCTTTGAGAGCAACAGCTCATAAAGCAATCTTAGAAGGCCTGCCTTTCTTCTTGAATGTACAATACAGTATCTTGCCATAATAGCGTCATTCTATTCCAGCTTGAACCGCCGTCTGGAAGCGCTATCGATGACGAAGTACGGCTCCGTGGACTCAGGCCTGAACCGCGTAGGGCTGGCGGCGCCCGGCACCAATAAACACGCCACCGAGGGTTCCAACCCCATTTGGAACGAGACCCTTAAGGCGCCCGATTTTGATGCTATGAGGTAAAATAACCCACAAAACACATTCACAGAGTGGCGTACAATCAAAGCCAAATGGCATAATGAATTACAAGCTTATTAATGATTTTGAGTTGATTTTCAAAAGTAATATTAGCTTATAGTTTGTTATGCAATAGGCCCCTTATGTTATATATCTACAGACTTCAGCAAAACCTTTGTATGGTTAAGTTTTCTACAAAATATGTACTTTTATAAGTATTTTACTTATACATTATGGTATGTCTGCATGTTTGCTGAAATATTTATGTGAATTGAATATCAACAATATTGTCAGAAGTACCTCAAGGTAGCCATTTGGCGCCTATTTAATTCAGTATTTATACATGACTGGATTTTGCCCGTGACTTTTCCGCATAGAATTGTGTTATTGTTGTTCTCTCGGGAACTATGCATTTTCTGTTAAGGAGAATCCTTTATGTTAATCATGGATAAACGCAAATTAACATATAAGCAGGAAATAAGATAAACCTGACTGCTTAATTGACCTGACTCTTTTTTCCAGTGACGCATCTGACGACTCAGACTTGATCGGTATCGAGGACATGCCTCAGTTCCGCACCGACATTTTCCCTCCAGCTGACTCCGACTCGTACCAGGGTGTTCTCGATCAGCCGGTTAACACACAGGTAATTAGGATTCTCGACGTTAGTTTACTAATAATGGTATAATAATTTGAAAATGTACATTAATTGACAATGCAATTTCTGGTTCCGCAGGGTTTCTCCGAAGGGATGATTCCTAACCACAGCAACAACTTCGGTTTCAACTCCAGCCCTTTTAGTACGGACTTCACCGATCGCCAGTTCCGAAGAAACTAGTTGATTAGACTCAATTGTATATAGGTATTAAATAAGTATAATTTTGTATATTTGTACAAAGAACTTTGTGATAAATGGAAGATTAAAAGTTTCATCAAAACATTTTGTGTTTCATTCCCTTTGTGTAGGTAAGAACCTACTCAAATAGTCGTTGGCTTATTATTTTTGAAAAAGGTATATTTTAAGTTCTGTCAAATTTACTTCTGTCAATCTTTTGGTGATATTACTATACTCTTTGCTGTCAATAATGTCTTTAAATACAATTACAAGCAAGGAATATTACTTACGTTCTTTGAAGATAGAAGCTATTACAAGTAATCATGACAATCTACGAGCAGCATCAATGTAAATTAGGACTCGGTAATGCCTCATATTATCTTCAAGACTGGTTTGAGTTTTAAGCTCAGGCTGGACTATTAGCTTTAAGAATTTAATGGGAATTTCAATCCTTCGTAGCTCTTCTTTCACAGTTAGGTGTTGACATATCGCGGAGGAAACTGAAAAGCCCCTAATCGTCTTAAAGTTCCTAATCGATACAGGACCTGTCACCATCAGGCGAACAGCTTTACAAGATAACGCACATCCACCAATAACATCAGTTCACTTTTCGATCCAGTCACTTTTAATGGTAGAATGTAACCTAGTTTTATGCTTCTCTCCAGCTTCCTTCCTCACTCATGGTCCCCCCGGTAGCCCTCTTTTTATGTTTTCTTAGGGTCTGAAAGCATGTTACCCAGAAACCCAAAAGCGGGTTTGTGCAGCCGTGCGTGCCGGTCGTTGCGGAAGCTAACCCTGGTATCGAAGCGGCATCCCCTGACCTTCGAGCATATCCTTAGCTATCCTGTAATGATCGCCGAGCGGCAGCGCCAGATTGCAGAGGGGGGATGTTGGGTGATACACCCCTTCAGCCTGTTTAGGTGAGTTGTGATGAAATTTAATAGACTCAATTATCTGCTTACCTAAATATATAACAGCAATTCATAGATTCAGTCAAAAGAAACAAAATTACCTCGAATGTCCAATGCCCAGGGCATTTTTTTTTGCCTCTAGTAGTATCGAGTAATACCGAGTTCTAGTAATAGAGTTACCATTTCATAATCTTCCTAGTGCTTTTTTCCGATTCTCATTTGTGGTACGCTTTGACCATGATCCCAGATTCGGCAAGTCCTGTTAATACAGCGTTTGCTATCTGACCGTTACTGAGCCGTTCAATATTTCCCTTATTTCAGTTTGTACTGGAACAACCTCATGGTATTTGTTAATATAATTCACATGCTGGTGTCCAGCCTTCGGCTTTGCTACTTCCTCAACCCCCTCGACAAACCTGTCATCCTTGAGATTGACTACGTGCTCCTAGTGCTGCACATCCTGTGCCTCACTGACATGATAATAAGGTTTAACACGGGGTACTTGGAAGGAGAGCCGGGAGTTGTTTTGCTGGATCGTCGAAGCATTTTTTGGTAAGGATAAGTATAGGTAAGCAGATTAGTTAAGGCTAAGCGGATTAAAGTAAATGTAAATACCTATATAGAAGCTAATTCCCACTCACTCACACTGACTGATCTTGGCAATTAGGTGATTATTTTGGATGTATTTGTCTTATGAATCTCCCAGGTGATTTGATTGGACGCGTCTCGCACGATTCTCCGGGTGATTTTAGGGGGCACTCAAAAGACATATTCGTCCAAAATAATCACCTGGGTCATCTTCTTAGATGATCTCAGTGGATGCCATGGATCTAAGGAACTACTATAAAGCCACTTAGGAACTTCAAACCGCGGTACCGTGGGGTAATAAATGCCCATCATGATAAGGAGTTTTGAACGAGTGATGTCATGTTTCGGTGTATCCGCGACCAAGTTGCTGACACCACGAAACACACATTGCATACCTAATTTAAGTTTTAGTTTTAAAACAATTTAATGCATTTATTTGACGGAACCAGATTTTATAAAGTCATTGTAATATCCCGTCTGTCTAGCCACTACCAGCGCTGCGGCTGGCTGTTCGACCTGGTTTCCAGCGCGCCTGTCTCCTTCATCCTCCTGGCCCTGAACTGCCCTAATCGCCAGTGGTACCTGATCGCACACAGCTTGCCACTTTTTCGCGCCATCCGGCTTGGCTCTACCGTTAGTAATCTTAGGATACTCGTACGGGTGAGTCAATTGCCTTAATACACTAATTTTTATCGCGTACATAAAGTATTTCGTACCTGCTGTATAAGCTAGGTAGTTAAATAGTGATAGATGTAATATATTTGCGTGATAAAAGCTAGAGGCCTTCTGGTATCTGGTAAGGATATAGCAAAGCAGGCGAGAACACAGGATTTCGTTTAGGGAGAGCCATTTTAGTGTGATCTTCCAGCGACCCTAGCAAGGTTGACGTGAGGATAAGTTAACACCGTCTTCTCTCAGTGTATCTCTCTCATACTATAGTGTCCGTCAACGAAAGAGAGATAACCCGGGGCGGGGTTAATTTATCCCTGTGTCAACCTTCTTATGGCCGCTGAAAATTCTTTCTAATCAAAAGTAAGTGGTAGAAATAAGGTGCTTCGGCCACGAGTAAGGGCGCCAATGGCCCCCGTGAACTCTCCTGCCTGTATCCTGTACCTGTGTAAAGAAATGCTTACCATGGATTCGTTACATAAGACTTGCCTACCTTTTGGTGCACCTCATTTGCTGATCTGTTTTTTAGGATGGGCACTGATTGTTCAAGTGCACCGCCCATTTACAGTCTCTTATTCACATTTAAGACATAAGGCCATCCTTAGAACTTCCTTATCAGTGGTAGTGGTAGTTTGGGCGGAATAATTTCTGGCTGCTGGACGTTTTAATGTTTTTTTTATTTGTTTGAATGATTCTTATATACAGTGATACTTTCCATCCGGTCTTATACGTTTATCAGATATTTATTACTGAACAGTACTTTTGTCAGGTGATTTTGCTTTTGAGTAACGAAAGAAAACCTTTGACTAACTAAACTGGTCCTTGGATAGAAGCTGACGCGCTCCCCCATCACTTACCGGGTAGTGAAGCTGACGCTGCTGTTCTGGCTCACGATGCACTGGTTCACTTGTCTCATCTACCTGCCGTCAGTCTTTCATTATTACTGTGAGTCCTTTCCTTATAGTCCACGAGCCAGGTATAATTTTTTTCAATCATTTCCTCCCGGGCGATCACTCGTAAAATGATTCAGAGAATTGTATCATGAAGCCTCGCCACGTTAACCACCGTGAAGGTCACCAGTACGACCAGCTGACGTACAATCCACAACTTTATAGTCAGCTGACTTTTTTTGTTCAAGATATTAGGTTAGCTATACTTAATTTGATAAATTCTCAATCAGGAGGGAATGATTTAAAACGTTCGTGGGAGGTATCGCTTCTCAACTCACCCATGGAACCGTAGCTGACGTTCACGAGGCTTCATGATCCAACTCTCTGAAGCATTTTACGAGGTATCGCACGAGAAGGGCTTAGTCATGAAACGTTTTTTTTTTTAATGTCATTGACTGACAAACGAGCTGTCGGCCCACCTGATGGAAAGTGGTCAACGCCGCCCATGGACATCTGCAACACCAAAGGTGCTGCCAATGCGTTGCCAGTCTAGGGAGGATGGGGAATGGGGATGGGATGGGGACGAGGGAATAGGCCTCCGGATCTCGTCACTCACCGTACGAAACGCAATAGCAAGCTATTACTTTACGCCGATATTCTGTGAGAGTGTGGTACTACCCCGGTCGAGCCGGCCCATTCGAACAGAATCATCTAGTGAGGATTACTGTTTGGCTCTACCACTACAATGCACTTTGTTGCTGGTTCACAGGCCAATATCTACATTATTATACAACTGTAACAGAAGAAAGTATCCGTTTGTTTGTTTGAGCATCATGCGAAAACTACTGGACCTATTTTGATGAAATTTCTTGTGTTTAAAAGATTCTGATTAGAATAAAAAAACTGGTATATATTTTATCGACATCAGTATGATCGCGCGTTCGTGCGAACAACATTCGCGCGAACTAGCGATGATCGCACAATCGAGTTCTATTTGGAAGACGCATAAGAAATTACGCGTCATGCTAGTAAAATTTTGTGAAACAAAGTGCTCCGAGTTTCAAACAGGTATGCCAACGGTGAGGGGTCGTATTGTGAGCTCTTAATTCCAGGCAGTTTCCGCCGTAAACTGAACTCAGGCAGTTCAGTTCACGGCGTAAACGGCCTGGTAACTTATGTTGTGCAGGGAGCGGCAGCATCCCCTCGGGTTATAACCGGATCCTGTCTGTGAACCACTCGGCGCAGGAGCGCAACATCACGCAGGTGCCGGTCCTCAACCGCTACCAGACGGCCCTGTTTGTAACCGTCTCAGCTTTTTTCGGTAAAGTATAAAGTGTAGCCTCGGGTAGGGTTAGGAGTGGTACGTTATGCTGCCCGTCGTCGATCGCTCTAGATGGCCAGCGGGCTTGTTTAATCCAATTTTGATAGTTGTTTAGTGAAATAGAGTATGGATGCCAAACTTGGACCTTTGATCTCAAAACCAGGAACAAAATTCAGACTACCCAGAGAAGAATGGAAAGAAGTTGCCTAGGTATAAAACTGAAGGATAAGGTAAAGAACGTTGACATTCGAAAGAAGACAAAAGTATGCGATGCCTTAATTTTTGCAATGAAGGCTAAATGGAAGTGGGCAGGTCACGTGGCCCGTTACAAGGATAATAGATGGACTCTACGTTCGGTAAAGTGGTCAGGGCCAAAAGGCACCAGATCAAGAGGCCGACCTAGGGCCAGATGGGCAGATGAAATTGTAGTGTGCGCAGGCGGAAGCTGGCTGGACAGAGCGAATGACAGAGAAGGATGGCATTCCTTGGGGGAGGCTTTTACCCGAACGGGGTCCATGCAATAAATAATTAGGTAGTTGATGATTAAAGTGAAATATTAATTTAATTAAACCAATTGCAAAATAAAATTTATAATTATAAACCAAATTCATCTAATGTGTATCAAATGTAATTGAATATTATAGGTTATTAAGTTACCAATTGTTATCGTTTATTATGTACTATGCATGGAATCAAATAAAGCTATATTATTATTATTATTATTATTAGTGAAATAGAACCTGATAATAGTGGTGTTAGGGCACGCGATTGGGCGACCAGAAATTAAGGGGTTTTTTAGGTACCTCAAAAGGAAAAAAACTAAACCGTTATAGGATCACTCGTGTGTCGGTCTGTCCGTCTGTCACAGCCAATTTGCTCCGAAACTACTGGACCGATTGAGTTGAAATTTGGTATACATATGTAAGTCGGTGACCGCAACACGGACGCTTGTCGTAAATATATGAATTTTAAACTTGGGGCCACTTTTGAAGGGGTAAACTAGAAACTATATTTTTTAAAAAAACGCAACCTATATCGTGTGACATATCAAATGAAAGGATTTATTGTGACGATCTTAAATATATATTTTTTTAATTTCAAGTAAAATAGTTTGGAAGTTATTAAGGAAAATAGGCAAAAATTTACCATGCCCCCCCTCCCCCCTTATTTCCGAAATTACTGGGACTAAAATTTTGAAAAACATTCAGAAAATAGTTCTTTACCTATAGATTACAGGAAAACCTATAAGAAGTCTATGGTATTTAAAATTAACCTAGTAAATTTCAGATAATCACGTATGGAACGGAACCCTTTCCACGCGAGTTTAACTCGCACTTGTCCGGTTTTTTCTCATGGATTTGGATAGCAGATAGGGGGCACCATCTCACCCTGGGGCGCTGGTAGTGCTAAACACGGGGCTAGTTCATCCCCGTGTCAGCCATATTAGGCCCATACCAACCATAACTTTATATTACAAAAGTTATGGTTTTCGGAGATATAATGGCTACGCTGAGCATAGCCTGATATGCTCTTGACCAGTTTCGAGAATACTTTGATGGTTTCAAACATTCAAACCACCAGCGGCGCGTTTCACGAAGCCGCAAGTGACAATTTTACACGCAAATACTAGCAGCACTGCAGAGGCAGATGTATAGTTTTTTTTTTGGCATGGTTTCAGAGACCTTTAAGCCACGACTTAATTGTTTGTTGCGGATGTATAGTCTGTCATCGGTGTTGCCAGTTATTGTTTGTAAAATTGTAACTTGTACTTTCGTGAAACGGACTAGGTACTGGTATTGTCCAGGCACCGGTTTCTCCATGTTCACGGCGATCCGGCCGACGGAGATCCTGGCAAACTCTGTCATCATACTTGGCGCGAACATGTTTATGACCTACGTTTCTGGTAAGTTATGAACCTACCATCCATACTGTCCTTACTAGTATCCTAAACCTTTTGACCGCCACAGTCGGCTGCAGCCGTCGGCGGCTACAGGGTAAAAAAAACCTTCATTACGTTGACTTAAAGTTGAAATTCGTGTTACTTCTTAGACATACTTGGCGGTCAAAAGGTTAATAATATTATACATGTGAATGTAAGTTTGTTTGTTACGCTTTCACGTAAAAACTACTGAACCGATCAGCATGAAACTTTTTACACATATTCTCTAAGGTACTGGGAAGGATATAGGATACTTTTTATCCCGGAATTTTTTTAAGTTCTCGAGGGAATAACTATAACCGAATTCCACGCGGACGAAGTCGCGGGTAGAAGCGTGTAATTTTATAAATGCGAGAGTAACTCCGTCCGTCTATTTGTTGCGTTATCACGGCTAAAAGGCTTAACCAATTTTGCTTAAATTTTGTATGAAGATAGTTTGAGCCCTGGGGAAGGTCTTAGGTTACTTTTTTTAAGACAAGGAACTCCTATAAAGCTGAAATAGTGGCTATAAAATTAATAAACGGCCAAAACGTGCGCGCCGAAAAAATAATGTAAATTAGAAAAGTCAAACATGATAATTCATTGAATTTTGAAGATAAATTATGACGCAGACGAAGTTGCGAGCAAAAGTCTAGTATTCCTATAATAATAAAGTCTAATATCGTTCAGCATTTGAAAAAAGAACCAAGAAAAAAGTGCGACTGGTAAAGAATGCTTCAAGGCAATTACATCCTGCTTTCTTACTCTGCCATTGCTGAGATTAAATTAGTCATTATATTTTCTAGTGTTCTCTCTGAAAATCTACATGACAATGTATAACTCCAATATGCGGTACCAGGAGCTGATGAATCAAGTCGAGGTAATTTAGTAATAGGTAAAGGTTTACGGACCGACATGACTCATGACTGGCCCATCCAGACTTGTGTAAAATTATGTCACATTGACAAGGGTCGAGATTTCGAGAAAGTCAACACCGTTTTATCTCTAAGTGCGTCTTTCTTACACTAGTGCCGACGAAAGAGATAGAGATAAAAGACGTGCTAGGGCCGGAGGTGCAAAGGCCCTTCCACGCGTACTTTGTCTCTTGCGAGCGGGTGCCATCCATTGGGGAGCCAGCCAGCCAACGACTCAACGAGTAATACCGTTCTCTCTGGCTCGACAATGAATCACGAAGGACAGTTGTTGATATGGATACTCATTGGCTATTAAATGAGACATGTTCTCGTGGCCTCACATTACATTCCACTTCAGCGGCCCTAGCAAGGTTAACACGAAGTTAAGCTGTCCCCGTCTTATCCCTCAGTGCGTCTCTCTCATACCAGTATCGAAGAAAGAGATGCACTGAGAGATAATATAGGGATAAATTATGCTCGTGTGAACCTTACTAGGCCCGCGGTTGCGTATAGAAACTAAACATGATATAAATGATAGTTAAACTATTACCAGAAATACATGCGACACAAGCAGTTCCCGGCAGCACTGAAATGGCGCGTGCGCGCGTTCTACGACTACCGCTACCAGGAGCAGTACTTCAAGGAGGATATGGCGTTCCAGTGCCTCTCAGGTACCTGGGCGAGCGGTCGTAAAAGTTACAAAAGTGCGCGCTGGAATGATGGCCGCTCGGCGGCGAACAGTCGATCGGTAACACTCGGCTATGTTCGCACGCACGGGCCGCGAGGTTTTTTCCATCATGGTTGGTTTTGCGGCCCACTGATTCTACGGTCTTTATGCATTAGGCCCGGCCCACCAATGATTTTGAGTTTGACATACCTATTCCAGAGCAACTCCGCAACGAGATATCTCTCTACACGTGCCAGAACTTAGTGAAGAAGGTGAAACTGTTTGAGGGCCTTCCCACAACGCTCGTCGGCTCGCTGCTCGGCTGCCTCAAGCCTGAGGTATCTCACTATTTATTCTTCACAAGCTTTTGCCCTGCGTGCAATTCATCTACCGCTGTTCCCTGAAACTGCATTTTTCCGGGATAAAAAGTACTCTCCTGCCCATAAGCAAAAAATCACGTTGATCACATTTGTATAAAACTGTAGAAATCATTGTTAACTCATATGTGTACTGTTTCGATAATTTATACCTTACAGAGTTTCTTGCCGGCTCTTCTCAGTAGAGGATATTTTCCGAACCGGTGGTAGATTCATTCCTTGACCTTTATAAGAGCTTATAAAAAGCCTATATTGAATAAAGATAGTTTGACTTTGAATTTGACATGAAAGAAGGTCAAACCAATAAACAAAAAAAAATCACTTTCGCATTTATTACATTGAGTGCGGGTATTAAGTAGTAATAGTAGAGGAAGAAGGTTGATACGAGGAGTTATCCCCATATTATCTCTAATTGCATCTCTTTCTTCGATACTAGTACGAGAGAGACGCACTGACGGCGATAGGTTATCCTCATATCAACTTTTCTAGGACGGCAGAAAACCTGAGTTTCAAAGCCAGCATATCGGAGGACTCCTTATTTAGGTTTTTTTTTTATATTGGCTTAAAGTACGTTATTAGCATCATCCAAATATGTCATTATTACTGGCATGCATCCTATGAACTTCTTGGACTATTAGTAAGACAGAAATGGCATGCCACTTTACAGTTTCGGGTTTTACGTACACACAGCTCCAGCTCCCACATAGGAAAGATTGATATAGTAAAAACAATTGCTCAATTACGTAGTACAATTGGTATCGGTTTGGCTCGAAATGCAAACCAATTTAGTCATCACTCGATGTAAATTAGGGTACAATTGGTTGACTTTTCGCGAAAGCGATACCAATTGTTGTTGCGTAATTGAGCAGCGGCCCTAACGAGCAAGACACAAAGATAAGTTAAACCCGTTTATCTCTATGGCTATCTCTGTTGTCGGTACTAGTATGAGAGAGATGCACTTAGAGATAAGACGGTTTAAATTATCCTTGTCTTGCATGTTAGGGCCGCAGAAGTGTGAGTGACGTTTTCTTACTAGACCTTTGAATTCTAGGTTTACCTGCCCAACGAACTGATATTGCGCGTTGGGGACTTTGGCGACTGCATGTATTTCTTGTCGAGCGGGACTGTCACCGTCTACTCTTCGAAAGGTGTCGAGGTCAGCATCATATTCGAACCCAAACTAGGATAATCTCTTTAGATTCGTGAATTTAAGCTTTTAAATATGTTCAGCGGTCCTATCAAGGTCAATAAGGTACAATGGGAAGCTATCCCCACCTAATCCCTTAGTGCGTCTCTTTCATACTAGTATCGAGAGAGAGATGCACTGAACGATTTATTTATTTATTTAATTATTGAAAACATTCTTACACATGGTACTTGTAAACTATTTGAAGATGCAATTGTTCATTGAGAAACAGTGACAGATGATGTTATAAATTTTTAATAAACTTCCTCCTACCTAACTTAGGGAAGGAACAATGCTGAAACAGTATAGTTAAATCTAAAAAGTATAAACTAAGGTTAAGGCTAACTAAATTGAATTTTTAATAACCTAATTTATTAAAGGTATTGCCTACAAATATTTTCAAACTGCCTTAGAGCGTTTTCACATTACCCGTTACGATATCGGTGTCGGACGCCGATAGCCGATAGCCCATATCCGATATCGTGTTGTGTCTTCACATATGTCCGATATTATCGGTCCGATTTGGCTACCGCTTGCCGCCGGCACAGTCACGTACACACCAAAGAAAATGTAAACATATAGCACACATACATAGCATGATCGTTCGATATCGATGGGGGCCCGATACGGCCGCCGACATATCGGTATCGGGTCCGACACCAATATCGTAACGGGTAATGTGAAAACGCTCTAAAAAAGTTGCTAAATATGAGGATACCTTATCTGCGGCGTTTAAATATACGTATTCCTACAGGTGTGTCACATGGAGGACGGAGATTATTTTGGGGTGCTTGCGCTAGTCCTGAAAGACCGGAAGCGGCCCGCCACCGTCGTGGCCATAGAGATCACGCAAGTCTATCGGCTCGACGCCGACGACTTCAGGTACATACAATAATTACCTCTCACCTATACAAAATCCCACCTTGAAAAGGTTCTTGTGTCAATCCTTTCGCCGCCAGGCCATTTTCGGAGAGCAGTGCCTCCAGTGCTACGGGTTTAAAAACTGAACAAGTGCGAGTTAACCTCGCTTGGAGAGGGTTTCGTTCCGTACGTGATTATCTGAAATTTCTGTTCGGTTTTCCTGTAATTTAAAGATAAAGAAGTATTTTCTGTATTTTTTTCAAAATTTTAGGCCTAGTAGTTTCAGAGATAAGGGGGGAATAGTAAATTTTCGCCTATTTGCCAAAATAATTCAAAAAACTATATACTTATTTAATATCCTCATAACAAGCAATTTCATTTGATATGTCACACGAAATAGGTAGTTTGCAAAACTTATTTCTTTAATTTCCGAACTTACCCCCAAAAGTGGCCCACATGCTTAAAATTCATTTATTTACACGCGTCCGTGTTGCGGTTACCGACCTACATAACGTGTACCAAATTTCAACTCTGTGACAGACGGACAGACAGACAGACAGACAGAAAGACAGACACACGATTGATCCTATATGGGTTCCGTTTTTTCCTTATTAATTACGTGATATTTGCCAAGACCCCCCCTCCCCCCAAGTGAGATTTAGTAAGATTTGTTTCAATCCCCTCCCCCCTGAGCACCTCACGTAATTAATGAACGCCCCCTTATGTATGTTCCAGCCGCTTCATACTGACGAACCAAGAGCTCGCCAACCGCATAGCAGCGAATACAACGCAGCGCATCAACAGGACTTTTGCGGTAGATGACGCGTACGGGCGAGAGAGTGAGAGAGCACCCGAAGCCACCTAACGCTGGGAGTTTGGTGCAAAACAGTCTTTAACCTTTTGACCGCCAAGCATGTCTGAGAAGTAACACAAATTTCAACTTTAAGTCAAGCTAATGGACTTTTTTAACCTGTATCCACTGACGGCTGCAGCCAACTGGGGCAGTCAAAAGGTTAAAAGGTTGACAAGAGGATAAGATAATATATGCGTCTCTCGCATACTAGTATCGAAGAAAGAGATAAGATGGGATAATTATCCTCATGTCAACCTTGCTAGGGCCTTTGAAGCCATTCAATGTAGTGCTGCTATATGTCTGGGTTTTCCTGGATTTATCTAAGTTGGAATTTATTATGAATTTCAGCCACATGTCATCAAAGATATATCAGATAAGCAGTCTAGGTTTTAAGTGCTAAAATTCAAGATGAGAAGTTCCTTGGCATTGTTTGCTTTTTATTTGAGTGTTACTTAAGTTTTTGGTTTTTAAGTATAATTTCAATTAAGTTTTTTATAGCGACAAAATGTACTTGAATAAAATAAATAGTAAAAAAAATGCTTTTTTATTGTTATATTTTACATATAGAACAATTTACAAATTAACCTGTCACACATCCTTGATTTATTCAATGAACTCTATTGTCCATTAGATACATGTAATTTTAAAATTAGCTACGGAACGGACACATGGTGTGTATTTAGGGCCTCCCACAAGTTAGTGCCCCACTCCTCAATTTTACGTAAACCCGATCGTGGGATGCAAAGCTAAGGTGGTGGGGTGCATCATCGTGGGCTGACATTACTATGAATGAAAATGACGAATGTTTCAGATTAGTTCCCAGTAAAGTCAAACTAAACCTTTCCACATGCCAACCTACTGCAGATAAGCAGTGTGTGGCTGCAGTTAAAAAGAAAATCATGTTTGTTATTGTTGAATGAACTTTTGGTTGTTAATGTGCTTTTCTTTGCTGATCCATTTTATTGATTACTAGCACCCTCCCATGGCTTCACCCAAGAAAGCTCGGATGAGGCACTATTTTTCCAAAATGACCAACAAACATCATCACACTCCAGTCAATAAGCTTGAAATGTTTATAAAATATATACACAAATCTTCGTCATTAATTGATCTATCTATTAGTGTAAACTGTATCAAAGTCCCTATACAGTAGTTTCTGAGATTAGGCTATACAGACAAACAGGACTCTAAATAATATGAGGAATTGTAGTTGATACTGTATATAAAGTGCCAACAGAACATCACTGACCAGCTTCAAAAATAAAAACAAAAATTACATATCATAAACTTTAATTCTTAAATATAAAAACTGTAACAGGATGTGCTCTGTCCCTATCAATCTCCCAGGAATGGACTATTATATTATTAACTTATCAGCTACAGCTCGGTTTATATCACACGTAGATTCCCACCCACAAGAGTAGGAATAAGATGCCGAATCCAGAAAACAGGGCGGCAACAAGAGACAGTAGAAGCTCTTTGAACAGGTCTCTGGACGCCTTAGTGCTTGTGACCTCGTAGACAAAGAACCACGCCGTGAAGAAGATGCCGATGCCCAGCAAAAGCAACGTGAGATGCGGGAAAATCGCCGGGTTGATGGGCGACGCGTAGCGCACCATTGATTCGATTTCCAACTAGAAACAAAAATACATTTACTCTCTTTCATCTGAAATTACCAAGTAAAACTTGATAAAAGTGAAACTTACAGTCATTTTAGGGTGAATATTAATTAATTGCAATAAAAATCACACGAAGAACGTAATCTGTCAAGCGCCGGCTAAAGAAAACGTCAGCGTTTAAGCCAAGTTTCATTTCACGCAATCGTTACTAGAATTTAATGGCGATAATTAATATTTAATTACAATATTATTAAAATCACCTCATTCGTATTTTAATTATGAGTAATAATAAACTAATTTGAGTGTAAAAGTATTGTAAACTTCTATTTTTGAATCAAAAAGTACATTTTATTGTTTTTCTTTTTTTGAATATTGCCTGGTAGGAAACGCACGCATATTAAGCAGCGTTCAAGATAAAATATTTTGTTATTTCTAAATAAGGTTATAAAATAAACTTAAATACTTGCCTTAACTGCCTTACCAAGAGGACTATTTTAAATAGTTCTAAAATGTATTTATCGCATTTCCCTACAAACGAAATAATCTCCAATGGTTTTTGCTTTTCGCATTGACAAGAATTCTTTGATAGTGATTGACAGATTGACAGCTGTCAGCTGTTTTGACTGTTTATTTCTCAGTGGTGTGGCTTCGCAGATTTTTCAATACAACATGATTATAACAAAATGATCAATTAGGTAAGCGGCATAAACAATGTCGTCCCAATGTTTCATCATGAACGTGGACCACGGGCCTTCCAGCTGCGCAAGTGACGCTAAGCCAGCAGCTAAGGACAAGCTGATGTCATACGAGGAGAAATCCGTGGGCTCCACGGCCTTCTTCAAGTGTGAGGCGTGTCCTTACATGGCGCTCGCAGAGGTTGACATCAAGTTCCATTTGTTCACGGTCCACCCTGAGCTCGCCAAGAGCAATGGCCTCGCTGACAACATACAAATACCTTGCCCAGGCTGCACGAGCGTCTTCGACGCGGAAGAGACCCTCAGAAACCACCTTCGCAACCATCACAAAATGGGCATCAAGGACATCAAGAAAATGGTCAAAAGCCTCATTCATCTTGCCCTTAAGAATGCGAAATTAAAGAAAGAAGAAAGTAAAGTTTCAATGTTTCCACAAGAGGCTGACTTAAAGATCCCGCAGGTGATTGAAATAATACCAGACACAATCAATGCAAATCAAAATTCTTTGCCTAAAGGTGTCGCATTCATATCAGTTGAGGAGCTACAGAAAATGAGCACTCCAAATTTTGAAAAGGTTGATCCTAAAGAGATTATACAGGAAGCTAGCATAAACATTGTGTATACAAATGAATCCTCAACTCAGTATGTGAATCTGACCAATGAGGTTACTCCTGTCTCAACTTGCAGTGTGCTGCAAATGTCAAGTGTTACACCTGATTTGATCTCATCAATTCAACCAAGAGTAACCTTAGATAACTCTAGCTTAATGTCTCCTCAACCTGATGATAATGTAGATCCAGTTTCCAAAAGGCCTGGCAGGCGTAATGGAGCCAGAGTCCCTACATACAAGCCGCGTGGTACAGCTGGAGAGAACAATCTGGAAGAATCCATAGAAGGAACAGAGCAATGTGCTGTCAATAACTGTGCATTGCGATTAAAAGACTTGGAAAAACTAGCTTACCACCGAAAGTGTCATCATAATGGTAATTTGCAATGTCCGGAATGTTTAAAATTGTACCTTGATATAGAACCGTTGCATGTGCACCTGTGGAAAGAACACAAGATAGATATGGAGCTTCCATCGTGTGAGATATGTGGGTACAAGACGTACAAGAAATACCGGCTCTATAACATACATATGAAATGCCATGGTGAAACTAAAGATTATAAATGTAAGTTCTATAGAATTATAAACTAGTGAAATGCTATTTTCAATGGGGATGTTTCCTGGGTAAACAAACTATCATTCTAATTAGTCCGTCAGATTATTCAAAATTATTGAACACAAATTTTTTGCGTTATCAAATCAATCAAAATTGACAAAGATAACGCACATCAGAGTTCAGGGGTGGGGCCTCATGACGTCAACGTCATGGCAAAAAGTATGCCAAGGCGTGACGTCACGCGGAACTTCAACGCACTATTACATTATTGTTTAATTGACAAGAGAAAAAAATATGTTTTCAATATTTTTTGATAATGTAAATGATAACTAAATTTTTTTTTCAGGAAACTAGCCTATTGTATTGACCTTTCGAACACCACAGTCAGCTATATACCACAGCAGATTTTAATGCCACTTTCTATACATTTGTGTTATTTAATGCCATCATTAGTGTCCATGGTACACTATCAGATTTGACTGTGGTGTTCAAAAGTTAATTCCAATTTTAATGAGACTTAATTTGGCATTCAGATTGTTTGAAGTATATTTTTGGTTTGATTAAGCAAAAGCCAAGGCGAATTCAGATTCTGAACAGAACTGCCATCTGTTCTAACTTTGTGAGATGAGCACGTCGTTATTTATATTTATCGTTGTCTAATACAGTAGTAGCACAGGGGAATCCTAGTCTTGCGACTAAATCAACGTATGATAGTGTCCACAATATTATTTTAATTAACAAACAAAATTGTTATTCAAATTGCAGGTAATCAATGCCCGAAATCATTCAAGAACGCAAACCAACTATCAAAGCACCGGATAATCCACAAACGCGATGGGGCGAATTGCCCCCTATGTCACGGGCGGTTCAGCAATCAGCAGAGATTAAAAATTCATATAGCCACCGTACATGAGAAGCTAAAACAGTTTAAGTGCTGCCACTGTGACTACACTGCCTCTAGGAAGGAGGAGATGAAATTGCATTTGAGATCTCACACTGGTAAGGATTTTCATGGTTTAAGTAGACCCTAAGAATGGTGTAAGTAAAGTTGCATCTAAGGTTGAGATTAATTAGTAAGGGGGTATGAGGCGTTTAGGACGGGAAGGAGGAGGGGTGGTTGAGCTGAATCTCACCCAATCTCACGTGGGGTAGAAGGGGGTCTAAGAAAATATCACGTTTTTTTCCGCAAGAAACAGTGTAAAATTACGGGAAATCTGGGTTTAGCAAAGTAAAACATGTTTCTTCACTAAAATATGCCTAAATCCTACACAATAATATTTAATACAAAGTAGCACAGTAGCCCCTCGATTGCTTAATAGCCGCCACTGACCAGACAAACGCGCGATTCGACGAACGCTGCAGCGTACGAGCCGCTGCTCAATTACGTAACACCAATTGGTATCGCTTTTGCGAAAATTCAACCAATTGTACCCTTATTTACATCGACTGAAGACTAAGGGGCCGTCCATTAATCACGTGATCTTTTTTTAAGCATTTTTTAACCCCGACTGCCCCTTGGTGATCCATGGTGAGGTATAAGACTAACCCCCACCCCCCACCCAACATCACGTGTATTTTTAGTTTCTACAAAATAACTATTTTTTTTAGAATATTTTAGAATATTATCTTAAATACAGTTTAAGTATAATCTTATTTTATTCGCCGCTTTTGGATTTAAAAATCACGCGTTTGAGAAAATAAATACACGTGATATCTTACTACACCCCCCTTCCCCCTTTGTGACATTTCGTGATTTTTGTCAAACCCCTCCCCCCCTTTCAAGCCTCACGTGATTAATGGACGGCCCGTAAATTGGTTTGCATTTCGAGCCAAACCGATACCAATTGTGCTACGTAATTGAGCTGCCGGGCGGCAGCGAAAGCGGGTAGAACTCGATCAGTTGTGTCTACGCCCGTAAATGTTTCGTTACTCGACGGCTCAGATTAACGTATTTAGAAAATCTCACGTGAGATTAGGGGGCTGGGAGGGGGGTCGGGAATATTACGACATCTCACCAAGTGGGGGGGGGGGGGGGGGCTTTTTATCACACACTAAGCAGTCAATCTCATAGAGTCAGTCTGAAAAATACAGAAAACTAAACTATCTTGTCAGTGTTTAACACCTATTACAATTCTAGCATACATCACTGCTATATGGTTTTCTAAATGCCGTTTAATTGAGACTTCCCCAGTATTTTCATCCACACGCTTTTGCAGGTGACAAGCCCTACGCATGCGACCAGTGCAACTATCGTTGTTCGGACCACAACGCCATGCGTCGCCACAAAAAGGTCCACACCAAGGAGTCCCTCTACAAATGCAAGTATTGCCCATACAGCTGCATCCAATCTACTTGGTTCACCTCCCACATGATCTCAAAGCACCCAAACGTCAACTCCAGCGACATCCACCGGTGCCCCTACTGCAGCTTCAAATCCGTTAGCAAGGACAACTATATAACTCATCTAAGAAAGCATACTGATAAGGAAGGTGTCCAATTGCTGATTGAGATGACAAAAGACGTACCCAATAAACCCAGCTGGACCATCCCTAGTGAGACAGCCGCAAAGGACGTCGAAGATTCCACTAAGACGTCTAACGAGCAAGAGGAGATGAGTCCTAAAACGGTTAATGCTATACCTATAGAGGTGTTCGACTGTGACAGCTTATCTGAGAGCCTAACGCAAAATTTCTCTAAGAACTTCGCCACGTCACCGTCTAATGACAAACAGCAGACGGATTTCAATACGCAAGTCACAGACCTAAGCAAAGATGACAACAACTCAGATTGTCTCATCTCGGAGAATTCCAGCGACACATTGCGACACCAGTTCTCGACTCAACACACGCTACAGAACTTGACCTATGACAATACTCAGACGAATCTCCACTATTTGAACGCTCCCGTGCAGTTAGCACAGAGTCTATGCCCCATCAGTACCGTGAGCTCGCTCGTCTCTAGTCACTCCGTCATGGGCGGGAGCATAAGCAACCACATGATGGGAAACTTCCCAATAAGGCTTCCCCCGGTACCACAGCTGGCCATGCGCAATAATATAACGCTCAACCCTGTACATAAAATATCTCTACCCATGCCAAAAGTCACCGGGCCTATCATAACACCAACTCAAATATTACCCGTACCTTCATCCAGTAATTCTCCTGTTAACATTCTAAACGAGCCCGACGGTATGCCGCGGAAGAAGCCAAAAATATCGGTGAAGAGTAACCTCATTCTCAAGGGTCCCGATCAGGAGAATATGTTCCATTCGCAGCAGAAGATGGCGTTCAAGCAGCTCGAAGACAACGAGAGGTTCGGTCTCGGGGCTGTCACTTTTAATAACTTGATCACGACTCAGTTTATGCAGCTGCAGCCTGAGCCTGAGCTGAGCGAGTCTCCGAGCGATATACTGCCATACCAGGAGCCTCTGTTACACGACGCCACCCCTCCCGCGGACAACGTGGACAACTCGCAGATGTTCTCGTTCAGCAACCAGATGACCAACACCATCACGCTGCTGCCTCCGCCGCAGAAAATAACCAACGACCCTAGTTACATCAAAATTGAAGCCACAATAAAGCAGAACACGCAGTCGCCGAGTTTAGAGCGCATGTGTAATGCCAACATCATGAATAACCAGTCGTTGAGCCGCGAGTATAAGGCGTCGCCGCCCCTGGAGGACATTCATAAGAACATGAGCGAGATAAAGAATGAGGTGAAATCTGACGCGTTTTACACTATGGCCCTGAACACGAGTAACACGAATCCGTCTATAATAGATCAGTACTTGATCGATAATATTATTGGTGAGCAGTATCCGGGGCACATGGATCTGTCGACCGGTCTGTCTGAGGTGTCCGACGACCGCCAGAATGATGTCATCGAAATAGACGACAATTCGGACGACAACAAACTACTGTCGCGATACGATATCAACTTTCCCCTGGAATCTTTATATTTGATGCACAATGATTTCCATTTCTTGGAAAACGATGTCCCTAGCAACAATTTACCTATGGAAGTTAATGAAATAAATAGAATAGTCACGGAGGTACCTATCGTGAATCAGAAGGAGACCTTAAATACTGTGGAAACCACCTGCAATGATTACCCGAATTTCATACATGGCAAAAAAGACCCGATGATGAATACGTCAGTCAGACAACCAGTGAATAAGATTAATGTAAAAAATATCGAATTAATGAAGAATTAATGTTATTAATGTGTAGCTAATGTTAGTACGTTTTAAAAGACTGTTTATTATTAATTATATTATGTACTTAGTACTGTTTACTCTTATACTTTTGTTTTATTATACCATATAGCAGACAATTGTGATGTTTTCCATATTCTTGAAGAACACGCGCCTATGAAAAAATATTACTTGTAGTAATTTCATTTCACCAGAATGGCCATAAAATTTAAAACTTTTTAATTATAATACTGGCAACACTGCTCGGCAAATTTCTTCAGTTAACTGCCTATCACTGAAAAGTTCTATGTAGCATAGCAATCTGGATCCATCATCACCCCGGTTGACCAAATGATGCTGTTCTAGTGCAAATACATCAGTTACCTATCTTAGAAAATGGCAAAAATGGTATATGATTGCCTACAAAATTTGAGAAGTTCCGTTGATTCCTCATGGATCCCATCATCAGATCACGTAATTTTTTCTATAGGAAGATTTCTGAAGTATGACCTACAAAAAAAAATCAAAATCTGTTCAGGAGGTAAAAAGTTAAATATACTTACATGATGACGGGTCTCTCACTCAACCTCGTATAAGAAATTCTACGAAATCTGAATATCCACTTTAGGTACACGTCCTAAAATAAATATTCCAATATCATACATTTTCATATACGAGGTTGAGTCAGAGACCCTTCGATAAACGGATCGAATAGTTAAGCTCCTCTTTTTTGAAGTCGTTTAACCTTGTGACCGCCACAGTCGGCTGCAGCCGTCAGCGGGTACAGGGTAAAAAGTCCTTCATTACCTTGACTTAATTAAACTTGAAATTCGCGTTCCTTCTCAGACATGCTTGGCGGTCAAAAGGTTAATAAAAATAGACCGAAACTTTTTAGATTTGATTAGGTCGGTAAAATAAAAAACCGGACAAGTGCGAGTTAAACTCGCGTGGAGAGGGTTCCGTTCCGTACATGATTATCTGAAATTTACTAGGTTACCTTAAATACCATAAACTTCTTATAGGTTTTCCTGTAATCTATAGGCAAAGATCTATTTTCTGTATTTTTTTCAAAATTTTAGCCGCAGTAGTTTCGGAAATAAGGGGGGGGAGTGGTCATTTTTCGCCTATTTTCCTTAATAACTTCTAAACTATTTTATTTAAAATTCAAAAGAAAATATATTTAAGATCCTCACAATAAGCCCTTTCATTTGATATGTCACACGATTCAGGTGACATAACTTTTTTTTTAAATTTTCTAGTTTACCCCCAAAAAGTGGCCCCTATGTTTAAAATTCATATATTTACGTCACGCGTTCGTGTTGCGGTCACCAACTTACATATGAATACCAAATTTCAACTCAATCGGTCCAGTAGTTTCGGAGCAAATTGGCTGTGACAGACGGACAGACAGACAGACAGACAGACACAAGAGTGATCCTATAAGGGTTCCTTTTTTCCTTTTGAGGTACGGAACCCTAAAAAGCTCAAGTATTTCTATCAATCAACCCATGAATCCTTTGGTCAAACTGACATTGGCAGCACGCCGCCATTAAAGAAAAAACGGCGAATAAGAGAAGAACCTTTTGTCAAGATAAAGATACAAGTTTCGATACTTTCAAATTATAGTACGATAAAGTTTTAACCAAAATGACTTTCGCAGTTCAAATGAACCAGGGATATGATGAAATGGGCCTGTCGCCTGATGCCCGCAGGCCAAAATCCAACGACGGACTTGTAGAATTATTTCAAGCTATGGACTATAAAAACTCGTTCACTTCGCTGACCCTGCTGTTCATGCTGCTAACCTACTTTCTGGCGGCGGCAACTTGCTTCGCCTTCAAATGCTTTTTCCTTTCCAGATCTACAACTTTGGATATAGACCTGTACTAGCACATAAGTGTCATGTATGAAAATGGAAAAGTGAATACATTGATAAAAAAAAACATCTTATTTATTTTAGCTTTTATAGTTATTGCCAACAACTCCGTCCACTTAGACTTCGGCAATCATTAATTACTCTAGTTCCGATTTAATTATGTAAGTATTCTGTATTTTTAGGTTTTTTTACCCGACTGCAGCGAAGTAATAAGGAGGCTTATGTTTTTATGTATTTACCTATGTATGTATGTATGTATGTATGTATGTATGTATGTATACCTAATTAATAATTTCATTAGCTACCACCTGGAGCCAAAACTAGTTATCCGGTTTTAACATATGGGGTGAAAAACGATTCACAAAATGCCCGGGTAACAGGATAGGGTGTATGACGTCACCTGAAATTCAATATGGCAGATGCTAGAAGATATTTTGTTTCTTGATATTTTTCTACCCATGCATTATGGGTTATCAAATGAAGGGGATTGACTAGAGCATCCCAAAAACATAATAATAATATTATGCTGGTATTTATTATGTACCTAAGTCTACCTACCAAACTTAGTATTAGGGTCCCGTTTTACCCTTTGGGTATGGAACCCTAAAAAGAACCGGAACAGTATTTATTAAAGTATTTCTATAAATATGCCCAATGAGAATAACTCCCACTAATAGAAGGTTTCATTATAGCACAAAATAATTAGGTACCTACATAGATTTTAGTAGTGAAAATAGTCAAATATGGTTCTATCTTGTCACTTCGAACAGTTTTTATTACTGACCGACAGAAGACTGCGCCATCTAGCGGACATTTGTATCATTAGAATTAGACTATACCTATCGATCAGCTTTAAGCTTTCCCACAAACCTAAGTTTCTTAAGTGTCGCGGTCAACCGTGTCAACTCGTCAGCGTATAAAAAAAAAACCCCGACTGTATAACCTAAATAATTATTAATTATTTAAAAATAAAAACCCAACTGCATAACCTCTAAGAAGAAAAAAACAAGAAATTGATTCCACCGTGCTCGTGGGGTCCTAGCGGTATGAAATATACTTTACAACCTATTCTCATACCTACCAAATATACATAAAAAAATCATAAAAATCGGTCGAGCCGTTTCGGAGGAGTGCGACCACAACGACCGTGACACGAGATTTTTATATATAGGTATAGATAACTTTTTAGACACTTTTTTGACATCGCCACACATCGCTGTCAGATCCCATACCTACTTTTTATTTTAATTTTTTTGGATCAGGCCCCCAATTCTCGCTGCATTCGAGATAATCTCACAATCGAGATTATCGAATGCACCGAGAATTGGGGGCCAGATACCATACATCTGACTTGCAGTGTTGCCGGGTTTTGATTAAATTAATTGTAACTTGTAGCTTCGTGAAACGTGCCACTATCTGTGGGCCGCATGGCTTCTGCCTTCGCCTTTTTCTTTGGGGAAAAAATTGTGTATAAAAAACACTCTGACTAGGGTCTGCTGTCATTGTCATTGTTCGATTTGACGTTTGTATGCGTCGTTTTTCGTTTTCGTGTTTGCTTTTTCTTAGTTAAGGTTTTCGTATTATTGGCGATCAAATACGAACGTGAGCAGTGTAAGAAAGTGGATTTAGGTCCCGACTTCTTGGCACCATGCCTTCTATAGACATGATGGGTCCTCCGGGGCAGCCGATGGAGCCGGTCCCTGAAGAGCCTCAGGCGCCCCCTCCGCCTGTTATCGGGATCATTTACCCTCCACCTGAAGTCAGGAGTATCCTTTTTACATTTATTACAGTATACGTAGAAGTGTACGAAAGTTTAAAAAAGGTTGTGAAACATAACCTATTTCTAACTGAGACAACCTAGAAAATGAAGACTGACTGCTCTTAAGGCAGTTTGTTTACTCTGGTGAATCCTAGAAAGCTATCAGAAGGAAAAACATAGGTTCTTTTAATAGTTACAACTTTAGTTTAACTTCTTACAGTACCTAGTTATTGATTATTGATTATAGGGAGTAAAATTTGTGTGTATACTGACTTCAGTACTCGTAAAGATTTTTTTAAAGGTATTTACAAGATGTTTAAGGAAAATCATTCCTTATACATCTTGTAAATTGTGTTTTTTAGTACATAAATACAAAATAACTCTAACCCTTGAGACACCTAGTGCCTCATCCATACTGTGCCTTTCCTGTCTCTCTAGGGTTAATGTTATGAATCCTATTCTCAATTTAACTTTTACTAGCTTTGAGGAGCTTACATTTAATTTAAGTTAATTTAATTGTAACCACAACTACAGCAGATTTCAATTTCAGCACAATGAAATCCTTGACCATTTCACATAGATATTGTGGATAAGACTGCTAGCTTCGTAGCCCGCAACGGGCCAGAATTTGAAGCTAGAATCCGGCAGAATGAGCTGGGCAATCCCAAGTTCAACTTCCTCAACTCTGGGGATCCATACCATGCTTACTACCAGCATAAAGTCAAGGAAATAAGAGAAGGGAAAGGTATGTGAATTACTTTAATTTTGATTCAGCAAAGAGACAATAAAAACAGTAATTCGTACTGCTGATAAATGTTTCCTTATCTTTTTTTGTTTATAAGTGTTGAAGAAGTATAAAAACACATTGATTTTTGTGTATTAGCAACATTCTTATTTGTACCCAACACTATACTTAAGTAATTGTGTTTAAGGCATGGAGAATTTAAAAAGGTTGGGTTGTTTTAAACCATCTGTTAACATAACTTATTTTAAACATGACAATAGTCCATGCAAGGTATTAATCAAATGGCCGAATTGGCAAACTCAATAATGCCACTAGAGCGTTTGACCCATGTACAAATAGTTAAGTCTCTATCATCCAGCTGTCAACCATTACGTGAACTTCTCTTTAACCAAAGATCAATTTATTTACTGTAAGAAGTTAATATTTGGAACGTGTGCAGACACAGGCCCGCCGCCGTCCGCGGGCGGCCCGCCCAGCCTGCGCGCGCTGGCGCCGGCGCAGGCGGCGCGCCAGCAGGAGCTGCTGAAGGCCGCCGCGCCCGCCGAGCCGCCGCCGCCGCGCGACCCGCCCCCAGACTTCGAGTTCCTCGCTGACGCGCCCTCCATCTCGGCCCTCGAGCTCGACATCGTCAAACTGACTGCTCAGTTTGTCGCCCGTAACGGCCGGCAGTTCCTCACCGACCTGATGAAGAAGGAGGAGCGGAATCATCAGTTCGACTTCCTCCGTCCCCAGCATTCGTTGTTCCAGTACTTCACGCGGCTGCTCGAGCAGTATACCAAAGTGTTGCTGCCCCCGAAGGAGCTCCCGTCTCGGCTCGGCGCCGAGGTGCGCACGGGGGCGCTGGACGCGGCGCGCACGCGCGCGGCGTGGCTCGCGCACCAGGCTCGCCGTCGGGCGCAGGACGAGGCCCGCGTCGAGAAGGAACGTCTCGCGTACGCCTGCGTCGACTGGCACGACTTCGTCGTCGTCGAGACCGTCGACTACCCCGCCGGGGAGCCCGGGGACTTTCCGCCGCCGACTACGCCGCTCGAAGTCGGCGCCCGCGTGCTCGCGCAGGAGCGGGGCCAGGCGCAACCGATCGACGACGACACCGAAATGCAACTCGAGTCCGACTCGGATTCGGATACGGACACCGAATTAGCGGCGATGGAGGACCGCACGCAGCAGCAGCGGCCCGACGACACGCGCGTGCAGGACATGGAGGAGGACAGCTCGTCGAGCGAGGACGAGCGGCCGCCCGCGCCGCCCGGGCCGCCGCGGCGCGCGCGCGAGGAGGCGCCGCTGCCGCCGCGCGCCGACCGCGTCGTCGTCAAGAAGTACGACCCCAAGCAGCCGCGCGCGCCCGCGGCGCCGCCCGGCGACGAGTGGCTCGTGTCGCCCATCACCGGCGAGCGCATCCCGGCCAGCAAGGTGGCCGACCACGTGCGCATCGGCCTGCTCGACCCGCGCTGGCTGGAGCAGCGCGACCGCGCCGCGGCCGAGCGCTCGGACCGCGACGAGGCGCTCGCGCCCGGCGCCGCCATCGAGGCGAGCCTCAAGCAGCTCGCCGAGCGCCGTACCGACATTTTCGGCGTCGGCGACGAGGAGACCGCCATCGGCAAAAAAATCGGGGAGGAGGAGCGCCGCCGCGACGACCGCGTCACGTGGGACGGTCACACGAGCAGCGTCGAGGCGGCGACTCGCGCCGCCCGCGCTCACATTACATTGGAGGACCAGATACAGCAGATCCATAAAGTGAAAGGTCTGCTGCCGGACGAGGAGAAGGAGAAGATCGGGCCGAAGCCGGTGGCGGCGCCGCCCCCGCCGCGGCAGGCGCCGCGCGCGCCCGCGCCCGTGCTGCTGCAGCCGCTGCCGTCGCTGCTGGTGCTGCCGCCCCTGGCGCCGCGCCCGCCGCTCATGGCCGCGCCGGGGTACGCGTACGCGGCCGCGCCGGCGCCGCCGCCGGAGGAGGACGAGGGCCCGGCCACCAAGCGCGCGCGCACGGAGGAGGCGCTGGAGCCGGAGGCGTCGTGGCTGGCGCGGCACGGCGGCGTCGCGGCGCTGAGCGTGGCGCTGCCGGCGCTGCCCGAGCGCGCCGAGTGGCGGCTGGACGGCCGCGCGCTGCCCGTGTCGCTGCCGCTGTCGGCCACCGTCGCGGATCTGAAGACCTTGCTGCAACGGTCCACTCAGATGCCCATCGCCAAACAGAAGCTGCACTATGACGTAAGTCTTGACCCATTCTTCTATACAGGCTTCATCTTTATACCTCGTCCAAAGGAAAAAGCGCGCTAGCGGTGGGGGCTGCGCGGTAGTTTATTTACCGGCCAAATTGGTGGCATGAGGTGAAACGCGACGGAGGGGTTTGCGCGCGGTATGTCTGTGCCGTCGCGCTATTGACTCGGCTCAGCTCGGCAGTTGTCATTTACTTCCCGCACAGACACTACGTTTCGTTCGCTTGCAAAGTACAGTCACGCACGTGTCTTTGCACGATGATTTTGCATAAAGAGGAAAAAAAAAAAAAAATGTTTATTGTTTTATGACGAGAGAAGCTGATAGTGGTGTAGTAAATAATTTTATCTACACCCATATCATAAAACCTCCATTGGTTAATCAAAAACCGTAGGAAATGACAACCAGTTTGACAACCAATTAGGAAAAACCAGTGCTGCGATAAAGAAATAACATGACTTCTTTATCGTTTTTAGTAAAGAAATGAGATTAAATTTGGAACAGCTGTCAAAACTCAAGTGGGTCGCTATTCTAGTATCCATAGATAATAAAACAGTTATTGATACGAAACGTCAATTCAGTATGTTTTTTTTAATATTAACTGCACAATATTTGATCTCGAGTGACGTGAGAATAGAGACTTCATCCGTCCGTCAAAAAAAATGGACTTGACGGAGGATCGAATCGCCGCCATTATGTTGACGTTTTGCTGAACGAAAGTAGAATTTTGTTGAATTGAATAGAAAAAGTTGTTTGTAATTTACATTTTAGTTGAAAATATGAATAGTAAGTAGTCTTCTCGGAGTGTGTGTGATGTGAAAATGCGCCGGATATCGGATATGTGCAGCCACGATTGCATCAAATAACTTGTTGCCAGAAAATATTGTTTCTGAACCCATCATGGAGGATTTATAATATGTGTGTAGATAAAGTTATGTATGCAACTCTGCATAATTTGGCCTTAAAACACACGTGCGATCTTATTATGAAACTCGCCTATCGGCTCGTTTCATGAAAACCGCACTAGTGTTTTAAGGCCTATCATTATGCAACCGTTGCATAAACTACTATAAAACGATGTATAAAACGAACTGCAGAAGCAACGAAAACGTCCGAGGCTACAGGTTGTGTCACAAAAAAAGAGTACTGACGGCCATATAATACCATCCCGGCCATCAGCGCTCGTTTGAACCGACTTAAAAAAGGAGCAGGTTTTCAAGTCATCTGTATTTTTAATATGTATATAATTTTTTAATGTTTATTACTTCATAACTCCGACATTTGTGAACTAATTTTTTTTTTTTTTTGGTTGATGACTTCTGTCAAGCCATGAGTTGAAATCCAGATCGGCACCAAATTTAAAAACCCTATTCTAACTCTCACGAATCTTTGTATTTGAAATTATCAAATCTTTCACATTGATCTTAGCAGATTTTCTTGATTTCCTTTATTTATCATTCTTGTATTAAAACACCTTAGGGATGGTTTCTGTTAAATCCTCCATTCACAAATTTATTGGTAATAATTAATTACATTTGAATAATTTACAGTGAATTATTAGGGACAATTAATAGTAAGGGAGCTGGGTGCCATTTTGGTATATGATTTGTTTGTCTTTCATATTGATAGGGATGACAGTTTATGTCAATAGAAATCGATTTGGTCTAGTAAATGAAAGTCGTATGTTCCTGCGTTTATGTGTTACAACTTTAAAAAATCGTACATAAAAAAAAACAGCGACCTAGACGTCTGCCAACTTTTTTTTCTATTCTAGGAGTCCTAATGAATCGAATGGACGCAACGAGAACGACGATCAAATGATTTAGTATAGCTTTTTTTTTCATTTACATTTTCGCAACTTCGTCCCGTTATAAAACAGAGCCCACACGTCCGCCTCTTCGATGTTCATCGTTTTGAGGATGATTCTGACCATCAGTCCAAGAGGCAGGCACGAACAAATGATTTAGGACACCGTTTTATTTTAAATTGTTGAAACGCTGTCAATTGAAAACGCAGCGCTACCATGGTGGCAGACTATTTTTCTGTGGTTCTTTACATTGTCATTAATCGAACAATTCAGGTCTGCCAAGCGAACAAATCATATAGAAATTTTGGCACCCAGCTCCCTAGCTATAAGTAACGCAACACAATCTTACTGGATGTTTACTCCCTAAAAGGAACCTATTTCAAAATTTGGAGGTTTTATAGTTCCAGATATTGATGTTTAAAACATCCTTGAACTACCTATCTCACGATGTTCATGTCTCCCCAGGGTCTGTTCTTCAAGGACAGCAACACTCTGGCCTACTACAACGTGCCGCCGGGCGCCGTCATACAGCTGCAAGTGAAAGAGCGCGGAGGCCGCAAGAAGTAACGCCCTAAACACGAACCATATCTTATACGTTTATTCCTCAGTAAATATAGATGTACTGGAAATAGCCGTAAGCTGGTAATAGTCAAGTTGCTAGATGATATACCTCGCCCGTTGTAAAAAGAGCCCTGACGGCCATATAAAAAGTATGGCGCTCAGCGCTGTTACTCGGGCGAGGTATAAATATTTAACTCTTTGACCGCCAGACGGCTGTGGCCGTCGGCAGTTTTCCTTGCCCCTGACGCCATGATATGCCGTTTTCCATACATTTGCGTCGGCTGCAGCCGTCGTCGAGCGCTTGTGGCTCGCTTTTTCGCAGTTAGCCGTGGCATTCAAAAGGTTAACCTTTTGACCGCCAAGCATGTCTGAGAAGTAACACGAATTTCAACTTAAAGTCAAGGTCAAGTCAATGAAAGACTTTTTTACCTTGTATCCGCTGAACGCTGCAGCCGACTGTGGCGGTCAAAAGGTTAAACATAGGCTATATACAGGGGGCTGGGGGAACGGGCGTCGTGCGCCGCGCCCGACCTTCCTTTCACACCCTGTACTCTACCAGTACGAGTGAAGTCCTAAAGGCATGCTCATACATATAGTTTTATTTCCTGTACTGCAGAACATAGACATTTTTTTCCACTATTGGCAAAACATATTGACTAAACTATATTAATAAGATTATAGTGTTTATGTATTCTACCAAACAAAAATAAAATATTTAGTTTAAAGAGCGTTTGATTTTAAAAAACCTGCCCATGTGGTTTTAAATAAGAAAGTTCTTTGGGGTTGAATTAATAAATGACAATTTGTTAAAACATTTTTATTGAAAACGCGTTAAAAAATACAAGCTTACACAGCTGTTTTTAAAAAAAAAAGTATAAGTACTCTTATAATATATTGCACGGTAAAGCACCTTAACACTGATATGCTGTGATGTACATATTTCGATATGTGTTTAAATAATATTATGAAACAATAAACTTAACAACATACAATAAACTATGGAATTTCATAAAATGGAATGTCAGATTCATAGGATCACGAAAATGTAACTACTGGCGTCCCAGCCGCAGTTTCGCAAAATACAAACAGTAGGCCAACTTCTCTTCATTATGCATTTAACATTTCTTTTAAATGAACTTTATCACTGCAAGTCGACATATCAGTAAAAATGCCGTTGATTGATAGCTATTTTATGATTTTAATTTTTGCGTAAATCAAATGGGAAAAGAACTTGCTCAAAATTTCCGCTGCCTAACCTATAAGATATATATGTATAACACAAGAATGAGTAATAAAATTAAAATAACATCCGATATTCTTTAAATTTTATTACTCAATCTGGTGTTTTGGGAGTGTGGTATTATGAGGATGCATGTATTTTGGGCACGAGCTATTTTTATTTGCTCGTTAACAATTGTTACAGTTACATGGCCAATATATTTATAATACATTTTAATATTTTTTTAATACGATTTTTAAACTGTAACAGAGTACAGTATTTGTGCAAATTTCCTATTCTTTCCGCTCTTATATAAACCTATACGGATTTCTCAAACTAACGGATGGGACGTCGATAACCGAAATACAAATTAGTCAACAAATTATATATAAAATGGAGCATCGTTTCCATTAAAAACGCCAAGCGATTTGACAAATATAACGGTTAAATTGCACAAGTTTAACTATAAGCAAATTACGTGTATACGTTTTAAATTAGTATTTTTTAGCAAGTTCCTGAGCTCTATTTTAAAGACATCGTTAAGGGGGAGGGAGGGGTTCAATAGAGTGTAACATCATGTGACAAGGGGAAATCATAAACTTCGTGACGTCTCATGTATTAAAACTCTAAACTTCAAATCTATTGAATGCTTTAAAATATTGCAACGTATGTGATGTCACACCAGGGGAGGGGTTCACAAATGTGAACACGACGACACCCCCCCCTCCAAAAGTCATGAAATTCGTGTGACGTAATTAACACGTTCAATGCCGGGAACTCTCCTCGGGAGTTCTCAATAACTTTGTTCACATGCCGGACAACTCCCGAGGTGAGTTAATTCTATACTAGTTTTAGACATGGCTGGGCACAAGACCGTTAATCCGTTAATCGTTAATTAGTCAAAATTTCGAATACAGGATTAACCTTTTAAGTTAACTTTAAAAATTGTTAACGGACTCGTTAACTTCTGTTAAAAGAATTAAAGTCCGTTAATCGTTAATTAAGTACCTACTATTTACCAAAAGAACACCGCGCGGACCGCATATATTGTTGTTTATAAAGAGGAATATGCACCTTATTTAGTTATGTCAGATAGCTATGGATTTGAATTTGATCTCTAAATACCTAATTAAACCTAATTTTATTAATTTTTCATGACCTGCCTAAAATTCCATACCAACATTTTTTTTATAAGTAGCTCAATAAAGCAACGACGTATAAAATGCAATTTCTATCACGAGTTAACGATTAATTTTAAATTCCATTAAATCTTCCGAAATGTAACGCTACGGAAACGTTAACATTTAACGAAGTTAACTTTTTTAGTAACGGATTAGCGATTAACGAAGTTACCTATTTGATTAACGGTGCCCAGCAATGGTTTTAGATGACCAGCATACAGCGAATGTCTTGGTTTATGGCCTGGCATTGAGTGTTAATGGCTGGAGCAATTATCACCATTTCATTTATTGTAATTTGGGAATGTCGTGCAGCATGGTTCGGTAGCGCTCCAACATCGGCATGTAAATGCTCTCAGCGTCCGGATAGGGCTTCGCTACCGGCGCCACTGTTGGTTCAGATCCTGAAATAAATTAACTTATAGTCTCTGGAAGTGGGCAGGCCATGTCGCGAGATTAAAAGACCAGCGATGGACAGAGAAAGTGACAGTGGGAAGGCCCTTAAGGCAAGGGGCAGAGAGAATCTCTGACATGATGGGAAGATGACATCAAAAGAACAGTACAAAGATAGCACAGGACAAACACTGATGGGCATCGTTGGACGAGGCCTTACTAACTAAAAACCGGCAAAGTGCGAGTCGGACTCGCGCACGAAGGGTTCCGTACTAATCTTCAAGCAAGTAAAAAAACACGTTTGTTGTATGGGAGTCCCCCTAAATATTTGTTTCATTTTAATTTAATTATTTATTTTTAAAGTGAATATATAACAAAATATTATGTGAATATTTCAAGCGTCTACCTGTTGCTTATCAATATCGAGCAAAAACGAGCAAAAAAATCACGTTTGTTGTATGGGAGCCCCCTTAAATATTATTTTATTTTGTTTTTTAGTAGTGTTGTTATAGCGGCACCGGAAATACATCATCTGTGAAAATTTCAACTGTCTAGCTATCGCGGTTCATGAGATACAGCCTGGTGACAGACGGACAGCGGAGTCGGAGCGGAATAGGGTCCCGTTTTCACCCGTTGGGTACGGAACCCTAAAAAACGTATTAGGGGTCATCCATAAAGTACGTCACACTAATTTCGTGATTTTTTGACCCCTCCCCCGTCCTTGTCACAGGTGGTCACATTTGTGAGACCCCCCCCCCCCCTCCCTAGTGTGACGTCACATATTTTGCAACTATACATCTAGAGATTATTAAATTAATACAGCAGTTTCGAGATTAGTTTTATTTCCATTTACGTTATTTTTTAATATAAACAACATCAAATCAAACATTTGAAAAAATTTACAAGGCAATAAAATATTAATTGAAAAATGAAAATAAAAAATTCAATACAGATTGAGTTGAAAATATTTTAAAGATTTGCGTTAATAGTTCAAATTTGGCATTTTAACACTTAGATGTAAAATGTGACGTCACGAAACTTAGGACCCCTCCCACCCCTTGTCACACAATGTCACACTTCGTCGACCACCTCCCTCCCCCTTAACGTGTGACGTACTTTATGGATGACCCCTTACTAGGTTTCATGTTATTCTCAAATCTAATTTGTTGTTAGTTTTATTACTTGAAGTATGGTAGGTACTCATATACATACACATACATAGCATCACGCCCGAAATCCCTAATGGGGTGGGCAGAGGCACAAGACTGCTTGTGGCCACGTTCGATGAATTAGTCCTAAGATGGTATGATGAACCGTATGGTGACAGGTGATCAGCCCATCGCCCATACAGATAGTCCACCATGTTGGAGAGGACCCGTCCCTTAGTCGACTTTTACGACATGCCAGGATGATAAGCATCTGCACGCATTCTATGCTATTTACTCATATAGTGGTTTGTAATATTAATTTTCTTAGTTATTACATACCTTGATTACCTGATAGCTGGAAAATGGCCGTCTGGCCAAGCTAGCAGGTAGACATACGATAGTAGTACATACTAATACTACTCGAATCTTACACATTTTGTTCATCAGAAAATAAGTGACGTCTGACGGCCCTGGCCCCCAATTTTCGGTGCATTCGAGATAATCTCACAATCGAGATTAAACGTCAGTGCATACAGTCGTTTGACACAACTGTATGAATCTGACGTTTAATCTCGCAATCGACATTATCTCGAATGCAGCGAGAATTGGGGGCCTGGGATCTTGCTCTATAATGTTGATTTGACACGAAATCATTAAACTAGGAAAATATTTTCTCAGCTCCACTGGGTATGAATCAGAAATACACTTCCCAATTATGCCCAGCTGGTTCCCAGAAAATGCCCTCAGTGATGAGCGAGGATACATACCAGCAAGCGTGACTCCTGCCTCAGCGCTCCATACTTCAGCGGCGCGAATCGCGGCCCCCAGGAGAGCGGCATTCGCGTGCTCCTAAATGACAACACTCGCTATAACAGAACCCGGCTCTCGGGTTCTTCGGGGAAATTGCCCAGAAAGCCCGTGAGCCGGGGTCTTAGTGTTAATGAGGATCATATATATTATTCCTAAAAGGTATTTTTTTGAAGACGCTCCATATCTCTGTTAATTCTTTACCAAAATTAATGATTTAAACGTCATTTTAAAGCTTATGTTCGTCGTAAAAATATACGCGATTTGCAAGCGCCATCTATTGACAGTCTGTTTAACTAACATGTGTGTTGGCTATTTGCACATGCAGACTAATGTGAACAGATAGCGCTACTATCTTTGTGTCATTCATGTTAGGGCCGATGGAGGGTACTGCGTTAATTATTATCTTTGTCAAAATTATCCGTCACTATATATGTATTATAATAATACGTATTAAGACTTTCAATTATAAAACAGCGCTTAGCCCACAGCCGCGGACGTAAATAAAAATCACCTGCATTGCAAGCGCCATCTATTGACAGTCTGTTTAGCTAAAATGTGTCTTGGCTATTTGCAGACCAATATGTCAATAGATGGCACACCCGCAAGTACAGATGTAGTGCATAATTAGTTTCCATCGTGTTTTATCGGAAAAGTTCGTATTTATCGTGCTCTCTCAATTAGCTTCGGCAGGCCCCCAATTCTCGGCGCATTCGAGATAATCTAATAATCGAGATTAAACGTCAGTGTATACAGTCATTTGGCGCAACTGTATGAATCTGACGTTTAATCTTGCAATCGACATTATCTCGAAAACACCGAGAATTGGGGGCCAGTAGTCATCATACCATGCTGTCATTTTTCGTTTTGACATTTGGCAGTAAATAATAAAGTTTCATATTAATGAATATAAACATGTCACTCATTTAATACAATAATTAATTGACACTTCGGGTCCCGTCGTCTTCCGATTGCGATACGAGTTTTACCGATGGAAACATATTATTCAGTATATCTGTACTCCGTTAATTATTATATTTGTCAAAATTATCTGCTATTGACCAAAAAATAGACAAATAGAGTACTAATAATACTTGCCTTTACTTATTCTCACTTTATTATATTATTATTATCCGATGTTTGATCACGATACTGTGCGACAATTCGCACGGGTCAGCGAGTAATAATAAAAGATATTGAAGGATCAAACGCGTACCTGCACATATACGGGTGTGTTGAAGACATCAGCAAAGATTTGTAGCAGCTCCTTGTTGACCGACGCGCCGCCCGTCGCGATGACGCGTGACGACGCCTCTGCCAAACAGTTCATCATCATTAGGGTACATTTGGTACTTGTTTATTTCAAAGAAGTTTTAATATTTTAAATTACATTTCATCATTTATTTATCGACCGAGCGAGTGAAGCGTCTCCGTTTCAGCTTGGGCAAAAATGCTTTCGTAAATATGTCCAGCGGATGTCCATTTGTTCTCGTCTACAGCTCGCAGTTCTCAACCGATTCTCGTGAAATTGTGTGAGGAGGTTCGGTAATTGTATAAATTTTTTTTTGTCGATTCAGTTGTTCGAAATATTTCAAAATGGCGGAGATATGGAGATTTTTGCAATTACAAACTTACTGGCGGTGTTGGTAAACTGACTTGATCTATGTCGATGTATGGAGCTATCCGTTTTTCAACGGCAAAGTTAAGTTTGTCGCACGGCCAATCATTATTTCTTACTTAGAATTATAATTTACTAAATTCAAATTAGGTTTATATAAAAAATAAATAGATTAATTTAAAACAATATATTACTTAACGCTAAGACTTTCACACAACTTCATACGTTCTCTTTCAACCCTTACAACTACTTACTTACAAACTGTTATTGATATTTTTAACACATTCAGTGCCGGAGACCCGACTGTCGGGTATTTTATGATTTCGTTCGATTTCGAACAAATGGGACCTACCCGAAATAGTTGTAGTCTATAAATCCACATGGTTCCTCACCAAGCTTGAAGCCCATGTCCTCGGCGTGCGCGCGCCGCGCGAGCGCCTGCCCCTCGAGCAGCGCGCGCGCCTCGAACTGCGCGGCGGGCTTGTCCACCGCGCGCCCGGTGCTCTCCACCACCCAACGGCCCGGCGCCGCGCGCGGCACGATCTCCGGGGTGTCGTAGTATATTCCTTAAATTATATAATAGTTCAGTCCCATTCGACACCAAAAGGTCATGATATGATGATAACGTTTAAAGTGCCAGGAGCGCCACAGTCATCTACACATGAAGATATTGAAATAAAAAATAAATGATTTAGTTTATCTCTGAATACCCTAGTCAATTAAAAAAGTGTATATTTTAACGGCCTGGCACTTGTGGCACTGTGGAAATGGCCTGATGGACGACGCGGATAGCCTAGTTGGTAGTGACCCTGCCTCCGAAGCTAGCGTCCCGCGTTCGATCCCCGGTAAGGGCAAATATTTGTTTGATGAGCACGAATGTTTGTTCCTGAGTCTTGGATGTTTCCTATGTATTTAAGTATTTATTTATGTATATAAGTATGTATATCGTCGTCTAGTACTCATAACACAAGCCTTTAGAGCTTACATTGGGACTAGATCGATTTGTGTAAAGATTGTCACGCAATTTATTATTTATTTTATTTATTACTATTAATAACAAACTTGAAATAAATCACCGCACATAGGGTAAAGTTACCCGATTATTGACTCCCAAATGACTTGCTAAATACGTAAGCAGTCCAATAATGGGGAAGATACATAAAAATCAAAATGAGGTTTAAATGATATATTATGAAAGTAAATGTAAACAAAAGCATATTACAGAAATATCAGATCATTTTGCCTATTCATTTTTATTTTATTAAGTAACAAAATTAGTGAAAAATATATATTGGTTTATAGTTCTGATTTTAGTTCTTCGGACATCCTCATCAAATTTATGTCATGTTTTTTTTCTACGATGTTGTTCTAAAAACAGTATTTTCGAAAATAATTACAGATTCCGTTTAAACGCCATACATTTTGTACAGTCTAACGACCGCTGTGACGTCATAGCTGTTGTCCATTTTGTATGGAGTGGTTTTCCGAGTGGTATGAACAATGACTTTTCAAAGCTTCATAACTCATAAAATAATCAACATAATAATGTTTTGCGTACACAGATCGGTTTCTATTACTCAGCACTTTCCAACATAAGATTTAAAAAAAAAATATGCATCTTCCCTATTGTCAGCACCCTCTCAAGGATGGCACCTTCTACGTTTGTTTCAAATTAATAGAGGTGATAATACTAGAATCGCTAGGTATCGATAACTGGTACTTTGGGTGTCAATAATCGGGTAGATTACCCTAATAACAAATTACAATTAAAATGAAGGAACTTACCCATATATCCCATATTTCCTCTAACAGTGGCACCCAGTAACTCATTAAAGGCTTCCCAACTGTGCCCAGCGAGTCTATCCCTATGGTTCTGCCTCGTCAGGGACCCGTTGGCGAAGCACAGCAGGGCCATGTAGGGGGCCTCGGTGGGGCCCACGAGCACGTGGCCCGCGGGCGGGGCCCCGGCCTCCTGCAGGCCCAGGAGCAGCGTGTCGCTCGTGCCCAGGCTGAGGCCTACCCAGCCGGAACGAAGCCGGAGACCTGAGTTCATGTTAAAATAATGCAAAATGCAACTTAATGTTTCACACGACTTTCAATCTTACGTCAGACTTATTTAAGGTCTTTTATAGACCTGATGTATATATCCGTGTCTACCTGTGAACAACGGTAACCGATGCTCTTAGGTACGGTACGGTGAGACAAAAATCGTGAGGAAACCTGCACATTTAGGTAACTAAATGTATAACCATGATCCAATTGGTGTTGTTCTCCTGTCACAACGGTTACGCGGGGGATTGGGATTACAGGGGAGGCCAACAGAAATGACACACATATACTCTGTCCGTTTAGGTATTTAACTTAATGTAAACAAACTAACCTAACTCAGCTAACCGGACAATCCAGTGAATCCTTTTTAGGGTTCCGTACCTAAAAACGAAACCCTTATAGGATCACTCGTGTGTCTGTCTGTCTGTCTGTCCGTCTGTCAATTTGCTCCGAAACTACTGGACCGATTGAGTTGAAATTCGGTATACATATGTAAGTCGGTGACCGCAACACGGACACGTGACGTAAATATATGAATTTTAAACATAGGGGTCCCCTTTTGGTGGGTAATTATTATAATTAAAAAAAAAAGTTATGCTACCTATATGTTGTGACATAAATTTTAAATAGTGATACGGCTGTTTATTATGCTTTAAACTTATTAATTATATTAATATGCGCCTATATCAGAAATTATCAATTAATTTTGGCAGTGGCTTGTTACAATTTAACATTCAGTGGTTGAGTTGCTCAAGTGTTGCCATACAAACGTGTTGTTCTCTGTCGCTCGTATTGTCACCTAGGGGCCACTGAAAATCAGCGCCGAGGCTCGCCACGGCATAACGCTGAGTGGCACCCTCTTTGGCACCGTTTGGCACAGCTTTTTATGTTCATTGTTTCTTTGTTATGTGCTTTTCTTGTTATTTGTCTGTGTCTAATGTGTGTTAAATAAATGTCTTTATTATTATTATTATTAATATTAAAATTTACCATCCCCCCCCTCTTTATTTCCGAAACTACTGGGACTAAAATTTTGAAAAAAAAATACAGAAAGTAATTATTTACCTATAGATTACAGGAAAACCTATAAGAAGTCTATAGTATTTAAAGTAGCCTAGTAAAATTCAGATAATCATGTACGGAACGGAACCCTCTCCACGCGAGTTTAACTCGCACTTGTCCGGTTTTTTATGCATGGTCTGTCTTGATTGGCTGGTTAGCCGAGTCACGTGGCTTAGTTTGTTTACATTAAGTTAAATACCTATCCGAACAGAGTATAGATATCAATATTGCCTAAAACGTCCCCTAAATCAAAACCTAAACACACCCATTACAGTTATCAAAGACCTGTCCAACAACACTTTCGAGGTTGTAGAATACACATTTTCTTACTCTTGTTTTACATAGATGGGGATACGCGGGACAAACATTAATAATAATACAAAAAATTCATTAAAGCAGTCTTCGAGATAAAGTAGCTGTAACCTACAGACGGACTTGGCAAAACTATAAGAGTTCCTAGTTGGACCACGGAACTCTAAAAACCGGCCAAGTGCGAGTCGGACTCGCGCACGAACGGTTCCGCACCATTATCTATAATCAAGCAAAAAAAAACACGTTTGTTGTATGGGAGCCCCCCTTAAATATTTATTTTATTTAAATATAATTATTTATTTTCAAAGTTAATATATATCTAAATATTCTATGACTATTTTAAGCGTCTACCTGTTGCCGTTATCAATATCGAGCAAAAACGAGCAAAAAAAATCACGTTTGTTGTATGGGAGCCCCCTTAATATGTATTTTATTCTGTTTTTTTAGTATTTGTTGTTATAGCGGCAACAGAAATACATCATCTGTGAAAATTTCAACTGTCTAACTATCACGGTTCATGAGATACAGCCTAGAGACAGACGGACAGTGGAGCCTTAGTAATAGGGTCCCGTTTTTACCCTTTGGGTATGGAACCCTACAAACGACAGGTAATCTATCCAAGGCACCTTACCACCGGTATCTTATCTAACGAATTACTTTGCTTATTGCTTATCCCACTCGAGATTGCTGATAAGCCAATACGTTTATAATGTATTTGCTTTTGAGATAATTCTACGCGTTCTTGTATTTGACTTGAGGTTTTTTCGTTTGTTTCTTTGTATATAGCAGAGGAGACGATTTGCACCCATCTGTTTAATGTATGAAAATGATTAAATATCAAGTATTTTAGAAAATATAATGTGTAAAACGTTACGTAACCACCAAGTGACCATTTTTACCGTTCTGTTTGTTTTTTTAAACCTTCAGAACGACTTTCCTGTACCTACTTTACGCCACATAATATTGTGACTTTTAGGTAAAAACCAGAAAAGTGCGAGTTAAACTCGCGTGGAGAGGGTTCCGTTCCGTACATGATTATCTGAAATTTACTAGGTTACTGTAAATACCATAGACTTCTAATAGGTTTTCCTGTAATCTATAGGCAAAGATCTATTTTCTGTATTTTTTTCGAAATTTTAGCCTCAGTAGTTTCGGAAATAAGAGGGGAATGGTCAATTTTCGCCTATTATCCTAAATAACTTCTAAACTTTTTTACTTGAAATTCAAAAGAAAATATATTTAAGATCCTCACAATAAGCCCTTTTATTAAATATGTCACACAATATAGGTTGCATAACTTTTAATTTTCTAATTTATCCCCCAAAAGTGACCTCCATGTTTAGAATTCATATATTTACGTCAAGCGTCCATGTTGCGGTCACCGACTTACATATGTATACCAAATTTCAACTCAATCGGTCCAGTAGTTTCGGAGCAAATTGACTGTGACAGACGGACAGACAGAGAGACACACGAGTGATCCCATAAGGGTTTCGTTTTTCCTTTTGAGGTACGGAACCCTAAAAATAGTCATTTGGTGATTACGTAACGTTGTAATGCATCGTAAAGTTTTACAAAAACGCTCCCTTTCTTACTTTCGGTTGGTATTTGTCGTGACTGCAATGTTTAGTAAAAATTTACTTTTCTATTTTTAATAAATCAGTTTAAAAAGACGAAAATATAAAAATCTACCTAGAAGTATGAAAAAACGCCTACAGCACTCCCAGTTTTGACGTGTACCCAGTTATTACCAGCGAGCGCGGAGCTGTTGTCCCCAGTGAACGCCACGACCCGGCACTCTGCACGGAACCCGTAGCGCTGCACGAAGTACGGGGACACGTTGCCCAGCACGCTCGCTGTGGGGACGGGTGTCCCCAACTTGGTCGACAGAGACTCGTCGCCACAGGCCTAGAGATTAAAGGTACTTAAGATAAATGTAGGTACAGCACGTGCACATGACTCTGTCTAGTGTTGTCTCTTTCAATCTGGTGTTGTGACCCTGTTACAAATAAAAACCAAAAAACCCGACTGCATAACCTCAAAAAGAAAGAAACAAGAAATTTATTCTGCCAAACTTGTGGGACCGATATGGTCGGTTATGCAGGTCGGTGAGGTTATGCAGTCGGGTTTTTTGTTTTTTTTTTAATTAATAATTTTTATTTTCAGCTTTTTAGCTGTGTTATGCTTTATTTTCACCTTAGCGATCATAAAAGGACTTTTTCAAAGGTTTATTATAAGTATTGAAAATTTAAGTGAGAATGGTTACTAACCAACTTTAACTTGTTATAGATCCTAAATGGTCATTCAAAATGAAAAATGATAATTGAAACCTAAAAATGATTTTCCAATACCTATTCAATGATACCCCACTTAACATAGTTCGTCGACTTTAATTTTTTTCTTTTTCACAATATGGCGTCTGGTTGTCGCCATATTGGATTTTGATTACTATCATGTCTTTAGTGACACTCGCATGATTAAGACAAATCGATTGACGTAAGAAACATCAAAATCGGCCCACGCGTTTGATCTCTAGAGCGCCACAAAGGAACACACAAACATACATACATACATACATACAAACATACATAGGCTGATAAACACATTACCCTCTTTTGCGTTGCGCAGTCGGGCTAAAAAGAGACGGAAGTTTCTATTTGAGCAGTCTGAAGTAATGTCAAGACCTAAGAGTTGTATATAGCAAATGTCTATCCCGTGCACAATTAATTATAACTTCATGATAACGGGTAAATGTGCAATAAATATTAATTATAATAAAACTCGACTACATAACCTCAAAAGAAAGAACAAGAAATTGAATCTGCCGTGCTTGTGGGATTGAAATGGGAATAGCAATCGGTGACTCATTGAAACATTACACTCCTTTTTGCAGTCTGGTACACTTTTGTCAGTAACACACTAAGAAGTACAAAAGACCCACCATCACCAAGGTACATTACCTTGTAATGTATTGGACTCATCAAAACAAACCAAATGAGTCCAAACTCGAGGGGTTTACTAGTGGTAATTGACGAGTTCCACTGTCCACCTCCTGGCTCTATGGTCAGATCAGCTCGATGGTACCAAATTATTATATTGTCATCCGAGTTGCATCCACTTGCAAAGTTAGAAATCATAACGACAATTAGAAATAGGTTGAAAATGACTTCTAAGATTTAATTGCATTGTTTGTTACTTATTTAGTTCACCATTTAACCTAGATTAGGTAATCAATTTAGATGTTTCTTTATTTTAATTATTATTATGATGACCCTTAGAGGCTTTATACATCTCTAAGTAGCTTAACTTGTCCAGTCGCGGAGACTATACATCTCCCTTATTAGTTATTTATTATAATTAATTTTTACCTATTAGGATTGTTTGCTGCCCTTTTCATGTGTTAGTTTTAGTTAAAACTCTAATGTAAAAGTTGAAAAAAAAAAAGACACTGCTGAGTTTCTTGCGGCGTTTCTTCTCAGCAGATGTCACCTTTCGAAGCGCTGGTAGCTTCAGACATGTAAAAGAGCCCATGTGGCCTACTTGCAAAATAAATATTTTCATTTTCATTTTCATTTTCAGTTAGTTAGTCACAAGTGAAGCTAATAAAAGCATGTTTAAAAGATACAAATTTTACCTTAAGACATTCCTCATTCCAAGTCTTGCTATGTACATCAAGCAGGTTCATCCCAGAAGCATCGGACAGGTCTATCTCAGCTATCCGTCCAAGGAACAGACTGCAAGCGAAGGAAGACACCAGTGATATCCGGGAGGCTGCTTGGTACACTCTAGGTTTTGTCCGGTGCATCTTCCGGATCTGAGGGCCGGTGAACCTCTCATACGCTGTGGACCCTGTTATTTTGGCGAGCACCTGCAATGGAATTCAATGATTATTTAATCTATATATAAATCCATGTGTGTACCACATGTTACCATTGGACTCCAAAACGGCTTAAGCGATTTTGATAAAATTTTCAGACAATCTTCAGGTTAGCCCAGTGGGTATCCTATGAAGTTTGGTAGCATCTTGCTATAGATAATTAGTGCTACCCGTGCGAAGCTGGGGCGGGTCGCTAGTTAGTAATAGAGTTTAATTTGTAGTGAGTATTGGAAATCAAAGTGCAATAACTTTGTGGAATTTTGAAACAGTGCGCACAATATTATTAGTTTATTCGCACTGACACTTTTTTATTATAGAGAGTGTTCTGTGGAAGCAGAGTGGTCGGACGCGCGCCGAGTGTTGCGAGGGTCTCATGCAGAGGGTCAGGGGTAACTTATGTGCAGAATTCATTGTGAGGAAACCAAATTCAACTATGAGATGAGACCTGAGCCCAGCACTGGGTCTTCATAATTTCCTCCTCACCTCTGATCCTCCAACAGCCTCCTCCAAAGCCCCGCAGTCAGCCGAGGTACTGGAGTCCATCCATACTGGCGAGTCAGCTACGAAGGCTGTAGCCAGCTGAGTATGCAAGAAGTCATCTGAAGACAACTTAGAAAGACGAGCCTCTGCATCTTTGGACCACCACACGGAGCCATGTTGCTATAAATAAAAAGAGGAATCATCATGTTAATTGATTTTATGGCTATTGTAAATATTAGGTCAAAAACGAGGCTTGACTGAATGACAAATCATAAAAAAATTGTTAATGTTTAAACAAAGTGGACAATTAAGTGACACAATGGGAATGCTGTTAAGTATTTACCCCATCCATACCTGTGCAGCCCCAGACAGCGCCTCCACCGAGGAGAAGTCAACACCAGCCACAACCAGCCGGTCCATCACCATGTCCAGCGCCTTCACCCACAGCAGCGGGGGCGCCAACACCTCGCCCCGCTCCCCGCGCCGCACACCGCCTGCCGTCCTGGATATATACAAACATACTTATAATAACAAAATTATTAAGGGAAAAGAGGTGTCTCATGGTGCCGGAATCCTCTAAACCAATACCAGGATACCCTAGCTCAAGAACCAGGGGCATAGTTATTATAGCATATAATGGCATAGTTATAATAGCACTCCTCTGCTGCACTGGGAGTGAAGAAATAGCATAGAATGCGTGCAGGTCCTTATCATCCGGGCATGTCGTAAAAGTCGACTAAGGGATGTCCAACATGGTGGACTATCTGTATGGCCGATGGGCTGATCACCTGTCACCATATGGTTCATCATACCATCTGAGGACTAATCAATCGAACGTGGCCACAAGTAGTCTTGTGGCTCTGCCCACCTCATTAGGGATTTTGGGTGTGATGCTATGTACATATGTATGTTATAATAATCATGAGCAATAATCAATAATCATGTAGATTCAGACATGTGAAAGAGCTGGTGTGGCTTACTTGCAAAATAAATATTTTCATTTTCATGTGTATCTTTATCAATGAAATATTTTTCCTTTTTAAATTTTCAACACTTTACACTGAAAATAGTTAAGTAGATCATTTCTCGAAGTTTGTACATAGTTAACATGCTTACGTCAGCAACTTTCAATTTTTACTATTTTATTAACAGATTTTCCAATTGTATTAAGTAAAGCTTTTTTTTACTAATTAATGAATACATTTAGCTTCTTAATTAATGCAATTAATACGAAATGTATGCATAACTGTTGAACAATCTCTTAACAGAATTGTTATGAAATGGTAAAAATTCAAAGTTGCTGTAGCCACATTAACTAATTATGTAAAACTAGCTTTTTTCCCGCGACTTCGTCCACGCGGAATTCGGTTTTCACTGTTCCCTCGGGAAACGTATAAATTTCCGGAATAAAAAGTAGTCAATGTCACTTGGGATAGCGTAGTTTTCTATTAAAGAAAGAATTTTTAGAATCGGTTCAGTAGTTCCAGAGATTACCCCCTACATACAAACAAACAAATTTTACCTCTTTGTATAATGATATATATAGTGTAGATAAAAAGTTGCGGCAAAGAATACCATTCATTATCTGACTCTGGCGGGCGACACCGGGCTCTTATATATATTCAGAGAGCTAGGCTCTAGGATATTCGAGAAAGTTTGAGAATAACAATAGGTTCTGCAGCTGTAGCATACTTTCGAAATGCAACCCAAATAATCGTTCTGAATGAAGTTCAAATACTCGACAACAGATGGCGCCACTACACTTAATTTCGAAGTTCAAATACTCGACAACAGAACAAATGTAACTTAAGACTATTGAAATTAGAATTTTAAATTTCGCGCCATTACTACACATGCTGCAATTGCTCGCAGCGCCTTTCGAAATGCAACCCAAATAATCGTTGTTGTTCTGAATACAGTTCAAATACTCGACCACAGATGGCGCCACTACACTTAATTTCCAAGTTCAACTGCTCGACAACAGATGGCGCCACTACACTTAATTTCCAAGTTGAAGGGTTGGAAAAGCCCTTATATCTTTAAAAACACGCCCTTTAGGTTAAAACGGGAACTTTCTTGTTCGAGGGGGGATATAGGGCTATCACACTATATAAGTCCCTTTATCGTGCCGGGACTCCTTTTTAAGTTTTATCGGCACGCACATTTTACTAACTTTGTTTTATTATATATAATGATAGTAGTTTATGCAACGGTTGCATAATGATAGGCCTTAAAACACTAGTGCGGTTTTCATGAAACGAGCCGATAGGCGAGTTTCATAATAAGATCGCACGTGTGTTTTAAGGCCAAATTATGCAGAGTTGCATACATAACTTTATCTACACACATATTATAAATCCTCCATGATGGGTTCAGAAACAATATTTTCTGGCAACAAGTTATTTGTTGCAATCGTGGCTGCATATTTCCGATATCCGGCGCATTTTCACATCACACACACTCCGAGAAGACTATTTACTATTCATATTTTCAACTAAAATGTAAATTACAAACAACTTTTTCTATTCAATTAATTCTACTTTCGTTCAGCAAAACACCAACATGGCGCCGATCCGTCAAGACCATTTATTTTTTTTAATCATAGACAAACGGATGAAGTCTCTATTCTCACGTCACTCGAGATCAAATATTGTGCAGTTTATGTTAAAAAAACATACTGAATTGACGTTTCGTATCAATAACTGTTTTAATATCTATGGATACTAGAATAGAGACCCACTTGAGTTTTGACAGCTGTTCCAAATTTAATCTCATTTCTTTACTAAAAACGATAAAGAAGTCATGTTATTTCTTTATCGCAGCACTGGTTTTTCCTAATTGGTTGTCAAAATGGTGGTCATTTCATACGGTTTTTGATTAACCAATGGAGGTTTTATGATATGGGTGTAGATAAACTATTTTGCACATTTAAAAATAAGACGGAACAAGTCCAAATTAAACTGAATTTTGTTTTAAAGTTTACTCAACCGAGTAAAAATGGAATTTTGAATGGATTTGTATGTCACGTTATTTCTTTTTAATTTTAAACGAGCGATTTGAGAAATACTGTTCAACAATTCGCTTGATTAAAATGAAAAAGAAATAACGTGAAATACAAATCCATTCCAAATTCAACTTTAACGCGGTTGAGTAAAGTTTAAAACAAAAGTTAATTTCATTTGGAGTTATTCCCTTTTATTTTTAAACGTGCGAATTGTAACCTTAATATGTCACTGTATGATAAATACAAATAAATAATATGAATATGAACAATAATAAAAAACTTCGACAATGTTATTTATCAAACAGTGTAGGTACAGTACTTACATCATATAAAGATTTAAAAACATTATAAAGTAATAAAGCAATAAAGGATATTTAATGAAACAAATAAACCTATGAATTTTTTTTGCTTAATTATTTATATAATATTAGTCTTCTATTTCAGAAAGTATTTAAAATTAAAATTATGTATTATTTTCTTGTTAATTTAATAGACTAACTTGCAATCTATGTATTTATAATAATAATCTTCTATTTCAGAAAGTATTTAAAATTTATATTATGTGTCTTGTTAATTTAATAGAGTAACTTGCAAAATATAAATTTAATTAAATTGATTGGTTGATGAATCATGATCAACAAAAAAAAATTAAAATCTACAAATGGCTTAAGCTTTATTCTTCCATAACTTATTGATATATTGAACAAGACCACTTTTAGAGTAAGTATAGTGTTATGCTTAAAATACTGTTATGTAAGAAAATAGTGTAAAGAAATTGTTTATTCTTGTAATCATACCTGAACTCTGGAAGATCAACATCAAATTCAACTTCTGCTTCTTCCAATATTTTATAGTCCTCATTGATCACCAGTGCTTTTAACTAAAACGAAATAACTTTAAAACAAAACTTGCAGTTTCAATATCATCACATCATCAGTTATTATTGTAACCAATCGGTTTACAGGCAAAATGATTTATTCAATATGTTCAGATATAAACCGCAAACGTAAAGGCTATCACAACGGAAGTTCAAGTTCAATGTCAAATTACTTCTTTTCGTTACTATACAAAAAGCCATCTTACGTATCTATCGCAATATTGGCAGGCTTTTTACAGATCTATTGAATTAATTTAACCGCAAATTAGCGCTTAATTAGCATTACAACAATGCACTATCTCACAAACATTAATTAGGAAACTAGTCTGGCACTAATTAGTTTTCGTGATTTAAAACATTTTTAACAAACTTTGGCAAAACAGAAAATATCGAAAAAAAAACTTGAGCGCGCATAGATAAGTTTTCATTAGTTTTATTTATTACTCACCCTTTGGGTACTAAAATCAAATCCCAAAAAAGTTTTCTTTCGTATGTCTTCGGTCATTTTTTTGACAGCCAGCCGGGCAATGACTCGTTGCGTTCCGAAACGGGTGTGTTCACTTCACTCCGCACGTTCCGTGACTGAATGCCATAAGTATTTATTAATTTTCTAGCGAACAGCGCTGTTTGACGATAACGTTATGTATGTATCATATTTTATTATCTCCCAGCGAATTTTCTTAATCAATCAGTAACTTGTGTGACATAATTGAATAAGGAAGCGACACCAAGATATCTTTATGCCTATCTAAACTGAGCAAATAATTAGATTCGTAACGCAATGTATTTATAAAAGTAAACCTTATTTTATTTACTGGCTGTTATAGAGATAATCCCTTACAACAGTGTTGTTCAATCTTCTTGAGGATGCGACCCCATTACAAGTAAAAAAATATTTGGCGACCCCTACATGACCGTATTAATACATTAGGTACATTGCTGCGCCCTTGCAGGGCACCTACACATGCACGTCTACTTGTTATTCCATTTTATTTTTATTCTATAATGTGATATGCAGTTAGTAAACCATTGAATTGAATTGTATACTATGACAGTGATCTCAAAGACGAGGTACTATTTTAAAACCAGGATTGCAACCGCGACCCTTCGAACAAGGAAGGGGTCGCGACCCCCTACACTATCTTACTATAACACTGCTTTACAATATACCGTTACGTAATTCTGCAGATTTTTAATATTTAGTGCTACGTATTTATAGGTGTACCTACCTACTGGCTGTCCATAAAAGGCATGAAAGTAAGGTGTGTCATATTCATATTCCGTGCTTGCCTAAATGGGTTAGTGACTGACTGGAAAGTTCAATGACCTATTTAACCGATACCGTAAAATGTCCAGTAAATTAAGTTTTCTTTTTTTATTATAATTAGGCTTATGACTTACCATACCTATTATACTTAACTCACAGCTTTAATCACCTACGCTACAGAATAAGTTGGGAATAAAAAAGGGCTGCCTCCTTGATGACTCGTGTACGCGGCAGCTCTAATAGCATTCTGTCCGTTGTCGCCAGTAGGTTAGACTGCCCATACCAGAGGCACTGGGTGCAACTGCACGTGCGAGGGGTGGGGTAGTCTGGCTCTGGCATTTTAAATCCTGCGCCTCTATTCGGGAACGCTAAGTGATTCTGTAGCGACTCGTAAGCCAGATTTCTCATCTCGCTCTTACGCATTACGCGTCGTGTGGAAGAATGGGATGAGCAATCTGGCTTACGAGTCGCTACAGAATCACTTAGCGTTTCCGAATAGATGCGCTGTTTAGTTTTTAGTTTAGTTGTACATATCTGTTCCTAACCTTAGTTCTTAAGTAATATTGTCTTACTAACACATTTATGGACCAATGGTCTGGAATAAATGATTTCAATTTCAATTTCTATTTCAATAAATAATAGTACTCCTACATTAAACTTCTACATGCATTTTAGCCAGGTGATTGTGCAAGCAGCAGGTGTTTCGTGCAAAGGCAAGGACATTGCAAAAATGAAATGCACTTTTAAAGAATTCTCCAGATTCCATTTCCATGTAAACGTAACGGTATGCACAAGATAACTATTAACTGTTTTGTGGGAAATACCTAAAAAGTGAAGCGCCTGTTATAAAAATGTAAGCAACTCTAAGTTGAGGCATTTTGCTATTTTTTTTATAGGCGCTTTTTAGGCAGACCGAGCGGACGTAGAGCGTGCTTGGAGGCAGACAGAAGGCGTTTGAAGCACCCCTGCATTCCCCTCGCAAGTGATAAAATTACTCAAAACCTTAGAATATGAGGTTAGCTGAAGCGCACGACCTTTCGCAATTTCACGAGGGCTGGTAAAAATGCCTATTTTAGTGTCAAAGGCGCGAATTACCGTCCCGTACGTAATGAGCTCGACTTACCCAGCCGATAACCGCCAGCTTAGTGCAATGCAGCGGGAACACTTTCAAACTATGTCACTAATGGTTTTGTTTTGTTTGTAAACTCTTTATTGTACCTATATATAACTGTTAGTTGTCATGTAATGTTAATCCGTATTATGTAATTAATGTAAACATGTAATATTAAGGAGCACTTGTGTTGTGCATCTGGGTCCAGCTGAAAATCAGCGCTGTGGCTTTGTTTAAGTCGCAGCACATTGCTGAGCTGACCGCCCATTTAGCAATTAAATTATAATGTTAAGTACCTATTTATGTTCTAAATTTGTAAATATTGCTAAATAAATGTTTTTCTTTCTTTCTTTCTTTCTAAACCTACCAATTTACAAGATCTAAGCGGTCTTATCCCTGAAAGGGCCTTCGGCACAAATGATTGATACCGTATATAACTATGTCCCATTAGTGGTGGCTTATCTGACGGTACCACTATTTAAAGCACTTTGCTTGACAACGACCTGGCACCTGTCGCGTGAAAACACGGTACGATACCTAATTGCAAGCCTATGCTGGGCACCGTTAATCAAATAGTTAACTTCGTTAATCGCTAATCCGTTACTTTTCGGAAGATTTTACGGAAGTAAATGTTAATCGTTAACTCGTGATAGAAATTGCATTTTATATGTCGTTGTGTTAGTGATTTACTTATAAAAAATATTGGTATTGGCAATGTAAGTTTAGGTACTTAGGACATGAAGAATTAATAAAAGAAGGATTTGCGCGCGATGACCGTCGACCGGCGGCCCAAACGTAAGTACCTAGTCAACGTGTTTTTTGCGGCGCGACGCGATCCGCGCGGTGTCCTTTTGGCAAACATTAGATACTTAATAAACGTTTAACGGACTTTAATTATTTTAACATAAGTTTAGTCCGTTAACGATTTTTATAGTTAACGTTAATTAACGATTAACGGATTAATGGTATTGTGCCCAGCTATGATTGCAAGTCTGTATGTTGTGTTAGTAGTCATGTGGAATAAAATGTTTTTGTTAATTCTCGCGTCAATGAAAAACATTTTTTTATATAGAAGATAGGTGTGCATTAGACCTCTATCTCACCTGATGGAAAGTGATGATGAAGTTGACGATGGAGCATGCACCTAGATAATGCCTATTCACTCTCTCCTTGAAAAGACCCAAGTTGCATGCTTGGAAAACGCGGCGTCTATTCCCCAACGACACGCCTGTCGCTACATAAGCTGCATACACCGTAGAGCCGCGGCGGGCCGTACGCTTCCATGTGATTAGCTCCCTAGAAAGGGGTGTAGGTACTAAAAATAGCACGTTTATGAAACATGTGTGATTTTGTAAAGGACTAAGCATAGGACGTTACATTTCGTTAGAAAAGCGAGTTTTTTTAATTTAATACTTTTGTGCGATATGACCTGACTAGAGAGACTTCATAATGTTTCTCTGTACTTAGATTTTATTTTTATTAGTCTTAATAATAATCTTTAAATTACTTTGTAATGTTTCTATTTAATTTTATTTGGGTTTTTATATGTATGTGATGTAAAATCAATGTTTGACTTGAAAAGATGACTTTCTGCGTGATTGGTCCGTCTGTCCGTCTGTCCGTCTGTCCGCCTGTCCGTCTGTCCGTCTGTCCGTCTGTCCGTCTGTCCGTCTGTCCGTCTGTCCGTCTGTCCGTCTGTCCGTCTGTCCGTCTGTCCGTCTGTCCGTCTGTCCGTCTGTCCGTCTGTGCGTCTGTCCGTCTGTCCGTCTGTCCGTCTGTCCGTCTGTCCGTCTGCCCGTCTAGCCGTCTGCCCGTGTGTCCGTCTGCCCCTCTGCCCGTCTGCCCGTCTGCCCGTCTGCCCGTCTGTCCGTCTGTCTGTGTGTCAACCCCTTTTTCTCAGGAACGCGTGAAGATATCAATAAGAAATTAATATCATATACTCAGGTCTGCAATCTCTTGAAGCTGTGAAAAAAATCAACCTACTAAGTCAACGCAATCAAAAGATACGGCCGTTTATGCCACATGTTTTGATACTTTCAAGGGAATCCAAAGAGAATCAAAACCTATAGGGAACTTCGCGTTGACCTAGATTCATGAAATTTGGGAAGAAGCAGTTTCTTACAGCACAAGTAAAGGAAAAAGTCCGAAAACCGTAAATTTGTCATTACATCACATAAAAAAAATTGTTAAACGGAATAACCTTTGCAAGATCGTATCACACTCGACGATTGCACGGAGATAGGAGCTTGAGAAAGTAATTTTTTGTCTTATTTCATAGGTAGGTTGTAAATGGTTACCCGGTTGTTAAAATGCTGTTTTTATTTATTTTTAGGGTTCCGTGCCTATAAGGTAGTCTATTTTTCATAGGTAATTACGGGACCCTCGGCGCGCGAGTCAGACTCGCACTTGACCGGCTTTTTTTCTTTATAAAAGAACTAGCATTTTGCCCCTGAGTTCGTCACTTTTCCGGTTGGTATAGTAAGACACCCACTCAGGGATAGTGTAACTTTCTATAAGTGAACGTTTTTTTTTAGAATTTATTCAGTAATTCCAGAGATTAATCCTAAACACAAACACACAAACAAACAAATTTTTCCTCTTGATCATAGTTTAGATGTAGTTATAGTTATCAGCGGCTGAACGCATATGAATGAAAAACATTTTTAGGTCGGAAAATCGACAAATACATGAATAATGATAGGTAACTGAATTCCACGCGAACGAAGGCACGAAAAAAAGATTGTAAGTAATAATAATTAAAACTTATAGATGTTTTTACGTTTCGACCGAGCGAGCGAAGCGAGCGAAGCGTCTCCGTTTCAGCTTGGGGAAAAATGCTTTCGTATGTCCAGCGGATGTCCATTTGTTCTCGTCTACTGGCGCCTCATTCGGGAACGCTAAGTGATTCTGTAGCGACTCGTAAGCCAGATTTCTCATCTCGCTCTTACGCATTACGCGTCCTGCGGAAAAGTGGGATGAGAAATCTGGCTTATGAGTCGCTACAGAATCACTTAGCGTTCCCGAATAGAGGCGCAGCTCGCAGTTCTCAACCGATCGTCGTGAAATTTTGTGAGGAGGTTCGGTTTTTCGAAATATTTCAAAACGGCGGAGATATGGAGGTTTTTGCAATTACAAACTTACTGGCGGTGTTGGTAAACTGAATCGCCCTATGTCGATGTATGGAGATATAAGTTTTTCAACGGTAAAGTTAAGTTTGTCGCAAGGCCAATCATTATTTCTTACTTTTTAAAGGGTTTTTGTTTTAGATTCAGTTTTTTGAAGTCTTCCGTAGCGAGGTCTACAGCTCACGGAGCCACTAGTTTTATTTATTGTTAAAATTCTAAATTTAAACAAATTGTATTCGTGGAACTCTACTTTCAAGTTACAAACTAAATCTATTCGTATATAACGCTGTTCAGATTACAAATTTACTAAAGGAAGAAATGCCGTCATGCATAAGAAAGAGTAAGGACATATATCTCTGTCCGCGTTTGGCCAACGAATTGAACTGTCAGTATCGACCATATAAAGCCAACTATATTCATTCGAAGGAAACGAAACTTGAATTTAGAATTATTTGTTTTCCGTCCCAGCCAGTGTCAAAATCCATTTAATGAATATAAAAAATAAACAAATTTTGAATAAAGAATGCTTTTCTAGCCAGCCAGTACAGTAGTAAGGCGGTGGCAGCGAGTAGCGTGGCGAGCGGGATGCTGCGCTTCTTAATATTGTAAACAAGAGCTTTTTCGATTGGTGGGCGGCACCGCGCACGCGCTGACCGATGTGACTTTGGTATGAGGTTTTTTATTACATTTTAGTAATATTTTGTAGAGCCTTTCAAATATTTGACGATTTCTTATTGAATTAAAGTCTGTTCGCCGAGAGTTGATAAACAAATAAAAAATCAGGGCTTCTTAACTCATTACAAATAGCGGCCCGCTAATTATTTATGAAGATAGAAGATAATAAAAAATTAAAGAGAATAACTAGTTTTGTTCATAGAGTTTGTTATTGAATAGCCTGTATATGTCCCGTTGCTGCCATATCATCGGAAGACGACCATGACGAAGTCTCAAAGTCGGAGGAAGAATCAGGGTCGGTGAGGTTTATTATGAAATGTTCAAATTGCTTCGTCTGAAAAACACAAACACCCAAACGACACACTAGCGTATTCCAGAACGGAATGGCAATATTATGGCGCTCGCTCACCCGCCGCGGCGCCACGCTTGACAAGAACTGCATGCCTCGTACCACGAAACTCAGTGCGCGCGGCGATAAGCGACACCGACGCCGACGCGACCATATCATAATATTTAGCAACTCTAAGCGAACAGACTTTAAAAGAATTGAAAGACGTTGAAAGTTAGGAAGGAATACCATACACAGCTAGCTCCTACGTTGGGAAATCTATGTTGGGATTGCTATGCTAAGCGCCCATTCAGGCACTGTTTTATGATAATTCGGTTTATCGTAGCAATGTTCCACAGAAGGATATTTATTAACTTTATGTTGAAGTTGAAGAATGTAAGTTTTAAGCGTAATGTAAGTAGAATATGAAAATATCAGGATCATTGTTCGTTTGTCGGTTCGTTTATGGAATTTGCTGCCATGGCGGCGCTAGAAGAAGCAAAAGTTTGCTGCCATCTTCAACCAAATAAAAAAGAGAAATATATCTATAGTTTCCGTTAACTGATTGGTAATTGAAAGTTACAGTATACTTATGTTATTTAGCATTGTTCGGGTGGCCTTATTTTGCGGTAGCCTTGAAGAAACAATAAAAGTTAACACCCATGACCTACAAAAACTTTCCATTGAAAAGTTACTAATGGACCCGGATTAAAAACTTACTCTGCTCCCTTGTCAGCGAGTGTGAAGCTGTTTGCACCTTTCACTGGTTCGCGGGGAGACAGACAGACAGAGTTACTTTCGCATTTATAATATTAGTAAGGATAAAGCAAACCTAGGCTAAAAATGGTCAAACTGACATCTAAAATATTGGCTCCGGTTCCTTGATTTGCAAGGAAACAGCTGTTTTAGCCAAAAAAAGGTGCATTATGAGGTTAGAAACTTGTTTACCAAATAAGACAAGTATGGATGAATCCACTGTATTTCTTGAGTTGAACTCAAACGCGTTCGTTTGTTATACTGAATTAAAACTTAGCCCTACTGTCCACGTAAACCGCACGTCAAGCGCACGCTATCGTCAATTGACGATTGCTTGCATCTTGCGTAGAAACAAATAAAACTGAGTTCACGGAGCGGCAACGTCGCGTTTGCCTATCGTCATGCGTCTTGGACACCGTTTTATTTGTTTCTGAGCAAGATGCAAGCAATCGTCAATTGACGATAGCATGCACAAGACGTGCGGTTTACGTGGACAGTAGGGCTAAGTTTTAATTCAGTATAACAAACGAACGCGTTTGAGTTCAACTAGTAGAAGAGTAAGTAGGCTTTACAAAGATCCTCTCCAACCGACCTTCGCCTAATCACTAAAGTGGACGGACGCTATAAGTGGGGACAAGCAATTGGAGTTTGTTAAGCGTAGCGATGAGCACTTAAGAGGAAGAGAACCTGCGAGCTATATTTGACATTATGTACGCAAAATTATTACCGGTTGGTTTCTATATCGCTATCTTTTGTTTTTATCTTCGTTCGTCAGGAAAAAAGCGACAAAACAGCATTAAACAAACCAACCCGTTTATCATCACCCGCCTATGTAAGTCCCACTCCTGGACACAAGCTTCTTCACTGGGCAGTAGTCCCCACGCAGGCCCAGTGCAGATGGGGGACCTCACACACCTCATTGATTTTACTTCGCAGATATATATGCAGGTTTGAGACATTGAGAATAACCAACTGGTTACTCTTAGACGATGTCGAATAGAGGGTCGGTCGTCGCTGCGAGGTCGGTTCGTCGGTCGGCGGGGCAGGGGCGGGCGTGTGCCGGTGCGCGCGCCGCGCGGGCGGGGCGCAGGGCGCGTGCGCGGCGCGAGCGGGCGCGGCGGGCGGCAGACGCGCCGCGATGGTGGGCCGCGACAGCCGCTCGGAGAGCGCGGCGCGCCCCTGGGCGCCGCGGCATGAGTAGCGCGCCCGCCCGGCCCGGCCCGCGCGCCCGCCATGGCGCAGGCCGCGCCCGCGCCCCACCGCACCCACTCCTTCGCGAAGAAGACCTTCCACAAGCCCACCTACTGCCACCACTGCTCGGATCTGCTGTGGGGCCTCATCGGGCAGGGCTACGGGTGCGAAGGTACGCGCATGCGCGGCGCGCGCGTCGATACCGGCCGCCCCAACCACCAGGGTTATGCAACCGGACCCACCAGCGCCGACCACCTGTCCGCTCCCTCCCCGCCACCAGGTGCTGCCGCTGATCCTCTCCGAACCCGAAGAACGAAGGCTTCAGACCCGACTATGGATCCCCTTTGGTTTAAGTTTAGTGCATTCACCATTGTGTCGCTGGCGCTGGTGGTGAGCTGATAAGTGAACGTATCAGCTATTGATCGATTTGTTTTGTAAGATGTTTTTTCCGAGCGGGGCGGGGCGGCATCCCCCGCTTTAGATGTACGAGTATGTTCCCTAGATCCAGACGCCGGGCTTGCATTATACTTTTAAACAAGTGTGACCCCGTTTCTTCACTTCATTATACTAGGTACGTACGTGTGAACTACGCCCTTTATCCATGTTTCCGAAGAATTTTTTAACTATACTTCTATCCGATACTATATTTCGTTTCAGGCGCGACCACCCTGTTTTTCTAGCTATAAAAACTTACGCACCTATATAAGTAGTCAGCTAATGAACGTGTTCTTTTCAATCTCCATTCAATCAAATCTACACTTAAGAATATGTTGATCGATGCGTTACTGACTGAGTTAATAAGAGGCAGATTTTAATCAAGCCACCATAGTGTTGTGGAACAAATTTATATTTTCGTTCAATAAACGGAGTAATATATAACATTAATATTCTAATTACCTAATTAAACTTTTAGAGTCCGTTGACACTGAACTTTAAAGCTATCAGGTATAGAGTCGATCAATAACGTCAGCACTTGATTTTCCTTGTGTTATCGATTCCGCGGTTTAGAAATATACCTAGGCATAATATTATAGTCCATTACGACTATGACATAGGCGTTAGAAAAAACTTAATTAGCAAAAACTCTTTTCGCCCAAATACCTTACCATTGTATAACCATGTCACAGTGAACGATTTATTTAGACGTAATTTGAAGTAATTTCGCCTTGATAACACAAAATCATATCTTACTTAATCATAGGGTTGCAAAAACGAGCTTGTCACGCTAAGAATAGTGTTCAAATTTAAAGCTATGGTCAAGAGAACATACGAGGTTGACAAAGTAGTCGATTTGCTCGAAGCAGTCTACTTGTCACTCGCAACTTATCCGCGAATAATTTGAATTGAATTGAACTTTTCATGTATGTCAATATTTAGCTACCCAAAGTGCGCAGAGAAAAAAGCAAAAGGGGCATGGCCCCGGGCGGCAGATTTCCCGAGACAGCATTTTGGGAAAGGTGAGCACGAATCGGATGCTTTGAAGTATTTTGAAGGATTTACCGCAAGAATGAGAGAGGGCGGTAAGTTTAGGTTACAACCCGGACGGCAAAAATCGACGCCAAGCCAAGACTTAAGAAAAAAATAATTAAAGGAGCTTACATACGTAATATCTGCCGTTAATTGGGAGGCTGTCTATAGATATAAAAAAACGTATATACTAATAGAGGAAATTTTACCTTTTTTTCTCCTGTTAGACTTCATTTCTTCTTTGACTATGCCACAGGACCGACGGAGTTCCGCTTTGCAGAGCTCCTATTGCTGCGTATTTTGGGCCCTCAGGCCTGTTATAAAATTGACCTAATACAAACATTTTTTTTTTATTCTAAGCTATTTGAATTCTAGATTATTTTACACGATTCGTTATACAGACTTGATTAATAAACTGAAAAAAAAAAGATTACCAAATTATTTCGGTTATTTCAGCATTAACCATAATTTGGTAAGGCGTTATTAAAGTTAATTTAATGTAACAAAATGTTTATCTATAAAGAACAAAACTGAATGTAAGGTATTGCCTTAGTTATTTAGTATTTTTTTTATGTTACATACCTATAGACAAATTTAACAAACTTTTTTTTTTCAGTGTACAGCAAAAGTCCTATTTGCTCTATCATTTAATTATTTATTCCCCGAAGAACGGTATACCAACTACACGTCTTGTGATATAATAATATTAGACTTATAAAGTAAGCAATTAACATATAAACAGATTTAAATACAAATTAACAAAATAAAACATTAGCAAAGAAGAACTTAATTAATTATAACAAATCAAAAAAATCCAAGCAATGAAATAGATAATACATCACCTTAGATAGAGCCATAATCTAATTTGTTCTGCTACAGTCGGTTAGAGGATAAGTTAACACCGAATTATCCCTAAATACGTCGTTCTCACACTGGTGCCGACGAAAGCGATAGACAGAGAGATAACACGGGGCTAAGTTATCGCCGTCTCAACCTGGCTAGGGCCGCATCTCCCTTACTAAGTATATGAATACGAATGACACTAATACTACAAACTATCTTCTGCCTGCGACTTCGTTCGCGTGGAATTCGGTTACACTTAATCCCTCGGGAACTTTTAAACTTTTGTCTGCCTGCGGTATTCGGTTATACAGGCTGGGGCCATACGTTTTTGCAAATAGCAACACAGATTTTTATATAAACTATTAATTGTGCGGTATAAAGGATGCCATGCGATGCGGTACCATCTTAGGACTAATTAATCGAACGTGGCGACAAGTAGTCTTGTGGCTCTGCCCACCCCATTAGGGATTACGGGCGTGATAATATGTATGTATGTATGTATAAAGGATGACGGGAAATTAAACGCCATTTTGTACATTTTTGACTACGATGGACCGCGGCACAGGAAATCAACGTGGTTATTGTGTAAGACACTTAAAAAAAAAGTCTTACGTTACAATGGGATGCCTTCTTAGGATTGAATATTAAGCCGTATAATACTAGAAATATTGAATTACTTTGCTATTCCGCGAAAACAGTAGGGTAAAATCGTGCAAATAGCGGCGCTTGTGTTGAATTATTTTTTGTTCATGCAATATTCCCACCCTCCCTCCGCATATAATAAAATAAGCAACACAAACGCCACTACAACCACCACCACCACCACCAAAAACACCGCTCGACACGTGTTTCGCCTCTCTACGAGGCATCCTCAGGAGGAGTTGATAGTCCGACGCTCGGTCGAATGATGAGCGTCCTACTGTTTTCGCGGAATAGCAAAGTAATTCAATATTTCTAGTATAATATGGATTTCCGCAAAGTAACGCCTGAATCTATTAATTATTAAGCCGTATAACTTAGTGTCCCAGCATCAATTTAATCAAAGTTGTGATCTATATGTTTAAAGAAACTGGTTCAACAAAGAATATTAAGCAAACAGGGCCGTCACCACCAGAAGTGATGATTGTCAGCATCTTTTCATACAATTGGGCATTCTGTTGCAGGAGTGCCAGCAACAAGACGGAGCTCATTTAGACGACAGTGTTTTTACAAATGAAAAAATATTTTATACTTATAACTTATACTAAATACCTAATAAAATAGCATTTGTAGTTTAGTCTCTGTCATGTTTCTAAAAGTGCAAAAACTTATGGCCAATCCTGTATATAGTTACTCCCTCAGGAACTTTTGAATTTTCTAAAATAAAAAGTTTCATGAAATTCCTTTCAGCCGTTACGCAGCTGAGTGGTAGAAAGCATACAGACACACGTACACACAAACTTTCTATAACTAGACTGTAAGTAGATGCAAAAAATGTAACTCAAACACATTTTGGGAAAATTTGTAACGGACACAAACTATTTTGGTTCCATTGGCATTTTCGAAACCAAGAAGGAACCAAACTGGAAACTTTAGACTCGTAGACACGCTACGCATTACTTGTAGCTCGTAGGAGGTCTGCGTAGCACGTAGAGACCTGCGGCGTAGCCTGTGTAGAGGCTCTACGCATAGAGGTACTTAGTTCTCGTAGCGGTAACTTGCCTAGAAAAGTTGGTAATATTAGCTGTAATATTTGTATGCATATATGTATGTCGGTTTCTTTGTTCCTCCATAATTTTCATGCAGCAGTCTTTTTTAACTTCCGTTATTGTACACGTCCTTTATTTAATATTAATTGGTTGTTTTTTCAAAATATCTTCGAAAAGTCTATCCTACTTTACTTATAAATACACTAGCTTCTGCCTGCGACTTCGTCCGCCTAGAATTCGAATAGAGTTATCCCTCGGGAACATTTATATTTTCCGGTATACAGAAACTTTCGCATTGATAATACCAACAACGCAAACAAAAATCCTTTCAGTACTGCCAACACATTATTTCATTATGGCACGACGTGGCACTATCGCACCACAGACAAGCACATTGTGCCATAGACAATGTGCCACAGACAATAGCCTGCAAGGCATTGTGGCGGAGATAGCGTGTGATGTGGGGAAATGGAAATGGACAAGATATGTCGTGTTTAGTTTAACTTTGCTGTTGAATATCTTGTCTATGGCAGGGTATAATGGCGCGTCAGAATAATAACAAGCATAGGAGTAATAAAATAAAAGCGGCTAAGTGCGAGTCGGACTCGCCCATGAAGGGTTCCGTGATTTATGGCGTATTAAAAAAACTACTGACTAGATCTCGTTCAAACCAATTTTCGGTGGAAGTTTACATGGTAATGTACATGATATATTTTTTTTAGTTTTATCATTTTCTTATTTTAGAAGTTACAGGGGGGGGGGGACACATTTTACCACTTTGGAAGTGTCTCTCGCGCAAACTATTCAGTTTAGAAAAAAATGATATTAGAAACCTCAATATCATTTTTGAAGACCTATCCACAGATACCCCACACGTATGGGTTTAAAGAAAAAAATATTTTGAGTTTCAGTTCGTAATTCCAATTCTCGGTGCATTCGAGATAATCTCACAATCTAGATTAAACGTCAGTGCAAACAGTCGTTTGACATAACTATATGAATCTGACGTTTAATCTCGCAATCGACATTATCTCGAATGCACCGAGAATTGGGGGTCCGGATCTCTATTCGGCACTGCAACCCATATCGTCACTAAAATGCCAAACAGCGAATGTGTCGTTATACGTGTTTGACGTACACATTCGCAGTTTCGGCATTTTAGGGACGATATAGCAAATCACTTAGCAGTGCCGAATAGAGGCCCGAATTATTGTATAGCCGTTTAAAAAGTAGACATGAATTTGTAAATCAAATCAAACCAAATTCGTTTGTTTATAAGAATACAGTTAAAAACATGGTCTTACTTATATTATTCCTGGACTTGTATTTAGCATGCAAGCATGCGCACAAAAATTGGTAGTAATCTCATTTCAAATTAGTGTTTAATAGTAGCTACTTTTTATAATTTTTATTGATTTACTCAATTTACATATAAAGCTTAAGTATTCCTTGACACTGTAAAAACATTTCTCCATTATCCACTGTGTCAAATTACTCGTACGTTTAAACAATTTTCCCGACAGGATTTTTAATTCATCAGATAAATGATTAAAAGTCTAAATGCTCGTATTGAATATATTTCTCTTGTACAAAACAGCGACAGCTTTGTACAAACGAGACATAACGTCCTCTAAAATAGACTTTAATGAAAATAGAGCCTATTTTCGAGTTAAACTCCGAGGCTTATCTCAAGGTGAACTTTAAAGATAAATATGGTTTCTGATACAAATTCACGGAATTAACAAAAATAACTTAATCACTCCTAACCCTTTAAAACTAAACCCTTAATTAATTCAAAAATAGCTCCTATTGCGTCAGCAGTAGGTGCAAGCAGGGTTTCTGTCGGCGTGGCAGCAGCCAGGGCTACGCCCGCCGTATGTAGGGCAGCAGTGACGTCACGCCGTGGTGACCCAGTTCCATTGCCATTGAGAGATGCGCGTCAATGGTGCCCCCTCCATGCACCAGCCCCCCTTTATTTGGGGGGCGTGGCTGATAATGTGGATATTGGATTTTACTGAAGCTCTGTAGTATTACTGTCTTGGAAAGATCAATAAAGACGTTTGCGTTTTTTACAGAACTGAAAGATGAGGAACTCCCCTACTTAAGATCGTTAAAATCTTCCCTCAAGTTCTTATAGGAGGTAGCACAAGAATAACTTTGACAGCAAGGGGTTGGACGCTGGTTCCTGATTCCCAAATTCAAGCGTCTTTTCAACTGCTATTAAATTCCATACGGCTGTGTAATGTGTTTTATTTTTCAGTCGGGTTGTAATTTGACGACGCGGTTAGCCAAGTTGGTAGTGACCCTGCCTCCGACGCTATTGCTCCCGGTTCGATCCCCGATAATGCTTGTTCCTGAGTCTTGGATGTTTCCTATATCTAATTAAGTATTCATGTATATCGTCGTCTAGTACCCATAACACAAGCCTTTAGAGCTTACTTTGGGACTAGATCGATTTGTGTAAAGATTGCCCCTGATTTATCATTATCGTTGTTAATTTTATCGAGGGGAAGATACATGCCTTTATTAAATTAGTCGATGATTTCCCATATATTCCCATAATGGTGGCCTTTCAGGACATTCACGTTGAGATTATATTGTACCAAAAGCACGCAGCAAATCATTCGTTTTAAAAACAAATATTGGTATACATTCACGTCCCATTGTATACGTTAGGTTTCAAAGATACTATTTTTACCTAGATACTGCCTCATGACAATAGATTGCAAAGTACATACCAACTTTTCTAAAATCGTCACAATGTCTCCAACGTGACAAAGGAAATGCACGTTCCATTCAACTCAGCATAAAATATTTATCAGCTCACAAAGACGTAGATGCACGCTTCACCGCGCTATTGTTTCGTTATGTTGGACAAACTGAAGTTGGCTTTAGAATTGTTTTAAACTTTGTCATTGTAGCTGACATTGTTAAAGCACGTAGAGCATTAAATGGTTTTCTAAATTCAGTTGGATAATTGCACTAGAGATCTATTTTGCTTAGTATTGCAATTATAATAGTGACGATAAGAGCTTACGCCAGGAACATTTTAGTGAACCTGAAATAATACTCTCAAAATTAACAACTAATTCATTAATCACACAACTAACATGAATTAATTTTCTTCTTAATAAATGTTTATATTAATAGTCAATTATTTTTTTAGTCTTGTAATACTGCCTCATTATGTGATGGGGATTTACGCGAAAGACTTCTAGAGTAAAATTATTACTACAAGTCCGGCAATTCGGTTCTTAGATCCCAAACATTAGCTATTTTGAATCGTGCATGTATGTTACAATTGTATAGGTAATAGCTGGCAACACTAACGACAAATCCCATAAATAGGTCCAGTAGTTTTGCCAGTTTTACCTTTTAAATTGTAACTTGTATCTTTAAACAATAGGGCCCAGAAAACATCTTTATCCCTTATTTAAGTCTGTGCACCTAATGTGAAGTTGCACTCTACACTCGTTAGCACGAAGGACGCCATTACGGCACGTGTAAGGGTGGATTCACATATTCCCACGTCTAATTAGGACAGAATCACACGTCCCTAGAGTGGCGTAACCTTAGTTTTGCCGTTTGCTCTTTAAATGTGAAAAGAGCTTTGAGACTTCAGAATGTTGAATTCAGATAATATTTTACAAAGGAGTTTATTTAAAACCAGGAGTTTAAATACCAACTATGAAGTGAATAGGTACTTAATTAAAGTGAAGCGTGAAATGTGCGATGCTTTTATCGCACAGTAACTTAAATATTGTTGTATTAATATTAGCTTACTTTAAGTTGCCATTTTCTGCGCAGCTTTAAAACCCAGTTTACAGTCGTAAACTATGTATACGAAACCAGAACGAACAATGAGCACGGCACATCGCCGCCGCGACTTCCTTCGCTTCAATGGACGTAGGCGTTGAAGTGACACACAGCCAGTGTAGTTCTTAGTCTATGGGAACCGCGTATGTATGGGTGTACCAAGGCTCTTTGAATAAAAAAAATACATGTTTACGTAATGTTGAATTCAAATTAAGTTTACATTCATAGCAGCTTTAAGCGTTACATTATTATTAATGAATTGAATAAATTGAAATGAATAAATTTTGTAGAAACGCCCGTGTCTTTCACAGGCCAGTAACATCCTAGCTGCATTAATTATTTACCGACGGCAAGCGTGGAGCTCGCCTTTGGCCGCCTTCGTGAGACCTGCCTAAATGAGGTCGTTCGTTACTTATTAGAGTTATAATTATGTGAGGGTGCGTCGTGCGGCCAGTGGCGCACGACCCCGTTATGACAAAACGCTTCATAATTTCAATCTTTAATTCGTTACAGATATTTATCCTGTGTAAATATACTATTTTTTTTTTAATTATCCATCTTAATACATACTCATTTTCATTAGAACATCCCAATATCATATACTTGAGTACCATGTTTTGTGTGGTAAGCTTATGGTAATGCCTTATGGTGGCTGTATGGTGGTGGTGGTGTATCGGCATCCCCGTTCCTTCATCTGGGAACTAGGCGTGGGCTGGGGTTCCATCCCTATGTTGTGGTCTTCAAAGAATTCGCACTAAGCGGTACGCTTACACATTTATTTGGCGAAAGCTAAGGAGTGGAATTCCCTGCCTGCAGACTTGTTCCCTGAACGCTATAACTTGGGTCTTTAAAGGAGAGAGTGAATAGGCATTATCTAGGTGTGCATGCTCCATCGTCGACCTCATCATCACTTTCCATCACGTGAGATAGAGGTCAAATGCACATCTATCATCTATAAAAAGCAAGCATTTATTTATGTGCACTTAGAGTTTTTGAATACTTATGATGTCTTTCTTGCATTTTCCTAATAGTTTCATAGCATTTTTATGCTGTAAACATTTAACAAAATACCTAGTGAATGTTGCAAATGTCAAAAATGTTGCAGCTAAACTAGAACACAGAAATTGCACGCACAACTTGCAAACTAATAATAATTACAAACGTAACATTACCGTCCTTTGAGGTTTTGTCTGCCGAATATTTCATTATTTACAAATAAACACCGCTTTGTAAATCCGTACATACATATTATAAAACAAAGTTGCCCGCCGCGTCTGTCTATCTGTCTGTCTGTCTGTTACCGATAAACTCAAAAACGACTGAACGGATTTTCATGTGGTTTTCACCACAAGATAGAGTGATTCATCAGGAAGGTTAATGCATATAATCTGTCAAGGTTTTCTATAAATTGGTTGAAATAAAAGGGAATTGTTGGAAGCGTCGGAAACATTCAAGCCGCCTGGCAGCTTTCAACGAAAACTTAATCAAGTTTTAAAAGAAAGATTTTGACTAATATAGTATTGATTGTTATCCATTTAAATATGTTAGCTTGGGCATTTAATTTAAATCAACACTTACTTACTTTAAACTTTACTCTAAAGTCACAAATTTAAAATTACGCGCAACAATAAAAGTTGTTCGCGTAATAATAATGTTTGACTTTTACCGTGCGAAGCCGGGGCGGGTCGCTAGTTATAAATTAAATTTAAGCGTATGTCTGTGATTTCAAAATTAGGTAATACAAATAAGTGGAAATGTAATTGACATGACGCCTAACCCAAAATTATGGTTTTTAGAATGTTTCTATGTCTGTTCGAATAGGCTCCGAAACGGCTGAAGGGATTTAAATTAAACTCTTAGGGATAGTTAAAGTTATTTAAAAATAGATAACGGTTTTTTTGTTATTGATATTGTAGCGCTGGCTTTATTGTAAACAAAACGTATTCTTTGTAGGTAACTCACATCAATTAATGTAAAGAACTTGCTTAGCAATTTTAAAGACAATCAATAATGGCGTCACACAACTCTTAATACCAACGCGCGAAGAAAGGGTAGGGGAAATAATCTATTTTTTTCGGGATTTCGGGAAGAGTGGGCAATGACTAGCCTGATCTTTCCTGCAACTTCCGATTGAGCTAACAGATGGCGCTATAATATCTCAAAGGGATTTGTTCATTTGGTTTCCGAGTTTCACTTTTCCGTGATCGATTAATTTCTTCATGAAAATTTTACTTGTAGCTTTCTTCCCAGTCGCATTTTTTCGCGACCGAAAAATCACTCATTGACTCATTTGCTTTCACTTTCAAAATGTTTAATAAGAAAATAACGTAAGATGGAAGTTATTTACGAATGTATCATACCTACACTTAATTTTTGTCAACAGCATTTTATCTTTGACTTTTGATAAAGTAACCACCGTTTTTTTTCCACGAGTAGAATGCCGATGTATAAACTAATCGATCGCGGAAAAATGCGACATGGAAAAAAGCTAAGAGTAAAATTCCGATGAAGAAATTAATCGATCGCGGAAAAGAGCGACTCGGAAAAATGCTACACGAGAACAATGCGTTTGCGGAACCCATCTAACAAATCCTCAAAGGGTAAAGTATGAAACATTTCTGTTTGTGTGAAAAATCATCATAATCCCGCGCGAACTAAGTCGCAGATATATCTCGTTGTAAATACTCGTAACGCCTAAAAATTCTTAGCGAACGATTACCACTATACAGCAATGATCAATAAAATTTGGCAATGACTATTATGTAGGTCACCGCGTCCACAATTGGTCTATTTATATCGGCGTGTTAAAATAACACGCCGTATTCCTGTCCGGACAGAAATAGCGGATCCGGCTCGCCCGACGCGGTAGTACACACAACGGTACTTCCTGGTCACCGCCACTGCCGCGGACGCCGTAAGCGCTTTATCGAAGTGCCGTGAACGCCGATTGGCGTTCATCATTAGCCTATATAAATCCTACTGTTGCACACAGGCCTCCTTCTTATTTAATGCATGCTATCAAAACAAAAAAGGGGATTGTGGAAACTACATACAGAGAACTAAGCTTTTCCTAAATACAAATCTAAATTTAATTCTGATCTTATTACTGAATCCAAATCATGCTAAAATAAAAGTCTAACATTTGTCTTAAATACTGCCAACGAGCTACCAAACAAATCTACTATCTCTTTCCTCGGCACTGGTGTGAGAGAGACGCACTAAGAGATAAGATGGTGTCAACTTATCTTCGTGTCAACCTTGCTAGGACAGTAGTACTCAAACTCATATCTTCATAACCAGCCTTCATAAAATGATACCTTCTCAAGCGAGCGGACAATTGCTCACCAAAGTTGCATCGTAATGTGACAAATGGCATAGAAACGTAGAGGAGACGAACAAACATCCAAACAAACAATAATAAAATATTTATATAGTAGATAGAAAAAGGGTTTAAATGCATAATTTCAAGGGTTTAGGGTTTGTTACTCTTTTCTCATACTAACCTCAACCCCCTCTTTTACCCCCTTCCAGTGTTATTTGCAAAAGTTTATATAGCCTATGTCCTGCCTGAGGTTAACGTTACTATAAAATCGAAAATTGCATTGAAATCCGTCCAGTACTTTAAAAGTTTATTGCACATATTAAATCAGGCAAAAGACATGAAATTCAAAAACCATTAGGATGTGTTATATGTTACTCTCTATAGCCCTCCATAGCATTTTTTTCATCGTTATCTTCAATGTAGCGGAGATTGTCCACTTAACGATTTTATTATGCATAATTATTACTTAATATAACGTGTCATTTTTATAGGTTAATAAAAAAGTGTGTGTGTGTCAGCTCCGACGCACGACAGGAGTTTACTACTTACGAACGATTATAAAATAAGCCAGTACCCATCATACCATGCTGTCATTTTTCATTTTGACCTTTGACAGTAAATAATAAAGTTTCATATTAATGAATATAAACATGTCACTCATTGAATACAATAATTAATTGACACTTCGGGTCCCGTCGTCTTCTGATTGAGATCCGAGTTTTACCGATGGAACATTATTCACTGTATCTGTATGCAATGCGAAGCGACCGACGCATCTTCGGCTAACATCGTGTGACTTCGTGACTCCGTACCGTGTGACAGTGTGACATCGTAGTTTGATTTTACTCCCCATAATTTTTCATACCCCGGGCTTATATATGAAAATCGATTCTTAAGGAGTAAACTCCAAAATACAATCAATTTTAGTAAAATTATATATTATTATGAAAATATCGGTACATCAACATTTGTGTGGCGGCCGGCGCGCGCGCCCTAGTTCCGCGAACTGCACGTGGTTCACGCTCGGACCGAGTCGGCCTCGTGTTTGCACAAACCGTTTACTATGAAAGAAAGGATTTCAGGTCGGTTCCACTTGCGTTTGTTCCTACTGGTCAAACTGGTGATTTTCGGACCTCGAATCGGAATCGAATTCCAGATTTACCACGAGAAACCTGAAAACATACTTATGTGAAAAGTTATTTAAACATGTTTGTGATGTCCCCATGCGCCTGCGTAGGGACTACCGCCACAGAATAGATATAGTACTTTTTTATGTCAATTGACTGACAAACGAGCTGACGGCCCACCTGATGGAAAGTGGTCACCGCTGCCCATGGACATCTGCAACACCAGAGGTGCTGCCAATGCGTTGCCAGTCTAGGGAGGGTAGGGAATGGGGATGGGATGGGGATGAGGGAATAGGCCTCCGGATCTCATCACTCACCGTACGAAACTTAACTCCATCTTATCTCTCTCGTTGGCACTAGTGTGCGATAGACGCACACGCGGCGGTGTTATCCTAAAATCGACTAAGGGACCCGTCGCTTAGTCGAGTCCTCTCCAACATCGTGAACTATCTGAAAGGGCGATGGGCTGATCACCTGAACGTGGCCACAAGTAGTCTTGTGGCTCTGCCCACCCCATTAGGGATTTAGGGCGTGATGCTATGCATGCCTTCTCTCTCCATCGCATAAAACATGCTATTTCGTGAAGGTCTGTCAGTTTTTTATCCGCGTCACCCAACAACACAAAACATCTAATATGACTATAAAGATATTTTGACTTTGACTTTATGCTTATATTTTACTTGCCCGTTGGAGTCGACTCAGTGGCTCTAGCAAGGTTGATACGGGGATAACTTAACTCCGTCTTATCTCTCTCGTCGGCACTAGTGTAGTTAGACGCACACGCGGCGGTGTTAACTTAACCTCCTGTCAACCTTCCTAGGGCCAATATTATTATCTCAATTTCAATGATGGCTGCTTCAAATAACATTTGAATTGGCTTTGACTTTCCTTTGTTCTTTCAAAAACTAAGGGTTGCGATCACATTTGACAATTCATAAACTAGTATAATCCCCGGCACATAATTTGAACTAAAATGGCGGCCGTCCGCGCAGGTACAACATACATACAACATACATACATAGCATCACACCAGTAATCCCTAATGGGGTGCGCAGAGCCACTAGACTACTTGTGGCCACGTTCGATTAATTAGTCCTCAGATGGTATGATGAGCCGTATCCTGACAGGTGATCAGCCCATCGCCCATACAGACAGTCCACCATGTTGGAGAGGACGCGTCCCTTAGTCGACTTTTACGACATGCTAGGATGATAAGCATCTGCACGCATTCTATGCTATTTCTTCACCCCAGTGCAGCAGAGGAGTATGCGGCGCAGGTACAAGTATGGAAAAAAGCGTCGCACCTCATACCGCACCTCAATTGACACCAGAAAATTTGTCCTGCGCATTCAAGGTCAAAGTTCAACTTACGTGCCGCCAATTATAGCACTTTTCGTGGCGAGGTCCACCGTGGCCTCAACGTGGAAAAAAAGTCTTAAGAGGAGTGTGAACCTACGGGTCTTCATGCAAAAGATGATGACGATTTCCAACCCTTAAATGTTTACCGATTTTGACCAATTTTTGATAGGTTATCGACCAGAACAAAATCTAGGTCTATACGTTTTGGTTTTTTACTAATCAATAAATTCAGTTTTATTACTGTTTAATATTCTCATACAAAACTAATTTCGGCGAATATTCAAAAAGCGTATAAACCTAGATTTGGTTTTGACTGAGAACCTATCAAAAATTGGTCAAAATCAGTTAACATTTAAGGGGTGGAAATCGTTATCGCCTTTTGTATGAAAAGGGTGACTTTTGCCGTTGGTTCACAGTTCCCTTAATCAGTATCAAAAAATACCCAATTTATTCAAAGCATAATTAGTCTAATAATATTTTTCTTGCCTCGTAAATTAAGAGAAAAAAATGAGTCAAAAAAATTTATATTATTAGATAAACATCCTAGAAACGGGCCACTAATCAATTATTATTTCTAATTGACATTTATATTTCGAACGTAACATTTAAACTATTGTTCTAGCTTAAACAGTCGGCGACTATTCCATTATTTAACAGAATGATAGAGATAGAACAAATTCGTTGGATAATAATCTGTGCAGCGCGCGCACTTCCGAACGCCCCTCTGACGTCACGGGTGACACAGTTGCGCTGGAGCGACCCGGTTTCAGAACGCCGATACGAACTGGCCGGCTGGATTATGACTTTAAATTTCGAATTATGTTTAATGCTTCTTTTGTTTTTGATTCTTTTCAAATTTGAAACTGGCTGGCGGTGTATCTGCGTTTGAAAATAGAGTAAGAGATTTTCCAAACTGTTCAGAAAAGGTCGTATGGATTTGTATACATTGTTGTTCCCGTGAATGACTGCCTTTATCTGGTTCTCATATTACAGCCTCGTGTGAGCTCCTGAACGGCTTTATGACAAAATATGGTGATGGTATATTGTTTTGGTTTTCTAGTTTCTCTCTGTGACGGACTTAGGTATGTTTCACGATTTTTATAATATGGTCGTGGACTACAAATGAGTGACACATTTTAAAATTCGATTCAATCTTAAAGCATGCAACCCATACTGCAACTGTAAAGTAGTCACTGAATTTCTCGTCGGCTCTTAAATTATTGACATTCAAAAGAGTTTGTAAAAACCTAAATGGTATACAGATATGAAAGATTATGACTTTGAATTTAGCATACGTTTTGTTTTTTTCACTTTAATCAATACATTCAGTTTATTGCTGTTTCAGTATTCTCATAATTTCGGCGATTATTTGACTTTGTTGATCTTTAATCAATATTTAAAAAACGTATAGACCTAGATTTTGTTCTGATTGACAACGTATCAAAAATTGGTAAAAATCGCTTAACATTTAAGGGGTGGAAATTGTTATCGCCTTTTGTATGAAAAAGGTGATTTTTGCCGTTGGTTCAGTTTCTTAAGGCCCGCACTCAGGGGTACTGCAAGAGCGCGGCGAGACCGCAGTTTTTCAGTACATGTACAGTCAGCTCCAGGTAGAAGGCTAAAGTGAATTCATCCGTCGTAAATTAAGCAACCGGAGATAATATTTTAGACTTCACTTTGCCAAGTTTTCACCTAGGATTGAAAATTAAAAATGAAAATGAAAATATTTATTTCACCAGTAGGCCACATGCGGGCTCTTTCACACATCTGAATCTAACAGCGCTTCGAAAGGTGATATCTGCTGTGCTGAGAAGAAACGCCGCAAGAAACTTAGCAGTACCTAAGTCTTTTTCAACTTTCACATTAGATTTGTACCTATAACTAAGACATAAAAAGTGCAACAAACAAACCTAATGGGTATAAATTAAGGAGATGTATAGTCTACTCTCTGACTGTTTTATTTATAATAAAATAACTGTTTCAGTCTAAGGTTACACCCAAAAGATCTCAAAAGAAGGATATGCCTATCAGTACAATTCGTGTAACAAGTCTTATAGAAGGTTGTCAAACGCCAGCGCCATGGCTTACCCACGCACCCTATTGCTGATGTCTTAGTTCTTACGACATACATACAAAGGTCTAATATTGCTTGATTCACATGCTATCGTATCATTGTGGGCGGTGGGGTCACCGGTTGGTGGTGCTGTCTCACACCGCACGATGCGGGAGGGCATTTTTTCAAATATAACAGTTTCACTTAAACAGGTATCATGGATGGTGGTTGACATGCGACTAAACCTGCGATGGTGTCAGATTCGCGTTCTGACACCTCAAAAGTAAGCATTGCGAAAATTGCTTTGAGTGGTTCTTTACTATATGTATATTTCCATGTTTCACCCAAAAAGCTACTATTATAAACTAGGTAAAGTTATAGTAAACTTGTTTACCAAATAAGACAAGTAAGGATGAATTCACTTTACGAATTATGTTTATTTTGTGTCTCCTCACAGTTCCACTATAGAAACGTGTAGTTTTTTTTAATACTGCCTTCACTATTGGCGCCGACTCTCACGGGGTATATTCATATTTAAACTAATTATAAAATGGGTTTTCAAATAGTTAATTTATTAGAGCTAATTGCATTGGCCGGTAACTGGGTCGCTGGGCTCGCGGTGACGTCACGGCGCCTCCCAGTTTCAGTTGCACTTTAATTTAATTAATTGGATTATTCTTTGTTTCAGACATTTATGAAATGAATTAACTAGGTTTCCCCTGGGGAATTGTACTTACAATTTTCCAGGATCAAAAGATTTTTTTATCAGAGGTGTGACTTATTTAAGATACAAGTATCTGAAATACAGATACAAGATACAAAATACGTATTTTCACCTGATATATAAAATACTGACTTTAAAAAAATATATATTTTGTATCATGTATTTAGATACCATCCGTTTCGTATCTTAGTATGTCGTAAATACTATGTTTGTTAAAATACTTTAAGCCATATGTACCTATGCATTTTTTTTATCATTTACAATGCCATCCTATAATAAAACTGAAGGCACCCTTCAAATTTAGAGAAGAGATAGTATATGAGCCGGAGTACATAGGCCACTTTTATGCGAACGAATTCCACGCAGACGAAGTCACGGACGAAAGCTAGTAGTTACTTAAATACATACGCGTGAAACACTTCGTCGGATAACCCTGTATTTTCGTGTTCCGTGACGAACCCTCTCGTCCTCGACCGATGTGACGTCATTTGTTTAACCGCCGGTTATTTTTAACCGTGTTTGCGTCTGTCGCACTATAATGGACACTACCAGTCAACCCCTCGAGCACCGTATAGCCACATACAGCCGATATTAATCCATATTTAGTTTAGTATAAGGCTGATATTGTCATGTTTCAATCGTTATATGTGATGAATAGTTAGTGTGAATCCTACGGCTTTTCATACATAGATACATACATACATAGCATCACGCCTGAAATCCCTAATGCGGTGGGCAGAGCCACAAGACTACTTGTGGCCACGTTCGATTAATTAGTCCTAAGATGGTATGATGAACCGTATGGTGACAGGTGATCAGCCCATCGCCCATACAGATAGTCCACCATGTTGGAGAGGACCCGTCCCTTAGTCGACTTTTACGACATGCCAGGATGATAAGCATCTGCACGCATTCTATGCTATTTCTTCACTCCCAGTGCAGCAGAGGAGCTTGGAGGTGCTTTTCATACAATAGGCGATAACTATTTCCACCCGTTAAATCTTAACCGATGTTGACCAATTTTTGACGGGTTGTCAGTTAGAAATAAATCTAGGTCTATCGCCTTTTGTATGGTAAAGATGATTTTTGCCGTGGGTTCGCAGTCCTCTTAAGAAGTTTTAGGTAATTTGGGCGCCAAAATATAAAGGTGGGTCAAGTTTCTCTTTATTTTAATAATCATAACACCAATAGGTTGCTAGTAAAATTAAGGTGATTTTGAAACCAGCTAGGGCAGCAAGGTTGCCACGAGGATAAGCTATCCCCATCTTATCTCTAAGTGAGTTTCTCTCATAAAAGAGTAAAAAAAAGCAGCCAAGTGCGAGTTGAACTCGCCCATGAAGGGTTCCGTGATTTATGACGTATTAAAAAAACTACTTACTAGATCTCGTTCAAACTAATTTTCGGTGGAAGTTTACATGCTAATGTACATCATATATTTTTTTTAGTTTTTTCTTTCTCGTATTTTAGAAGTTACAGGGGGGGGCCACACATTTTACCACTTTGGAAGTGTCTCTCGCGCAAACTATTCAGTTTAGAAAAAAATGATATAAGAAACCTCAATACCATTTTTAAAGACCTATCCATAAATACCCCACACGTATACTTTTGATGATTTTTTTTTTTGAGTTTCAGGTCTAAGTATGAGGAACCCCAAAAAATTATTGATTTTTTTTCTATTTTTGTGTGAAAATCTTAATGCGGTTCACAGAATACATCTACTTACCAAGTTTCAACAGCGTAGTTCTTATAGTTTCGGAAAAAAGTGGCTGTGACATACGGACGGATAGACAGACAGACGGACAGACAGACAGACAGACAGACAGACAGACAGACAGACAGACATGACGAATCTATAAGGGTTCCGTTTTTTGCCATTTGGCTACGGAACCCTAAAAAGAAAGAGATGCGCTGATAGATAAGATGCGGATAACTTATCCTCGTGTCAGCCTTGCTAGAGCTGCAGGCCTATAGCCATTTAGACCCAGATCAGACAAAAGTTCAAACTAGTAAAAAGTAAACTTAAAAATATTTCTTAAAGACATTTTTTAATGCGTTTACAAACCACAAATGTACTATAAGTAGTTATATAATGATTAATTATAAATTTGACCTCTCTGAATTTCATACAGAACCAAGATTTCGAAAATAATGAACCGGTACCTTGCCTGCCGGGACACTCTGTACATGCACTTGACTTGTACCACGCTGTACAGTACACAGTACGAACAACGCTAAAGCCGTATTTACACTCTAAAAATCCCATTTAAGATGTTTACGCGCCAGGTGTCGTGTAGTTCCGGCTGGCGTTTGAAAATTGTTTACTCACGGATCCAAAGGACTGTTGGATTGTTAAACACAATATTAAACTGATTGAGGAGTTCTATTTTTGTTTTTAGGACTGTGCTTTGTCTGCAGGTTCATCACATCCGCTTAGTAACTAGCATGCCTGTTTATAACGCGTAAAGCATTCGTCCCTGTCGCACCGACCGATTATTGATTAGTTAAAAAGTGACAGATGATTTAGTATTCTAGGCCCTCGGTTGGCGTTCAAGTAGACTCGACTCGCACGACGCGTGTTAGAGTATGTCATGGAATAAGTGCTTAAGAGAGGGGTAATTACACGAAAGATCCCATAGGGTTGAAGTGCTCGTAAGGAGCCCTCTAGGATAAGAAAAGACTTGACGCCGAGTCAAGAATCCCCTAGATCACGACAAAACAAACTACATGATAAGCATAGTTTCTAGGGGTTATAATGTATTTCTACGTCTAATGACGATTTTGCATAGGTAATTCAATGACCACACTGAAATCAAACCTAACCTACAAAGTTATCCTATCACTT